>CM022948.1:86495430-87095430 GCA_012931725.1 Litsea cubeba | reverse complement strand
ATCCATATATTCTGTAACCTCTTCAACTATTAATAGGAAACAGCCACACCATATCCTGTGTGGAAATACCATATTTCAAATACTCTAAGTTCTAACTAAATGGACCTCTTTAGTTATAGGCATTTTGTCACGCCCTCAAAAATTTGATTGGATCCTAACTGCATTATTAGGGCATGAGAATCGGGGCCAATTAAAATCTTTCCCTTAAATACATTTGCGGCCCCAATTCCGGATGGATCGAAGTCCATAGTGAGGTTATGAGTGATGATCAGTCATCATAAACAAACACGGAAGCAACGATTCATACAATCTGCGCAGATGGTCACCAATACAACATACAATAACATCAGAGCTGATACAAGTAACAGAAAGGCATTTACTTATATTTCAATTACAAAATACATTAGAGTTTTAACGAATGTCTAAAACACCATAATAACCTGTGTAAGAAGCACCTATGCTCATAGCAGGAATGTAAAGTGAGGCTCTCATGTACCAATCCAACAACACCATACTGCTACCACACTCCACTAGGGCTAATACCCTCACACTAATGAATCTCGTAACGACCGGCACAACCACCTATTACAATGGGCCCCATGACCTAAGCACCAAATGTAGCAACATCAGATATAATGGCAAGTAAATAGATATGAGTAGCAGTGTAACAGGTGCCAACCAAAACCAATATGGTAATAAAGTACATAAATAATCGATAACGAAACGTAACTAACCAACAAAATAATCAGACCATCATATGCTATGAGAATGAACACACCCAGGCGAACCCGGTACCGCAGAACAAGCTGGTCAAACAAATGCAACCCAGGCGAAATTGGTTAAACCCAGACAAGCTGGTATGGTGGCATACGTTCACTCTCCCGATCTGCAAGGCGGTAAGTACAAAACCATACACGGGTACACACACACAAACCCACATGTACACACACATATTCAAACCCACATTTACACACTGATACAAACCCACACATACACACACAAACGCGCACTCGCACACACAAACCCAAACCTACACATACACACACAAATCCACACACACACACAAACCCAAACCTTACACATACACACACAAATTCAAAACCTACACATTCACACACACAGAGATCCAAACCTACAACACACACACACACCACACACACACACACACACACACACACACACATCCAAAACCTACTCATACACACACAAATCCACACACACACACACAAACCCAAACCTGCACATTCACACAACCCCCCCCCCCCCCCCCCACACACACCCCCTAAACAAGAGCTCCGGTTAATCCTACATAAGGTGCTCCCATCACATTGTCAATAGAGCCACAAGGGAGCCCACCCCGTGAGCATATTAATAGAGGGTATTAGACCGAGTAACGAAATGGGTATATGCTCACGTCTTGTAATATTCGGGAGGTCATAAGCTAACCATAGCCTATACAAATCCTATAGTCAAGCGCCAAGAGGAATGGGCACTAACCAACCTAGGGCTAGGGTCATTCATCACATGCAGGGTCCATACCGTCTAACACGGTGGTTACGTAGGTCCGAAATGCCTCTCATAATTATTTGGTGCTTTTGAGATTGTTGGCACCTCGGGGTTCCACTACGCCACGCACTTAGCCCAATATGGGTCCCACATATACTACCTCACAACCCACAAGGAGGTGCTAGCCTACACACCCCCTTACTAGAGGTCCAATTCATATTCAGGTCAAGTGGGGCCAAGGTCCAAGTTTTAAGAGTAAATGGGTTCCAAATATTCCATTCAATTTAACACCATTTTAAGACCCACTAATAGTTCCACCATAGTACATTTTAAATCCATACTTACCAATCCAATTATCATAAATGCACATGTTAGGGATATCTAACACATTTAGAAATATTTAACACATTTATAGCATTAGTAGATATATTTAACACATTAAAAATATTGGTAGATGTATTTAACACATTTCAATCATTAGTAGATATATTTAACATATTTAAAGTAGTAGTAGATATATTTAACATATTTAAAGCATCTAGTAGAGATATTGAACATGTTTAAGGCATCGAAACCAATAAATGTAACATATACATAGTACTATTCATGTCTGTGTACTTGCCTTTGGTTGAAAATGCCCAAATCCACAAATCCTAGCTCCATAGCCCAACAAACCAAACCTAACGGATAATAGCAAAATAAAACTAAATTAAAATGTAAAATTAAAAGAATGGAAAGCTCTAAGCTATCTTAACATAACTCCACACTCAAAGCACACAAACCAAACCTAAGGGAAGGGAAGCTTACCAAACAAATGGGTGGATGGAGTGGTGGCTTGCAAATTGGGGGTGAAAAGCTCGTGGGGTCCACGCGAGGATGATAGTGATGATCGGAAGTGATGATCGGAGGTTATGGGACTGCCTTTATAGTCCATTTCCAGCAAGGTGGGTGAGAAAGAGTGAAAGAATGAGAATGAGAATGAGAGAGCTGAAATTGAGATGGGGAGGTTGTGGGGCCCACTTGATTGGTGGCCCACTAAATTAGTGATGATGGAGACTCTTTTTGGTGGTCCATTAACAAGGAGAAGGAAGAAGACAGAAATAAAGAAAGAATGGGGAAAGAAAGAGGAGAACAGAGAGATAAAGAGTGAAATGGGTCGGTGGGTGTTCAATCACCATGACAGCAATGGGAGTGGAGAGAGAGAGAGAGAGATAAGAAAATAAGAGAGAGAAATAAATGGTGAGATGGATGAGGGGTACCACACTTTTCACAGGGAGGAGGGAGAAAAGAAAAACAAATAAAGAAAGAGAGAGAAATGGGTGGAATGAATGAGATGGTTGAGGAAGGGGAGACACATCACATTGGCAGTGAGTGGAGAGAAAGAGAGAAAATGATATGGGTTGGGGTTAGTCCATGTTGGCAGGGAGGAGTGAGAGAGAGAAATGGAAATGGGGAAGTGATTCACGCCAGCAGCAAGGAGGAGGTAAAAACAAGGAAGAAAGAGAGAAATAGAAAAGGGAAAAATGGGGGAAAACAAAGAGAGAGAAATAGGGAAATAGCGAGATATGGGCTGATGTTCCGTCCGAGAGGATGGTGGCCAGGTGGTGGTGCAGGCGGAGGTCGCGAACGGCGACGGTGATGGCGCCGGGACAGTGAGGCGGCATGGCCGGGCCGGGTGAGGGAGAGATGAGTGAGTGAGAGATGACATGAGAGAGTGGAGAATAGAGGGGAGAAGGAGAGCTTGGTGGTGGTGATCGCCTGAGATGGAGGAGCTCGGCGACGGCGAGGCAACATGGAGCTTGGGAGGGAGAACGAGAGAGAAAAATGAGGGAGAAGGGGGCTGCTGCTCTGTGGAGTGAATGAGAAGAGAGGGGAACCAGGGAAAGGGAAAAGGGAAGGTGGGTCTCACGTGGGAGAGTTTAGGTGGGTGGGGGAGGAAATTACCAAATGGCCTTTAGGGCTTAGGCTGGGTCAGGTCAGGTTTTGGGTTGGGTTTGAGGGTTTGGATCAGAATGCAACAAAAGGACAAAGTAGGAAAATTAGGTAATCTACCCAATGGTGCCAAAATCTCGAAAAGCGAAAAATACTAAAAAGCCCTCGGAACTTTCCAGAAATAGTGACACACTCCCCTATTATACCCAATCGGACTTGGATCTCAACCCAACTTCACACGCGCGATCCTGATGATTAATTGGACCTGTTTGGCTTATAAACGAGCTTAATTAACTAAAAGCACAATTAACTAAACTAATTACAACCTGAAATTCTGGGTTGTTACACATTTCAGACAAGACAAGGCATTGAGCTTGTTGGAAATTTCTGATATGATGTGACATCTTATTCCCTACTCATTCGAATTATTCTGTTTGATGAAAGAATTTAGAAATCCAATCAAATGAAAATGCACTTAGCCTTATGAATTCTCATAATTCCAGCATTCCAAATGCTCTACTAGAGGGAGGTTAGGCATTTGGAATTCTACTTTGGGCCATAGGGCCTATTTGGATAGGCAAAAAATAGAGTAGAGTGAAGTTAAATGGGCCATAACAGTCTAAAATGTCAACTCTATCCCGTTTGGATGAGTCTAGCTAACCCAATATATGAAGTAATGTTGTGAGCCACATGTACTTCATTTCACTTCAACTCTAAATACCTTCATTTCTTAAGTAAAAGTAGATTCTACTCCAAACCTTAATTTCAAAATAAGCATCTAAATGGAGTAAAGTGAAGTACTCTACTTTAACTTCAACATACTTCTCTTCACTCCACTCTACATTTGAAATTCACTTCATTTTACTCCACTCCTCATTTATCCAAACAGGCCAAGGTTGGAATCTTTCGTGAGTTTTGAGAGTATGCAATTGCCTCCTTCGGTTGAATTCCTTTATAGGGGAACAAAGGTGAAGACCCTTGTTGATTTTCACCTTTTATTCCTTGTGGACTGAACCAGAAAGAAATGCAAACAGAAGCATGGCCCGCCCATTGACTTCAAAGGAATTCGAAAATGAAGAGAGAAGAGAGTTGGAGATTATCATCTGCTAAAGAATTTGTTTCTTAACTAGAATTTTAGATAAGAATTTGTTGCATTGGGATATTCATGACATGATGTGATGGTTTATCCATAGCATTTGTGAATGTCATGTTTTTTTGCCATAGTTTCAAAATTTTCAGCCACCTAAAAGGTTTCAACTGACTTTTAAAATTCCAGAAATTCCAGCACTTTTGCCTTAAATTCCTGGATGCTCAAGTATAAAGGAGGATTCAGGAATTCCACAAGCATTTAAAAATTCTCCAAAATAAATAAATAGGCCCTTTTAGGGCCAGTTTGAATCTACAAAAAAAGTGTAAGAAAACAATATATTAAAAAGCATGGTTTTTCATTTTCAACCCGAAACTCCTCCCCAAAGAGCTTTCTATTAAGAAAAGTGTGATATGAAGATGGTGTTAATGGTTATAAAGATGATGATAATGCTAAGTGGTGGTGGTGAGGGGCAGCTGAGATCATGATGATAATGGTGGTGGTGATATTGATATGGTGGCGGTGGTGATAATGATGATGGTGGGGTGGCATTCTTGATGATTATAACGGTGACGATGACAACGAAAATGGTGATAGTAATGACGATGATAGAGATGATGATGTGGTGGTGGTAGTGAGATTTTCGTTAATGATAGAACAAGTCAAGAAAGTAAATTTGAATAATTTGTATTTCAAAGGTGGGGCGTTGATAGTTTTGAAGCGACAAATCACACACAACTAAAGTATTTTATGAGTGATTAATCTCGTAGTGGACCCTACTCTAATCAAGTAACACTAAAATTTACTTATCTTTTTTTTTTCTTAACACATGATGATTTATAGCACCCGCCAAATAATTCAATTTAAAATCTGTTGCATTCTTCAAAAATCGCCAAATATGAAAAATGCTCTAACATTTTAATATTATACTATTTTATTCTATACTATCTTATTTTAACTATATTTGAATATGTAAATATTTTATTCTATAGATATCCAAACAGGCCCATAACATTGATAACCATTTTTTAAAGAAAAAGTCTTTATTATAACTATTTATTTTAAAGCCTTAGATTAGATGTCAAGCATGTAAACATTTGCTTCCATTTGCTTTTGATTTTTAAATAATAATTTTACTTTAGCCAAAAAAAAAGAAAAAACATTAAACGTTTGCTTCATTCAAAGGGCCAAAGAGCATAAAAAGGCCACATAATTATACCACTTAATTCAATTAGAAACTGATATACCTCTTAATCCAAATAAATCAAAATTCTAAAAAAAAAAAAATTTTGATGATCCCCTCTAGACCTCCACCCACTAATGCCCCTGGACAAGAATTTTTTTTTTTCTCACAAGATTTCTCATAACCCAAGTTTTCTTGCCATTTGCTACACTAGAAAACATACCACAGTGAGTCCGGATCCTCTGAGACTTCAACAAACAGAAATACTGAGTTGAGGGTGAAAATCTACCATGAGCATACTTATTTAAAATCTTAGCATCTCAGAATAAATACATATGAGATATTCCTACATTTTCTTCTAATAGGAGTTATATTCACTATAAGATTAGCAGATTGATTAACACAATCTTATGAATTTACAAAGCATTTTTATCAAATGCTCTCATTCTTACTGTAGATCCTCTCCTGTTGGGGTAAGATTTTGAGGACCGACTCTTACTGTGGAATTTTAACTCCTCCAACTCATGATTCCTCCAAGTCAAATCCTCAGACAATCCTGACCCAGATGCTTAAAACTTTAATACAGACTCAGACTCACCTGAACCACAAGTGAAGACTTTTGAGAAGCAAGAATCCTGAAGAGATGCCGACAGAGGAGGATAAGGAGAAGGAGATCTTTTTTGCAGAGATGCAATTGCCCCAGCAGAAATCGGATGGTGGGCATCTGTTCCCAGCAGTCCTGTGTCCAAATCAGCAATCAGATGTGTGCATATTCATACAGGAGTTGAAGCATCACAAGGCATGGTTGGAAGATGTTGTTCTGAAGCATAGTGGAGCCATCCTTCTCAGAGGCTTTCCTGTAGAGACGGCTTCGGATTTCAATGCAGTCGTCGAAGCCTTCGGCTACGAGGAACTGGCCTATGTAGGAGCCTCTGCTTCCCGAACCAACATCCTCGGTAGGGTCTACACTGCTAACGAATCACCTCCCGATCAGAAGATCCCCTTCCACCATGAAATGGCTCATGTATGTAAATCATCTATCTTCTCACCATCTTGTTTGTCATAGAGATAAATTTTAATTTCTTATGTTGGGTGTTAATTGATACCATACTTAGCTAATGTTCAGTTCAATTAATTCGTAATTGGAGACTTAGCTAGATCATAAAATTTGATGAACTAATTCCTCTGTGCCATGCTTTTTAAGTCCATCACTGCAGCCCACAGCCAAAATCCAAACTTCTATTTGTTCTTTCTCCACATGCATTTTCTCGTGCTGCCCTGTTTGTTTGCATTAAAATGCATGGGAATTAAATACATAGGGTGGTTAAGAATGAAGATCAAAGTTGAATTTCCAAAATGAGCATTAAATAACATCTTCTTTTGAATTCTATTTTCTTAAAAAAAATATTATTTGATGTTCATTTTTTGGAAATTCACTTTTAATCTTCATTTTTAACTACTTTATATATTCAATTTCCATGTATTCTAATGCAAACAAACAGGCCCGGTGAAGTTTTACTTCAATGAGAGTTGGGATCATAATTAAATTGAGTACATATAAAATACATGATTAAATAAAATCCTATGTTTTACTGATGATCAATCTTAATGTGGGGCCGATTCTGATTGGAGTTGGATATAGATTAGCTCCAATACGTATGGGTGCCATGCTTTTAAGTGGTTTGGAATTTTTAGGCGGGCACCATTAATTAATTTATAGCACTCAAGACTTAAAAAAAAAAATACATGAGAGTAGTTTGCTAATAATTTACAAATCAAACTGTGAATTGTTCGAAATGAACTATTTTGCAATTATAAGGCCTTCTAATCGAACTAGGTAACTATGATTGAAAGTTGAAACTGTAAATATGATGTTTAAACAGGTTCGCGTGTTTCCATCGAAATTATTTTTCTTCTGTGAGGAGGAACCAAAAAGAGGTGGAGAGACTCCCATTGTTCTCAGCCATGTTGTTTATCAAAGAATTAAAGAAAGGTTCCCAGAGTTTGTAGAAAGACTAGAGGAACATGGTGTGGTCTACACACGGGTGATGGGAGCGGGATTTGACCCTTCCTCTCCTGTGGGTCGTGGTTGGCAGTTGACTTTCTCTACAGAAGATAAAAGCACAGCTGAAGAAAGGTTTGTGGTTTTCAACCTTCCATTGAGATAATCTTATGGATCATCTTATAAACTGTTGATTATAATGCCATAAGCACTTAGGTGTTTGTGATATTTCATTGTTAGATGTTTTTCTCCTTTGATACCATTGCCATCGTCATCATCATCATCATCAATATATGTTGGGGTCAGTTATATGGATTTTGTTTCGCCATTCAACTCTCTCTAGTTTGGGCCACATCCACATATAGGTTTCATATCTATCCTTACTACTTCTTTATCCTTTTCAGTCATCAACCTAGAAAGAGAGTTTTCTTCATGGAGGCCAGTGCCGTTGTTTGCCTGCGCTTGGACATGTTCATACCATCTTAAACATCTCTTTTAAATTCCCTAATACCACTAGTAGGAAAAGTCTCCCTTTAATGACAAATATGATAGAAAACTAAATGATCTACACTGAAAAAAGTTGTGGTTTCTGACTTTTTATTCAAATGATCTGTTGGGTAAATATTATGAACTATTGATTATAACGCCATAAGGTCTTAGGTGCTTGTGTTATTTCACTGTTATATTAATTTTGTTTTCTCCGATATCGATCGTGGTAGGTAAAGTCTACCCTGCTATAATGATTAATGGAGTAATGATATATCAACAAGCAGGAGAGTGTTCTCCAAGCAGCTGCACATTACCCTGCTATAATGATTAATGGAGTCATGATATATCAACAAGCAGGAGAGTGTTCTCCAAGCAGCTGCATGTGCAGTCCAGCTATGGGGCAGCCTATCTTTGATCGGTGCCATTAAACTTTTCAGGATGTTAAATCAATGCTAGGATAATTTGGTAGGGCTGATTCTTTGGCTTTCCCTTGTCTGTAAAGAGACATTTCCATCTGCTCTCCCTCCATTGATGGACATGTATTTAAGTGGGCCTCATGAGCTGGGCTGCATATTAGCAATATGTAGTCTGCTTGTTAGGAGAACATTCTCACATCAACAATCCCCTTAATTTAGCTATTTCTGATGGAATACTGCTATACTATCATCTCCTATTTGAATCTGCAAAACATTCAAAGGAAAGTAATTTTTTGACCTCTGCCCAATGGTGGTCATATGTATCTTCTTGCTGAATTTGCATCAGGGCTGCACAACTGGGCATGAAGTTGGAATGGATGGAGGATGGGGTGAAAGTAGTGGCAGGCCCAATGGAGGCAATCAGAGTTGATAAAACGAGAGGACGCAAAGTTTGGTTTAATAGCGTCTTGTCTCGTTTCACATCTTGGAAAGATTTTCACAATGATCCCCAAAAGACAGTTCTCTTCGGAGATGGCATGCCGCTTCCACCTGATATTGTATATGATTGCCTGAAAATCCTCGATGAGGAATGTGTCACTATTCCATGGCAGAAAGGTGACATTCTATTGCTTGATAATTTGGCTGTTCTTCATGCTCGGCAGTCATTCGAGCCTCCCCGCCGCATTCTGGTTTCATTATGTAAATAGGAGAGTTTGGCCCTTGAACCTTAGTGACTGTATCATTTGACAAGGGCAGACATCATTATTATCATAGCCACCATCTTCTTCTTGAATGGATTATTGTGTGAAATAGCTTCTGAAATGGATTCTTGCTTGTAAAATTGCTTCTGAATAAGGAGCTGGACTGTGTATCCTTTATCCTAAGGTTGCAATCTTTCATGAATTTTGAAAGTAGGCAGTTGCCTACCTGAAGGCCCAGGGATCGATCCTTGGACATGTGTGCGCAATACGTGTGTTGGCATAAATTTCACTTGTATGGAATACTTTCATGAGTATCACCAGATATTAATCTCAGTTAACCAAGATAGTCTCCGTTAACATCACAATATTACCAAAACGTCTTCAAAATGAGAATACCACCTTTTCTTTATATTTCTGGCAAGATTTTCAGAACATATCCTGATATCTTTTACATTTTTAAATATACTTCCTATTTGTATTTTTGTTATGTAATTGTTTAAGAGGGTTTCCCAGAGAAAACCAAATATTAAAATATATATATATATATATATATATTCAGTTTGCAGCCAATGGAACTGGTATGGAAAGGGTGTTTGCTTCCTACTTAGAAGCCCAAGAAAGCTCATTCATTCAATCTTTCTGGCACCTCCGCTCCTACAAGAGCTGCCATAAGTTTTGAAAGTAGTGAAAGCATTCTTTTCAAGTTCCTGGGTAGGAACTAAAACACAACCTTGGAGGCAGGAGCTCATTTGGATGTAGAGAAAACGGGCAGAGAAACAAATAAAGAAAACCATCTGCAGCACGAATTTTACCTTTCGTCCTTTCTTTCTTCGATTTTCCAAGAAATGAGCCCTTGGGCATTCAAGGAGTACAGAGCGAACAGACAAGGCGAGATCTAGAGGAGACCATCAAATGTGTGAAGGTTGGGCAATCAATTTCAATCAAATTGTGTGAGTAATTTGATGCTTCCTTACAGAGATCTCCACCATTGATCCTTCCTTCCTTCTTAGCCCCTCTGGTAGAAGCCATTTCAACCATGCAAGGTTGAGAATGCAGGTAGAAGTTTCTCCTGTCGCACGTTTACTTGAGAAAAGAAAAAAAAGCATTTGGTGTAAAAAATTGAAAGTTGCTGAAGCCTTAGTGCCGGTGGCCAAGTGGGGGAGCGTCAAAAAAGAACAAGGCAATGAGATTGAGTATAATTCCCAATAAATACATTCCCGAGCCATAGTTCCACGCAGATGCTGCTTGGGGACATTTTGAAGACTACACATTACCAAGAGAATTTTCTTTTAAAATCACATTGCGAATAAGAACAGGGGCACATCTGAACAGTATTTACTGTAGGAGAGATTAAAGAGGTTCTCTGCACAATGTTGTCAATTACATCAGAATGTTGCTATTTCTGTAACTATATCTTTCTATCTGGAGGCCCGCAGAGAAATACAACCCTCTTCAAACCAGAAGAAAAAGAAGACAATAAAAAACAAAAAAAAAAAAAAAATATCATCTGGTCAACACTGATTTGTCCAAGAGACTTAAAATAAATAATTAAAAAAAAAAGGAACAGATTGCATTGTCTCAAAAGAAAATGTGAAATATAATTATAATGTTACAGAATAATAGCAGTACAACTCAACAAGGCAAAACCCGGGCCAAAACAAAGAAGAATCAATTGATTGAATGAGGAATGATTAAAATCCTACAAATAGATTTTGAATAGAAGAAAAAGAAGAATGAATACCCCATTACACCAGAAAGAACAGAAAAGAGATGATGGCCCTAAGAATCTTCACTCCTTGAGCCTGCCTTAAGACCTAGCCATCGAATTTCTTGGGTTGGTGCCAATGTGCCAAACTTCTTGACAGAGAGTTGAGAAGAGATACTTTGGGTTGGGATACCCTCTTTCCATACAAATGCTTCCCCCCTAGGTCTGTATAATTCAAACCGGATTCCTTGCACCTTTCAATCTGCAAGGTGCAAAAATAAAATGAAGAATATTCAGAGGGATCTAGCTAGCATCACCAGCAAGATATATTATAATTCCAGAACAGATTTCAGAAGGATGGGCACAAAATTGTGAAAATATATATATATATATATATATATCTATGTTACTTCTAATGGACTGCTTACACGAGCTAGTCAAGAACATTTTGTGAATAATAATATCCGTTGAATATACAAGTGCACCTCTGGAACCAGCAATATGATTTAAGCTCTTTAGACTCACAGCACAACAATATGATCAAAGCTCTACAGATCTTGAAAATCATCTTATAATAAATAACTGATGTCAATTCGGATCCGGATTCTCAAGTTGGAAGACACGAGGGAGATCTGAATTCAAATCCGAAAACTTCTGGACTTTATACACATGAATCCAGACACAAATCCGAATCCTTCCTGGATCTTAAAACAGATTACGTTCCTCTTTTTCCCTTTTTTTTTTTTTTTTTTTTTTTTTGAGACTTTGGATATTTGGATGATCCGATATACCCATTTGACATCGCACCAATACAGTGCATAAATGGACCTGAAATGGGTACTTTAACAAATGGCCCAGTTGGGTCTTAGTTGTCAGTTCTGACCTGGCATGACCTAGTTAGAGCCCTACAAGAAAATTGCACATGCTGATGCATGTCGACCCTATAATTCCTCTGCCCAATTATCTTATGTTAATGTGCACTATATTTGGTCATTAGCTAAAGGTTGGTAAATTTATGAATACTTTGGAACACAAAAATCATCATAACAATAGAGCATCCAATCAATGTACCTTTCTAATCTTTCCATTTTTCAAGTGGTATCGAACACCAGACCAGTTGATAGACTGAGAAAAGTGTGAGCGAATTGCAGATATAGGGTATAGAAAATTGTCTACCAGCATGGCAAGAAAGACCTACACAAATGAAAAACAGGAGACAGTTAAAAAATAATCCACATGAAAAGCCCACAAAAAATAGATGGATATATCTTCGGGAAAGCAATGAAGCATATGCATTACAAACCCAACAAATGGGGAGCCTTTGAATGGCAGGGTACTGTTAAATGTTTAAATGTTTCCATCATCTGGCTTTTCTCAAGAATATAAAAGAACAACGCAAATACTCACAAGGCCCCAGTTGTATGAACCAAGTGAAACAAGAGGCCCCTCTGGCGACAGCATGTTGCACAAATAAATCTCCACCTTAGTCAAGTTCCACATTGAAAAGAGTTCAATAATAGTGCAAATTGCTAAGCAGCCTGCTAGTAACAAACCTGAACGAAATCAATTAATAGACGTCAGAGACCAACCCAAATCATGGAAAGATGAATATTAGTATGCATATAAGTAGGAGCATTATGATGCACCGTTTCTTCATAGAGAACAATGTTTTCTGACTCCTCATTTTATTTATAAGGAAATATAATATATATATTCTGGCATTGGCTCACCCTACATAATACTGCAGTTGTGGAGCCACCTTTCGATAGTACAAAGATATACATAATGACAGCCATATTGTGGATGGGAAATATCCCACATATCTTCCCAACCTGATAATCCCAACATCCAATTTTCCCTTGTTGAATGAGGACCATTTGTTGCATTTCCATTTACAAGTCATTAGTTGGATGTCTGGGATTATTTAATAGGTGAGATAATTAGGGTATGGCCTTGCCCATGATGATGGTGACCGCCAGATGAACACTTTAGCCAAAAGGTGCAACCGTACACAGGTCATTGCTGGTTGAGCCAAAAACAGAAATGATCTTTCAAGAGAGAGCTATAATATAGGCCAGTGTAGCCACTGGTTTCCATTTACAAGTCATTAATTGGATGTCTAGGATCGTTTTGATAGGTAAGATATTAGGGTATGGCCCTGCACGAGATGATGGAAACAAGAGTTATATACGCTGTCCACCAGGTGAACGGCTTAGATTATCAAAAGTTGCATCCCCCCCACACCACACAGGTCATTGCTGGTTGAACCAAAAATAAATTGCTCACTCAAGCAAGAATCATATAGGATACATTAGAAACCCTTGCAAAATACAGAAAATGGATAGTGCAAAGCAGTGTTTCCTGCAGTTTCCTTTGTACCTGGAATCCAAGTAGGTGTGTTTTTTTTAACCGAATCAGCCATACTTAAAATGAGATAAGTAGTATGCTCACCACCAGAGGTACAGGAATTTTCCTTAAATGGATAATTGCTATATTGTGCTCTTAGTGCTGCTGCAATATGAATCATTGCCATAAAATATGGTGCAACAAAACCCCAAGATAGATAACAGTGTGAAGAAAATAAAGCACGATTCATTATCCAGTTGACGTTTGTTGTATATGATTCTAGAACAAATGTTTGCTTCCTCAGGTAATTCCAGTACCTGCATGAGAACAACCGCAGTCAAACAAAACCCAAAAAATGAGAAAATGGCAATCGAGTTAAAATGAACGAAATCAAATGTGAACACTACCTCGGGAAACTAAGGTCACTTGCAAGTGGGTGGGGAAAGATGGCTACCGGAGGTGATGAAATGAGTCTCTTATGTGCACCTGCAAAGGGATAATCTGAAGTCAGAGACACAAATTACATGCGGTTTGAGCAGAACCTTTTGACATATAGTTGATCCTTAGTTGATCAACTTAAAAATATTAAAGGACTAGTCAATGGACTACTCAGTGATTTTGGTAATGGTTGAGTGGAGGGGATATAAGAACGGTAAGAAGAGACGAGAAATATATAATAGAAAGACTACTTAACATTGGCACTCAAAATGCAAATGCACCAATGATCTGATTCTAGACAAAATAGACAAGTAGAGACAACCTATTGTATAATTACAGAAAGAGTGAATAATAAACATTCACGCATTTGATACACATCTTTAATATTAATATCCCATATGTAGTCGCGATCAATTTATGAATAGGGTGCTGAATTATGTTGAGATAAGCACTACAGGAATCTTTAAAAAGGTTGTGGCTATAATTAGTAGTGTGTTTCATGAAATTAATGGTTTAAATTTTAATTAGACAATATACTTCTATTGCGTCAGTTTTGCTTATAAAGGTAGCAAGGAAGAGAAGATCTTAGAAATCAATTTTTTTATGGGATTGTGGTCCACAGTAGATAAAATACTGAAGCATATCAGAAGTTACAAGTAGATCAGGTTATTTATTTATTGATCGGTCAACAGCAACCATATTTAGTAAGCATAAGATATTAGGTTCAAATATCTGAAAGAAAAAAGGCACTTAAAATGTATTTATTTCAAAAAAAATTTGCATTTTTTTTAGAGAGAGAGAGAGAGATTAAAGCTCTTTTAAGCCAACAGAGCATGCATAACAATCATACAGAAGGAGATAGAAGGTATTCGTGTGGACTAGGGGTTGGAGAAAAATGGTGCCATTTTGGAGGAGGGGGATAGTGAGTGTGAGAGTGTTGGATTGATCATAGTTGGATCCCACGAGCAGCAGTTCTTTAAGCTAAAAAGGAATCTGGCCTCACTGGACCGTCTTCTCTAGATAATTTGTTTGTGTGTGTATGGGAGTGTGGTGTGGGTGGTTGCATCAAATAGGTAGCTTGCTATACAAAAATAAGTAAATAAATGCCTGCCTTCAATATGGATTCTTTTAAGAATTTGTCACTTGATTGATGAGATAAGGCGTCAATGTTGATGATGATGAGAGCTATAATTCAATATATCCGAATAAAAGTTGGTACCAAAATAGGGAAGATCTATGTAGTACAGATTTTAATAAAAATAAGCAGCTCCATGCACCCTACTAGTTACTACCAAATGTTCATTAGAAAATATAAAGTAATTATGCCTATCATAAATTGAACTTGCCTACATATGCAGTGAGCAAAACCTTACCAGCTATTGCTGCAAGGGTCATATCATCAGAGTATCCACCATCTCGTAGTCCGCTAGCTACACCATATAGGTCATTTCTAAAATCATCTGCATGCATCTGAGAATACAAGCCACAAAACTAAGTAAAATAGAAACTGGTGCTAAAACTTATTTCTTTTGCACTGAGAAGAGTATTACCATCATGCACCCTCCCCACAAAAAGAATGTTCTTCCACCCGTGGCGAATCCCATCGAACAAGGCTGAAAACATATTATTTTTCAGTAAATTCATGATGAGATGGACAATAAAAAAGCAGATAGTTATTACTTATGAAAGATTCTCTTGTTCCATATTTGAAAATCTAAAGGCGGTTTAGTCCGCTAAGTCATATTGGGTGAATCAACTTCATTTATGAGTAATGACCAACTATAAGTTCGGAAGCAAAGTTACAAGATCAGTTAAGAATTTGTGACCATCAACAACATTTCAAAGAATGAAGTAGACAGAGAGGTTTAAATGTGTAATAGAATACTGTAAGGAATCCACCTCCAGCAAGAGAATCCAAGATAACCTTCCTTAATCCTTTTATTTATTTTTTGAATGGTTAAGCATCCTTAATCCTCCAGTGGAAGAAAATATATACATTCCAAGAACCTTGGAAAAGATGCCAAATAGCATCCCCAATATCAACAAACAAAGCACTTAGAGATAGAAGCTCATTTAAGGATAATACAAACAATTTAACATCAATCTTCATATATGGAGTACAGTCCTGAAAGGCATACTCAAAGTTCTGGAAAGGGCCCACTGATTTCTGTGGTGTATACTAAAAGCCTTGCGGAAAATAAATGTCATACTGAATCTACAATCGATCAAGGATGCGGTGGGAGGTTTGATTCACGGTTCAGCCTGGTCAATGATGAAAAGAAAATAGATTTTGTTGAACCACGCTAAGAAATGGGCCTGGCCAGGCCATATGGCAAATAGGTTTTGTTCTTACGTGGTATTTTTCTAATTCTTTTAAAGAAAAAGTCTTGAAGATTGAAGAACACATAACTGGGTTTTTGTTAGTTTGGTTGGTCGTAAGATTTGCCTCAAAATTTTAGATGTAAATATGCTATGCAGATAATGATAATGTTGGAATGGAATGTATATTGTGATGTACCGAGCATAACCCAAATGAAATGGAGTTTATATCGTGATGCACCAAGCATAACCAAAATGAAATGGAGTTTATATCGTGATGTTCCAAGCATAACCGAAATGAAACAAAAAGAGAATGAAATAAACAAAGAAACATACAAAATAGCGAGAAGGTAAAGCAACACAGGTTGTTTCCACCTTAGAGCAAAAACTAATCTTAAATTCCAAGCAAAGACTAATCTTAAATTCCATAATCTCAAGACCATGAAAAGAATACAAAAATAAATATAAATAAATAAAAACCTCCATTGTAAGAGAAAGTTAGAGAAAATAAATGACTTTGATGTGAGAGAAATGATTATAATGATAAAAGTCAAACCACGCCAATGTATGAGTCCAAAACAAAACAATAAATAATTAACGAAAAGAAGATATAGGAACTTTTTATAGTATCATACCATATGATATTCATAAATACAGTAACTCCCTAAGCTTCCAGAAGGCAAATCAAGAGGGTATCCAGTTTGAATAAATATCTGCATAGAGTTGCCAACAATGTAAGCCAGTACATGCACTGTATATATACAAAAACATGTGACAAAAAGTATTTTAAAAGAAATACAGCAGTGAATTACAATATAGTCATGACTGCAGTATTAACAGACCTCTGGGTTTTTTTCCATCTCTGCAGTAAGGGCTCCAATTGACCCAGGGTGTAGCCTAACATCATCATCGAGAAATAACACATACTTGGTGTCCTTATGCATGTTCCCCACACCAGCCTGTACATATGTTCCACATAACCATGATTAGAGGCTTGAATAGTTAAAAAAGGGGGCAGAATCTAAATATAGTATCTTTAGCCATCCAAGACGAGATCAAAATGATAGCCAAAGACAAAGTGGGGCAGCAAGTGACCCTGCATAACCTGTGGCAGAAGTTATCGCCAAGACTATGACTTCAATGAATGATCAGCCTTAAAACTTCTACTAAGTATTTTTATTTTCCATTCTGGACTTGTAAGTATGCACATATTCCTTTGCTCAAAGCATCTATCAGTTAAACAGGACAGGTGGCGTAAAGGTACTACTGTGCATTTATTCATTCCTGTATCTACTATTAATCATTAAATGATAAAAGCTTTAGTTCTCAGAGAGAGAGAAAGAGGGGTGGGAGGGGGGATCATGGCCTTGATTTTTGAGGAAATGGGAAATCTTATTCTTCTAAATATAGAGGAGCTTGAAAACCTTTTACCAAAAGCAGAAGAAATATCATATAAAAGAAATAGGAATTATATGGTCCTCTGCCTTGGAAAAATGTATAGTCTGATATGGTGAAGGACTGCTAAAATAAGGACCCATGATTTTGATCCAAACCATTGATTGGATGGGCCTCACCACAACTGATAAATCATCCAAAAAGATTCTAAAAAAAAAATAAAATCCTAAGGAATGTGGTTGATAAATATAGAGTTAAGAATACAACAAAGGTCCAACAAGAAGGCCAAAAAGGAGGAATTGGGATCTTCCGATTTAGGACATTAACAGTACTCCCCATCCACAGTGCTGTCCATTAGATCAATGGTCTGGACCACCTAACCATGGACATCTACAGTGCTGTCCATTAGATCAATGGTCTGGACCACCTAACCAAGGGCATCTAACTCACAGAAACCTAAACCTTGGCACACCACACATTGTGTAACTTCCAGGAGAGGCTCCTTGTCAGAACTGCAAGGTTGCAGATTCAACTCCACTTGCCTTCAACTTATAAGTCCACGTGCCTTCAAATTAGAAAAAGAGAAAAATCAAGAACCATGGTCCTATGATTCCTCTAGAAGAAAATTGTACAATGCACAAGCATAGCAAAGTCTTGTCACAGCTTTAGTTCTCAAGCAGTGTGTGTGTGTCTGAGAGAGAGAGAGAGAGAGAGAGAGAGAGAGAGAGAGAGAGAGAGAATGTAAGAACACTTTACATACTAACTGATTATGAATCTTTTGACTGCATGTTGTTGACAACCCAGCTATGACAATCTTCGCATCAACACTATCCTGAAAATAATCAACAACTACACTTGAGTGAAGAAAAGAAAAGGAAGATGAAGATTGAACTATAACAACTACTAAGCAACAAATATTACTTGCCATAAAGTTCAGACCAGAAGTGTTCATCCTTAGATACCCTTAGATACTACAGAAGTGCCACAGATATGATTCATATTGCCTTAAGTTGAAAATCATGGGATAAAAAACAATAGAAGGATGGGGTGTTAGTAAAACCAGCCAATTACTTATTTATGTCTTGCTTAAATGGAAACATTAATGGGATGTAAGTCCAAGGATTAGATTTAACCCAGATTTATCATCTATCACGTCATTAAAAAAAAAAATAGACCAGGTCAGCTGGTTAAACCTTGTTAGATTGGAACTAGTACCTTCACCAGTCCATTTAAATAAAAATTGGGGAGTGGGTCAAAAACAGGTCCAACCAATCAAAGTCGAGAAAAAGCAGTGGCTGAACCAGTGAGACCCACCCTCAATTACTTTCGAAAATTTCTATTATTTTTCACCGCAGTAAAGCCAGGTTAAACCGGACAGTTAAACAGTGTTGGTCTGAACTGTCTGCCCCAGTGGTTCGCCCTGTAGTCAGGTTTTTAAAACATTGGTATATCATAAGCAACATTCAGGGAGGAATTAATTAAATCCAATTGTGTCATGAATGACTAAAAATCTCCTTTTATTGACTTGTTTTAAAGATACATTAACACCAATATGAAACTATGAATCATCAGATCCCAGTCCCAATAAAGATACAATTGGAACAACCAAGCACCAACAGGATACAACAATAAAAGTAAAGTAAAAACTACAATCATATGGATTAAAAGAAAGTGAAGTATGACTTAATCCAGTTATAATCCAGTATAATATAGTCATGTTCAAGAAAACGTGCTTTTGGAAATGCATGAACCTTTAACATGCTTTTACAACTTCAGCTTGGAACATAAATAGATGTAGAACAAAAAATTTCAGGAAAGCAAAAACTAAGGGAATAAACATACGCATTAACAGACACAAGCATTCTGATGTACATAAATAAGCAAGTCATTAGTGTGAACAGAAAATAGACATTGCATAAGCAGATTATAATTGTTGTTATGATTGATTGTAAACATTTTCGTACCCTGATAATTGATGAGCATGCATAAATTTTAATAAACATTTTTTTGTCACAAGAATTTGGTAATTGGTACAAAGCATGCCACAACCTTGAACTCGGAGATAAGCAATGATACAGCATGGTAAGCTGGATCTTCTGTACTCTCAACTACAAATAAGAACTCCAGAGGTCCTCCATAGAGAGATGTAATCTACAGGAAAAATTTTGAGAACTAATAATACTGTTAGACAGACCTATGGTAACTAATAAGAAAACTTGATTACAAGAAAATATCCAACAGATGATTATATAAAAATTATAATATATTAAAGTGTCAATTGACAAATAATAGAACAAGGTTCAAAGCTCAGGTTTTGAAAAGCAAATAAAGTTAAATTTTATTTTATTTTCAAACTAAAAGAAGTATCCACCTTTTTATGGAATGCTCGACTTACAGTATGATTATGATTTATGTGCTTACAAAACAAACTTTGTAAGGAACTGAAAATCGATACAGTTTTCTCAGAAAAATGCAGTGCAAAGAAGTTAAAGCCGGAATGCTTGTTCTCACTTCTCACCTGACTTCTCCAATTCTGTAAATTGTGTTCACCAAATCCCTTTAATGGCATGACAACTGAGACTCTGGGCAACTTCATCTGAGCAGAGTGCTCAAGGTCATTGATATCTTGGCAGATAAATGCAAAGCTATTGCCTCTTTCAATGTTTTCCTTCATTCGTCTAATCACTCTACTCCTGTAAGAAAAGAATTTCAAAAAAGAAATCTTAGCAATGCTTTCCTAACTTACTTCTCAATGTTAAAACACCCAGTATGATCGCCAACAATGACACTGTTTGTTGGTTAGGCACCTCCCACAAGGGAGCAGGTTCTGCCAGAATCAATTATGTAACGACCAACACAGAGAGAAAAAAAAAAAAAAAAACTGCAAAATCTGTTGGCATATACTGTTCAAAATATCATTTCTTTCTAGATATCAAAAATCAAAGTACCTGACAGAAGCAGCAAAGCACCATCCAAGAGCAAGTATTAAACAGATTGCACATCCCTAGAAACATGAAAACGAAAGATTTATATATCCAAAAACTAAACTATAATAGCAATAACTCACAGATACACACTGTACATGCACATGAAATGAAAGTGAAAAGACCAAACTGCATAATATTACACAAGCTAGAACAAGTTTAGTTCAACATAAAACAAAAATGAATATTGTGATCAGTGAGACACTATAATAGAATAGAGAGTCCAGAAACAGGGACACATTAAATGGGAAATAAAAGAACAGAACAACTTACGACAACAAATTACAAGGATAAATATGACGACAACAATATTTATAGATGCCAATTAGGATACAGGTCCTGCTCAATTGTACAAAACATGGATTACCAACGCTCATCTTACAGGTATTTTCTTGATATTATGTTCTATTGAGTACCCTGTCTATTTCTACTTAATTATTGATTCAGGAGTAAAAGTCACACATCAAATGGATGCAAGATTCTAAAACTATGTTAACTTAGTGTGATTGACAGCTCAGAAACCATCTCCTTCCGAATCACACGTCCACGCAACCCATCAAACAAGGGGCACTAGCTGCCTTATGGTGTTTCCACACCAGATTTTAAAGGCCAAGATACAAATTTCCTGACAAATTAATGGTTCATGATAGCTTCCTACTTTACTCCTTTCCAAAAGCCGAATCCTCAACCTACTCCAAATAACAAATAGGTCCAAGAATTCTCTCGGCTACTCCATAAGTTGCAGACAGAGAATTACTTAAAATCGCAACCTAAATCAAAATCTCTAAAACCTCTTTCCAATCAGGCACTAACAAATCATGTCTCTGCAGGTAATCGATCAATAAAGACAGAATGCAGCATCAATGAATTTGCAAAAAGCGAATTCTATTTAAACTTTTACAAGTTCTCCCAAAAACAAATACCACTCTTCATTCATGATGATTAATCTACTTCAATTTAAAAAAAAAAAAGTAATCTTTTCTTACTAGTAGGTCACAAGAAGTACCAGATCTAATCATCTCCGATCTCTTACAAAGATTTGAACAGAAAAACAAACAAAACAAAAAAAAAAAAAAAAAAAACGTCACCGTTTATGATCTAGATTTGGCATCCAAACGCGACTGTTTTCAAAATCGAAAAAAACAAAGACATCTAGCCATTCACATAAAAATAAAAATAAAAAAACTGGAACGTAATCTGCAGCTGTTGAATGAACCTCAATAAAAATCACTAGATCGATGTAAGAAGGAAAATCAATCCTGAGCTCCAGTGAAGAGATGATCTCGAAAAGGATCAAATACCTGGATCTGAATAAAAGTGGCGAGAGGACTGCAACAAGCTCTGCTGGCGGAGAAGAGGAATGCATCGAAAGCAGAAGGCATTGTAAGGGGCGGAAAGGGTTTTCTTCCTTCCGGAGTTGAGTTAGGTCAGGTCAGATTCCAGAAGAGAAAAGAACCCTAATTTCTGCTGCGAGTGTGTGTGTGTGTGGGGGTGTGGTTCTTTTTCAAATCCAAATCCCCATTTACGGAAAGGAGGGAGAGAGAACAATTGAGGAAAAGGGGAAGAAATGGAGGAGCCGCGTTTGTTCTTATAATGTGAGGAAAGGAGACCACGAATATTCCCTGGTAACGCGGAGAAGTGGTGAGAAATAGATAATAATATAAGGGAAGGAAAGAAATCCAACGGAAGGGAAGAAGAAGGGAACAAGACAGGCAGGCAGAGGGAGACCGTTACCACGCGGGTTGTTGTTTATTGGTGGTATGCAGTAGTACGTTACTGCCTACTGGTGCGGTTTTTTCTTCTGTTTTTGGATTTGTATTTGTGGGAGAGGCACGTGCGAGTTCCAGCGAATTGCGGGGCCGGGCAGGAGAACCTTTCATCGTATCGAAGGATTAAGATGGAGAGAAGATGCGAATCTTGAGCATATGCGTGTGTTGTTTTTCTTTCTCTAGTTATCTTATGCTATTGCAGTTGCTGATTTCGATTGGGAGAGATTGCATGAAGTTCTGCACTTTAATGTGGGACCCATTTCAAAACGATCCTATATGAAGGGCATCCAGAGTGGGAACATGACCCATGGATAGGCCCGTCAATTTATCCCGTTGAAAATGGTACTCGGCTCGGCCCGGCCAATTTTGTTCCAAGCTCGAAAATACAGAGCTTTTAAACAATTTTGAGCTCAACGGGCTAGGCTTGGTCAATAAGTTTAAAGCCCGGCCAAAATGGGATTGGGACTGGGCAGAGGAAGCCCAGCCCGTTCAGGCCCGGCCCGCTCCAAACTATTTTTACTATTTCTTTTGATGTTTCAGTGAATATGAATTGTATTTTTTTTACTTTTGTTCATTTCTGATTGAGACCCTTAAAACAGTATCTTTACCATGACTATCTTTATCATCCCACTAGTGATTGCCTGTACCTGAAGGCACGGCACACCACATTCTGAGCACAACTAAATATAATTACTCTTCTTTTAACCACCTAACAACTAACCTGAATTTTGGCACCCTATGAGGGGTAATTCGGTATACCCTATTTAACGATGTCCTGATTAGGTCCCGAGTCAAAGATTACCTATTATTCTTGGACCTCTGATTGCCCTAGGAATTGGCTCATTGCAATTTGTTAGTCGAGGGCTTTCCATCCATATATAGAACTTCGAGATTCGACGGGCGAATCAAAAATCACAATAACCGGTCCCGCACCCCCGGGGTGCCCACCTGAAAAATCACCTATCACTTCTAGACCCCTAATCGCCTCGAAAGTTGGCTCATCGCGATCTACTCATCGAGGGCTTTCCATCTATATATAAAACTTTGAAATCCGACAGACGTATCAAAATCTACGAAACATGGAACCCAGTGATTATTGCCCAGACCGGACCCGACTGCAGCCTACCTTCTGGGCCCCAAACCTCTGATCCAGATCCTGATTGGGCCATTAACTAAACCCGTCAGACCTAATCTAAACCTGACCCAATCCAACCAATCAATCTCTAGCCCAAATCAATCCGAACCCAAATCTAACCCAAACCCATCTAACCCTAGACCTAGCCCAGACTCCTTGACCCATCGCTCGGATAAGGGAAAAAAGTCCAAGGATCTGGGGAAGTAGTGTCCCAGATCTTTGGACTCTCAAACACCTTAAACCCCTCAACCCCTTTCCTCTTAATCTCAGTCATATGATTTATATACATAAATCCAAGAGTCCAAAATATGGGGAATTCAAAAACTGAACTCCCTTATAAAAGAAAGTTTTTTTTTTCTTTTGACACCTTTTTTATCAATGGCAGAACAATAAGAAAGTAAACACTCTTGCTTTTATTTTAAATGAAGAATGGATGACAATACCTGTAAATAACTCAAACTTGCTGCCCTTTTTGCGCCGTACAAACCAAGATGTGAACGTGATTTTGATGGAGATGGCAAAAACTTGTAAATTTCTCCAACTTTTAGCCCCCTTTTTCATTCCCCTCTTAAATCCAATAGTCCAAAATACGGGGAATTCAAAAACTGAGATCTCTTATTATATAGATTTTGGTCCTTTTAGCCATTACATTATTTATTAAGGTAAGAACCAAATCAATAAAGTCCTAGCTCAACTTTTCCTTAGTCATTACATTATTGGTTTAAGGTAAGAATGAAATAATAAAGTCCTCATAACCTCAGTTCCAAAACCTACACCCCCCACATTTCCAATTCCAAATAAAACGCAAATCCATAAGATTCTTCTTTTTTTTCACCATTGTCTCTATTCCTTTCCACTAAATCTCGAGCAACCCATCTTCAATTTTCTCAATGTACCAAGATGCAACCCAATTTCACAAATTATGCTCTTCCATGCTCCAGCAACAAGTGGTCTGACTCAGTAAAAGTATGACATGTATTTGCCTCCTCTACACTAAAACCACTTGCTTAGATGGCATTTTCTACACAAAACCTTAGGAACAACTTTGTAATCTTCAATGGTGAGCTCTGTCATGTTTCAAACCCAGAGGTCAAGTCAACACATCTACAAAACCTTGAGCCCAGCATAGGGCTGTATATAATTATATCCTTATGTTCAAGATCTTGCTAAAGCCTAGGCCCGAGCCCACACGGGATGGGATTTGACATAGGCCCACTCAATTTAGGGCCGGGATTAGACAACCACCGGCAAGCCCGTCCAATATTCGGGACGGGATTGGACAACCCATGCCTATGCCCGGCCCGTCCCATTAATAGGCCTACCCATGTGGTTTCCTTGCGTGGGGTCTTATATTTAGGATTTAACAGATTGATTCATTGAGTTAGCGAAAGGCTATTTTGATAATTGTATCAGGCTTTCTTAAGACTTAAGATAGAAGATGATAAATTCGACGTAGATATTATAAGTAAAAGGAAAGAGGTTTCTATTTGTGGTAAACGTGGTAAACGTGTGTGTGTGTTTTATTTTTTTCGGTTTTCTGCTTTTGCGCGCATGAAATAGGTTAGGTGACCAAAGAGATGCTACACAGCCTACACTCTAAATTGCATTTTTATCAATCACTAACATGAAATAGAAGTTGAAATCTTTTACTTTTGGGGTTACAAACTTATCTAATTTGAAATTATCAAGTCCGATTGGGGGAGAGTGATAATGCGCGCCACCCCTTTGTATTTTCTATTGTGGAGGTTTAGTAAATTTAGATAATTTGTTAATTATGTGTAAGTGCACAAAAATTCACGGACCCAGTGAGGGTGGTGTTCTTGCGACTCACTGAGGAGGACGAAGGCTGAGGCTCCCCGTCTCCTCGTTGATGATGGAAGAACCGATGCCTGAGAACCTGGAAGAGGGAGAAGAAACAGGTCAGAGGACCCTGGCTGTGGGCAGCGCAGGGCTCTCCGATGCCTAAGTCAGTATGTGTACTGGACAGTAGGAGGAGATTTTGGAGAAGAAAGTGATACCAGTGTGGTTCTCTCAGACGGGAGAGAGAATCCCCCCCTTGTTCTGGTTTGGCCCCGTTTATAGAGGAGGAGAGGGAGATAGTTGACTTTGAAGAGAGAGGAGGCAGGAGACAATGAGGTGGTTAGCCGTCCCATCACAGCCCACTCTAGCGTCTGTGGACGCCGATCTGTCAGGAAGCATGGGCGGCATGGGAGGCTCTGTCTGTCAGAGAGTAAGGTGTGCCCTTGTCTTGTCGCGCGTGCTCTAGCGTGCTCAAGTGTCCAAGGGTGGACAGCTGTCAGGCCCTGCCTTGGCTAGTCCTGGCATCCTGACCGAGGTCGGGGAGCCGAGGTCGGAGAGGACCTTGACTTGGCTAGAGCCCCTGCAGAGACGCCGAAGTGGAGGACCGGGGAGGAGTCCCTAGCCGAGCTGGAGATGACCTGGCCGAGGTGGAGCTCAGCCGAGCTGGGAGCGTCCTGGCCGAGGTGGAAATGTCGTGCAAGGGGCCGAGATAAGTCCCTGGCCGAAGTGGGGGCACTTGGCCGAACTGGCGGACGTTGAGACGGGCCTTGCCGAGATGGCCTAGCTGGCGCCGGAGCATGAGATAGAGCATCCGGCCAGTCATCCGGCGAGTTCGGAAATATCCCCACACAATAGCCCCCCAGCTTCTGAGCTCGATAGACTGCTCCTTTGAGGTCAGAAGGTAAGTATCATGGAGGTCAGAAGGTAAGTATCATGGAGGATGACTGGCTGGCAATGAACCAGAGCTTGGGTTGGCATCACTGCTAAGCTGTAACAGGGTGCTTCTGCCGAGCTGGAGATTCACACTACTGCCGAGCTGGAGAGTGAATACCGAGAGGCGCTTATGGAGATCCCACTGGCTCGTCACCAGGGGCCTGTGCCGGGCATCTGGCGCGTGGCCGAGATGCGGCTGCCGCACGCAATGGAGATCCCACTGGCTCGTCACCAGGGGCCTGTGCCGGGCATCTGGCGCGTGGCCGAGACGCGCCTGCCGCACGCAATGGAGATCCCGCTGGCTCGTCACCAGGGGCCTGTGCCGGGCATCTGGCGCGTGGCCGAGATGCGCCTGCCGCACGCAATGGAGATCCCGCTGGCTCGTCACCAGGGGCCTGTGCCGGGCATCTGGCGCGTGGCCGAGATGCGCCTGCCGCACGCAATGGAGATCCCGCTGGCTCGTCACCAGGGGCCTGTGCCGGGCATCTGGCGCGTGGCCGAGATGCGCCTGCCGCACGCAATGGAGATCCCGCTGGCTCGTCACCAGGGGCCTGTGCCGGGCATCTGGCGCGTGGCCGAGATGCGCCTGCCGCACGCAATGGAGATCCCGCTGGCTCGTCACCAGGGGCCTGTGCCGGGCATCTGGCGCGTGGCCGAGATGCGCCTGCCGCACGCAATGGAGATCCCGCTGGCTCGTCACCAGGGGCCTGTGCCGGGCATCTGGCGCGTGGCCGAGATGCGCCTGCCGCACGCAATGGAGATCCCGCTGGCTCGTCACACAGGGGCCTGTGCCGGGCATCTGGCGCGTGGCCGAGATGCGCCTGCCGCACGCAATGGAGATCCCGCTGGCTCGTCACCAGGGGCCTGTGCCGGGCATCTGGCGCGTGGCCGAGATGCGCCTGCCGCACGCAATGGAGATCCCACTGGCTCGTCACCAGGGGCCTGTGCCGGGCATCTGGCGCGTGGCCGAGATGCGCCTGCCGCACGCAATGGAGATCCCACTGGCTCGTCACCAGGGGTACGTAGCTCTGGACGACTAGCGGCGGCAGAGGACCGTGCGATCAAGGCTGACAGCAGAGGACCGTGCCGTCGAAATGACAGTAGAGGGTCGTACGATCAAAGCCGACAGTAGAGGGTCGTACCGATGTCGTCGTAGCTGACGGCGCCATCGAAGCTGACAGTAGAGGACCGTGCCGCCAGAAATGACGGTAGAGGGTCGTGCGATCAAAGCTGACGGGCGGTCGAAGCTGAAAGATGATAGGAGGCTTCAGCAGCCCCCCGAGCTGGAGGAGACTTCTGTCATGGAGGCGTCCGCCGAGATGGACGGAGCTGCGGAGCTGGAGGCATTCGCCGAGATGGAGGCGTCCGCCGAGATGAACGGTGCTGCGGAGCTGGAGGCATCCGCCGAGATGGAGGCGTCAGCCGAGATGGACGCTGCTGCGGAGCTGGAGGCATCCGCCGAGATGGAGGCGTCCGCCGAGATGGACGCTGCCTGTTGATTGTTGTTGAAATGCTTCTGGGCTCGGGCTTCGTCTGCTTCTTGCCTGACGAACTGGTTTACCCTGGTCATCAGTGCTGCCATAGTGACCACGGGATGCATGACCAAGTCCCTTCGAAGCTCGTTGCCTGGTAGGAGGGCTTGTTGGAAAGACAGGATCGCTATTGCATCTGAAGTATCCTCGGTCTGGCTGTAGACAGTCCAGAACCTTTTGGCGAACTGCGTGACGTTCTCGGTCTGCTTCATTCTGAGGGCCATCAGGTCGGCGGCCGACCTGGGGACGACCCGGTGGGCTTGGAACTTCGTCATGAAGGAACTTCGGAGCTGCTGCCAACTTTTGATCGATTCTTGGGGGAGTGCGCAGAACCACTTCAGGGGGAGGTCCCCGAGGCTGGAGGAGAAGACTCTGCAGTTCAGGTGGCCTGCATCGCCCCACACCGACATTCTCTGAGTGAAGTGCCGGAGGTGTGCTGCTGGATCCGAGGTTCCGTCGTAAACGACGAACCTCGGGATTTTGAAGTCTTCGGGAAGGGGGAAGCTCCTGATCTCTGGAGAGAGGGGAGATGTGCCGAGACCGTCAGAGTTTGGCCGAACTCGAGCGAAACCGGCAGCCTCCAAGTTTTGTCGTACTGCTTGCTCGATGCGTCGATCAAGCCACTTTCTGATGTCGTGGTTGTTGCCCGGAGCTTGGTTGCTTCTGTTGTCCTTCAGGGTGCGCTTTTTGGAAGGTGGGGTCGAGGTCGAACCCTTAGAGGATGAGCCCGACTGAGTACCCCGCTGTTGGACGCTCGCTGGATTAGATCTTGCTCCTGACCTTTCCCGGTGGGGGACCGTCGGCAGCTGTGTCGACAGTGTCAGCGGTTCCTTTCCCTTTCTGGTTCTCCGAGGCATGGTGTTTGGGAAGATGGCTTTTTGTAGCGGTTCCCACAGACGGCGCCAATTGTAAGTGCACAAAAATTCACGGACCCAGTGAGGGTGGTGTTCTTGCGACTCACTGAGGAGGACGAAGGCTGAGGCTCCCCGTCTCCTCGTTGATGATGGAAGAACCGATGCCTGAGAACCTGGAAGAGGGAGAAGAAACAGGTCAGAGGACCCTGGCTGTGGGCAGCGCAGGGCTCTCCGATGCCTAAGTCAGTATGTGTACTGGACAGTAGGAGGAGATTTTGGAGAAGAAAGTGATACCAGTGTGGTTCTCTCAGACGGGAGAGAGAATCCCCCCCTTGTTCTGGTTT
The DNA here is from genome assembly GCA_012931725.1 of Litsea cubeba. Lineage (NCBI taxonomy): Eukaryota > Viridiplantae > Streptophyta > Magnoliopsida > Laurales > Lauraceae > Litsea > Litsea cubeba. The sequence goes on along the minus strand of CM022948.1, from coordinate 87,066,560 downwards.
GGCCCCGTTTATAGAGGAGGAGAGGGAGATAGTTGACTTTGAAGAGAGAGGAGGCAGGAGACAATGAGGTGGTTAGCCGTCCCATCACAGCCCACTCTAGCGTCTGTGGACGCCGATCTGTCAGGAAGCATGGGCGGCATGGGAGGCTCTGTCTGTCAGAGAGTAAGGTGTGCCCTTGTCTTGTCGCGCGTGCTCTAGCGTGCTCAAGTGTCCAAGGGTGGACAGCTGTCAGGCCCTGCCTTGGCTAGTCCTGGCATCCTGACCGAGGTCGGGGAGCCGAGGTCGGAGAGGACCTTGACTTGGCTAGAGCCCCTGCAGAGACGCCGAAGTGGAGGACCGGGGAGGAGTCCCTAGCCGAGCTGGAGATGACCTGGCCGAGGTGGAGCTCAGCCGAGCTGGGAGCGTCCTGGCCGAGGTGGAAATGTCGTGCAAGGGGCCGAGATAAGTCCCTGGCCGAAGTGGGGGCACTTGGCCGAACTGGCGGACGTTGAGACGGGCCTTGCCGAGATGGCCTAGCTGGCGCCGGAGCATGAGATAGAGCATCCGGCCAGTCATCCGGCGAGTTCGGAAATATCCCCACACATTATGATTGGTGGTTTTTGTGGCCAACCTTTTTGACACATTAGAAAGAGATTCAAAGAACAGTTGTTTTAGGTTTAAATATAGAAGATATTTTCTGTATTAGCTTGATAAAGTAATGAATGCATGCCAACTACAACTAAACTGGGATGTTGTAGCTACGGGGGAAGTACAGGTGATATCAGCATACATGAACACCCTTTTTGGGTTTGACACTCATATTTCAAATGGATTAAACTGTTAGATCAAGTAGTTAAGATGATAATTTATGGAGGTGCTAATGAAAAACTATGTTCATTTGTTTGGTGCTAATACTTTTTCTTAAGTATCAAAACCAACGATTTCCAATTCGTGAGAAAAATGTCTCTAATGGGGTTGAAAGGTGAAGATTTTCTCAAAATTATAGAGGTCTCCGTGGACACTATACTAACGTACCCACAAAATCAATCACCATGGCGAGAGCCCCATGGGTGCGTTTTTTTTTTTTTTAAGCACGAGAAGTGTTTTTTTTTTTTAATATTTTGTATCAATCCAGTGAGTGCTGGTGGGATACGTTACCATGTAAGGATTTGTTTTATCTTAAGTGGACCCAGTAAACTTTCCCCATTACAAAATTAAGAACTAAGCTAGATGCTTAAAAGGGATTTTACTTGATGGAAGAGATCTAGAGATATGCATGTAGTATAGACCTTCCCACAGTTTATCAACAGTATTTAATATAAGCACGAAAAAGTGAACAAGCAAGCTGCACGCAATCCTGATCAATAAGCAATTAAGATGATCTTAACCACATAACTTGATAATTATTTGGCCCATTGTTTTGTGTGATCTTTGTTTTGGTGACGAGTCACATTCAATTGATAATTGAGCTACTGTCGACAGATATGACCAACTTGCATATTACTAACACTAGTGTTTCTCACATGTAAGATTAAAATATGATTTTGATGGTTTTTCTCACATGTAAGATTAAAGTAGGATTTTGATGGTTTTCATTTAGTTGCTATTGTTGTCAAATTCATAGAGAGAAGAAATTATAGAAAGTAGTGGCTAGGTAATCCCTATTCAAGGAAAAAACCCATAGAGTAAGAAGAAGCAAAATCTTATAAATAAGTCTGAATATAAAAAGCACTTAAGAGCTGTTTTTATGTACTAAATATCAAACATTAATAAAGGGTTAGGGTCACATAAGGACATCTTTTATGCAGACCTTTTTATTAGCACATGGGACTCCTATGATCAATCCAAACCCCTCTAAGTCCAAGTTTGAAAGTAATTCAATTATTAGTTTGAAATCCTTAAAAATGATACCTTTCTAAAATTATTAAATATGAGGGACATCTAATGGACTTGCAATTTTGGACACGGGTAGGTCCAATCTAGATCTTTTGATCCTCCACGTCTCCGATGATTGGTGTAGCCCAAGATATATATGCCAAACAAGGGAGTCCCCACAAGGATTCATGCCAGACATCCTCAGATGAGCATGCCCCTAAAATAAACAGGTCTAGTAACGTTTACTTCCTTTATTTATTTTTTTATGGTAAATTAAGATTTCATTTAAAAGAGAAATACAACCACACAACCTAACACAGCTAAAAAAGAAAACAACTAGGTCAGCAGAACCAATCAAGTAAGGATTTCATATATCAGGCAGTCATGTTTACCATTGTTGCAAGATTTCAAATATCATATGAGACCAGATCCTCTTAGGTCTGTACACAGTGAAAGTAAAAGGTGTGGAACAATAAAGTGGCTTGTACTTAGTGAAAATAAACTTCCTCCTTATGTATAGGGTATTCTTAATTTTTACTTCAATATGAGTTGATCCCACCGAAAAATTAATTGGTTGATTAAAAAAACCTGCTTAATCCAATCCTATGCATATTCCTCTTCTTCTTCTTCTTTTTTAAATCTTATGCATATACATTAATCACATTTTTTTACAAAATGATCATCTTATGGTAGACCAACTCCTACTGGGGTAAAATTTGCATATATCCTATAACTCATTCACTGGGAGGACTTATGTTTTGAACAACTCATGATTTCATTAGGTGGGCCCCACTGTGGTGTTGCACTTCTTTAAATCAGGATTTTTCTAATTCAAAGATTCAGGGACCGGGATTCATATCAGTTAGGTCTCGCCCTAATTACCATTATTGTATTGTCCCCATGTTTATTTCAATCAGTAGATGTGTCTCATCATATTTAGCAATATATGTATATATATAGATGGGGGCCCGCCATGATTACCAACTTTAGCGGGACGCCATTGATATTATCAACATCAGATGGGGTCACAGTAATTGTCAACATTAAATGGGTGTCTTTACCATTGTGACATTCCAAGGGTATGAGTCCTATGGTGATTGCTAACACTCAACTCAATATATAATGAGAATGGTAAGGATAGGCGGTTCTCGCCTGATTATCAAGGGTTCGAGCTCAGGATACACCACTTTTTTCTTTATGTGTGTGGAGGCTTTTATTTTTATTCATGTAGGCTCCTTTTCTACTTGAGTAAATTATCTTTTCATGTGTATATGCTCTTATTTGAATTCTAGCTCCTTGCCGGGTTGAAAAAAAAAAAACACTCAATATATAGCAGCAACCTGATCCCTAACAATTGCCACTACCAAAATCAATATTAGAACGGGCCCATGTGAGATGGTCATGCGTTTTCTAATCTGCCTTAATGAAGGCTGATCCATCACTGAATATAACATATAAAGTATAAACAGATGAGGACTGAAAATGAGATTATGTGGAACAAAGTGCAAACAATAACAACATGTCGGACTATTGGATAGGATAGGACCGTTGATCTCTCATTGTCTGAAATTCACTCCTATTAATGTTTCTTGGGTTTGTTGGTCCTCACGACTCATGCCGTTGGGCACATAACCAAAAAAAAAAAATAGTAAGGAGTATCGCATTGATGTCCATAGGGTTAGAACCTTCACACATGTCCTACAGCGGCTGGTCATGCCATTTAATTGACTAATGCACCAAATACGTTATGCAGTTAATGAACCAGATGTTGCGCCTTTTATTGGAAGATTTCTAGTAGTTTTATTTCAATGGTGTCCCTGTATAAAGCCATGATTTGCAAACTCATATGACTAATTTTCAAGGTGTTCGAAAATTTGAGGAACAGCTGTACACAAACCAAAGAAATGCACACTGGTAGTGGACTGGATTATATAGCTTTTGGCCATGTGTCAATGGTTGATGAAGAGAAAGTGTGGGCTATCCGTGGCCTACTCCTAATTCTATTCATGATGTATGTAGTTTCTTGGGATCTACCGCCGGTTCATAAGAAACTTTAGCACCTTAGCCACACTAATGACATATTGTTTAAAGAATGGGCTATTTAATTGGGCAATGGCGGAGTCAGGGTTTTGATTCGAGGGAGGCTGACAATGGTCAAAAAGTCAATTTCCTACTCAACTCAAATATTTATAAAAAAAATCTCCAATATTTATATAAATACACCCTAAATCTAGAAATTATATATACAGAATAATTTCAGAATTATAAAAAATATCATTCAAATGATCACTAATTTGCATAATAAATTAAAACTATTTAAATGATCACTTAATTTCTGTTGATTTGAGGACTTTTTGAGAGATAGAGGATTTCTGCCATTTCTTTGAAGTTGAAGAAAGGGAGGGGGCCTTGATGGGTTTCTTATGTGGGGGCTGGGCCAAAAGGGCCTAATAGCCCTTGTGGGCCTTTTCAGTTTGGGTGGGGGCTAAAGCCCCCAAACCTTTCTATGTCAGTCCACCCCTGTAATTGGGGATGGGAGTAGCAGCGATGAGTTTATATTATACAAATAAATCAAGTGAAGTGCTCATTATGCCTATAAGTGTACAAAAATTCACAGACCCGGGGGGTGAAGACGAGGCTCTCTTGAGGAGGATGGAGGTTATGACTCCTTGAAGAGGGAGAAGAAGAAAGTCAGAGGACCATAGTTTGGGCAGCGTAAGGCTCTCCGATGCCTAAGTCAGTTCAGGGAACTCAACAGTAGGATGGAAATTTTTGAGGAAGAAGATGGCGTATCAGTGTGTTAATGGCCAACCCCCTTTCTGCCTGTGTATGGAGCTGGTCCTTATATAGCAAGAGAGGGAAGATAGAGAGAGTCTCTTGACTTTGGGGTAAGTACTTGACAGAAAATGTCTCATCATAGCCCACCTTGTCAAATACTAGAGAGGTACAGTCACATCATAGCCTACTTTTCTTTAATTGTAGTCCCATCGGGCCTTATCCTGGTGCCTTAGGAGCTGTGGATGCTACTCTGTCAAGAGATATGGGCTGTTGTGATATCTTGCCGTACGTCCTGTGATGTTGGTTGAGTGTCTATAGAAAGACAGCTATCGGCACTCTTGTCGAGGTATTGCTGGCGCTGGCCGAGGTGAAGTGTCTGGCCGAGACCAAAGATGGAGGAGGCCGAAACCGAGATCATGGCTGGTGATCTCAGTCGGTACCCTGGCTGCTATCGGGGCGGGACAGTCTTGCCGAAGTGGAGTTGGCCGAAGTGGGAGCATCGGTCGAGCTGGGAGAGGCCGAGACAAAGTCCAGCCGAGATGAGGAGCGGGCGCAAGAGGCCGAGATGCTCCCGAGATGGAGCATCTGGCTGGAACTATGGTAAGTTGGGAAATATCCCCACACAATGTCCTTCCCAGACTTTGATATTGCAAGTCACATACTGATGCCCATATCAGTTTTGGGACTGTTCGTAGTCAAGAGGGATGATCGATTGAATTTTACAAGAAGAAATTGAATGGGATGAAACTGCCATATTCCACATATGATGTGGAGTTCTACAAAATTGTGCAAGCCCTGCACCATTGTAGCCACAACTTGGTTCCGCGGGAATTATTATTCTACTCTGGTCACAAAGCATTAATTTTTTATTTTATTTTTTTGGCAGCAGAAATTGAACTGCCGTCATGGCAAGTGGGTAGCCTTCTCTTTTTTTTTTTTTTTTTTGGCTTGGATGTGGGTAGCCTTCTTGTAGGTCACCTTCGCTTTGAGGAATAAGGCAGGAACCAATAATGAATTAACTGATGCCTTAAATAGGAAGTGGCCTTTATTGAAGACTTTGCAAGCACAAGTTGTGGGCTTTGATTTCTTTTTTTTAATGTTCATGGATGTGCGAGTCCCCAATGTTACGCCAATGGGAACTGACCTCAGCCTAAAGATTAACAATAGTGAGGCAGTTTGGTAACATCTTAATACATGTAACTGTATTTATTTTGAGCGGCTCTAATATTTAATAGTTGAACTTTATTGTAAATTACAACTTTTTGACTCTAGAATGAAGGAAGAAAAAAAGATGAGCATTGATATCCTCACTCAAAAAAAAAGTGAAAATAGGTGGGTAAGGCTTTTACTATTACAAAGAAATTATGAGAGCTTTTTGGGTGGAGCAAACATCTATCTAACTTTATTTTGGAAAGAAAATCCACAGAAAAGGCTTTCCGGGAGGGAGGGGGTGATATTAAAAAAAGTGGAGCATTTTGCAAAAATCCAAAGTTTTTCAGGAATTTGCAGAAAAAGCATTTTCCATGCATGAAAAGTAAAAGAATGGTGACTAGTTCAAGGAAAAGTGATAAGAGGATTCTGAGAATTGATGGCAGGTGAGGTGAGCACAGGTTATAACCTGTTGACTGAAGAATCATTATCATGTTAATAAAAAGCCAAATAAACGTTCTTGGGGCCTGCCTACCTAATGGTCAGACATCAACCATTCCATTCCATCGTCCTTCTGACTGTGGAGAAGACTGACAGATGTTCTCTTGGGGAAGGAAGAAGCAATCCATCTTTTTGCATGCTGGTCTTAGCTGGCTATGTCGTGGCTTCCTTTCACTGTCAGCAAGCAAAAGCAATGCTTGCCAGTTGAGATTTCAAAAAGTGCTGCTAAAGGTGGTCCATCTTTTCAAAGATACGCTTTTATTTCCAAACCAAACCTTCCTATTCCATGTCTGGGGAGGGTGTTCTCATGTCAATTCAAGTACGCGTTTTAAAAAGCGTTCCCTTCATACTGTCCACCTGATCCACGAATTACATGCGGTTTTCAATATGAAAATGAAATCATCTTATATGGTAATAAATAGGAGGATATTTGTTATAATATGCCATAATATGATAATATGATTTGAACATGTGGCTCTGCCTACCATTCTAGTGTGGAAGCATGGGTCTGATCTCCTCGTGATGTGTTTGACACCCCTCAAATTTATGTGGTGGTGCACGTGGATTGTAAGGTTGTGTGTGCGCCGGAAAAGATTAGTATAATAACAAGTAAATTTAGAAGATTATTAGAAAAATATTGAGATATTGAAAGAAATATAAAAATAAGATAATTGTTATATAATCTGAGAGTCAAAATTAGAATTATTTGAATGGCTTTGTGTTTTTAAATTTTTGCAATTTGCAATTTTATGTGGATTGAGAATTTATAAGAACTGTTCATAACTCATCCAACATCTTCTTTGTTTTTTGAAATATTTGGTTTTTTTAAATGAAAAAAAAATTCAAATGCACATTGCAGTTTTGAAAACTGTGAAAGAAACATTTATTTTTTCAACTGGAATATTTGTTAAATTTTATGTTCGAATGATTAAATTTGCTTGATTAATATGTAAGAGGTTTTGAAATTCTTAAGATTTATTTATTTATTTATTTTTGTTTGGATAGTGAGTATGTTTTATTTGTCATCTCTTTTTATATATATTAAAACATTTCCTCTTTTATACTTAGGAATGAGATCCAAATCTTTTTCTATTTCTTATTGTATGGGAATGATAGGTATTATCGTGGTGATGTTGCTAAAACAACTGAAGATATTGGATTCATTCACTTCATATACCTGAGAATTTGCCTTGGTACAATAACAAGGCTCTAATAACAACATAAAAAAAAAAAGATGAAAATTTCACATGCTTCCATGGAAAATGCAATTATAATATATTAAATCAGGGTTTTAAATTCAATTTTGACTTTTTTTATTGGGCCTTGATAAAAAGCTAAAAAAAGATTTAAGTAGTGGGATTTGAACTCATCACCTTATGTATTTTAAGATTGATGACATGAACACTACACTACACATTACCAACATGTAAGTACTTATTAGTAAAATCTCAAAATTAATTACACGGAGTGAGGACCCTTCCCATGTGGGTCATGCCCGTGCCTAGCAAGGTTTATTGTGCTAGTATCATATTAATATTGATGTTATATATTAGAGTTTAAATACGTGTAGTATTATAGTTATGATAATAAAATACTAATATTAATATGGAAAATATTCAAGTGCATCCATCCCTCACCATTTTTGATATTATGTTAAAAATTATGAAATTGATATTAATGTTTATATATGTGTGATACATTATATGCAAAGTGTAATATTAGACATTGTAATTAATATTAAGATTATATTAATGTTAAATAAATTTATACTTTTTTTTGTTTGCTTTGGTAAATATTCAGACACCCACATATGCTCAACCATGTTCTCTCGTCATCAATGCTACAGCTAAGAACCGATGCTCACTTATTTATGTGGAAGGGAGGTGCCTCATCACTAAGCTATGAGAGGATTGGGTGTACATTAATATTATAGTTTCATTTGTATTTTATATATGTATATATATTATAACGCAGTACAATAGTTTTATATGATATATATTGATATAAACATTAATATCCGGTTGATAATTAAGATATTATGACTGTTTGGTTTCTAGTTGAAGTAGACAAACAGATTAGATAATGGAGATTAAAAAAATATTTTAAAAGATTGGGAATGATTAAAGAGTTAGTGATTTAATAATATTAATCTTAAACGATAAAGAAAAGTATTTTAAATGATTATGAATGATTAAAGCAGTGGTCATTTATAATCTTAGAACATGATGTGAACTTCGTTAAAAATCAAAATTGAATCGAAATCGTTCTGCTTTAAGATCTAATGTAAAACAGTGACCATCATTTATATCCCAAGACCGGTAACTCAAAACAAAGTGAAAAAGTCTACATGAACAAACTTTTTGTCCAGAATTTGTGACAACCCCTATGATATTATATTCAAGGGATATCATAGGGGTTGTCACAAATTCTGGCCAAAATGTATGTCCATGTAGCACAGCTGAAACAAAGTACACGGAACATGGATAGTGCCGATGGACCCTGATTGGACATAGATTTTATATACTTTGAACCTGGATCTGCTAGGGTTTTAATAGATAGGACATGATCCCAACTAGGTAAACCTTATACCCGTCTTAAAGCCCAATTATATTATCGCAGGGAGAAGTTTTTGGGAGAGTAATTCTCATCCTACTATAAGAGTAAGGGGTGGGGCCCTCACATTTAATAACATAAGTTACTGTCACATGATAAATTTTCGCAAAAACACCATCCAACATTGAGGATCCCATTACCCAGTCAGCCTTAACAATCCCAGCACAACCACAAGAATATGCAGCCACAAGAATATGCAGCAAGAACTTCAGAGAGACACATACACAAACACACCAATCACTATTTCGTTAATGAAAACTGCGAGAACAGCTCCCTCCCTTACATAGAATACAAATCTCTGCAACTCTCTCTCTCTCGATCTCGATCTTTCAGATAACCAAGGTAAACTGCGTGCTCATATGGACGGACCTGTCATTGCTTGCTGAAGCGTCCAGGACAAACCACCAAATGACAGTTGTTTGTTTAGGTAGTTGCATGTCAACTGCCATGCAAACCATTATACAACTGTATGAGCCCGTTTCAAATTAACCTAATCACTAATTAGATCTCGGGTTGTAAATGGGTCGGTTCCGGTCTGGATCCAGAGTGGAACCGGAACCAGACCCAGTTTGGAACCAGAAAACTGGTTCCGGAACCGGACCTGATAATATTAATGGGAACCAGAACTAGAACCGGAACCGTATGTGAGGCGGGTCTGGATCCAGTTCCGGGTATGGTTCCGGGTCTGGACCCTAATACCTGTATTTTTCCTTAAAAAAAAAAAACAATCATGCTTTGTCGTAATTCAATTGAATCACCTACAAAGCAAATGTAACATTTTGTCTATCAATAACATGTGGTTTGGGGACGGAATATTAGGTTAGAAACTTAGAATGAGGGGTTCCCATGTAACTTATAGATAATAAAGTATTTAGGTTAGAGTATTGGATCGGGTCCCAGGTCCACGAGTCTGAGCCACTTTGGATCCGGAACCAGACCGTTTAGGTAACGATTCCAAAAAAAGGATCCGGAACCAGAACCATTTACTTATCGGGACCAAAATAAGGATCCAGATCCGGAACCTTCGGGCAATCGGAGAATCAGTGACCCATTTAAAATCCTAATTAGATCTGAATTGTGAACCTAGGGTCCTAGACCTAACTGGATTGCAGATGGAGCCAAAAAAACAAGGTTCCAGGATTTTTCATGTCTAAGTCCTTGGATAAAGAGGTAACTGGGGTTCCATTAACATGCTGAACATGACAAGTGGCCAATGTTCCAGAAATTAAGAAAGCTTCAAACCAGGTGATGAAGCTGATTTCTCCAAATAAAATAGGACTGACTCATCGTCTGTCTTGAATCAATTCAGTCTTGCAGATTTTACAAAATAAAAAATATAAATTTAGATAACTTTATAAGAAAGGGAGATGTTATTGTTATTCAAAGGAAGTTACATGTTCAAAACAAGGAACCACCTCCCTCGAGAGAGGAAAGAGGCAATGCTCATTGTATATGTGGCGTGTGGGGCACACCTGATGAAAGAAATGGGCTGATTTTCATTGTATCCACTTGGGAGGCACATGGAAAGAGAGAAAATGTTAGCACTGGATCTGCCTCAAGGACACTCCATTTTGAGGTATCATAGTCAAAAGAGAGATGATTACAGTTTTAAGAAGATATATATTATTAAACTGATACATCCAGGAAGAGTTTTGACTTGAGAAGAGATTTTAACTGATACATCTAGGGAGAGTTTTAAGAAGAGATTATTTTAAACTGATACATGCAAGGAGTGTCTGCCGTCTGAAACCCAAACGTGCAGTTGCACTGCAATTATGAGACATATAACAAGGATAAATTCTAAATCAAACACAATTTTAGCAACTTCCAAATGAATTAAGAGTTTAGGGACTCAGTACCAATTTGAGTGGGGGAAAGATCAGATAAAAAGAGATTTAAATTAAATAATCCGAATCAGAATTTATAGAAAGTGATGAAATCTCATTGACTTTATAAAGAGAATGCATTTTGTTCAAGGGAGACCGTTCTGCATGGGCGTCTCCATACTCTAACCACACTTAACCATTCTCCATTCTCCGGTCTCCTTTGTAACTGATTGGCACGTTCAGCTGGTAGTTGGAACAAGGGATCATAGTAGGCTGTGACAAATGCCCCCAATGTTTCATAATCATCCTGTTGGCTTTACCTAGTAGCCCCAGTCCCCAAGGTATCATGCCCAAAACAAAAGCTTAGAACATTATGGACAGAGAAAGGGGCAGCATGTGGATCTACTGAAAACCAAAGAAAGAAATAAATTGTTTAACCTAGTGAGCAGTTTTTGATCTCCGAACAAGAGTTCAAAATCGATGTAGATACGAATACTATTCCAAAAACCATGAAACAGAAAGCACAAATAACACCTGTGATGGTCTTCTTGAGAATCCTGCTTTTATTGTTTTAAAGAAAATCCCCCCAAACATTCTAGCCCCTCAACTACTTTTCCCTCTTTATTCTCAATTAGGAAGATACAGAAAATACTCAAAATATTAGAAACCCTACCTACATGTTCTGTTTCTTTTTTAAAAAAGAACTAACAGATGCAGCAAAGAAAATAGCAAGAATGGCATGCAAGCCTGAGAGGGAAGATATGTCCCACTTCCAGGTCCTGCATTTATACACTTACACTTGCTTGGACTGAATGTTGCCTGGATAACTTAAAAGGATTCACCAAAATTAATCTCTAAACTAATAACTGTTTTGGAAAATTTTAAAAAGAGAGATTCTTATTTTTTATTCTCTCAGTGTTGAGGAAGAACTTGCATGCTCCACAATTACCCTATTCAAGACTCAAGATTCATCAACCTCAAGATACTGGGAATGAGAAGCAGCAAGGAGGGCTGCACCGATGCCTGAACCATCATTAGCATGCTCAATAACAATGGTGTCCCCAAGCTCTTCTCCAAGCAACTCTTTAAGGGTGCTCTCCAAACACTGACTGAATTCAGTGTAGTGCTCATATAGCCCTCCATCCATGGCTATCACCGTCTTCTTTGTCTCGCCATCCCATATTGTGTCTCTTCCCTGTTTCTTCAGGATGCCCAAGAGTCCGGCTGCCGCCAGACGAGCCCCACGAGTGGCAACAATGTCACAGAGCTTGACAACCACCTTGCGCACTTTCAGGGAGGTGTTGGAAATCTGAATAAAAGCATAAAATAGAAGATTAATAACCATCACATACAACGGTTTAGTGAATTTGGATAACTAAGTTAAAGTGCATAAGATATTTGTGGCAAACTGGTAGCCAACTATTGCAATATGCATTTGGGGCAGTGAAGAAAATTGGACCAGGATTTGGTAGTATATGGTTTTCCAACTATTACCACCCCTAATCAATAACCAGATAGCCTCTGTTTCAACCTGACACAAATAATAAGGATATAATTTTCAGGCAAAGCATGACGGTGGCTCAAAATTCAACACGACCTCCAAACTCACCAAACGTCATTTTTTAGATTATTGCTCTGCACATATTCATTATGGCAACCTGATGTTGAATAGGAGAGACCTTTGAAGTTGCACATCAAAATCATATTTGAGTCACTTAAGTGGCCACGAGGACGAGGACTCATCATAGTAGGCAAAGGGTTTTATTGAAATGATAAACTCTTATTTTGATAGCATGATGAACGTCAGAGGTTCAAGTTTCAGGCATGAGTTGAAGCAAGAAAGTCATACCCCCAAGATATCCTTCAACTTGCTTCCAACAACTCGGAGATCAGGGGAGGCGTCGTGATGCATGGCAGACACATCGGGAGTCCTGCATATTTATTACATCATGCAATCCAGTTATTGCAAAAATGATTCTAATCCCTTCCTTTCCGTATGAACAAAAGGAATGGCTAATTGGATTGCCAATCAGATGTTTATAATCATCATATATATAATATTTCACGTGCCAGATTCTAGAAAATGGTAAAAATTACAGCTGACGCTGTGCCATACAGAATGCAATAGAAACAACATTCTTAGATCAGCTTTTTTATATAACTGATATAGTCATGTTGGCCCACAGGGTGTGACATGGAAGTTCACACAAGCACCCTATAAAGATGGTTGATTATCACTCAGTAATTAAAACACGAACAAAATCCAATATGTTACATCATAATAGTCTATGGTAAAATAACCACCTTAACCTACAGAAGTTAACAGAATTGAATAAATTAAAATCAATGGCTTACATCGCATTTGAAGTGGTGGGTAAATTTTACAATCAGCAGCATGACATAAACATCGGTGCTATCCAAATTAATAAAGAATGTCAAAATAAGATTTGGGCATGCGCTTGGAGCAAAAAAAAATCCCGAGTGTCTGGTTAATGGCCCATCAAAGAAAAGGGTAGGCCAAAGAGGACATGGATGAAAGTAATAAAAATTTAGAACTAAAGAAGTGTAACCTATCAAAGGATTTGGCTCGGAATATACTGGAGTGGAGAAAAAGAATTATGTAGATGACCCCAAAACAGTTAAGACAGGGCTTCGATGATGATGATGACATGGTCCCAGCCTTGTGCAGGCTCTCATCCATTTGTGGTCTTTTTCATCCTGAGTCTTCAAGCTTCTTTCCCCATTCATCATCATCATTATCCTGGCGCTGTAGTTGTTGCTGTTATCATCGCTATTACGGGCTGTCTCTTGTTTTGCTTCTTTGGCAGTTTTGACTGCAGTTTGGGTTCATGAATTGCTAGCAGTTGTGGGGAACGGATATGTTAGATATCTTTACTTTCTTAGTCCTCATAGCACATGCAACAAACATATTATTACAATGTAAAGTTAACAGCTCAAAATAATATATCCAAATTCCTAATCTACAATCATATGACCTAAACCAAGAGAGTTGCACGCTTCCACGACATATTCTCTCCACTGCACCTTCTTGCGTCTTTAATACCTTGTGTTTCACACACAAGGAGCCCACTTTTTAACGTCTCTTTCTTCCTCCTCCCCCAACCCACTAGATCCAACATTCAAACTCACCCATCCATGAGTAGGGCCGACTAGATGATAGAGAGGCCATCCCACCCATTGACATGGGACCACTAGATCCAACCCATCCATGTAGGACTCACTAGATGAGCAGACAACATGTAACAGGTCATGGGTATGAGCTCTATACATAAATCAGAGAATAATCAATGTTTCTCCCAGAATCCAATGAGCATTCTTCAAATGACAATCAACCAGAGAACGGTCAAGAGAAGGGCTGACCCAAAGTAGCACCAAATAATCCAAATCGATTTCCTTGTAGTAAGAGTATCCAACAGGAAAAATTCCAACACTATAGATTCCGCTCCCAAGAAGCTTTTAACAGCAGATACATCTAATCCACAAGAAAAAGTTCATACTGGCGAAATTCTGCCTCAAGTGGCTTCAACACACACTGAAAGTCAGCAAGGCAGATACTAAAAGAATTATGAACCAGCAAACGAGGCCTATAAGGTAAGACAAAAGGTCCCCTAAGATCTGAGATCTGGCAAGAGACCGGCCTAAGAGACCCCTTCCGATATGGGTATTCTGGGTTCCAAACCAAGGGGTTTTGGATGCAGGTTCAGATGTGGGCATTCTAGTTCTGAACCGGGCAGGGGTGAAGCCTTTCCAACCTGAGTTCTTCGCAATTCAACCAAGAGATGCTTGTGACACTAGCTAGGGACAAGAATGTTGAAGAGGGTGTCTGGAATCTGGTTTTCACAAAAGACCACCCTAGGATATATGCTTGCACAGGAAGGCTTATGGAAGACTTCCTTAGGATAGATCCTAAACTTAAGTTGAAGGTTGAAGGGCCCACACCAGAACACCATATATGGTTCTGATATAAGAGACAACAGGAGAAGAAATACTTAGAATGAAAGTCAATCACCACATTATGTGGCTGCCATTCATTATATAGAATAGTCCCACAAAAATTCAGTTCCAAATCTACAAGGAGAATAGTCTGACAAAAATTCATTTCCAAATCTTCATTACTTAATTACATTTAAATGCATGTTTAATACAAAGAAAACCCTAATGATATTTCATCTCATCCTTACATCTAATCATGATCTAAAATACAAAGTCAAATCAGTTAGATTGCCTATCCTAAGTTTTCACCACATAATTAGATTCAAGTTGATCAATAAAAGATACCAAAAAGTTTGAGACGGGATATATGCCCACGGTTTTCAAATGGACCCGACATGGGCTTCCAACACAAGGACGGATGGGCCACGGGGTGGATTGGTTTACCATGGCTTCAGGATGTTTACCAAACCAATGCATTGGCAAAGCTTCAGGATGTTTTAGGGCAAAACGGTCATAAATTTAATCTCCTTTTTTTCAACTTAACTGTGCTTGTGACGATAGCAGGTCATAAAATGGTTAGTCAAGGGCTTTTTCTGAGACAGCAAAACAAAGGGATTCATGTATAAAAAGATAAAAATATAGTGGTTCACTAGTTAGTGTTTTAAAGTCTGTAGGTTTATTTGTAAATAAAAAAATGAAAGATATTCTTATTGACACTGATAATAGCCTGATGATCACTGTTTCCATAAATTATAGTTCATTTTGTCCTTTCTATTAAGATTCTATGCATTTGGATTTTCGTACTTGTAACAATCCTCTCAAACATCCATTAACTAACCTCTGCATAAAAGGATAAAGCAAACGCATAACTGGACTGCAAGACCTTGGCACTTACAATTTAAGTTATATGCAATTGACAAAAAGATTCAAAAAGGTTTCAACTTGTTGATTTAGTATGATGTAATCAAGTATGACGAGATACAGTAATAACAGCATACCGCAATATAAAAGGAACTTTAAGATTAGGAGGAACAGTATCACCAAAAAAGGCCGCTTCTTCAGCCATCCTACATAACACCCGGCGTACAATGTCTCCCAAATACATTCCAGAAATGAGCTTCTCGAAGATCTGTCAACATTTAGAAGTTATTTGCTGTGCACCATCTATGTAATTCTGCCAAATAAAAATAAACACGACAAAACAATTTGATAAACAATTACCTGATCACCAGGGTTCAAACTCTCAACATCTAACGCATGATCGTATTCAGTTAATGGAAGATGAGAAGAGCGAAAGTTTCCCCACTCCATGTTGATAACCTACAGGTCCACAGGATGCAAACACCAATGCTTTATGTGCAATACAGATACTTTTTTAAATAAAAAAAAAAATTGTTTTGCCTTTAATAGCTTCTGTACCCAAGTGCGCATGTCTTCAAATTTCAATGAGATAATTTTTTAACCTACTGGCATTCTTTATGAATTATTTTACCGCAAAAACAAAGAAACAAAAAGAAAGAATAGTGATCTGAATTTAAAAATAAAAAAGAAAGTAGTTATAGCCATTAAAATGCTACTAACCATCTCTCCTGATTTCGGTAGAAGACCATGCCACTTTGGAATTGCATGAGCACGCTCTATATATGCAGCATTTGTTCCTGTACCCAAGATCACAGCAATAGTAACACCATTATTGTAGTATCTGCCTCCCGCCAGCGTTCCAATAGTATCATTGACCTGTATTTAAGGGATGTGGCCTAATAGCCTTAATCTTAATTGAAGGTAATTTTGCTATAAAAAAACCCAAAAGTAAAATCATATCCAAAAAGGAGCTGAAGTATCAACATTTAAATTAAATCATATTCTACTGAACTACATTAGGTTTCTATCAAAGCGCAGGAAGCATCTAAAGCAAACTTACGAGTGCTGCTACACGCATATCAAGACCTTGTTTTTCCATAGCTTTTGTCAATTCAGCCACTACATCTTCCCCAACCTAGCTTCACAAAAGAAAAAAGCAAAAGGAGGGGGCCCATTTAGAAAAATAGAATGATTGCAACTGTAGAAAATGACAGAAACCAAAACATCTAAGCAATGTTCTCTTCCACTTCAAGTATGCAGAAATCCAGATTCTAATATTTATGCATAGCGATTAGGATCAACAAAGGTAGAAAAAGTAGAGTGTTTGCTATTGTTGAGTGCAGAGTGTCACATAGATTAAAGGGGCATTTTTGTAAAGCATCAGTTAAACATAGTTATAGAGAGCTTAATTTTGGGCAACAAAGAAACAAGGTTGATGATAATCCACAAGCGTTGTACAGGCCTAAGCAAGCCATGCATGTGGAAGGCTAAGGAGCCACAATATTTTAATTTTAGTTATACATATTAAGTGTGAATGGATGTGATTACATTTTTTTTTTTTTTTTTTGAGAACTAATGACTGATTATTAGTAGGGTAGGGACCTCATATAAAAGCTAATAAGACAGCAGCCTCCATAGTTCTTTGGCTATACTTTTATCATCAACCTTGTAACACCAAAGACTGGGCAAGTATCCATGTATTTGGTTTGGCTTGTGCCCTCCCTCCCTCCATTACACAGACCTAGACTGGTATCCTTTTGATTTCTGGTGTTGTTTAGTTGCATCCTTGGGTTGTGTGCGGGACAAGGTGCTGTCCTTAGTTAGATAAGCCACTCCTTCAGTGAGTAGATCAACTCAGATAGTATGGATCTACCTCAGATCGGTACCAGATCCTTGCTCTACCTCGATTTCTTAGGTGCTCTTCCCTAACACCAATATGTAGTGTGGTTAAAGTAAAGGGATGAGGAGGTCAGAAAGATGAAAATGACAGATCCAGTGACACAAAGATTCAAGAAGTAATGTTACACACCATTACCTGAAGCCTGTCTGAATTGTAAATGAGAACCAAACCTTCAACCCAAAGCGGTGTAAATGGATTCGAAGGGAGTACTTCTAACCCCTTTAACCAGAGAGCTCCATGTGATGAGCCACAACAAGGGGCCATAGGTATGACAACTATGACAAGGGGCCAGATCACGAAGTTAAATCGAGATCCTTGACTGGTACATGGCCCCAATCTTCGATGTTTATCTGAATGATTACAGTGACCCACCCACGTCTAACAAAGATATGAAGGATTATGACAAGTTCGAGGCATGTAATATGGCTGTTGAGAAATTTGGATCCTGATTTGGATGCCAGCTCAATCGTTGATATATATCAAGAAAATAATGTTGATGATACATCAATCTTTGATGTGTATCCAGATGGCCATGTTAATAATACCCTGGCCTTGGATACGTGCTTCAATGCCAAGTCCTACCTATCAGTCTGGGCTTTATACACTAAAGACAACATGGAACAACCTATTCCACAATTCAGAAAAAAACGAATATGTTGAGATCCACTGCACTGCAGATCCATTCAATCCATTCCATCCACACGATCTCACCTTCGATTCATCCATGATTTCGCTATAAAATATCATATTAAGAGATTTGGATGGAAATGCCACATGACTTTTGCACATGCACCCTCTGACAACAAGTTCAAAGGACGAGATTCCCAACAAGGGTTGTAGCAGTGCAATCAATTCTCCTCCATCCTTGATGTGGAATTCAAATTGACAAACAATTAGTAAACATGACTTGAGGTAAGGTTTCAATAGTGCACAGCTAGAAAGAAAAAGGTTTCAATAGTGTCCAGTGGAAGAGCAAAAGGAGGCCCTAAATAGATGAGGTAAGGTTTTTTTTTTACTGGTAACATCAACATGACTTGAACCCACGACCTGATAAAAAAGTTTGCAATAATGAGCACCTTCCACTCCACGGGCTCTTGTCAGATGAGGTACGGCTAATATTATGATGATATTAAAGATTTCTTGATTGTGAATTGCAAGCTTGAACGTGACATAACCACACATGATAAATATTAATTTGAGAGAATGCGCATATATTGAATGAAAACCCTTTTTGAAGTTTTACATCTCTCTTTCACACAGAGACAGGGACCTCACTTTCATTTACCATAAATAGAATGGAATAGACATAGGTTTTTTAGTTTAATAGTGTTACTCTTAAAGCCAACCCCAAATTGATGGCATACGGCTCTGATCATGATGATTTATTGGCAAACACATATAAACCTCGATAGACACCGACACAACAATTGAGCACCAAATGGAAATTCCAATGGTAACTAATTTGTGCAACAAAAGTTTAGTCCAGTGCTCCCCTATGTACATAATGTAGCATATCACTAATCCTATTGCAGATCAGAAGGAGAGAACCAAGTATAAGGACAAGCAAGGGCTTGCCAGATAACTCTTTGGACACTTTTAGCTAGTAGGTTCTGGATGATATGTTCCTAAACCAAATTTCCCTGTCTTGTTAGTTTCTTATAACTATAAGCATCTTTTTGGTTGAAAAGGGGAAACCCTTTTTCAGATGGATATGTTTTGTCATCTCATTCAAATTACTGTCTGTATTTTTCATCAAGAGAAATAACCAAAAAGCATCCTTAGACCTTAACGTCATTCTCTTCTGAATTTTGAGTAATATTCGAAAGAAATAAGCATAAGAATCTTTCAAATAAAAAACAACTGAATTGGCACAGTAAGTATTGCTTTTGATATAAATCATGTGTGCGGCTCCACGAGGAAAAACGCTTTCTGTTTCAAAAGAGTAGCCCCACACTTAGATCAGCAAAATAAAAGGTAACCAAAATCAAAATGACCTTCATGGAAAATCCCAGATACTAACTCATGCTAGAATTGATTGATTTTAAATATGAGAACAGGAATAGAGTAATCAGACTTAACTGCATCTTCGATGGAGAATCCTTTCGTCCATTTAATTATAGTTCCAGAAGAAATGGAAGTTTGCCTGACTGGGAAAGAAAAAGTAAAACCAAGTTCCCTCTGTCTACCAACAGAAAGATGAAATCCATCACCCTCTGTTCCGACAAATCTTGCTAGTTCTGTAGCGATGTAATCAAATAATGCCTGCAATTTTTAATCACATTTAAACAATTAGAAACTTGCAGCCTTAATGATGGCAGGTTAGACACTTGATAACAGCATCCAGGCCAGCAGGCTCTTCAACTTACATCTGCAGTTCCAGTCATCAAGTGCGGAGGAATGGACACCTCTGTAAACTCTTGTTTAAGGACACGTCCATCCTTTCCACCCAGCTGTACACGCAGCACGCGGAAGTTTGTGCCACCAAGATCCAATGCATAAAATAGCCCTTCTTCATCTCTAAATAAAAAGGCAAAAAAGAAAAAAATTTGTCAATAACAGATTCCAAGTAATTCAGGAAAATAAAAACTGAAAAAAGAAAAAAGGACAACTTATGTCCTTACAGACTAATTACAATGCTAGATAGTGCTTTCTCTTTCTAGCCAAGGATCAACACAAATGCCAAATTAGTCGCTTTATTTAAATTAAGTTCCATCATGTTGCAAATGTTGAGATTCAAACACGGACATTTTTGTCATTTCTATTTAATTCAAGGACTTTTGTTATTTGATAAACTATAGGGACTTTTTTTTTTGTAAATTCATGATTTTTACTAATATAAAAATAAAAGGGCTACTGGAAAGGCTGAACGACCTCAAAAGTCAAAACCCTCTGCAAATATTTTACTTTTCACTTTTTCTCATTTTTCCTTCCGCATTTTAATTTTGTGTTGTGTGTGTGTTTTTGATGGACAGTGAATATTGACGCTTTTTTGGTCTACATGGAGTTCTAATGTAGTTGTGGTTAGTGGCTGGTATACTTCTCTTGTACCGTTGGTCCAATACACCTACGAAAGGCTTATTGTATGGTTTTCATGAGTTGTACCTTCTTTCTCTTTAATGAAATTTTACCGTTACCGATCAAAAAAAAAAGTCGGGGGAGAGAATTCAGCCGAGACATCATATTGGGAACTGTTAGTCCAAAACAATCGGACTACGGTGAACTTGTTCAATGGAAGAGATTATACAGATTGGCCATATTTTGCTAAGATGGTCTCATTGATGGTACAAGGAGACTTGGGTACATAGATGGGAAAATTAAAAGGAAACATATGGATGATCTTAAGTATGGTGACTGGGAAGTGGAGAATATGCCAGTGAATAATTGGATTCTCAAATCCATGGAAGATGTGATAGCTGCTAGCACCGCTGTTTGCCCTTTCACATAGCACAAATGTACAGGCCTGTACAGAACCCAACTCTCGCCACATCTTTTAGAGTCTGGAATAGTAGTTTCTAAGAGCATTGTACCAATTAAAAAAACAAAAAGTTTTTCTAAGAGCATTGTTGTTACTTGTTAGAATTGTAGGATTCCCCGCTCAGATCACACGATTCATATCATATACTAAGGAGAAAGAATCGTACCTATCCAACAATCCCATTTACAAATGAATCTTAAGATTTGACGCATGCTTTAATTGAATCTTATGATTCATGTGATTTATCTTTAGGGAGCAATCACAATCCAATGGCAAATATTAATAACTTTTCTTTTTTAGTGTTCCTATTTTAAGAAGTATTTTAGTGATTAACGAAACCTCTTAAGAATTTATGGTCTCTTATAGATGCTCCAGAGACAAATAAGGAATTGGCCTGTGATTGAAGTGTTTGACATCACATATGAGTTTTGAGTTTCATCTTACATTCATTTTTCTTTAGTCTTATTCATAAACACTTCTATAACATCATACACATGATAACCATGTAACATTGATGATTTGGATTTTCTTTTCTTTTCTTTTTTTATATAAAGATAACAAAATAAAAATTGCAACTCATTTATTTTCCTAATTGATAACTTAGCATATTTAACTATTCATACATATATCATTTTAATATACTAATATATAAGCAATGGTGTTCTACTGTTCTTCGTATAATTGTATCATAGTTTTCAATTGTCACTAAATTAATGGTGCTCTAGACGGAAAATATATGGAATGTATAACTAATAAAATTCAGATGAGAAATTAAAAAAAAAATCCTGCCCTCTACAAATGCTAGTTTTAACTTTTAAAACCCCTTCTGTTACTGGTCATTGCAGACTGTTAAAGCACTGACATAAAAGAGCCTTCCATTACGATAAGTACATCTCTAGGATTGATATGGCCACACCCCCTGACATAAACAACAAAACTCATCTTGTAATGGTAACAGTGTTAACATTGTAACAGAAGAGACTAATGAGGGGCGGATATACAAAGCACACCCCCACACCCACACCCACACAACTCATCGCCACCGAATATGCAAGGAAAAAAATAGAAAGAGGCAAATATTGGTATTGAATGGGTGGGATTGTCCTGTCTGAAGAACTCTCCTCTTTTTGGCTGGCGGGCAATCTAGATTGGATCACATCATTTCAAGAGTAACTGAACCATAGAAACAGTCATCTTCATTAGAGACCTGCATCCCTGACTCACTGGAAGTAAACCCAATAAAGAAACTCAAATAAAGGAAGAGCTAGGCTTTATGAATAGAGAAAACAAGGGAACAATGCAATGCAATCCAGTAAAAGAAGTTAAGAGAGAATCAAACTAACTAAGATGGGGAGAAACAATCAAAAATAAAGATGACAGAGATAAATCAAATGGGATTTTTGATAAACTCCTAAACCAACAAATTAAATCCAAAGTGCAAAAAAAAAAAAAAAAGTCAATTTCAGAATCCAAATTCCACCAAACATCAAGCAATCCACAAAATGGGCAATATTTATCAAAAAAGGCCCATTCTTTTACAATGCAAATCCTCACAAGATACAAGGAATGGAGAAAAAAAAAAAAAAACAACTCAATCAACTGAAATCCTATGGTTGTCCAAACAATTTCCCAAAAAAATACAATTTTTACAACAGAACGAGAAAAAATCTAAAACAATTTAGAAGATTCCGTGAACAAGATTTCTTCTTGCTACATTTATAGATGGCTAGTGATAGAGATAGAGATAAGATAAAAAAAGAATAAGATTCCAAAAATAGGAAAGATAAAATTCAATACATTTGTAACCACAAAATAAAAGAAGCATCTTTCAAGATTCTTCCTACCCAAAAGCTATCGAATCACAAAAAAATGAATAATCCCAAAAAAATCAAAACACAAAGAGAGAAAAAGAGACGATCGTGACCATCCAATTCATACCCGGTGGGAAGATTATCAACAAAGGTGATGAGCATCTTGAGCTTGCTGCCTCCCTCGGAGGCGAGGCCGGCGTGCATCTCGACGGTCATCGCGTCGGCGACCGGCCGGAGCTTCGCGATCGGAGTGGCACACTTCTCCTCGAACTCCCTCACGATCCCCATCGCCCGGGACCACCGGCCGGAGCTCCTCATCCGGTGACGGACGACTAGCGCCGCCACGGCCACCGCCGTCGCCGTGCA
The DNA here is from genome assembly GCA_012931725.1 of Litsea cubeba. Classification (NCBI taxonomy): domain Eukaryota; kingdom Viridiplantae; phylum Streptophyta; class Magnoliopsida; order Laurales; family Lauraceae; genus Litsea; species Litsea cubeba. The sequence continues at coordinate 87,043,472 of CM022948.1, read as the reverse complement.
GACCACGGCCACTCCGACCGCCACCTTCCCCATCGCCTCTGATACGAAGAACTAGATCTGCAAGGAGATTTCTCCCCCTCAGAAATCCCCGGTTTTGCAGACTCCTGTTTGGGAAGTGAACTCAGAAGCTCATAGGAACCGAGAAACCCTAGATCGAACTGTTTCAAATGGAGAGTTCTATGGAATCTGAGGCGTTTTTAGATTTTCTCTTCCGTTCTTCTTCGGTTGAGAGAGAGATATCGAGTCCGTCGTTTGTACTTTTTTCTCTCCTCTGCTGTCTGTTTGGTCCCATGAAATGACCCGAGGGTCATGAGGGATAAGTGGCATGGAATTTACGAATCTGCCCTTTTAATCGGTTTGACAATTTACTATTAAAATAAAGAGGATTTTACCTAAAAAATCCTTCAAGACTTCTTAAAAGCTAAAAGCACCATCAACTTCTCATAAAGACCACAGTAGTCCCAAAGGCCTTGGATATTTTTTTTAACTTTTAGCGATGAGCGGGGATATCGCAGTTCATTCTAAGTAAATGAGCGGGGATATCCCCGTTCATCGTTCATTACTACTTAAAAGACTGTCGAACTCCCTTTTCCCTTTTGCTTTTTCTGGATTCCGGACGAATCTCTACAGCCTCTCTTCCACATTACCTTGCTTTATGGGAGAATCATATTCTTGAATCTTTTAAGTAGAAAGGTTGGAGGCTCCATTAAAGAGGTTGGTAGTATAGATTTACCTTTTTTACATTTGATTAAACCTAGAAGCACAATCTCCACATGTGTTTTTCTTTTACCCAAAAAGTTGATATTTGGAAGTACTCATTAAAGCTTCCATCTCCTTGATGGATAATTAATATTTACTCCATGGGTAGTCCACAATAACTTTCTTATGATTAAAAGACCATATTTCAGTAAGACAAATGGGCATTGGTTTTGAATGTAATAGAAAATTATAGAATTGGGCATCATCAGTTTTTGCTTACATAGAAATGGTTGGATATGGGTATCTGGGAAGGGCACTGACATAGAAGTGGTTAAGCTTTGAAAATAGTTTTGTTATTCCATCAGTTACATACACATGGGCATTAGCTCAATAAGGAATGAACATCCGGTCATAATTCCTCAAATGAGAGATACAAATGGATAAGGGATCATATGTGTATGTTATATTGGTTAAATATAATTTTCAATGGCCATTGCCAATACCACTTTGACCAACCACGTCATGGAGTGCTGAAGATTTGCTTCCAAAGCATTAAAAAAATTAGGTAGTCATATCTCTTTGTCCATCTATTGATATAGTAATACAATTCATTTAATATTCTTTGATAATAATGGATGGAGACCATATTGTAACATTTTTTGTCATAGGAATCCATGTTATTGTTTATATTTGTTATTGGTGTTAAACCCATTTCAAGCATTTTTTTATTGAATGTTAGGATGTCAGACAATGAAGTGGTCATCTTCCACTATGATGGAGAGTTTGATTTTGATATTAACCGTCCGACCTACAAAGGTGGAAAACAAAAGATTAGGTATTTACCTACCGACATAAGTTACAACTATTTGCGAGACATTGCACTTGAAGTATCTAAGTGGGAAGCACTCAGTGACATGCCAGCTTTACAGTACCTTTATCACGATGGATTTGCATTCTCATTGATTACCCTAGAAGAGGATGATGATATTAAGGTAATGTTTAGAGCATTGGAAAACAATACGAATGGTTTGTATTTATATGTTAGTAAAGGAACAAATCCAGCAGCTAGCAACAGACAAGAAAAACCTCTGTAAGTGAGTTTCTTCTATTTATTTAATGTAAGTCGAGTTTTTAATACAATTTCTTACAATTTCATTTGTTATGAATTGAAAGGTTGCAACGTACGCCTTTGCATGGTCCAAGCGAAGACAATTCTTGTGCGTTGAGGGAGAAACACAAAAAGAAAGAGGTAGTACATGCAACTCCTGTCCAAGAATTTCCGACAGTCAACCTCCATGAAGATAATGATATTGAGTTCTCGGGAGCACCCAATCATGTTGTCATTGATCAAAGTATAGGAGCTTATCATGTCGTTGATGAAATAATGTATGATCCAAACGTTGAAGATGAGATAGCGTCTGATAGATGTGAACTTGAACAAGTGGGTAGAAATACAACAACCGTTTCCAACAAAGAACAAAATCAAGCTGCCAAAAATAAAAATCTGGAGGATTCATACAAAGCCGTGGATGTTAATATTGAGGACACCATGGTTCCTGAAGAGTACTTGATTGAAACGTATCAAAATTCTGCACGGGATATGTGGATAGGGCGGAAGTTTTCAGATCGTGACACATTCAGAAGAACGTTGGCGAAGTTTGCAATTTACAATAATTTCAGTCTGAAGCACTTGAAGACCAATCGCACTAATGTTACAGCACGTTGCAGTGGTCAGAGTTGCCCTTGGCGTATTCATGCATCCATTATTGAATCTGGGCCACAGTTCCAAGTCCGTACATATAACTCTAACCATTGTTGCTCTAAACCGATGTTGGCAATGGCACATCGACAAGCTTCTTCAGAGCTAATTGCAGAGTACATAATGGATAGAGTCCGATCCAATAATGATTTGACACCGAAAGAGATTATTAATGATTTTCAAATGGAGTTTGGTTATCGTATTACTTACAGAAAGGCTCATAAAGCGAAAGACATTGCCCTTCGATTGATCCGTGGATCATATGAGGAGTCATTCCGAAATCTTCCTCTTTATTGTAAAGAATTGCAGATGATGAATCCTGGTACGATTACAAATATTGAAATAAATGATGATGATACTTTTAAGAGGTTCTTTTGGTCTTTCGGCCCGTGCATTCGATCTTTTCAGACTTCATTGAGGCCAGTGATTGCAGTTGATGGTTCACATTTACGTGGCAAATATCCTGGTGTATTATTAGTGGCTGTGACTATGATGCGGATCAAAAATTATTTCCCATTGCCTTTGCCTTTGCAGAAGCCGAGCGTCGTGAGAGTTGGGAGTGGTTTTTTGCAAATCTAAGCTTGGCATTGGGCGAGCCTATGAATTTGACCGTTGTCTCTGACCGAATGAAAGGTCTCATTCCTGCGCTGATGAACATCATTCCTAGCGCAAGGCACTGCTTTTGTTGTCGTCATATAGCCGAAAATATCAAAAGCAACTTCAAAGACGGTGCTATTGTCCGAAAATTCTGGTGTGCTGCAAAGGCCTACAGACCCTGTGAGTACGAGGCATTTTTAAATGATATCCGGGATGTTGACGTTTCAGCATACAACTACATCAAGGCAATTGGAAAAGAGCATTGGTCAAATGCATTTGTCTGAAGGGCGTCGTTATGATATGCTCACCAGCAACGCCGCTGAATGCACAAATAGCCTACTTAAAGACACCAGAATGCTACCTGTAACAAAGCAGGTAGAGGAAATTCGTGCGAAACTAATGGAGTTCTACCAAAGGCGCAGTCTATATTCAGAAACTATTAATTCTCGGTTAACTCCTTACGCAGAACGGATTCTTAGTCAAGGGTTCGAGGAATCTCGCAGACTTCATGTCCGTGTTGCTGGACTTGTTGAATTCCAGGTTCAATCAACAGAATTAATTGATGTAGTACATCTCGATCAAAAAATATGCACATGTCGCCAATGGCAAATATTGGGTATCCCGTGCTCGCACGCAATAGCCGCAATGCAGCTGAGAAACAAGTGTCTCGAAGGTAGCAGCGAAAGCACCCCTGAAAGTTTCAATCTTCTTGTGCAGCTTGCTAGCAAATTCTTCAAGACTATTTTTCTTTCGGACAACCCTATCTAATGATCTCTTCAATGTGTCAAGAAACATGTTAACCTGCACAAATTCATGAATGCATTTAGGGAAAATTGTCCTTACAGGCATAATATAAAAAATGGATATTAGAAAGGAATAGGGATATACATGATCATTTGATGGTCTAGCTCCCTGTGATGTTTCAGCTTCTTGTTGAGGAACATCCGATTTAGCTTTCCTCTTGTCTTCTGAAATGGGTTCTCGCCTATAGTGGCCTATACGCATCTGCGTGTTGGGGATATACCACTTGAAATATTCATCTGTATGACTTGGGGACGCATCCTTCTGTCCTTGTAATATCGCATCTACTCTTGCCTCCCACATAGAAGATACTTCAGGCGGAATATGTGTATAGTCCTTAGATATCCTTTCAACCTTTTCCACCCTTAGTAGAGGCATCCGAAAAGCTGGAGGTACCACTTGACTCAGCCTAAATTGCTTCATGACACGATTAGAGTTATGGTACTCCATGATCCAATAATGAATCAAGATTGTATTTGACATGAACAATCGTCGATCAACTTCTGGTACATACTGAGTAAATTTCTTCACATAAGTAGCATATGGCATCCAAGCAAACTGCAACAAATAAAAATGAAACTTAATAGAAGGAATAAAGTGTTAGTAGTTATTGTTTGCAAATCAACAACTTAACATGTTCATTCATGATAGATAAATTACCGAGTCTGATGTCATACTGTTTAATTGATGACGGACATATTTTATAGTAGTCAAAGCTTTATATCCATCCAACCTTGCCTCCCATGTTTTGAACAGTGGAAACTTAATGTCTTTCTTCCAACTATCCTTTGGGGTAGGACACCGACCAATGGACATGCGGGAGTAGGCCCATATCTACCACGCACATTATGCACATAATCAATATCATGAGTATAGTTTTAAATAAGACAACACATTGCACAAGGTTAAGAGTTATTGTAGTATACTTGTAAAAGCTGCAGTGGTCCAGTTAGGGTCTTGAAGTGGACGGTGGAAGACTTTTTTTTATTTTTGTCCTTCCCATCAAGTGTAGCTAAGTCTTCTCCACTCTCATTTCTATCAGCTGTCCACTTTACAGCCTTTGCCAGCATTCTGTACAGGTTAGCAAGACATGCCGGCCCCCAGGCATATGGCCTGAACTTTCTAAATAGTTCGAGTAGGTAAGCTGGTCCTCTAGTGCCCGATCCGTTCATAAAAATCTGTCCAGCTACCAAATGAAACAAAAAGGCCCTTGTGTTGCAAATCTCGACTTCTTTTGACAATTTTACATTCTTCTCCGGAGGCAAGAAATTTTCCTCTATCCACTTTAATTTTATACAAAGCCCTTGTGTGTCCACCTCTGGCTGCGGTGAAATTTTAAGGAGATCTTCACATAAACTAACCACCTTCTCACTTGGATGAGTCCATCCAACAACTGGTTCACCTTCGATCGGTAAACCATATATGTAGGCCACGTCTTCCAAAGTAACTGTGGCCTCCCCGAAAGGAAAATGAAACGTATTTGTCTCGGGTCTCCACCTTTCTATAAGACCTGTTATTAATGCATGGTCTATTCTCATCTCATCTATCTCTGCAAGATGATGCAAACCAGTCCGCCTCACATAACCCAATTGTGTCTTGTTCAATTTCCATATTGACTTTTTTGGGTTAGAAGTGATACATCTATAGCGCCCTAGTTCCTATCAACACCAATAATGTGAAAGAGAAAGATAACGAATAAGGACAAATACTATATTTAATCACGTATCAATATAATGAGATAAACATTCATGATATACCACTCCGTGCGAGATCCCTTCAGATATATGATTCTGTTGTTCATATAGAAGGATATTTTCAGTTCCCTTAGGTATTTTTTCTTCCATCTGCATGTATGAATCATCAATTATATAGTACATGATAATGAACCAAGTCTCCTAAAAGCAGTTCATCATTGTGTTGCATATGACACAACATACAAATATTGCTCTATGTACTTTAGAGGAGCTTCTGATGTTTTGAACACACAAGTTAACTTTGCATATCAAAGACTATCTATGAAGTTTGAATTAAAGTACAAACATTTGAAAGGTTTTACAGTGACAGAAAGGTTTTGAGCGTAGATTTGTTTCAACAATATCTACTGTTTTTTCAAGTCCAAAATTGAAATGTGATTAGGCAACAAGCTTTGAACTTATAAAGCTCTTAGCCACATCCATCCCTTTTATGGACGTCACAGAGCATGTCAAAATTGCTTGCAATTAGAATATGAAAAAGGCCAATTTATAAGCCAACTATGCAACTAGCACAGCAGTATCATGGTTAAGGCATTCTCCTTCTAGAGGATAGGTCCAGAGATCAACATAATAGAGGTTGTTGTTCTGGTTTAGGACTTACCTTAACTGACTGTGGCCAAGAAAAAAGGCCAATTAATGAGTTTACACAGCCAAAAAATCTATGAGCTAAGTATGAACCAAAAATCCAAATTGATTTCTCAAAGTACATATGGTTGAATTATATTCATGAACTGGCCTAGATGGGGAAAATCAACTAGTCAAGGCTAGGTATGGGTTCTTCCATCCCATAGAGTGCGAACCCACTCTCCAAATTGAGTAAATTATAAGTTTTCTTTGTTGGATGCTTTTATACCTCATTTGTTGATTTTTCTTTTGAATGCCTGGGCTTGGTTATGCATCATCCTCGACCACTTATGATTTGGTGATGAAACAAGGTGATACACATCTTAATGTGACAAAGTGTAGCTCATGACTGTGACAGACAAGTCTAAATTTATGTCCACAACTCAACAGAAAAGAAGTAAAACTCAGACCCAATCCATGACTATAATAGCAGAATTTTTGCTAGGGCTGATCCAACAATAGCTTTGGCATGCAACCCAAAGCTCATTTGTTTCAAACCATACAAGCTCTTTTAATGATGGTCTGTTAAGAGTTACATAAAAAATTTCAATCCAGCAGTGGGTATTGGTCTGAAAAGTATTATTTCTCACGGAATTCCGTGACAGTTACATCTTGGGAGAAGGTTTTTTTATCTTGGTTTGGGAGAAGGTTTTTTTTATCTTGGTTGTGGCTGAGATTTTCTATTTCACCTATTTGTGAAGGGGCTTCAGAATTTAGGTCCAGGAGAATTTTCAGTTGTCTCACATTCAGTATATATCCAATTAGTGTTGAATACCAAGTGGGCATTTGGATGATAAAAGGCGCAGAAAACTTTCCAGTAATAATTTAGACTAGCACGGAAAAAATGAAAAAAAAAAAAACTGAATTTTCTCTACCTTTCTTCTCTCATCTGAAAAATTCCTTAGACTAAAAAGAAATAATGTTGTTGCTCATGGAAAAGCCTATCGACAAGCATATAACTAAGCATTGAAAAACAAAAATCAATATTATAACCAAGCATTGAAAAGCATATAACCAAGCATTGAAAAACATAGCACTAGCAGAGCATCTGTTTATTGTGTAATGTGTAAGTGGTGTTAGCCAAACCAACCACATGGCCCACTTAACCTATCAAACTTCCAATCATGATAGATTATAATCTTTCCTCTGTATCTATCTCCGTCATGTAATTAGATCTCTTTCTTGTAGGATCTTGATGAGGTCTCTCTATACAATCCCTGTTAGGTAAGATCTCATCAGCCTTAAATATTATACTATAAATATACCATCAATACGAGATTCCTATATATGTTGGGTCATAGAATCTTGTCATTGTATCAAAGCTTTTGATCCCACTAGCTCTCGATGTTTTTTTTTTTTTTTTTCTATCAAATCATTCAGCATATGAACTAATGGATAGGTCTGTGTGCCGTCAACCTGTTGGCTTTGCTACAAATCTATGAAGTTTTCAGACCTTCTGTTCTTTGTAGAACCATGTGGATCTGCTAAATGTGATGTTTTTCCGGTGTGTGGTGGAAGTACAAAATGAAAATCCATACTCTGATTGGTCCAAGGGCCCTTGAGGTTTATTAGCTAACCTTGATTTGCCCAAGGATTCTGACCTAATATGGCGAGGTGCATGCAGCGACGATGGATCACTGTTTTCTTCTTCCTCTGACGTTCTGGAACGAGTTTCGTAATAAGATCAGGATGCAACGCCCTGCTGCCTCTGTTCTACTCTATCTCCGGTGAGATGGAACCGGCTGCAAGAACCGTTGTCCGGCAACGTGAGGCGCAACCAGAGAATGCCGTTCTCTTCTTCAATCGAGAACCCAGATGAGAAGAAGAATCGAGAACCCAGATGAGAAGAAGTCGAATGAGAAGAAGAATCGAGAACCCAGAAGATGGAACCCTTGATTCTGCAAGGAAAACCCAGAAGAGAAGAAGTCGAATGAGAAAGGGGGAAAAAGGAGAAAACGTTGAATGGGAAAAAGGGGGAAAAGGGCAAAAGGTTTGTTTCTTTTAAGGGATATGAGCAGGGATATCCCCACTTAAAAAAAAAGTTAAAAAAAATACCCAACAGGGCCTTTGGGACTACTGTGGTTTTTATGAGAAGTTGATGGTGCTTTTAGCTTTTAAGAAGTCTTGAAGGATTTTTTAGGTAAAATCCTCTAAAATAAATTGATATTGGCATTTTCTTTTTTCCTTTTTTTTTTTTTTTATGGAAGCACTCCAAAATTTTGTCAAAAAAAATGAGTGCCTCCATCAAGAAAAGGAGTGCCAATATCACTTCTCTAAAACTAACGGCTCTTTTGATAAAATTACATTTAAAATAAAATGTAGAAAAACATCAAAATTAGAGAAAATAAAATATAATAAAATTATGATGTATTTTATTTGTAGTTGTTTGATATAAAAAAAATTGACCTAAGTGAACTTTTTTAGTATTTTAGTGGAAAAAAGAGGTTATTTTTTTATTCTTTTTAAATAAAATAGAGGAAATTTAGAATTAAAATGTTATTGAAGTGATCCCTTGTCTGAAAAGTGAAGATTTTGCTTGGCTTTTACTAATTTAGTAAAGTGCCAAACGGGCCCACGGTAGGTAGAGTGGATGACTACTATTTTGAAAACAATCACGTTTTCAAAAGCGCACTTAGATGAATGGAAGATCTAATTCCTACTTAGGGACCTAACTCCTGACTCCTGGGGATGCTGGATATAGTCAATAAATACACTATCCAACTTTTTTTTTTCATGAAGTTGGAATATCATTAAAAGTTAAAGGATAGAAACAAAGGGTGCGTTTGGCATCGTGCCATTTGGATGTTCCCATGTTCCCACGAGATAAGGGGGTAGAAAACATGTTTGGTATGTGTAAATGATTGTTCCGAATTTTGTTCTGATGGGAAGGAATCTCAAAATCTTAACCCGCAGAAAATTGCTGGCACAATTATTTCTTTCTTATCTCTTGCCTTTTAAAGAAAATCATTTGAAGATTCTAAATCCTCTCACTTATCATAAATGTAGGCCCCACGTTCACAATCCCAAAGGAGGTGGCCTAACTTTATAATTCCTAGAGGTGGGTTACATGGTCACAATCACAAAAGATGGACCCCTATTATAATTCTATAATGGTGGGACCACATTATAAATCGTTTATAAAGGTAGGCATCACGTTGTAATTTCTCTAGGTGGGTCCCGTGTCCACAATCACATTTTAATGGTGGCCCTATGTTCGGATTTCTGAATGTGGGTACCACATTGTAATTTTTTAAAGGTGGATCCCGTATTCACAATTAACAAAAAGTATGGCCCCACATTTTAATGATGGCCCCATGTTCGGATTTCTAAATGTGAGTACTACTTTATAATTTTTTAAAGGTGGGTCCCGTGTTCACAATTAACAAAAAGTATGGCCCACATTATTATTCCTATAAAGATGGGCCCACACTGTAGATTTTATAAATGTGTTACTCCCATGTTTTAGTTTTTAAAGGTGGGCACCACATTCTAATTTCTAAAGTGGGGCCCTGTGTCTACAATTACAAAAAATGTGGCTCCATTTTTTAATTCATAAATATAGGTCACATGGTCTCGTTTGCAAAAGGTGGACCCACATTGTAAATCCTATGATTATGAGCCCATATTCTAATTTTTAAAGGTGGATCCCATATTTACATTTACAAAAAGTTGACCCACATTATAATTCCCATAAAGGTGGGCCCACATTATAAATCCAATGGATATGAGATCCATGTTCTAATTTTTAAAAGGCGGGTAGCCAGGTACCACATTGTAACTTCTACAGGTGGGTCCCATATATGATAATAATAGTACTGCAAATAATAAAAGGTGGGGTCCCACATTGTAAATCCTATGTTTGCTCCTTGGAGCAAAACTTTTATAATTTTACCAAACAAGTTCCATACACATGTTTTTAGTAGAGTAATTTAATATAATGTTGCCAAATAAGTTCCGCAAAGTATAAACTCGGCACAACCTGATCTCAACACAATCTAATCCGAGCACAAAAAACAACATGAGAACGATGCCAAACAGGTCCAAAAGATCTGGCAGCCCAGTCTCGATGCGTACAAACATGACAAAAAAGAAAGAGTGCTCGATGCCTAGAGAAAGCGTAAGAGAGACACTGGTGCGGTGCCAGATGGAGATTGGCCCTTGTGGAGTATACCAAAACAGTAAGGTCCAACTGTCCTCAACAGGCTGTTGTGCTGGTAGCCTTTCAAAAAGTCCCACGACTATCATTATGGCATAGATAAAGTGGCATTTGAACTCGACGCCTCGAGTGCAAAGCGAGAGGTACTGACGCCTGGAGCGAGTGTAGCCCCCACTGCAGCATGGGCTTCAGACTCCGCAGCATGATAGAAAAATGCTCGAGTAAATGCCCCCGCTCGCTCCCTATCCAACTTTAGTTTCGCCCATAGCGATAGCTTTTCTTGTTTGAATCGCATAACTTTTCTTTTCTCATCTTTTTTTTTTCTTCACCAAAAAAAAAACAGGGTGTTATGAGTGGGAGTCACATCATCAAAATTTACCTATATAGACCGTGTGAAACAAAATAATTACAAGTAAAAACTATACGTTTAAAATCTAAAAATGCACACGATATGATAACATTTTGAAAAAATATCATAAACATTATCAAATATTATCAATTTCTCCTGATATGAATGGGGTGTCAACGTTTTAAAAATGAAATGAGATCTCATCAATGTATTCTCAGAATCTCTTTAAGGGCCATTTGATAACACGTGAAGAATATGTAAATGATTATAAAGATTTGATAATTTCTTACTCACCAAGATTTGGCGATTGCCCACAAAGGATTTGTATAATTGAGAATTATACATTGATATCAATATGCATAAACCCGTATAGATGAGAATAGATTAGTGTCAATGCACAAATTGGTGGATTTTCAAACACTATGGTGTGGTTGGACATGAAAATCCTCACACTGGAACAAGCCCTCCAGGCAGTGGCGTACCCAGGATTTTCTTTTGGGTGGGGCGGATAGGGACGAGAAATGAAAACCGACAGTAGTTTGAAAAAGCTTGATCAGCGAAGAAGATCTTTTGAGACTATAAACATCGAAATATATGAAAATTAAGATGGTCTAAGACTCTAGACAACAGAACTCACAATAATCTTTATAAACACAACCCTTTAATTTCTATTAATTTCTAATGGAGAATTGGGAATGAGACTTTTCTACTTATAAATGTCCACCATGCAATTTCTTATTTTTGTAAGAAGGGAAAGCATGTGGTGTTCTTTAATTTGCCCACCACCATATAACAGGGTGTTAGAGGATTGGGACTCGCATTTTACTTTTTGGGAATTTTCTTTTACACCAACGAGGGACATGTGGGGTGATCCATGACATACACGGGGCAATCTGTCTGGCACATGTGGTGCATGGGCTAGAGCCCAATTCGAATCCATGCAGAAGACTGGATTTGATCTGGGGCGACCGCCCCAGATCATGATATCATCGGTCCGCCCCTGCCTCCAGGATTTACAAGTGTCAAATTGTTAACAATGGATTAGTGTCATGTTCTGTGATGGTGAAAGAAGAAAACTTTCGAGTTTGCAGACATAAATCCTTATCACTGTGGCTCACTTTCGAAATCCAATAAGCCTTAAAATCACTGGCCTGCATTGTTCTATATATTAAGCCAAATTCCCGTTCAATCAAAGTTACGTTCACCATAATTGCCTTACATTGCCACTGACTCTAACCATAGTCAATATTAAATCCATTACTAGTTAAAACATGATTTCAAGTAATGTAAGAATCCCAATGTCGTATAAATTAAATAAGAGCGGTAGCGGTAGAAGGGCTAGTCCATGAATGGGACACTAAGCCTGAGTGAGCTTGGATCGGCTCAGACACTCAATACATGAACCAAGCCCACGTTCGGTTCACTCGCTCCACACCGCAAGTTCATTCCACCAGATGATTCACGTGCATTCATGTGTGCATGCGTGTGTGTAAATGAAATTCTGCAGGGTGTCTGTCTTGGCACCCTCTTTCCGTAATGCAACTAGCAAACAGCCAGGATTGGGTTGCCTGCAGAAGTGAGATCCGGACCACCCACCTATTAAAAATGTTAATAGCTTAAAACAAATGCACAAAACACATGCTTCTGTAGATATCTTAATCCAGGTGTATTATATACACGCTCAATCTTAAAATGAGCCCAGGACTTTCCAAGGGAAGTATTTATTTATTAGAGCTATTCAGATTTCAAAGAAGTGGGCTTAATTATATAGCCTTTGCAATGAGAGCATCTCTATTCTCTACCGAAGGAATCACTGCAAAATGAGAAGAGAACAGATGAAAAATGAAGAACGAGACCGATCCAATCCTCTAGGCCAAATCGAGTATAGTTTTTCTTCAGAATGCCCAAAATGACCCTTACATTCATTTCAAATTCGTTAAATATTTTCCCGCATTAAATGATGTGTAGGGCCGCACCTTAGACATCGATGTAATCCATGCACACCCATATACAGGAGCCCCATCAGATGAAACTCTTCAAACCATGTTACAGAGAGAATATGTCAAAACCAAGTTAATGTTGTAGTACAAGGCACCAATGGGTCTCTTACAAGACATCTGAACCAATGGGTCTCTTACAATACTTCTGATAAAATTAGAAAACCCCCCCACCCCACCATCCATCACCGCGCCCCGCCCCCGCCCCAACCCCAACCCCAACCCCAATTACACCCACCCAACCTACCCATCTCCAAGATTAGCTTAGAAATAGCTCACTTCTTTCGCCCTCCATGAAAAGGAGGTGATCCAGCCCCACCTTCGAGTAGGCCTACCTTGTGACCAGGTCACTCTAGTCTGGGTCTGCCTTCAGCATCCCCCTCTTCGCAATTAAGGTAGAGAGAGGACAAGAACGAAACATGCAAGTCCCAACTGGATTAACCGAGAGCACCCAACATCCATCTTTCCGCCCATCAGCTTTGCAGTGGATAGATAATATAGAACCACTGTACAAGGCCAGCGACCTCACCACCCTTCTCAGATTGCTTTTTGCCAGCTCAATTACAAATCATAACACAGGCATGCATGCACATAATCATGCCGAAAACAAATCGAAAACAACCAATTCAAAGGAAACTTACCCTCTGAATGGCCGTCTTTCCTTGAGTCTTCAGCGCCAAATCCTCATGCACTTGATGTCAGGCTCAACCTGCCAGAATTATAAAGCCAAAGAAGACAACCAAACTTAACAGTAAAGATGATGAATCTTTCCAGCATCAGATATAGGTTCAGAAACACATGCCTTATTACTGGTCACTGCGCAGATTCAGACTTCACCTCGCCACGAACTTTCATGACCATTCCAAGTGCAGCGTTTGGCTTTGAATAAACACAAGATATAGCAGAGATTTGCTTTAAACAGAAGATTACTAAAGAAAGAAAAAAGGTCATAGATTCAAAGTCCTGCTAAGTATATTCTAGTGAAGAACGAGCAACCTCACAAAAATGTGCCTGCATAGCGCATGAGACACAGGGCATTCATTGACAGGGCCACCATTAATGAACAAAAAAGGACAGCCGAATGCATGAGGCTCCCTCCACTGCGGGGCCTATGCAGCCTCACCCCCGCAAGCGGAGAGGCTGTTTCCGCGTTTCGAACCCGTGACACCCAGGTCGCACTGAACACTGCCACCAAAAATGGCATACGGGTCATTCATCAGATTGCGGTCGCATGTTTTTGTTCAATAAGAAAACATCAGTCAAATTTTATGACCACTTGTTTTTCTCATACATGACACCTCATAAAATGACCAGCCTGACTGTTGGGCCACAGCATTTTCGTGTTAGAGATTTAGAGGATACCTGATGAATAGCCTAGATCCTAACATTGCACATCTCTTGGAACCATATTCACGTGAACTTCACAATTATCACGAGAACCTAGCATAAACACAAGAACAAGTTCTACCCAGGACCAGCAAATAGGTGTGGTCTGCTAGTCCCACAGCATAAAAGGGGACCTGGCAGATAATCTAGACCTACAAGGAATCAGCCCATTTAATGCTTGTAGCTGTTAGATCTAACAGAATGAATAGAAGTGGACAGCAAATACAAAAACAGTTTACCGTTCACAATCACCATCATCAACCAACCCGCTAGCAACATCAAATGAAGCTGATTTCCATATGGGTAATCCACGAAGTCCTTTTTTATATACATGTATCCTAAATCTAACCCTTCATAACATTCCTACACTTGCTTCTATGTTCGCATAAATGCAAAGATTACCTTAACTCTTCTGTCAATCCATTCTGGGATTCCCCACTTCCATTTATGCACCCATTCTCCAAAAGCACCCCAGAATCTGCTCCAAGTATATTGCCCTGGAAAGAATCCTGGTTGTCCTCAGCCATTGCTGCCACTACACATCATTGAAATCCAACCTCTTCATACAGAACTAACCTGACTTGCAACACCTGAGCTGCTGCTGCAAACTTCCAATCGACAATCAGCATTCTCAGCATTAAATGACTGATTTGCTCGCTTCAATGGCTCTCCATCATCCAAAGCATCCTTCCAGCTCAGTCCTAGCTCCACAGATCCACTAACAAACTCAGTACCCTCTATGTCACCTGCTGCAAAGCACTCCACCTTAGCTTTCTTGTCCAAGCTGGCCCGACTTACCTTGCAAAATCTGCTGCCACAAGCTTCAGACGGAGAAACATATGTCTTCCCTTTAGAGCCCAAAGAAGTCTCTTTCCTTGCTTTATTTGGATGCGCATTCTCATCCTCATCATCTTTTTCCTTCATGTGTCTCACTGAATCAATATCAACACTCCTGATGTCACCTGCTGCTACATCCTCTCCTTTAGTCTCCCCACAAGAGCCGACCTGACATGTTACGCCTGACATTCTACTGCTGACTCCAGATGGATCAGAATTATCCTTGCTCGGGCTAAGGGAAGCCCTTTTTGCCGCTTTATCTGGACATTTCCCATTATCTTCAGCATTTTTCCTCTTGAGCTGTTTCTCGGGAGACCCAGGCTCGCACTCTACACCGCCACCATCCTCACCAGAAGAGGCCTTTGTATGATGCTGGCTTCTGTTCCTTAAAAGCCGGGGTCGCATGTATCCTTCTGGAAAAATATAAGCAGGTAGCTGCTTCCTACGAACATGAGACACATAAATTTCCATTCCTGGTTTCCAGAACAGGTACATGTCCACTGAATTCTTGAATTCATCTACCGTTCCACGTATGTCAAATTGCTGGCCTTCTTGGAATCTCACTCCTTGTTTTCTCTGCAAACCCATGAAAAAAGCACAATGTGAACATTGTTTGGAAGTGTCTACATACTCATTCGGATAAGGATGGCACTGCAACATTCCATATGTGTCCCGCTCAATCTGTAAAAGTGAAAAAGAAAGCAGTTACACAGAAAATGAGCGATTGTTTAATCTGTAAAATTGAAAAAGAAATTAGTTAAACAGAAAATGAATGATTGCCCTTTTGCTTCTACCGCTTTTTACAGCACCAATCATGAATATGATGGATTGCTGTTAAGCTTAAGTTTAAATCACAGTGAAACCTCACTCCAACAGATAAGTAGATAGGTCAACTATGCTCGGCCAGTTAATGGGTTACGTAGACTACATGACCAGGCGGGTTGACCAAGCGAGGTCAGTAAATTAAGATATATATTTTTATTATAAACATATGCATTCATATTAATTAAAAGATATGAAAATGTGTTTTAAAAAAATCAAACAATATAAAATTTACCTAAAAACAAACACTGATTCATCTGTTAGTTAGTTGCATTTTAACTTCTGCCATTCCACATAGATAATACTACTTAAAGTTTTGATTTGTTTTTAATTTAGGAACACAAATGCCCTCGAGTAGACCCAGCAGCGAATAAGGACAAAACAGGCCAGGTCACAAATTGAACAGGTGGGTCAATTGGGATTCGTTCACCAAATCAATGCAACCAACCACCCAGCATGTGACCGGGTGGAGCTGACTCAGATGGGATCCTAGTTGACCAACAGGGTTGAATAATTATGCACTTAAATCAAGCATGGAGTTTTGCTTGCAAAGATCTACCAATGCCAGATGCTACACGAAAGCATCTGAAATCTGACTTTACCTTGAGAGTCAGCTGCCTCAACCGAGATTCCACCCATCCCTTCCAAGAACGCAAATCATCCGCATCAGCACCAATAATATCCACCTGCAGATAATTCTTATATGTCTCGAAGAAAAGATATGGATCAAACAGAGAATTCCAATGGGCTTTATTCAGCTCAATCTCCTGCATGAAGAGAAAACAAACAGATAGAAGAGCATCAGAATTAATTGATTTTAAAAAGAGGGAGGAGGGGGGGCACTAAATCTTTATATATTTACCTCACAGATTTTGTTACCAATCTGAAATTGCTCCATCATAACACGGAGGGTACTTGTAGACACATTGTAACTAGAATTCATGCATGGATATGCAGGTGTGATTATTGGCATATGATGTGTTCGATCACGAGGGTTTTTACGTGGATCCCATACTGGAAAGCCGAGCTCATCCTCCTCTATTGCACACAGCATTACAGGATTTGGCCAGCGCCACTGCGTATAAACTCTAAAAAAGCGGGAAACCAGCATACTAGGAACTGCATTAGGATAAAGCTGGCAGACACGAGCAACTAAGAGAGCCCAATTCACACCGCCAAGAAAACCAGTCACCTGAACAAAGTAAAAAGAAAATACAGTCAATCAGACTTTGCACGTTAAAGGTTGGGAAAACAATCACAGAGAAATCCGTCTCACATTTGAATAAACACCACGCCTTTTAGCCCAGAACTTTAAGCACCTGAGTGTCGTTCGGAAATGCTACAAATTACAGGAGGACTCAGAAAAAGTAACAAGACATAAAGAAAACAAATACAGAGTCGAACATGAAACGAATGAAGCAGTATCAATGCTTACCTCAACATTTGGAACAAGTCGAAGAATTTGATCTGCAACTCTGCAGCCATTGAGACTTCTAACAGTTGGTTCATCAACATTGAATAATACAGACCCATGAGAGATATCCAAGTCCTAAGAACAAGTTAGTCCAAGCAATGGCGATGCGTCATAACTCATGTATCAACTGGTCAAAAGCACCTAAATATCTTTCGGCATTTGAGGATAATAGACCATCCAGAAGACAATCTATAACAATACCAATCAAATAGGATAGCAGAAGTCTGTTGAAATTCGGTGATAGTAAATGATGACGGTAGGACTCATTGAAAAAAAAAACAAAACTTGCATAAAAAGTATAGGCAAAGTAAAGGCTTCAATAGAATGATAGCAGATGAAAAAATATACGGTGACGGCAACAGAAAGACTCGAAAAGCAACTCACAGAATCCTTTTTTTTTCCCTTTTTTGAGAAAACCAACTTACTTCTGGAACAACCAAGAGGGAGACACTAGCATATAGTAGATCAATTGATATGCCGCAGAACTTGAATTTCATCACTGGAACATGAGCATCTGGAACTGGTTGTAGTTCCGTCACTTCTTCCATGGCAGCCAGAATATCATGCAATACAATAAAAAAATCTTCCTGCAGAATAGAAACAGATATGATTTGGGCATTCAATTGCGTCAAGCAAATCATCATCAAAGCCATATCCCATATGTTTGGGGTTGGCCAAATCAAGCAACACTAATATTCAAACATTAAAAAAAAAAAAAAAAAACAGAAATAAAAAATGACCAATGTCAAAACTTTCTTTACCTCTCGGCTTACGTAGGATGGCCCAACACACAGAGTATCAATGTCAGCACCAGGACCATGAACCTGAAAACACAAGGTTAGCTTCAAAACTACTCCTAGCAATAAATCATAATCAGTATACAAGAAGACCAATTATTATAATAGGTAAAATTAAAGCATAATATTATCAAATCATACGATTCAAGCAATTCATCTAGGTGGAAATAGCCACGGTCAAATGGCTAATATCAATAATGGTTTACTTTCTTATTAGTGTTTCTGTTTTTAAGAGGTTATCTAGTTGTTGAAGAGACCTCTTAAAGAATTTTTGGTACGTTGGGGAGGTTTCAAACATAAATAAAGAATAAACAATGACAAAAATGTTTGATTGTACTTGAAAGGTTTTGTCCTACATTTTTTTTTCATGTTTTTGGTTTTTTCTTCATAATTACCTCTTTAACTTCAAAAGTAACATTGATGATTTCGATTTTACTTTTATTTTTTATTTAAAGAAAAAGAAGATGCCGCAACTTGTTTATTCCTGGAAATATTGACATTTTAAAATATATTTTAACTATTCACACATGTATCATTTATGATATATTAATATATGTTAATAATGTTTTTTATATGTTTGTATAATAGTTGCTATGGATGGAAAACAGATGGATTATGAATGTGAAAAACTATTTTTCTTACCTATCTTTTAATTTTTATTGTTTTTCATTTTTTACAAGAAAAAAATCCTACAATTCACGATAAGATTTAATTTAACCCCTTGAAATATTTGTGACTGTTTGGATTTTAAAACAATGCCAGTAACACCGTTCAAAAAAAAATGGCAGTAGCCTATCTAACAAATATTAAGTGTCAGTTATGTTGCCCTGGGAAACTGGGAAATATAGAGGTCCAAAAGGAAACACTAAAATCCTACAAGTACAAACCGTAAAAAGAGTACCCAGTGAACTACCCTCGGACTAGTCACTTCTCCATAAAGAAATTATCAATATCATCTCTGTCATAGCCTTCTCCCATGTATAGATAGGGCCTTCATGAGTTTTACTTTTCCCCTTTGCCCTATTTGGAGCAATTCTCTCTATAACTCCACATTCTTACATGTCTTTCTTCACTACTTTACCCAAAGTCCTCGTTCTGTTTGTTGGTTATTCTAATCTTCCCTCCTTTTTCCTAGGCATTAGCCAATTTCTACCTATTTTGACAGGCTAGAACCTAGGTAACCTGCCTCAGTGCCTTCCCCCTAGAGGACTATTGATGTCCCATTACCAGATGAGCTACCAGCACAGGACACACAAGGCCTCCATTGGTGTCCCTTTCTAGTTCCTTGAACATGTAAGCATGGTTTCAGACACTGCATCAACCAATGCCAAAAACCTTCACATATTTTGGTCTGTTTCAGTCCTTTCTTCCCTTAAAAAAATATTATCGTGATTCCAATAGCGAAAATTAAAAATTTAATAATGAACTTTGACAACCAATTGATGAAAAATCGCAAAGCAACAGAACCAGTGAGAAAGATATCAAGCGCAATGCAACCACAATTCTACATTGTGAGTATTTAAAGCAAGGTTGGAAAAATAGTGACTCGGATTCGACCATCCATCTCTAAAACATTGACTCAAATAGAGCCAATGTGACGACTTGGAAAGGTCATGTGTTTTTTTTTTAATATTTAAAAATAGATTAAATATTTAAAAAAATCTAAAAAGACATTTTTATAACAGTAAAATCTAAAAATACATTTATTTACATCTAGTAATTATAATCAATTCAAATAAATAAATTTAAATGTGCAAGAAAAATACTATAATATTAATAAGTAAAATAAAAGGAAAAAAATCTAGCGTATTACATAATTTTAAGTCCAAACATCGAATGTAAAAGGTCAGATATAAGTTTCAAATTACATTTCAATCATCATTTTTAAATTGCTAGCTCTAAACCTCAAGACAAAAATATTCATTGTTCCAAAATAAGAAGTTACAAAATTGAACAGTTACAATGTGAAACTTTTCTTCCTACATTAGTAGCTAAAACTGAAGCCTTTCCTACACATCCAGTCACATACTCTTTGTACAAGACATCTTTCACTTATCCAATCCTGCGTCAATGCATGAATCTGTCTTCAGCAAATGGTAGGACACATTATGCACTATAACATGTACACCATAATTCTTCAGAAACGAAGCCCACCTTAAAAGGCAATGTGATAAATAACATTCATGGTCTGAACTTCTCCAAAAGCAGTTGTATGGTACTTCTCTGACAAAAGAAGCAGAAGAGCGCTTCAACAGAAAAGCAATGGAAGGCTAATTCAAACTCATATCTTACCCCCAAGCGATATGATCCAAAGGTAAATATAACGGCATTTGCATCCTCGACCATTTGATCAGCGTACCCTCTTTGCTGAGTAAGCTGCTTCACCCAAGCTTTTACAATCTGATGGAACAAAAAAATACTTACTAGATTAAGCCATTTCTCTCTCCAAAAAATAATAGAAATAAAAAATAAAAAATAAAAAGGATTACACAAAAAAGAAAAGAACAGAGCTCATTCTGAATGTGCATACCTAGATGAATATAGTCATAGAACACGTGAAAGCAAACACTCAAAACCTTGTCCCAACTATGTTGGGGTCAGCTACATGAATTTTGTTTCTCCATTCCGATCTATCCTAAGCCAAATCCTGAGATAGTTTGCACTTCTTCAAATCTATTTTTACTACATCCATCCACGTACTCTTCGGCCTACCCCTTCCCCTTGGTGGGCCAACCTTCACAGCAAAACTTTTCCTTACCGGCACCGTTGTTGCCCGACGTTGGACAAGTCCAAATCATCTCAAATGAATTTCTCTTATTTTATCACCTATTGATGATGCCCCTAAATGTTTTCGAAAGCGCTCATTTCTAATTATATCCTTCCTAGTTTTACCAAACTGTTAGGATCCAGACCTGTTCAGGCCAAACAAACAACACCAACACCCATATGCAGCCCAGCTCTATACATGATCCTAAATGCAGGCAGCCATTTTCTATGTAGTTATTTTTTGTTCAGTTATTTTTAGTTTCTCTGGATGCAATTATCCTGAATCCTCCTCGTAACTGATATATGTATGCTGATCATGTTAAAGGAAAGGTGTAGATTGTCTATTCTTCTCTTCAATCTCAATTTGAGCAAGAGGACACCCTTCCCCTCTTATTAGTGGGAAAAATTAGATCTCTTGAACCTATCACAAACCAAACCAAACCAAGCCTCTTCCCACTAGGTGGGGTCGGCTATATGGATTTGACGATGCCAATCAAATCTGTTTAGGGCCATGTCCTCCGTTAGATCCATGTAGGCAAGATCATGTTTAATAGTTTCTTTCCAACTTCTCTTGGGTCTCCCTCTCCCTCTCCTACTCTTGGCAAACTCCATGCTTTCACACCTTTTAACAGGTGCCTCTGTTGGACGCCTTCTAACATGGCCGAACCATCTCAGTCGATTTTCTCTCATTTTATCTCCAATCGGTAATATTCCTACTATGCCCCTAATCTCCTCATTCCTAATCCTATCTCTCCTTGTGATCCCGCACATCCATCTTAGCATTCTCATCTCCGCAACTTCCATCTTCTTGACATGATTATGCTTTACTGCCCAACACTCTGATCCATATAACAACGCTGGCCGTACCGCCACCTTATAATACTTTCCTTTAACCTTGAGGGGGACTTTCCGATCACACAAGACCCCCGAAGTACTCCTCCATTTGATCCACCCGGCTTGAATCCTGTGACTTACATCAGTATCAATCCCTCCATCCTGTTGCACCATAGATCCAAGGTACCTAAAGTTTTCTTTTTCTACTATCTTTTGTGTGCCCAAACTTACTTCTATGTTACCAGGTGTCCTACTTTGACTAAACTTGCATTCCATATATTCCGTTTTGCATCGACTTAGCCTAAACCCTTTTGTCTCTAATGTTTTCCGCCACAATTCAAGTTTAGCATTCACTCCTTCTCTCGTCTCATCCACTAAAACAATGTCATCTGCAAATAGCATACACCACGGCACCTCATCCTGGATATGTCTTGTAATCTCATCCATAACTAGGGCAAACAAGTACGGGCTTAACGCTGAGCCTTGGTGTAGACCAATCGTGATAGGAAACTCCTTAGTTTCGCCGCCGGTCGTCCTTATAGATGTCACGACTCTATCATACATATCCTTTATCGCCTCAATATAAGCGACACAAACTCTTTTCTTTTCCAGAACTTTCCAAAGAATCTCCCTAGGAACCCGGTCATAGGCCTTCTCCAAGTCAATGAACACCATATGTAAATCTCTCTTACCTTCTCTATACTGTTCCATTAACCTCCTCAGGAGAAAGATAGCCTCCATGGTTGATCTCCCAGGCATGAAACCAAATTGATTCTCTGAAATATTTGTTGTTCTTCTTAGTCTTCTCTCAATAACTCTCTCCCATAATTTCATCGTATGGCTCATCAATTTAATCCCGCGGTAGTTCGCACAGTTCTGAATATCTCCTTTGTTCTTGTATATGGGTATAAGAATACTTTTCCTCCATGCATTAGGCATCTTCTTGCTCTTTAGCACTACATTAAAAAGCTTTGTCCACCAACTAATACCATCCTCCCCCAAGCACCTCCAGACCTCAATAGGGATACCATCTGGCCCAACCGCTTTTTCATTCTTCATTCTTTTCAATACTTCTTTAACTTCTTCCCTACTGATCTCCTATAGAACATATGATTCGCTTCTTCTCTATAAATGGTAAGCTGCCCCAATTGTATGTCACTACTACTGCTTTCGTTAAATAACTTGTAGAAGTAGCTCTTCCAACGCTCCTTTATCTCCTCCTCCTTTACTAATACCTTTTCATCCTCATCCTTAATGCATTTAACTTGGTTTAAGTCCTTGGTCCGCCGATCTCTAGTTTTAGCAAGCTTGAATATCTCTCTTTCGCCTTCCTTAGTGTCAAGTCGCCTATATAGCTCCTCAAATGCCTTTGCATTGGCCTCACTAACTGCCTTTTTGGTTTCTCTTTTTGCTTCTTTATACCTCTCCAAGTTCGCTTCAATTCGATCCGTTTGCCAAGTTTTAAAGCACTCTCTTTTAACTCTTATCTTGTCTTGGACGGCTTCGCTCCACCACCATGCCTCTTCTGTACCGGAGCACCCCCTTTAGATTCTCCTAAGACTTCTTTCCCTACCCTCCGAATACACTCTGCTACCTTATCCCACATATTATTTGCACTCTCATCTGTCGCCCAAACGTCTTCCTCTAGTACTCTTTTCCTTAAAGCTAGTTGCTTATCACCTTTCAGGTTCCACCATTTAGTCCTTGAGCATCTATACAACTTCTTTTTTCTAGTCCACCTTTGTAATTGCACATCTATGATCAACAATCTATGTTGGGAAGTCAAGCTCTCCCCCGGTATAACCTTACAATCTTTACAAGCTAAACAGTCTCTTTTCCTAGTTACGAAGAAGTCAATTTGTGTCCTCGATGAGCCACTCTTAAAAGTCACCAAATGCTCCTCTCTCTTTCTAAAAAATGTGTTAGTTACCATGAGATCATAAGCCACTGAAAACTCCAAGATATCCTTCCATTCTTCATTTCTATTGCCGTACTCATGTCCCCCGTGTACTCCTATGTCTACGTCACGTCCTACATGACCGTTCAAATCACCTCCTATGAAGACCATCTCTCCTTGGGGTATCTCTAGTAGCACTCCTTCCAAGTCTTCCCAAAACTTCTCCTTATGTCCACCTCCTAAGCCCACCTGGGGGGCATAAGCACTAATTACGTTCACTATCTCTTCTCCTAATACTAACTTAATTGCAATAATCCTATCTCCATAGCGCTTTACATTCACTACATCTTCCTTTAAGTCCTTGTTTACCACTATGCCGACCCCATTCCTCGATCTATTAAGTCCCGTATACCATAACTTATACCCGGTCCTCTCAATCTCTTTTGCTTTGTGTCACACCCATCTTGTCTCTTGCAAGCAAGCAATTGCGATTCGTCTCCTTTCCATTGTATCCACCACTTCCATAAGTTTCCCAGTTAGGCTCCCAATGTTCCAAGTGCCCAATCTCAGCCTTCTATTTTGGACTAGCTTCCTTACCCCCTACACTCGTCCAATAAAGTGTGAGGACCCTTGCCTATTTAGCACTGCACCCGGGCGCCGATGCAGCGGTCCTTGCTCACTTATCACTGTACCCGGACCATACAGCGCGTCGCTAAGTAGGGGACGCCCTCAACGAAATTTCATTAGATCTCAAATCCATGAAAAATCCGACTAAGTATTGTGCTGGCTGTCGGCTACCTAACGCACAACCCTCCTCCTTTGTCCGGGCTTGGGACCGGCTATGTCAAGGATACCCCAACATAGGCGGACTTCTCTTGAACCTATCACACACATAAAAAAAATACATAATATAATTAACACACACACACACACACGATCTCTGAACCTATCACACACATCCACCTCAACATCCACCTCAACATTCCATTTGTAAAAAAAATACATAATATAACACACACACACACTAATATAACACTAGATCTCTGAACCTATCACACACATCCACCTCAACATTCCATTTGTAAAAAAAATACACAACATCCACCTCAACATTCCATTTGTAAAAAAAATACATAATATAACACACACACACAC
Organism: Litsea cubeba; assembly: GCA_012931725.1. NCBI lineage: Eukaryota > Viridiplantae > Streptophyta > Magnoliopsida > Laurales > Lauraceae > Litsea > Litsea cubeba. The sequence goes on along the minus strand of CM022948.1, from coordinate 87,018,768 downwards.
ACTTGTTGGAACAAGACCCTGGCAAAAAGCAATATAGCTATAAGAACCCGCGCTGGCAAAATTCTGATCTAAAAGTTTGATTAAAAGGATAATTTGTTAATTAAGAATGTTGCTTATAGTTTTTTTTTTTTTAATGGTTACTTTCATTAACTAAATAATGTTGTTTATAGTTGGCAGCTAATGATTAAATATTGAGCCCTAAAATGCGATGAATTATCTCATCATGAATTTTTACAAATATATATGGAATGCAAAACCATCGCTCTTTTTAGTTTTTTTTTCCATATTATACTATTTTTCCTTGGATAACGGATAATAGGCAGAAGAGGACATGGATGGAAGTGGTAGGGCTAGATCTGAAGAAGTGTAACCTATCCGAGGTTTTAGCTCATGATAGACCGGAATGGAGAAACATAATATGTAGTGGACCCCAATATAGTTGCCACATAGCTTTGATGAATGATTATGACTGTTTTCCCTTGGACTAGTTGCATTGAGGCATGTGATCTTGGTTGTACATGACTTTGAGCTTTTTCCAGCCCCTCTCCTCTAATGCATAGTGTTTTTGGGGGTTGAGAAGGGTTTTTGTTTCATAGGACACTAGAACCTACAGTTCATACTATTTCAGTCCAAGCTACACCAGAGTATCAGGGACTGCAACAATCCTTCTTCAAATTGTGTGATTCTACCTGCCTTTTTCATCTTTCCTTTTTCTTCGTACAGCCAGCATCATTTTTATCATTCCTTTCTTTTTATATGGCCGGGGTGCGGCAAGATTGGCTGGCAAGTATAAGTTAACATTATCAGGACATCCCATAAGATCTCAACCTAGGCATTTTTGAAATCTCCCTTTCAATTCAAACAAAAAATGTATGCATACTTTTGTGAAACCTAGATTGTTTTTCTATCTCCTACAGTTGGGTTTTCCACAAATATCAAGTTCCCAAATTCCCACTTGAGAACAAGCTCAGATTTGAGCGTTTGCTTGTAAAATCAAAGGATAAAGCCACATTTCTTATGAGCTCCATTGTTCACTTGAGGATATAAAGATAAAAACAAAAGAAACAACTACAAGAAAAGAAAAGACAACATGTGCAAACAAAGAGAGTAAATACCTGATCAATATGACCAAGAACCTCTTCTCTCCTTACCGCTTCTTCCTTGCTCTCATAAAGGCCAGAGTCCAGCAACAACTTCCATTTCCATCATAATGTAACAAGAATTAGAAAAGTATTGCCAATACAAGAAACGAACAAGTGAAATACCAATAGGGATGAACATAATGAAAAGTATATACCTTTTCCAATTCCACACTTCTCTGAAGATCCGCCTCCAATGGTCCAGTAACAGAGATGGGCACAGCAGGAGGTGGCGGTGAGCCGCTCAAGCCCTTACCAATCATCATCTCGTTGCCAAAAGAAACCTAAAAAAAGCCCTAGAAAGAACGAAAAACGAAGAAGCTACCTTAATCTTCTCAAAACCAATACAAAATTCGAAATATCGCTGCCGCTGGAACACAAATATCGAAGATGGAACCCTAAAAAGATCTACGAAACCCTAAAAGGATCATCAAAGCCCTAAATCGTAAAATCAGGTGCCTTTTAAGCAAAGAAATCAGAGATTCGTCAAGGAAAGGCAAACAAAAACAATAGAACAGTGATTTGGGAGGCAAAACCCTAAAATCTGGGAAGAACAAGAATCTAAAAGAACTGGATAAGAGTGATGGGGGAGATCTGAGAGAAGGAAGGTGCAGAAACCCTCAAACCGGCGTGGAAAGCGGTTTTGGATCGTTTCTGGTGGTAGCTGTGGCTGTGGGGGACAAAAAAAAAAAAGAGAGAAAATAGAGGGAGAGAGACGGCACTTTTATCTTTTGGTGTTTCCGTTTTCGCGCGGTAGCTGAAGTGTTTTTGCGTTGAGTTGGCGGTTTTTGCGTGGAGCGATGTACTGTGCCTGCGTGCTGGTCAGGACCATCCAAAATAAAGGGCCCCGCTCTAGATGCTTATCACAAGTTGGGCTGTCAACCGGGCCCTTTGATGAGGAGGCAGCCCGGCTCAGCTCTCGAAACGAGTTTTTTTTTTTTTTCTTCTGAAGTCCAAAAGTAGGGTAGGGCTCTATTTTAAAAATCTCGCAATTTTGAGAGCCGAACTAAGGTTTGATTCATGCAGCTAGGCCTCCAATTTATTAAATATATAAATTTCTAAAGAGTTTTAAGAAAATACTTTAAAATATTAAAAAAGTAAGTACTTATCAATATATTTATTTTTACCATACATGATTAGAATATATAATTTATTGGTACAAAATTAGATAGCGTAGATATTTTTTTATAGAAATATGGCTTAAAAACGAAGGAGAATCTTGCTTAACATTGAGCGCAATATAATGAAGTATTTGAAACGGCCATACTAAGAGTATTGTGTGATTTATGATACACCTACCACAATATTGTCAAATGTGGATAAAGTTAATTTAGTAAAAAAAAGTTACTAAATTTGAAGATGATTTTTTAATGTTTAAGGAACAAAAGACTCAGACAATTGTTTTTAGAGGAAAAGTTTGAATTAGACTATTATTTGGAGAAGCCAAGGGATAAATCTACGGATTTCAATATATTTGATGGTATATAAACCGTGGATTTTTTTTAGATTCAGTCCAATGACGAGAGAAAGTTTGGTGCATGTAAAATTGAGTCAAATGCCAAGGCCATGGGAGAAAAGGATAACAAAGGTGCTGCATCGATGAAAGGTGGGTCTAAACGAGTCCAACACTGCTAAACTTCACTAGTAGTTGCTCATCGGGGAATATTTTTTCTTTTTAAATTCTATATGCATCGAATCTCTGTTTTACACCAACTATGTGTTAGATGGGGTCACACATGCTCTACTTTAAATGTATGTTGTGTCCCAAATGAGGGACAGAGCCAGAAATTTCTCCCAGTGTGGGCAAAAAGGAAATTAAAACATTCATTAAAATTTGACACAATAAGATGTATGAATGATAATGTAGAATAATTCGACGCAATAAATTGCATATCAATTTTTCTTTCATCTTTGATCTCAACTTTTGCTAGCTTCCTCTTTTATTTTGATTTGATTTCTATTAAATATTTTCTTTAATATTTAATATATTTATTCTATTTTTAGAAAGAACACAACCTCTCTCCTCCGTCGAATCGTATTAGAAGTTAATTTGACTGTGTACCAAATCGTATTTAAAGTAAAATTTCTATGAGAATTCATAATCATTTTTTGTAAGCAGGTTCGCCCAAGAGCATAATAAGTTTCTCATGAATGAGTGTGACTCTTATTAGAGGATATGAACTCCTGGATCATAGTCATCTACAGATGAAGTTGTTGAAAACAACACTTAAATCAACGGATTGTTGCCGCTAAGAGCTGGGTTAGATTGTATATAATAATAGTAATGTATTTAGGCCCAACTTAAACTCTACTCATTTACTTTTCAAATTGAAATTGTTGCTCCAAACCCAACGTAGGAGAGTCAATACAACCATGTAGGCTTACTTGTAAGGCCGAAAATAAAATGGCCTTAACTTGTTCGGTTGGTTTCGGGTTTGGGCTTGGTTGGTGGGTTAGTCAAGTTCTACCTTAAGCTATGTAGGGGTAAAAATGGGCTGGCCTAGGCTAATATGGTGTTGACATTTTACGAAATCGTGCAACTCCAACCAAAATTCAGGTGAGGGGGGAGTTTATACAATCAACAGTGTACTCAAGAAAAATGATTTTAAAAACTTAAAAAAAAAAACGAAAAAAATAGAGGAGTTAGAAGAGCCCCGAGTGCGAAATACGGAACGTCAGGATTGGATTTTCAAAATAATACTTTTTTCCTCTTTTGTCATTCCATTCCCTTGTTATTTCAAAAATTGAGGAGGGGCAAAAATTAGAAAAACACATTATTATCCATTAGAAAAAAAAAAGCCATCCTCATATTTTGTTTAAAAAAATTCCAATGGGGTCCCTCCCTCCGTCCCTGTACGTTGGTCAGGATCATATCCCATGCATTCCGATTGGTATATTAATATAGTAAAAGTTAGCCTACACCACGCACAATTCCTCTTGACAAAGACTCAAGCCACTAATAAATTAATCAAAGGCTCTATGGAATCTTCATCAAATGACACTATTAGAGCGACTCCAACAGATATTTTAAATGGCCATGTCAGCCTCCAACAATTCTAATTGACACATGAGATTGTCTCCAATAAATATTTCATATCCCACATGATATTTGAAGTATACGATGGTATACTTATTTTAATTTTTTTATATAAAATAATAGTAAGAGCTCCTTCACTTACATTTAAATATTTTGATATAAATCTTTTTTTCAAATAAAATAATGATCATCAGCCTACTTGCATCTACATTTAACATCTTTCTTGAAGTGGGCGAAGTTACATATGCCACGTGAGGGTTCGTTTTTTTAAAAGTCGTCTAAATTTAAAGTATCCATTGGAGATGCTCTTATAATGTAAATTTGGCAATAGAAAAAAACATGGCAGTATTAGGGTACTCATTGTCATGGGTGGCGCGGTCTTTCATAAACAAAAGATGCTGGACACTGCCTCCAGTTGATGGGAAGCAGCCAAGCTAAAATAGCTTGATGGGATTGGAAAGCTTATAATAATAGCAAAACGATGCAATTGAGAAAGCTCCACAAAGATTAAAATATATAGGTGAAAAATAAAAGATTAAGATTGCCTTGGAGGGGGAAGGGGTAGGTGGAGTTTCACATAGGAGCACCAACCAAAGGAAAATTTTCACGGAGGGGATTAGTACAAGGAAAAACAGTAATAATAAGTTAAATCAACACAGGGACTGCTGTAGATTGAGCTTGCTAGAGACTTAAATGAGGTAATGCCCACATAATGAAAGGTGTAGGTGCAGAAAATTATGACCCACAATAAGAGGGTGCCTTACAGGACTTATCCGGGAAGTTGATGGTGTCTGGAATGTCTGGATGCCGTCCGAGAGCCTGAAAGGGAGAAGCAAACGGTCAGAGGACCCTGGCCTGGGCGGCGCAAGGCTCTCCGATGCCAAAGTCAGTATATGAACTGGAACGATGGAAGGGAGGGAGAAGAGAGACAGAGTAAGTGCTCTGTGAATAATATTGTGCGTACCTTGCATGGTGTAGGAAGGTCTATTTATAGAGGTTTGGATCGTATCTCTCAGAGAATATCTTGGTGTGGGTCCCATGATCTGACTGGAAAGTCATGATCAGCCCACAAAGTAATAAATGCAGTCTAATCCGGCCCACTCAGCATTTAATGCCAGTCGGGTCAGCCCACATTGCATTAAATGCGTGTCTTGTTGGGCCAGATTGTGTTGGGCGCCTTTGGCGGTAGGAGTACCAGCAGATCTTCCCTCGGGCCTTGCCCTGATGTGGCCTCAGCCGCTGGATGCTGCCATGTGGCGATCTGGTGAAGATAGTGGGCGGCTGGATGTCATATCTGTCCCACTAGCTCGTGACCCAATCCCTCCACGTGCCTGATGACGTGGGGGATGAGGGGCCCAAGCGAAGATTCTTTCTTGCTTCGGCTACTGTCCTGGCTTCTTCAGCCGAGGTAGCTTTAGCCGAGGTAGGGTTCTTTACTGAGATGGCATCCGGGGTGGCCTTGCCGAGATGGACTCTTTGCCGGGATGATGCCCGAGGCGGTCCAGTTCGGCGCTTGTGGCCTGGAGGTGTTTGATGTCGGCCAAGGCCTCTGTCCTGGTAGCCGGGATGAGATCGGTGCCCCGTAGACGGCACGCGGATGGCACGTGAGGATGGCTTGTGATTAGCTTAATCCTGTAGCTCTGGAAATCTCCCCACACAAAAGGAGTCCATACATAATTACACATTCCTTCGTTATCTCTGTCTCTCTCTCTCTCTCTGAAGTATCTTTCCCCTCCCCCAAATGGAAGAAAGCCTTCTCCCACCTAAAAACCCACCCATCTTCAAACCATCACCTTCAACCACCTTAACCCTCCTAATCACCATCTCCCTCTCCCTCTCCCTCCTCCACTTCACCTCTCCCCAACCTCCCAACCCAACCTCCTTCCACTCCCTCTTCCTCTCCTCCCCCGACAACGCAACCATCGCCCACCACCTCCTCTCCCTCACCCGCCGCCCCCACATCGCCGGATCCCCTGCCAACTCCGACGCCGCCTCCTACGTCCTCTCCACTCTCTCCACCTACTCCATCCCCACCCACTTCGTCTTCTACAACGTCTCCCTCTCCTACCCCATCTCCCGCTCCCTCACTCTCACCCTCCCACCCAACACCCCCACCTCCTTCTCCCTCCATCAGGACATCTACGACGGCGACCCCTTCGCCGACGTGGCATCGGAGGCCGTCCCCACCTTCCACGCCTATGCCAAGTCAGCCTCTGCCGCCGGACACGTGGCCTACGTGAACTACGGGCGAGTGGAGGACTATGCCACGTTGGAAGCGATGGGGGTCAACGTATCCGGCTCAGTGGTGTTGGCCAAGTATGGGAAGATTTACAGAGGAGATATCGTGAGGAACGCGTACGAGGCGGGAGCTGTTGGGGCTGTTGTGTACACGGATACGAAGGATTATGGTGGTGATGAGAAATGGTTTCCTGATGACCGTTGGATGCCGCCGAGTGGGGTCCAGGTGGGGAGCGTGTATACTGGGAAGGGTGATCCGACGACGCCTGGGTGGCCCAGTAGTGGATCGTGCGAGAGGCTGTCTGATGAAGAAGTGGAGAGGTCAGGGGAGGTCCCACTGATTCCTTCATTGCCTGTGTCATCTGCTGATGGGAAGATTATTTTGCAGTCGATAGGAGGACACGTGGCGCCCGATGATTGGCAGGGTCGGACTGGTTCTCCTGTCTACAGGGTTGGACCAGGTCCAGGGTATCTGAATCTGACCTACAAGGTAAATTTTTTTTTTTTACCTACTACATCCAATTTACAGGTAATTGAAGTATATCCTAATATGTCACACTAAAATACTATTGTGGGTGTCATGGAAATTTCAGGGAACACAACCCATAACGACGATCCAAAATGTTGTGGGTGTGATTGAAGGAGCTAAAGAGCCAGACAGGTAAATTTTTGTGTTTATTTTTTAATATACTGTTACAACACCTATTGAGCTTCCTCAAGAATATTTGGCTTTCTTGCTAGCTGGATCTCATAGAATCCTTTTAACACCCGTTTCAATGCATCAAGAAAGGAAGATAAAATGGAGGTGAAGGAACTCTCTAGTCTGTACAGTTCAAATTTTGTATTAGGGCCAATATTTTCTACCTGAGTTGAGTAACAAAGCTATAGCCATGCCATCAAGAAGAAGAAGAAAATGCAGTAGACTATTAAGATATAGGGAAGTGTGGATTATAATTAGGGGTGGAAGAAACCGAACCGAATCGAACCGAACTCTGAACCGTAAACCGAACCGTAAAATTAAGTTCGGTTCGGTTTATCGGTTTTCGGTTCGGTTTCGGTTTTGAGTTTTTTGCAAGTTCGGTTTTCGGTTCGGTTTCGGTTTTTAAAAAATAATTTCGGTTTAAACCGAAAAAATCGAACTATATTTCATGTTTTAAATTAAATATATATATATGTCAGTATTAGACAGACTATTACTGTAATTTACACAGACTAATATACTATAATCTAAAGATTAAAAGAGAAAAGACCAAATGAGAAAGGAAAAATCGAAAAACCAAACGTTTAATTGAAAAATCCGGTTTAAACCGAAAAACCGAAAACCAAATCGTTTAATTATTTTCGGTTCAGTTCGGTTTTACATCTTATTCGACTCGGTTCGGTTTGTAATATTTTGACACTTTGGTTTCGGTTTTTTTCGATTTCGGTCTAAAACCGAACCAAAAACCGTACTTCCACCCTTAATTATAATGTGTAATTTGATAATACATCTATGAAGGTGTGGATCACTCTAATATTCCTTCATTAGAATTTGAACTCCAATTGAATGTACTCTGAGTCTCTGATGGAAATGGATCCTATGGAATGTGGAATTTTTAAGTGAATATTATTATCCGAAAGAAATTCATCCAATTGGGATCCAATACTAAAAAAAATTGCTTTATAATATTGCAAGAATATCTAAAATGAATTTATAATTTGATGAAGAGAACATGGGTCCAAAGTCCAAACAACAGGTGCAGTGCCACCGTCAGCTTTTCTTTTTTTTTCTATGCTTCTTGGGGGACATATCACATCAACATTAACCCCATACCTAACAGTATCTAATCACGAGTCAGGACATAAATGATATATTCCTTCACAAGATTTCAAGGCATTACGAGTGACGTCAAATAATTTGTAACGTCAATGAAGGACATCATGATTCATGATAAATTCTAAAGATTACTTAGCCACCAGTTTTGACCATCCATCCACAGGTACGTCATCCTCGGCAATCATCGCGATGCATGGACATTTGGTGCCGTTGATCCTAACAGCGGAACAGCAACTTTACTCGAGGTATGTTAAATTATTCTGGTATATCAAGGAAGAATGGACTGATCACAATAGTTATCAAATAAATGGAAAGTAGGCACAGTCTGATTCAACAAAACACAGGATATGGGCCCACGAAGAATAAACTTGCGATCTGTGTGTATTCAGCATGAACTTTCACTTCAAGGTTGTTTATTGTTATCGAGCTTGGCTGTTTTATGCATCAAATAAGTGTTTGTTATCCCCTCCTATGGTTCTATATAGAGATGGGGCCTTGCCTGCCCAAATCTCAGCTCGAACGGCCCAGCCCACCAGATGGAGCGGGCTGGGCCGTGCCGTATATTCGTGTCTGCCGTGCTCGGCGTGCCTCTTTTAATTTTTATATCAATTCCTGATATTCAATTCATGAGATTTAATAGCCGGCATACATGATTTAAAAGTTCAAGACTAATTTGATCATTGTTATGAATTATGATATGTTAAAACTTATGATTAAGAATTGGTGTGAAGTATAATATAATGCTTAACAAGATTCTTGATAAAGTTTAACTACATGTCACACAATATCTCATTAGGTGAGTTTTATTGTCACTATATATTAGAATGTTCTCGCATGACTATAATGATCCAACGGTTCATATACAATTAGAATGTTCAAGATCAAATTAACCATTATGTTTAATTAGTGGTGCCACACATCTTCTAATGGACAAATTGAGAATCGGAATAAGTGATCTCAGTGATCCAGTGATACAAACACAATGAACATATCACATAAAATTACATCTAATGATTTTACAGCTTGGATCATCATTGTGATAAAATCATTAATTGATCAAGGTGGTCCATGATCATGCAAATAAATAAAGAACCTGAAACCTAGAACCTTGATGATGTAATAGGATTCTTTTCTTCTGGTACTACCGTACTACTACCTTTTTTTTATGATTATCCTCTTCTTCTTGTTTTTTCCCTTTTAACATTCTAATTGAACAAGTACGTAGAAATTATAAAAAAAAAACTTTGGAAAGCTCCAAATCTCAGCCATTCAATACAATCAAGAAATTAAAATCCCCAATCATTAGAAATCTCAAAGAAAACATTCAAACATTTATATATATCATCATTGCAGAGAAAGAAATAAAAAGAAAAGAAAAAAAGAAAACATGAAGACATACAATAATTGCTTTTTTAGACTTATAATGAATGAATGGAAAAAAGAATTAAAAAAATTATTAAAATAAACAAACAGGGGAGAGTGAAAGAGTTAAATGCTTTAATGAGAAATAAGAATGAGAGTGTTAGACTATTTATAGACTTTGTAAAATTCAAAAAGATATAAAATACCACTTATATGACTGTTTTATGGATATTGGGGTGGGGAGGGGTGTTAAAATGGACAAAAATGCATGAGAATAGCCGTTGGGGCGGGTTGTGCCATAAGGGTCGGCCCACAGCTGGCCGTGCCTTAACGGGTCGTGCCGAAACGGACTACCGTGCCCATTCCCTCGGCCCTGCACGGCCGTTGACTGGCGGGCCGTGCTGAAACAGGCCGGCCCGGCCCATTTGACATCTATAGTACTTATATATATATATTTTTGGTGAGGGACACCCACCTTTGGAAAGTATCAAGTACAAAAGGGGAGTGTCAAGTACATAGGACTCCCCTTTTTGTACTTGACACTTTCCAAAGGGGGGTGTCCCACTCCCCTTTTTGTACTTGACACTTTCCAAAGGGGGGTGTCCCTCACCATTTACTTGAATATTTTCCTATATATATATATATATATATATATATATATATAGTATATTCTGCATGAAAGGTCCTTGCCCGGCCCTGGCCTAATATGTGTAAATATATGCTTCCACTGTACCAGAACCAATTTAGTTTGGGTGATTGCATGATTAGAACTTCTGGGGCTCACCTTCTCATCAAGGTTGGTCGCTGAAAAGTATATTTTGGAAGTTTGAAGGTGTAGGATCTTACACTCCATTGAGCTACCACTTATCCCAAAACCAATTGGTGATAGGAAATGGCACAACAATAGTTTTATGGTGAGGGCGAGGGCTCGACCACAATTATGACCGCTCAGGAGCGAGGGTGGTCGTTGACCTCAACAATTCCTCCCTCAACGGCACACCCGCCGCGACTCCTGCTGCGAACTCGCAAAACGCGTGTCCCGTGACTCGAACACCCGACCTACCAGGCTCTGATACCATTTGTAGGATCTTACACCCCATTGACGACACAACAATAGTTTTATGTTGAGGGCGAGGGCTCGACCACAATTATGACCGCTCAGGAGCGAGGGTGGACGTTGACCTCAACAGAAGACCCCAACAATCATCTGCGCCCAGTCAAGATCAGAGGGTGATCACTACGATTCACATTTTAATTATCAACTTGAAGACTCACAACATGATCTTTCCTGGTCATGTGCCCTCATTATCATCATCTATTATTCTGCCTCCCACATTTCCTTATGTTTTGTAACTGATGTAGGTCGCTCGAAGGCTAGAGAAGTTGCAAAAAAGAGGCTGGAAACCCCGGCGAACCATTGTGCTGTGCAATTGGGATGCTGAGGAATATGGCCTGGTCTCTCTCTCTCTCTCTCTCTCACACACACACACTTATGTGCGCACACACTAACTGGATAATCGTAACCATATATGTTCTAAACAATTGGCATTTAGTAATTGTCCATTTCTCCTGCGACAATTTTGATCACAGTCATCTGTAAGCAATCCAGGTTCATCAAGTGGATAGTTCACCATTATTACCATTTTTCTTTTTCCAACTTGTCTAAATTGCTCAATTTGCACATTTGCAGAATTCTAATTGGATGGGTAGGGCCTAAATGGTGTGATTATTGCACTTTGTCCAATTCATAGTAACTTGAAAGCAAATAGACATTAAAGATTGATGATCTAAAGTATCTATTATGTCCATATAAAGATCGTTTTGCACTGTGATCAATTGTGCAACACTTGATCAGTCTTCTATATTTTTGTCTCTCAATCTCATTGTCTATTTTGTGTATGATTTTTTCAGATAGGATCGACGGAATGGGTTGAAGAGAACAGGGAACTATTATCTTCAAGGGCTGTTGCTTATATCAATGTAGATATTGCAGTAGCTGGACCTGGATTTGCTGCCTCTTCCACTCCTCAGATTGACAAACTGCTCGAGCATGTCACTCAACAGGTTTCTCAATGTTATTGTTGTGGCAATTCACTTTCTCATTACTAAATCCTCTCATTTAAGGCTTGATCAACTTCATGGATTTTTCTTGCTTTGAAGGTTCAAGACCCAGATAACTCCTCACAAACAGTTTATGAATCATGGACTGGTTCTAAGGGTTCTCCAATGGTGAGTAAAGTTTTACTTTTAACAGAGCTTGCTGCCATGGTTTCCTTCAAGTGCTAACAAATTTCACTGTAATCTGAAGCCCCTATTGTAGAAATTCCCCAAATGCCTAAGAGTTCATTAGGGTATGCTGTGGAAATGGAAACAGAAAGAAAAAAAAAAATTCCGGCTCTATGCCATTTGGAGTGCTGTGATGGATAAGTGAAGGAATTTGGTAATTTGGCGCTTTAATTTTCTGCAATGCAGAGAAATTCTTGTTTCAGGGAGGGGTTGGAATGAGCATATCACCCATTCCATGGATGTGCCTGAACAAACCTAAGTCACTTTAATTATATTTGTCAATGGCTAGTTAGATAAAATGAACAGTGGGTTTTCATTACACAATACTACAAAAGAAAACTAGAATTCGTAACATCAATGCTATCACTGACATTTTGTGGTCCATGAAGATTGGGAGATTAGGAGGCGGGGGATCAGATTATGCGGCTTTTGTCCAACATGTTGGTGTTCCCGCTGTTGACATGTCTTTTGGAGGAGGTACCCAACTCAATTTCTATAAAATGTTGCCCTTTGTTTTGTTTTTGAAGTAAATTTTCTCCTCATGAAACATGAAAGGTTTTTCTGCAAGTTCAGAAAGATGGTAATTAATGCAAAATAGTTCTTATATGAGCACATTAGTGTATCAGTGTATGTTTACCCATGTTTGGCAATCTAAAGTAAATAATACTTGGACACTGAGATTACATCTCATACTCTTCCAATGGGAGGATTGGAGATGGCATGTAACCTTACCTCCTTCACGCAGCAGATGAATCAGATAATGCTATAATGAAATAGTTTAGGATTCAATGTAAATTGAATGATAAATGGTACACACTCGATCCAGCTTCAAAAGAAAATATGAACCATGTAACAGGTAAATGTTAAGTATCTTTCTTATGTCAGGAACTTTCTTTAGAGATTCTTTGTAATGTTTCACTCAATAATTTTTCAGTGGAAGCAATAATAGTTTAATAAGAAAGTGAAAATCTCATACATCTATTAAGATGGAATTCTCTCTCTCTCTCTCTCTCTCTCTCTCTCTCTCTCTCTCTCTCTTTATGAATCTTTTTATCTTTTGCAGGATATCCAGTTTACCACTCTTTATACGACGATTTCGTCTGGATGAAGAAATTTGGTGATCCAATGTTCAAAAGGCATGTTGCAGGTCATCATCACTGTCTTCTTCTTATTTCTCTTTTTTTAATACTTGAAATCAATGGTTATGTTTGATGGAATGACATCCTGTTTTCAATTTAATCAGATTGATTCCTTTTTTTTTCCTCTTTCTTCTTTTTTCTTCAAATAGCTGCAAGCATTTGGGGGTTACTAGCACTTGAGCTGGCTGATGAAGAGTTCTTGCCTTTTGATTATCTCTCCTATGCATTTGAGCTCGAAGTATGTACTTCCATCCATCCATAAATACAAAAAACATGTGTTCATGCACGCACAAGCATGTATACGGTCTACCAAATACATACATGAATATTTACATACATCACATTTATCCCTGATTAACAGAAAAGCACAAGGGAATTAGAAAATGAGATCATGGGTAAGCCCATCGACCTCATTCCCTTATACAAGTCTCTAGAGGAGCTCAGGAATGCAGCCACCAAAATTAATGTCCAAAGAAAGGTATCCTTGATTTTATTCTACAACTGGTACTTATACTGATTTGGATAGAAATGGACTTGGCAACTACAGTCATATGTCATTTACAGTAATAGAAGGTTGCTATTGGTATAGGAATTAGAGAGAAATGGGCGGGCCTCAATGTGGGGAAAGGAGAAGGACCAACTGAAAGTGAGAGAGCTGAATGACAGATTAATGATGGCTGAAAGGGCGTTCACAGATAGAGATGGACTTTATGAAAGACAATGGTACAAGCATCTGGTAAGTATTTTCATGACTTCTGTAGGGATGTTCTGGTGCTACAATGGGAGTCAATGGGTGGCTGCAGAATGGTTCATGACCCATTCATTGACTGGGCCTCAAATTAACTCCGTGGCCCCTTTGTGTGATCCTGTTTTGGTCTGTCGTTCATTAATAAGGTTCAAACCTAGAACCCGGACCATCTATTTTTTGAGCCTAGACAACCCATTTCATTCTCAAGTTTGTCATATTGTCCGGGCCGAGTAATAGCCAATCTGAACCAGAGCATGAGATCATTTGAGGCCCACACATGAACTGTACACATGCAAGTTCAAAGTACACTTCGTGTGTGGGCCCCAATGATTTCATTCTCTAGTTCAGGTTGTCTATTAGCCAGGATTTTTTAGGCCACTGTAACCATCCATTCTCATCCCCAGAGGTATATATTTCTGAGATTATAATTCCCAATGACCAATGAAACAACATTGGTGCCATCGCCATGTACTCATTGAACCGGTATGCACATATAATTTCACAGATTTATGCACCATCAAAGCACAACAACTACGGTTCTAGATCATTTCCAGGGGTAGATGATGCCATAGAAAAGGCGAAGAGCTTGGACACGGTTGAGTCATGGAAATCTGTACAGCACGAAGTGTGGAGGGTCTCTAGAGCTGTGACACATGCCTCACTGGTTCTCAATGGCAAATTCACATGAAACTTTCACTGTAAATTACCTTATTCGTGGCACCACACTTTCCATATGCACACTTTAGCTCCAGTAAATGGATAAAATTTCCAGTCATTTCCAAATAGCCCGAACTCACCCAAGATGGAATTGGTTTCCCTTTCCAATGGATCATTGTTACAGAATATGTCAATCATACAGCATGAGGACATGGAATTGGTTGATGCTCCCAACCGTTGTAAGGAACTGTGCAGTGTGAATTGAATGCAAATCTTTCGACAGTGATAACCATTTAATAGATTAAATGTTTCTATTGTCAAATCCATTTTGCACGTTAGCAGCTAACATTATATAGTGTTTGGTCGCTCCAACTGAATCTTTGTTTTGTGAGGTACTGAGAGCAGCAAAGGCATCCCAACCAACTACAATTTCTTAGGCACTGGTAGCCTTCCAATCAATCAACAACTGATTGTGAACCATTTAACGATTTCAATAATAACAATTCATTTCACCAACTTGGACTAACAATTATGTATATCAATTGCGAGCTGGATGGTTGAAATTGCGACTTATTTTAGAGTGTTTTGCGATTGGCCCATTCCAGCAAGATTGAACAAAATTTCTTACAAAACAATAATTAGATTGGTGATTAATCATGGAGCAAAAAGTTGGTAGAACAGATAAGAATGCTGAGATAGATGTGTGGTAAAATTACGAGAGATAGAATAAAGAGAAATTTACGGCGCAGGTTCCTGTAGGACCCCATACTACTCTTGAGGTGCTAGTATCATGTTGGACACGGGAGGAGTCCTTATGTGGCTATTATTATTATTATTATTTTTATCATTTAGCGATTGGTCGATATCGACCATTCTGCGGTGGTTGCTCTCGATTTGCAGAACCCAAATAGAAATAATGGTCGATATATACCATTCTGCGGTGGTTGCTCTCAATTTGCAGAAAGGAAAGGTGGAGGGAGAAGAGGGGATGGGTGGTGTTGCATAGAGAACTTCAAGGTCATGAGTCCCACCTTGTCAACTCCTTAATCGAAGCAGGAGTCCATCTCATCAAGGCATTACTATTTTTTAAAAAAAAACCCTCTCTCTTGGAATCCTCAAAACAGAAATCTTATTTGTCAATTGATCTCTTCTAATTTCAGGGATCGTTGCAAGATCATGCAAGTTTGATTGAAGCCATCAAACAAGTTGATGTCGTGATCTGCGCCGTTTCCCTGTTTTTCAACTGTTATTGTTTAATAGGGCTTGTTCTCTACAGCTGTGTTTGTGAAGGTCTGTGATGTTGCTTCCTTCACAATTTGGACGATCCTAGGACATTGAATAAAGTGTTGTATCTGAGGCCTCCAGGCAATGTTTACTCTAGGAATGAACTGGTTGAGATTTGGGAAATGAAGATTGGGAAAAAGCTTGAGAAAACGAAGGAGAAGCATTCTCTATGCAACACCACCCCTCCCCTCTTCTCCCTCCTCCCCTACCTCCATGGCGATCATCCCTCCTCCTCCGGCGAAGATGACCCTATGCTCGTCGGCCTCCATTCGTTCGTATCCTCCTTGTCCCTGCCTCCCTTGGTCCCATCCACCGCTCTAAAGCAGCACTAGCAATCAAGAGAGAAAAAACCCAATTTCTATTTGGATTTTGCAAATTGAGAGCAACCACCGCAGAACGATGGATATAGAACAATCGCTAAATGACAAAAAAAAATAAAATAAAATAAAAGGGCCACATGAGGACCCCTCCCGTGTCCAACATGATACTAGCACCTCAAGAGTGGTATGGGGTCCTACAGGGACCTGCGCCTTAAATTCCTCTAAAATAAAAAAATGAGTGCATTCAGGAGCATTAGGAGCATTAGATGATTAATTAAGAGAGACTTGTTTGAAATGATTTGGACATGTCAAATGTAGGCCTACAATAGTGCCGATGAGGAAAAGTTTTTGTATGCATATTGATGACCCCTCAAAGAAAATAAGTAGCCTGAAAAGGAAGTAGCAAGGATAAATCTAAAAAAATGCAGTCCATATGAGGATTTGGCCTATGATAAACTGAAATGGCATAACAAGATTCCATAGCTGATCTCAACATAGTTGGAATAAGAGTTTGATGATGACGTGGATGATGAAAAATAATTTCTTTGGGTAGAAGAATGAGGAAAAATTGTTGAACCACTTATGTAACTTGTAGGCCCGATCACTCCACTAGGCATTAATGCAGCTCATCATCAGGAAGAGATCATCCACCAAGCAGACCCTCCTGCAGTAATGTCCACTTGCCTCTCCCTCAGTATTTGGTCAGGGATTGCACTGACTGTGAATAGAACCCATTTTTTAGAAACTCTGAACACAGTTTCTAGAGAATAATGGATTGCAACTTGTAATGGGTATACACATCATCAACATCGAAATCTTAACCCCTTTACTTTGTTTCTTTGACTACTACTCCACTTAATCCTATCAGGACCATATACAGTGTTATGCACACTTTTGCTCATATTTCACTTCTTAGTAATTATGTAAAACAAATGAGTTATAAAACTACCCCATGCAACTTTTTTTCCTCTAAGAGTAAATAGAAAGTAAGTCCCTATGAAGTGTTCCTTGGGTTTTTGCACCATTAGGGCCCGTTTGGCAATTTACTAGGTTAGTAAAAATAATGTAAAGCTTTTATTTTTCAGACAAGAGGTCACATCTTCAAAATTCCCTCCTTTTTTTTAAAGAAAAAAAAAAAACAACAATTGACTCTATCATGGAACTCATTGCAAATCCATTTATGAAAGGACGAACATGGCCCTTTCAACTTTTTTTCTCAAAGAGTATGCAGTTAAGAGTACTTTTATGATGGTGCAATTCAACTTGAATAATAGAATCTAATCATAAGATCACCAGTAGCTGTTAATTAAAAAAAATGACATAAAAGGTCCCTCTGCACATCCCATTAAAAACCTTAAGCTTCTTATAAATAGGTTTACTTGCTTAAAGAGCACATCCCTTAAAAGCCTCAAGCTTCTTATAAATAGGTTTACTCGCTTAAAGATTATGCTCCCATTTACAGGGAGTGTTCACAGATGAGAAACTTATGTAGGGAAGGGGTCATACAACTATAGGAGTAACAAACAAATACTTCTGTCCCCAGAGTCCCCTATGATCATGAATACATTATTCAATACAACCATTCCATTGCCATGTAGAGATGCAAACTCATGGCAAAGATTATAACCAAAAGAAAATGAAAAGCACCCAAAGAAATATACTTAGGAGAACTAAATGCCCTGATCAATGAGATAATCACCAAGCCTCTCGACAATCATGTTGCACTGGCTGGGGGTCATAGGCTCTTCATAAATGCCGATGATCAAAGCCTGATTTGTTTTCTTAATGGTAACACCGCCAGAGCCCTGGAAACAAGTGATGAATCAAATCGTAGCAAAGAAGAATCCACTGATAGAAGTTGTGAATTGCTAACAAGTTGCTTGCACTTTTAGGTTCATTTGGACCAAGTCCAAAGAAACTTCTTTCAAATACTTCTCCAACATGGTTGGTTATCATTTTATTGTGTCAGTTGAAGGTTCAAATACTTCTGCAACATGGTTGGTTATCATTTTATCGTGTCAGTCCAACTTGACCTTAAGTCTTTATCTAATTAGAGATTCTATAACACTATGGTCAGAGTTTATATGTGATTTCAGTTAGACCGATTGAAAGCTATTCGAACCTTATGCCTGAATCCTCTTTGAATCTTATGAGTTTTGGCGCACTCTTACAATTCTCATTCAGATTTAACATCTTAGAAAAATCATGCAATTTTTACATAAGATTAAGGTTTTGGCTCTGTGCAAAAACACAAACACTGGAGTTAGCTTATCTTCTTCTTCTTTTTTTTTTTTTAATATTAATTTTCCTTTATAAAGTTTTTAGGGGCATTTATACCCTGATAACATTTTCTCTGAGATACCAGAGCTCTTTGAAGCTAAAAGCGGCCCAGTCTATGGGGCCCACTGCATGCTTGAGGGTGGGGTTAGCGAATATGAGGGAGTTGGATTGATCTTAGGTGGGTCTCTTGAAGGATTTCTTTGATCTTCAGCTTCTCTCAATAATTTGTCTTATCACACATAATAAGCAATCATGAAAGACCATTGTTTGTTTGGGTTTCAAGTCCAAGGTTACAAGGTATTAGTTAGAATTAAAACCAAAAGAAGTCAGACGTATTAGGCTACTCTCTCAATAAGCAAAAAAAGACATAAGTAAATAAGTAATCAACACTGCGTTTGCACCCAATTCACAAGAAGTTGTTAGTCGCATGCAAGCAGATGCATCATATGCTTTCAATAAAAGACCTATGCCATTTTATTTTCGGCAAATGGTATGTGCCATTCACAAAACTAGGTCTTTTTCTAATTAATTTGGTTAATAGCTCAAGAACGGCCTCTTAGCTCAGTGGTACGAGACGTCTGCCTAGGGTTCGAACCGGGGCAGTCACATTCCCTTACCTGAGGGCTGATCTGCCTCACCCGAGGTCACCCAGCCCCGTAAGCTGGGTACCAAAAACAAAACTAGTTAATAGCTGAGGATACATGATGCATTCATATCAGTAGTTTATTGTACCTTCAGTCTTGACAGCTATTGGTAATTAAATGGTAAACCAATGGGGTTATGATCAATAAAAGTCTATTACCTTCTTTCCTCGAATGACTGCCCCTGGCTCACCCTGGATCACCATATACTTAGTGGATCCTAGGTATAAGCCGGTTGGTGCCAGTGATCCAGGTTCAGCAAAGTCGTTCATTATACCAGTTACCTCCTCAGGTTTGAGCTACACCACAGTGGGAAAAAGGAAAGACCATAAGCAAATCGAATGAAATAAATTCATGAAGAAACATAAACAAGTGCAATATTTGTTTTAGACTGTAACTGATCAATTGGTTAGGGACACAGAATAATAAAAAAGAAGAGAAGTAGTGCGTAACATTTATACCACACGTACATATATAGATACACAGAGACGGGTGCAACTTGAGCCGGGCACAGCCTGACTACCTGAGCCTACACGTCTGGGCCACATGAAATGCAATACCTGGCCCAATTTGCCCGAGTTGCACCCCTACAATAAGAACTCAATTGATTCTCAAAATTCAGGATTTCTAAGACACAACATGATTCAATTGTCACTAACTTATCTACCGCCATAACCAAGGAAACATATGATATAAGCATGTTATCCGCTCCAACTTCACAAACAAACCCAGGTAAAAAGCTAGTTAGCAACAATCAACCAAAATCAGTCCAATGCACATTGAATATGCATCATGAAATCCATTTCTCTAGGATCCTGCAATGACTTTTGAATTCTGAAGATCGAATGTTTCTCCTGATATAAATTTGTTTACGGTTAAAACCTTTCTAATTTGGCAGATGCAAATTATTATTAAGTTAATATAAATTGGAGGTATTTTAATTAATAGCAATGTGGCCTAATTTCAACATTTACTTGCATAAAACCAATTGAGCACAAAAGAAATTACATAAACATCCCTAATCATGTGTTGGACAGTTAAGAGTCCTTCTGAACACCTCACAAACTGGTTTATTATACGTGCGATTAATTCTATATATGTTGTGTTTTACAACTTTTATCCACCATTGAGTGGCCACTCCAATCAAAGTGATATCACAGCCTTAATAGATTTACAGTCAGTGGCCAATTATGAGAGCTGTGCTCATTGGGTATTAACTAGAAGAAACCTTCCACACGAGGATCATCATCATCGAAGTCTTATCCTAATTACGTTGGCTTCAGCTACATGAATTATGTTTCTCCATTTCTAGTCTATATATCCCGGGCCAAATCATCAGATAAATTACACTTCTTGAGATCTATCCTACAACTTCCATCCATGTCTTCTTCATAGTCAACCCGCACAGAGAAACCTTTGATCTAACCATACCATTAAAAAAATATAAAAACTTGATCTAACTATCCATTTCAAGTCTCTTGCTACATATTAGGATCATCTAAAAGGATTAATTTAGGAATTCTAGTTTTTTTTATTATCTGCTTAAACCATGGTGCATAGGAGTTTGAATCTTAATGAAATTTCAGTGGATTGACGAAGAAAAAATTATAGTGAAAACAAATGATTTTAAGTAGGAATAGGAATTCAGACCCCACTTTTATTTTTTATTTTTTGGGTTTTTACCAGAAAGCTACACAGCGGGAGCAATCAATGCATTGCCTATCAAGTATAACAGAAATGAAAGAAAAACCACTCAGCAGCGCCCTTTTTCCAAATAAACATCCTACCAAGCAGCTTTTCTATCCCACCAAACCATTGATTAAGATGAAAGAGCATTAATCTCATAACCATTTCACCAACCATCCAAACAGCCAAATATATCACATATATATATAATATTACCTAGAAGTAGAACAAATCCTAAAATCATGCAAAAATAGAACCAAAGAACACACATCATGACTTCCACTGAAAGCAATAAAATCCAATAAAACCACGATAGAAGACATGGGTTTTTTTTCTCCTTCTCTAATAAGCAAATCCAATATCTATCTAACAACCAAAACTGGACAGAGAAAAGAAAACCCATTTTACAAAGACAAGCCATATAATCAGAGATATATATACCTGAGGAAAGGTGGCGCTTTGAGCCCAGACGCTTCCATCATAGCCGATGATTGATGCAGCAGTGAGATGATGACCGTCGATATCGCACAACAGATGATCATCCACGTACGTTTGCCAAGACATTTCTTCTTCTCTCTTTCCTCTCTGGCCCTCTGTTTTTTCAATTTGGTTTTCTTTTCTGCTAGAGAGAGACTAGTAAGATGGCACTGGAGCTGCGAAGACGCGCCGACGAGAAAATAAATAGGAATGTATCACCGGTACCATACTCCTCGAGAGCAAATTAAAGTATGCTCCTCGAGATCTCATCGGTTCTGAGAACGACTACTTGCTGATCCATCGATCCAACGCATTGGATGGGCCCACCACTTCACTTTTTAGCAAATTGAGTGGACAAAGGTTTTTGAGGAGTAGAAATCAAGATGGTCCTTATGGGCCCCGCCATGATGGGAGATGACTATTGACTGCTGAGTTTGCTTTGAACAATCTAATGAGAGGGGTGTTTTTAAGGAAAACACAAATGGCTAATGGATAGATGTAGATAGATCACCTGGCACTGGCTAATGGCAGTGGGTACTGAAAACACAAATGTCTTGAGAAGTGCCAGATAGCTTGGTAAAGGGCATCACATGACCTCCCTCACAGTACAGAGAAGGAATAGAGCACTGGGAATTGGGATGACCCTTGGGCAGTTTAGGATTATATAGATTGTCGGTGAGAGCGACAGCTGATTAAAGGCTGTGAATGGAGAGGAATATAAGCAGGAATAGCTGTGATCAGCACCGTTGAAGGGGGTCTTAGCATAATTCAATATTGAACCCACAGTCTAACGATAACATGTTTAGAACTCCTTATTTTTCATTTTTCCTATGTTACGCTAGTGGTCCAGGTTCCAGAAGTGATGAAAGCTTGAAATCCTGATAATTAATCCTATATATATATATATGTGCGACCAATGAATCAACACCACCCAACCACTTATATTTATTGGCACACCACTTATATTTATTGCTTTTCTTGTTGTTGCTTTGTTTGGTTTCTTAATGAAATTGATTTTCTAAAAAAAAAAATTCATGTTCAGTTTTTTTTTTTTTTTTTGAAAAATATTATATAGTAAGCATCAAAATAGCATATATCTAACAAAATAAATAATTGATTTCTCTGTGAAAATACCATTATTCAAAGTAAGGTTGGAAAACTCGTAACTCGGACTCGACTTGTCCGGAGTGAAGAAAAAAACTGAATGGAATGGAGTCAACGTGCAGACTCGGGAGAGTTTATTTTTTTTAATAATTTAAAAAATATTTAAAAATAAATCAATTACTTATAAAATATAAATATGCATTTATTTACATGCATTCATAATAATCAATTCAAAGTAATAAATTTATATAAGCAAGAAAAGTACTGCAATAATGAAAATAAGAAAAAAACATTACTACGTGTTACATAATTTCTTAGTCCAAATATCAAATCTAAACGATCAAATATAAGCTTCAAATTACATTGTAATCATCAATTTTAAATTGCTTGCTCCAAACATTATGTATAATTATTTATATAGAAATTTTAATTATTTGAGTTTAAATCTATCTATTTATTAAAATGAGATGACTCAATCGAATATTTTTTAAGACGATCCTTTTGTGAAAGATAAAATAACCTTTAAGAGAGTCAAGAGTACTCAAAGTTCCTGTTAAAGTTCAGTATCAACCAAAGGCATGAGGTCTATCATTGATGGCCTCCTTAGAGTGGCAACATCTTCTTTACATAAAAAGGAAGGATGCATGATTGGATTCCAGTCCCTCACGTCTACCTACCACCAAAAAATCACTGCAACGTGGTCGACATGCACCCCATATATAGTATTTCGTACGTTCGATAGGGCTTAAAATAGCTAAAGTGAACGAAGTGTATCATATCGAATATCGGTGGGTGGTCCTTGGGCCCGACACACAGCTATGATATTGATATCACCTTCCCTTTGAAGTATTCTTTGGTCAGGCAAGGATGGTCTTGGCCAAGGGCGGAGAAATTTTACTCGGGGGCTTAATGTAAAAAGATATTATAGGAAGGTGCAAATGTATTAAAAATATATAATAATTATTAGAATTTGCATAGCTTTCTTTGAAAATTTTCAAATAGGGTGGGGCTTCAGCTCCAAATCTTTGTACTTGGGTCCGCCACTGGTTTTGGCTCACAGTTCCTATCTCCTCCTTGAAAATAATTGCAAGTTATGAAGTGGTGGAATTAGAAAACTTGCGTTTGGCGAGCTTGTCATCTCTGGCCTCATCATTTGACGAAGGACTTGGTTGATTAAAAGATTTTTGAATTTTTTCACTAGAAGAATTCGAAATTCTCCAAATGTTATCCTTCAAGTGGAATTCTAAATATTAAAGCCCACTCCGACATTCAGAATGTTGGAATTTTGAGAATTTGAAAAGCTAAAGACTTGGATTCTTTAAGATTTTTTTAGAAGAATTTCTCTTTCCATGTTGAATTTCAAATGCTGGGTTTCTGAGATGGAATTTTGGATTTGAATCCCCACCTAAAACTTCACAAATAAGCTTTAGAATTCTAAAAATTCAAGCATTTCAAATGCTAGATGGGCCATGAGGATTAGGAGTTACATGTAGAGGAATACAACTGGAGAATTTCAAATCCTCCACGCAATAATTCATTGAATTCTTACAAAAGAACAACTTTAAAAAGTAGCTTATCCAGTGGGCTGGTGTTTAGGATTTCTACTATCAAACGGAGCATTTGGAATGCTCGCAGGCAAGATCTCCATGTATATTTTCTCATGCAAAATGCATTCTTGACGCTGTATGGTGATATAGTGTGACCTGGGGCAATCGCATGTTCGTTTGGATGTATTTCTTACAATAATTATTAAGTACAGAAAAATCTTGTTATTGATGGTGTGAAATCATATCTTTTAAGTCATTTGAAAATCCTGGGTTGTCGTGAAAACTAATATCCTGAAAAGTCACCTCTTGAACTTTGAGATTTTCATAATTCTAGCTTTAGAGGTTTTTGAAAATCACTTGAGAGTATTAAGACAGCGTTTGCTAGGGTTGTAATTGTATGATTTTGTGCTGTAGTTTGCGACGCCCCTGACGTTTTGCTTGGTGCTCACGCTATGAAATCTCTACGACACTCATCCAGAAACTATGTTTTAACAAATTGGCTACCACAGGGAACGTACTGATGCTTGGCCCACAAGCATCCTCTCCGAATCTCACAGCTCAGAGCACTTCCTGTGGTCATCTTTGGCACTTTTTTTCTACTTTCAGCACTAATTTGTGACCATGTCTATCATACTTTATTAGCTTGTCCTGTCATTTGTGATCTGTCTTTGCTTTATGTAGTCCTAGATGCTGAAGTGGAACAAGGTTAGTCATAAAGGTGCATCAATCAAGTCTGATTTGCCTGTTTATTTTCTTCAATCAGCTGACTCGCACAGCCTTTTCCTTTGAGAAGAAGATTGGTATCTTTTTAAGGTCTCAAATTGAATGCACATTTTGGGCCTGTTAGAGGTATTTCCTGTGGGAGTTTTTTATCTACTAAATTTCTTTAGTCTAATCTCCAATAATTCTAAATTTCCTGTTTAAATTGTGTAATTGAGCATCTATGAAACCAGGCGGCAGATTACATTTGAGAATCTTATGAAAACCCCAATGAAAATTATTAGAATTCTTTGAACATACAGGTCATAGAGAAAATGTATGAGAAAATAGTGCACGCCCAGTTTTCTCCACATTCAAACTTTCTCATTAGGTGTCAGATAATTCTCCTTTGAAAGAATCTTGAGCAGTTCTTAGCGGTTTGTAGACCTTTTGGTAATTTACTTGTATAATAAAGTAAAGAGAAACGTCAATTAAAGAGAGAATGAAAAAAGAGGGAGTCAAATAAAAAAATTATAAATTACGAAAAAGTACATGTTCCTTTGTCTTTTTACCCAAAGTCAAAGAGTTATTATCTCATGAAACTAAATAATAAAAAAACCATTTGTCACGAAGAAGCTATCATCTCAACTTGGAGAAGATGCGCCATTTTGTCATTTAACACTTTCTTATTTGATCCCTTCTTATTTTCTTCTCTCTTGAATTGATCACTTACTTCACAACATCATGCATGTAAATTACCCAAACGTCAGGACATTAACTTTGTACATTCAAGGAAGTGCTAACTTAGAGAAATACGTTGGAGTGAAACATTCAAAGTTTCTCAAAATAAACGGTCTCCAAGTATATGGGATTATGGGACAATTGGAAACTGTTCATTTTGAGGAACTCGAATTTTTTACAAGTGAGCTCCAGTGTGCAACTCCAACTCTTCAAATCAGGATTTCTCTTAGTCAAAGCCTCCTAGGATCCGGAATATTCAATAATGTCTTAACAGTTATGCTGTCGGTAGCATCATAAAGACCGTTGTTGGGTACATTTTGCCACTAATAAATTAGTGTAATAACTTCAGAACTTCACAACTTTCCATACCTTCTTACAACTCAAATCCCCTTTTAACTGTAATATATTGTGGATCCGGCTACAGTACAGTGACTGCTTGAAATGTAAGGGAAAGAGTTAATTCATTATTGTGGGATGGGATCTCCACCACATGTGATTCTTTTTTAATAATTTGAGAGTTATAATTCATCGATTACTGGAGCCTGTGATATGTGTGGGTTCCCAGTGTCTGGTGAACTTTTTGCTCATGCAGAGGGACTGCAACTTTCTCAAATACATTAGAAGAAACTAGCCAACTTACAAATTTAAGCAATGCTTGACCTGTTCATTGTAAAGGTAGCAATGATCAGAGCCATTGAACTAGTTGTCATAGTAAATGGACAACTTAGCCATCTAATCCAAGTCAATTCCACTCTTCCAATGCAAACCGATGGACCAATTTGAATCTCAATGAGTGCAGCATATTCAGTATTTTTTTAAAATGATCATTCATGCGTTTAGATAATTAACCTGAGCGACACCTAGCCTTTTTGTTCTTCCCTTGACTAACTATAGGCAATTAGAGCTTCAGGTCTGGATAAGTTATTTTCCCTTTGGGACCAGGTTTCCTCATTACCTTTCATAGGCTGGTTAGGAGTTTCGTCCACTTGGTTGGAAAGAAACAAGACCCAACAAACGGGTAAACATGGTTTTTCTCCACCTCTAACCACTGTCAGCTCTGTATGGAAGTGGGGATTCTCCAACCTAAGGCTTCTCTATCTCCAAATTTCTGCTGCTCTCCCCCATATTTTACTTTACCCAGTCCTGGTCCTGACTGGTTCAGCATAAATTCCAACTTGGAAATGAAAAGAAAAGTAACAACAGATACATAAACAAATAACATGGAGAACAAAGATAGAAAGCACAAAAATTAAAACCAAATGGCTCTTGAAACTGATATTGCAAGGCCAAATCAATAATCCAACACTCAACTTATCTGCAAGCTGTAATGGTCAGGGAATTCACATAAGTTGCATGAAACATGGACAGGGGAGGAGATGAATGGAAGATCCTAGATACTAACTGCCTCTGTCCTCAAAAAGTTATTGTCTGTGAAACAACTCTAATGCCACTTCATGGCCATAAAATGAATTCCAATAGCCCCAAACAGTACTTCAGGAAAAATAAAAAAAAAGGAAACCTGAAGGAAAAGAAATGAAATCATATGAAGTAGAGAATACTAGGAGCTACATGCCTTGGTCGATGAGGTAATCGCCCAACCTCTCGACAATCATATTGCACTGGCCTGGAGTCAAGGGTTCCTCATAAATGCCAAAGATTAGAGCTTGGCCGGTCTTTTTTATGGTGATGCCACCTGAACCCTGCCAACCACACAAGCAAATGGAAGGGAAAAAGGAAACACTTGAGATGTTAATGTAAATGCAACTTGTAACAATGTTAAATTATATTAATTTGCAGGGCAATAATTTTCAGAATGAGAAGCCTGTTAAATTGAATCTTAGAAAGTATATTATGATCAAGTCCATCAAAATTGATAAGAGAGCGACATAGTTTCTGTTCATGCAACAAAGAATTGAAATCAGACAAATCCATATCACAGATGACAGAACAGAATTGTTAGTCCTTCATAGTGCCATTATAGTATCACCTGACTTTAATCTAAGAAAATGTACCATAATTATACGATTAATTGGATATGTTGATTGAAAATTTCATGTTATCTTCTTTCATGTTTTTTAAATAATAAACAGAAATAGCTGTAATTCCAAATGAAATTTGTATTTTATGAAGTGTCACCAGCAAATCTATCACAATACAATTAAACACAACTAAGGATGTAAACCGGTTGGGTACATATCCATTGATGTTTAAATACCAGTGTCAAGCAAATCAATCAGTAGCACAATGTATCTGCAAGATTCAGGTCACATCTTTCATTTTTATGAACTTAATTCGTCCACTGGTGAGACAAAAAACGCATCCAGTCTCCTATGCGCCTTGCTCAATAAGGTTGGACAGTCTGCAACACATTGTGAGATTGATTGGAACTCCTAGAGTCCCTTATCCCATTATGAAGGGAATGAAGATCCAAACAGTTATCAATCATCCTGTTGCACATCTACATTGCTTTCTTCTCAATGATGTGAAAGGCCCAATTGGGTAGAACAATAGGGTGACCAACCTTGATGAAGATATGCATTCAAGGTGAAGATATCTCTCCTTTCACTATAAAGATATTTTTGCAACCAAGTTTAGTCTGAATTAATGGATCAGAGAGAGCTCCAAAGCTAAGGAGATTAGATCCCATCCAAACTTGTTAGGGGATCGAGCAATATCATCACATTGAAGTCACACAATGTTCACTTGTTTTCAGTTCATCTGAGCATAACCCGGTAAGATCAATGCATGTGTGCATATTTACAACTTAAATTGGCATGCATGTAGCATAAGCAGGAGTATATTACAATAAATAAATGGATAGGTAAAGCACACCGTCTAATGTTACTAAAGTTACAATGAACATAAAACAAATAAGGCAAAACTACAAATAATAACATAAAAAAAAATCTCAGGGACAGAGGAAATGGGAAGAAAAGTTGATAAAATTAAACTAATAACATGATTAAAGTATTCATGCATGTCATTTTCCTTCTAAGAATTTTATAAAGCACAGAGCCTAACAGTACCACATTAAGAATTCATGCAGCTCTCGGAGCCTCCCCCCCTATTGAAGCTAGCACTCCCAAAAAAAAAGAGAGTGCCTGCATAAAAAAAGGGGGTAAAGGGAGTGCCAATATCAATCCCCTTTGTTATTTATTGATAGTTGTATTGACATTCAGCATGTCAAAAGTTAAAGTAGATAGTAATTGGGTACTCAAAAAAGGTAAGAAGGATCAATCTGAAAAATAAGGTCAATACCCGAGCCAATCACAAAAACATGAGATACAAAAGTGCATCACCTTTTTTCCGCGAATCACAGCACCAGACTCTCCTTGAATTACCATATATTTTGTAGACGCAACGAATAAGCCAGTTGGGGCAAGGGATCCAGGCTCATTGAAGTCATTAATGATAGCAGTTATCTCCTCAGGCTTAAACTACAAACAGAAAGCCAAAATTGAAAGAATTAATGACGGCTCAAACAAACAGCCGTTAACATTATATAGAGAGGAAAAACAACAATTTGTAAGAATTATTACAGATAGAAAGATAGTAAGATGCATTTATCAACTTTCAACTCCCCTGTTATAACACAATAGGTCTTTTTTTTTGTTGAAATCACAAGGTTTTGGCTTCATTTCAGCTTAAGGGTCAATGAAAAAGTATAATTATACTAAAACAAAATGAACCTCGATGATCAATATGATAAACTAAAATTTATTTGATTAGAAACATTTTTAACAGATAATTTCATATAAACTAAATCACTATTGCACTCCATTTATACTAGAATTCTCCATAAAAATGAGACAAAAACAACTGCATAATTTTGATTAGCATCATCTCCAAGCTACATTTTAAAGATTTAAAGAGGCTAATTCATTCATCTTTTGATTATAGTCCAAGTTCATAACATAATACCAATCAAAACATCCAAAACCAACAGAATCAAACCAAACAAAAGGAGGTCTTTGGAGAAGATGAATTTCACAAATCTAACTACCAAAAGTGATTCATTCCATAAAATAAAGACCTCTAACAGAATCACCCCTGAATCCAGATCGACAATTGCATGACAAATCATACAGGCAATCTGATATTTAACTACAAAAATAAAATCTAAAGCGTATATTTGATCAATTTTTCTATCACATACATTTTGAGATCTAAATAATAATTCACCTGAGGAAATGAAGGACTCTGGGCCCAGACGCTTCCATCGTGGCCGAGGATCGCGGCGGCCGTGAGATGCTTGCCGTCGATATCGCACATCAGATGATCGTCAATGTATGTTTGCCAAGACATCTTCTCCTTCTCTCTTCTTTCTTTTTCTCTGTTATTTTTTCCCTTCTTTGTATTCTCCTTTTATCTCTGCTGAGGTTTTTCTTTCTACTTTCCTCCTATTTGCAAGAGAAAGTATCAAACAGCAACAATGAGAGAGATAGAGCTGTGATTTTGGGAAAGATGTATTTATATATAGATGTTTTGGTTATGGAGGAATGAGGAGAAGTGGAGTGTCCGTATGTAATATAGGAAAGGAAGCGGGAGAGGAATTTGGAAATCAGTTATTTTGCATAGAACCCGATTGGATAGATGCCGTTCACGTCCGCCTTTAATTTCGCCATGAAGAATTTTTCCTTCCCATAGTTGCTTGACATGGTTTTTTCTTCTCATCATCCTTTATCATCAAGTGGCCCACCACATCAACGGCTATTATTTATGATGTAATAACGACAGTAACAACAACAGCATGAAAAATTGAGGTATATAAAATGTTGGTTTAGGGGGTGCGGATGATCTTGGGATACTAGATTGAGGTAGTTTAGGATGCTTGATTATTTCTTTATCACGTGTTATATAATTATGTAAATCTTAACTGCTGGTTTTTGGAATCCTCCAATACTCATTTACCCAAATGGGGAATGTTCTATTCACTGCATAGTACTCATATAGTCATATTTATAGTCCAGCTCATGGGCCCACTTAGATATTATGTATCAAGTGGGGGTGGGGTACATATAAAGGTCTCATTATTATATATTATAGAGGTAGGATTCGATTTCCAAATTGGAGTCCGATTTCGAAATTGATTGTAGAATTTGAGTCCGATTTTGTAATTGATTTTAAAATTGGAGCTCAATTTCAATTTCAATTGCGAAATTGAAACTCCAATTTCGATTTCTATTTTGATTGGAGAGAAATTTCAAGATTAATTTACATCGAGAGCCCACTTTTGTTAACTTTTTTTAGGTGAATTTAAAATTTTAATATATTGGATAGGAGATTAAAGAATCCGGATGATACAAGAATTCCAACTTGCTCAACAACTCTACCCAGCAAAGTCAAAATGAGTCTTCTTTAATTGAATTAAAATTCTTAATATATCTATTATGATTAGAAATTTTTAAAAGTTTGTGATTTTAAAAGTATATCCTAGATAGTAATTTATAGTGATTTATACATATGGGCTGCATGTTCAATAAACTTTTTTTAAGTGGACCTCATATTCTAATTCCTAAAGGCGGAGCCACATGTAATTTCTAAACATGGCCCTCCACCCAAATTCCTAAAGATGGGTCCATGTTGGAAGTTTTAAAGTTGGCCCCATCATGTACAACAATTTCTATATCCTCTTTCTTTGTATTAGATTTTGGAGAATTGGTTTTTCATTTTTATTTTTCTCTCACGGTTTTCTATTTTTTCTCTTTTTATGATGATTTTCTTATTTATTAAATAAAATAGTAAAAAATAAAAAAATGAGATTAGTTTAAGCTATGATGTAATTTAAAAAAAATAATAATTTTACCTTTTTCCTATGCCACCCATTTACGATAAAGATTTTATGACTGCAATATAAAATTACTTTTATAATTTATTTAAAAACTGAACTCATCATATTTATGGAAGATGTTCAAAAGTATAAGATTAAAGATCCCAAAATAATATCAACATAAATAAAAAGAATAGATATGAGAATAAATAAAAATATAATCAAGTAGTTTTTCATATAGAAATTAATCATTTCAACATGCTCCATTGATTTTTGGAAATATGTCCTATCAATAAATTGGATTCAAACCGCATTTGTATCCTTATTCAACATTTAGTCTATCTATTTGGGAAATAAAGAAGTCCAAATCCCTTTTGTTTAAAGGCAATTGATATACTTTAACTTGGTTCTAGGTTATATGATTGTAGGTTATTTTCAATTATATAGGTTTATACGGTATTCTATTTTGTTAACATATACATAATATAATACATACATAAAAAGTAATAAGTAGAAGTAAAACCTTTGAAATGAAAATTGTTGATGAATTCATATATAGTCTTTGACATGGACTCAAGCACCCTTAGAGTTGGCTTAACTTGAGTTGGGTAATTCGATATACTAACTTTTAAAAAAATTGAATTAAAATTAGGTAAGGGTGAGAGTAGTATACATGAAAAATGAATAGGAGTGTTTGAATTAAACTGAAGAACATACCTTATTTAATAGTCAAATGTGTCATAGATGTTTGACAAGTATTATCTATTCAATTGATATTAAACAAGTTGTGACTCCAAATTTCACTAATTTAAACTTCCACACAAAAAAGATGCTTACAAGTACCATGAAAAAAATGACAGTCTAATGATAGTACAAAAAAGATGTTTGCACCCGGATTCAAAATTACACTATCACACTGAGGTCACAAGGGATTTACTCGACTCTCCCTGGGCCCATAGGGATTATTTTGGCCCAAAGGGTTAGGACACCCTCTGTTATAAAAAAAAGGGGCATTCGGCGAGAGGTCCCTGAACATGTCACTTTATGGCTTTAGATCCACAAAAAAAAGTCATAGAGGCAAAGGTCCCTCCCACACTTTCTCATACCTGAAATGTCTAGTTTACCCTTTCTTTAAATCATAACCCATGATTGGTGGGATATCCCATTAATAATGGCCAACTAACATTTAATTGCCCACGATTAATGGAATCCCCAGATTTTCAAATAATTTCTAAAAACAAACAAATAAATTTCAAAATAACGAAAATAAATTTTAAAAAATAAAATAATTTCAAAAAAATGCAATAAGTTTTAAAAAAAGCAATATATAATCAAATAACGTAAATAAATTTAAAAAGATGCAAATAAGTTTCAAAATATTCAAATAAATTTCAGAAAATATAAATAAATTTCAAAAGACTCAAATAAATCTCAAAAGATCGAAATAAAATTTCAAAAAATACAAATAAATTTAAAATAACGAAAATAAATTTAAAAAAATACAATATTTTCAAAAAAATGCAATAAATTTGAAAAGATACAAATAAATTTCAAAGACGCAAATAAACTTAAAAATGCATATAGATTTCCAAAAAATGTCAATAAATTTGCTAAAAAACTCAAATAAATTTTGAAAAAAACTCATACAAATTTACCGAAAATACAAAGAAGTATGACGGAAAACAGATAAATTTGAACAACACTCGGATAAATTTGACAAGAACTAAGATAAATTTGAACAAAACTCAGATAAATTTACCAAAAATTCAGATAAATTTTGAAAAAAACTCAGATAGATTTACCAAAAACACAAAGAAATATGAAAAAAAAACAGATAACTTTGAACAACACTCATATAAATATGAAAAAAAACAGATAACTTTGAACAACACTCAGATAATATGAAAAAAAAAACAGATAACTTTGAACAACACTCAGATAAATATGACAGAAAACAGATAAATTTGAACAACACTCAGATAAATTTGACAAAAGCTTAGATAAATTTGACAAAAGAGATAAACAGAGCCAAAGAGCGATCACCGGGGAGACGTCAGTCCTCCACGAAATTCCCCTCTCATCCGTTTATCCATCTCAATCCCTTCTTGTCACCACCTCTGTCGACACCACGCCATTTACATCTTCCATCTCCACTACAGAAAAGTAAAAAAAAAAAAAAATTCAGACCATCATCACTACCCACCCACCATTCTTCTGCTTCTGGACTCAGAACCGGGCTGAAGACGAGTCCGGATGCCTCTGAAACTCCCTAAACAATTCTGGCCGTCCAATTGGTCAAATCTGTCTTGACCGTACTGTTCGCTGACGTGTCGCTGACGTCAGCAGCAGCTGGAATGGGCTTCTCCTGCGCGGACTGGGCCAGGTCAGACCTGACCTGGACTGGACTTGCACTGCAGGCTGGGCCTTCTGGAGCGAGCAGGTCGGACTTGACCCGAACTGACCTGCGCAGAACTTGGCCCAACTGGAGTCTCCCTTCTCCTTCTTCGGTTCTGTGACAGAACCAGCGACAGGGCAGGATGCTGCCCTGTCTTCTTCTTCTCCGGTGGCGACGACAGAGGGCGGCCGGAGTGGCTAGAAGACGGCGACGAATCACCACCAACGATGGCAGCGACTGGCAGTGGCCGGCAGTCCTTCTCCGGTCAAGTTCCAGTGAAGATGACGACGGGCGGCAACGGATTCAAATCACAGAAACAGCGACGCTCGGACGACGAGGGCGGCAGCAGCGGTGGGGACGCCGGAGTAGCGACGGCAGCAGCAGGTTCTGCACGTTAAAGGCACGGCGGCAGCGGGGATCTTCTCCAGCAAATGGGCGGCCAGACCAGTTCCTCTGTTCTTCTTCCGGCGGCAGCAGTCAGCGACTGCAATTCGTCTTCTTCGGTTCGGTGAAGACGGTGATCGATCTGCAACTGAGCAAACAACGATCTTCTCTGCAAATCCGGCGTGCAGACGATGATCCTCTACTCTGTTTCCTCTGCGCAGCGACAGCAAAAAAAAACCACACAAAACAAGTGCGGCCCACCTTGATCTCACCGATCTAGTGAGATCCACTTCTGCGAGAGGTTCTTGAGATCGACTACACAGTCGCATAGGGCGGCGGCCGCGAGGGGGTTGGAGGAGCTGATGGCGCTGCGGTAGAGGGATCAGTTGTTGCTTCTCGGTTCTGGTTGCAGAACACGAAACCAGAAGCAGAAGACGATTTGGGTTTAGTTCCAGGTGGGAACGACGAACGCCTTGGAGGATCCATTGGAGAAGATCGAAGCAGATGGAGATGGAGATGGAGATGATTTAATTAAGAACGAGGGAGAATACAGATTTGAAAATTTAAATTTTAAAATTTTATGCCTAAATGGTTGAAAGTGGCAAATTAGTCTTGAAAATGAGATCATGTGGACACAGGGACCTATGGCTACAAATAGTCTAGCTTGGGTGGACTAGAGGCCTTAATAAGTTTTTGCTTGGACTGAAGGCTGGAAACAGTCCACTATAGGGACCTTTCGCTAATTTCTCTAAAAAAAAAGTACCATATGAAAAAATGATAGTCTAAAGATAGGAGTTAGTGATTGGCAAGTGTCATTTATCAAATTGCTATAAAAGAAACTTGATTACAAATATCACCCATCTAAATCATCACTCCAAAAAGATGATAGACAAAGAAAAAAGTGATAATTTAAAAAGATAGGGAGATGGAATTGAATGTATTGAATAGTGCACAGTAGTATGTGTGCTCAACCTAAAGTTTACTCATTCATTAATTATGAAAAAGATGTCAATTCAAATATTTTTTAAAGTTATAAAGGTTAACTCAACATTTAATTAATAGGTTGCATTCAAGTTAAACTGTTGGAAGGTCCAGGTAAAGTTGGGCCAGGAGGTCATATGTCATAGATTAACTTTAATCCAATCCATTAATTAATTGGGTTAGAGAAATGTTTGTTCAAATATATGAAAAAACTGAACTCTAATTTTGAATTACCAAGTGGATTCAAGTTTCCAATTCACTGGTAGCTCAGTGGTGAGGCACATCCTTTCCATAAAAACAACTAAGGATCAATTCCTTACTGTAATGTTGATGGTGAGGACTTTCTCCAATTAAAGGATTAAAGCTATTTTACCAACTGCCTCATGACAAAGCTCTTATTAATTATCATAAATTAAAAGAGTTTATAAAATTATTTTACTTTTGTTTCATTAGAAGGTAACTCACACTTGACCTAGGCCTAACATGTTTCCATCAACCTAATTTTATTTTATATTTATAAGTTTGTAATGACCTCGGTAGTTCTTTATTAGGTCTGGAGATTCATCCTGGGGCCAATCCATTGCGTATGATTCAATTGAGTTTAAAACTTGATATTTTGTTTAATGCATTTATTACAATTGGATTGACCACTATGTTTTTTACCTTCAAATGAATAATTTTTTTTAATAATTTATTTACAAATGTGAATGTTGTGACCGTTTTCTTCTCAACCATTATTATATTATATATTAAAGTTGTTACCGAATCAACTTCAATTCTAACCCTTCCAATTTCAAACTTAACATCTAAATTTCAAGTTTCTTTAATCCTAGATCTTTTTTAGTTGTTAAATCATTTAAGGGTGATTGTAGCCATTTTTTATTTTTAAATATTATTAACATAATTGCCTCATTTAATTTATAATTTCGTTGATCAAAATATACCTACAAGAGAGATTCTTCTTTCTCGATAAGAGAGAACGTCATGTCATATCCATTTCACTCGACAATTCAAAATTATGATAATATGCTCTCTACATTTATATATTTTTTCCTTCACCCAAAATAATCTCACTTTATATTTTGTTTTTTCTTAATTTGTAAATGGGGCTTTTTTTTAGGCTTATACTTAATAAATCTCATTATGTCACTCCAATTGAAATTAGACTCGTAAGATTGATCATGCTTAAAATACTTGATCATAAATAAAAGAAAAACCAAATTACTTGATATGTAGTTAAAATTTATATTAATTTCTTACTTCTCATAAACTTTTATATTTTTTATTACCTTTTATTTTTTAATGTTTAAACATTGACACCAATAAAATTTAAATAATGTTTAATTCATAAAACTAATTACATCTTTAAGGTTTTGACCTTAATCAAGGCTACTATAACAAATGTCCGTGCTTTAAGCACGAGTGGTCAAGCTAGTTATGGATTAGGGTCAACGGAAAAATTAGCCCCATCAGATCAACCTATCCATTGATTTAATAACCATATAATTTAGTAGAAAAATTTACCTTGGATTTCTTTGAGATCAATCAAACAGTTGAAAACGGTTTGATGAGATTGAAATTGGGCCTAGTGCCATGTCATGCGGATGAGAGTTTTAAACAGCATACAATGATCAGAAGCGGGCCAAAGTGGGCCCCACAGAGTTGGGTTTCATATACTAGTTCCCCGTAAGAAACATTTCTCTTTCCCAAACTACCAATGTGGGAAGATTTTCACCTATGAGGAGATAGCACATCTTGCATTTGTGCGTATGCAGTCAAATTCGTGGCAGCTCACTTGGATGCATTCTTATTTATAGAACGTAAGATGGATGGAAATTTTTTTACAAAAGAACAAGCCGCCCCATCAAATTGTCCTAGCCATTGATTTAGCAACCTTATATCATAATGAGCTTTTAACTATGATTTTTTAATATTAATCCAACCGTGAGTAAAGGTTTGATGAGCATATATTATTTATGGTGCTTGATGAGTGCTGCTATTGGCACACAAATTTTTACTTTTCAAACACAAGGAATTTATCTTTTTTTTATTACATTCTTACCCCTTTATGAAATGACCAAAATATCCATTATCCCACAAAAACTCAAAACATATTCTATTTTCACACACAATCTCATCTTCTTCCCTAAAAGACTCTCCCACCCTTTTCACTCTCCACTTCATCTTCCTTGGGCAATAGACACAATGTTGTCTTGATTTTGGGGTGTACCTTGATCGAATTGAAATCGATTTTAGAGGTTTGAAAAGGGAAAGACATGTTTTAGGGAGATAAAGTGGAGAGTACTGTTAATGCAAATGAAAGACATGTTTTAGGGAGATGAAGTGGAGAGTGAAATGTGTAGGTTTAAGTTGAAAAAAAATGAAATGGGTGGTTTAAGTATGAGAAGATTTCGTTCCTCACTCTCCATTCATCAATACCCTATTCTCTTTTGTTAATTTTTTCTCGCCTATAACGAGTTGCAAGTTTCCGATATGTATGGAATTCAGGTCCGAACATATGCCATATGTTCGGATGTATAGTTCCGAACATAATGCATCGTTCGGATGACCAGAAGGTCAAAGACACAAGTCATTCATTAGGAGGACCCACCATGTAGATTCTCAGGCCTTTAATCAAACTGGTCCACTCATCAGGTGGATCATAAGCATGCTTACCCTTAGCGCTTTCCATTAACTGTCATTGTTTCGGTCCACCCCTCTGGATTTTAGCCAAGAAATCCATATGGTGGAACCCACTGCCGAGCAGCAAGGGAATTCCTCAGAAGCACATATCAGTATTTCAATGCAAAAGTGCATAACAAGTCAGGCTTAGTAAAAAGTAAAAACCCAATACATAAATACAGTTCCCTAAGAAGGCAGCTTCCACTCACCAATAATGAGAAGGCTCCAAATAACATCATCCACAAGAAATCTGCTGTGCGCCTTCAAACGGTCCCTTCTCTAGCTGGACCCCATATCTTGCTCTGCATGTCAAAATTCACAGTATAAGAAAAAAAAAATTGTGCAACCACAACCACAGAAATATGCAGAGATTAAATAACCAAAACTCATTTTGCTCCGAGGAACATGTCAAGTATTGGCATAGGAATATGAAACTCGATGGCTGGTCAGGGTTAAACATTTTTTTTGAGCTTTTGGAACCAAAAGGAACGCATAAAAAACTGGAAAGAATCATCACTATAGGTAGAGGTAGGGATCCCAAGGACTAAAAGATTTAAAAATGTGGGAACTTCAACAAAGAACATGCAAGATGGAAGAGAATTGGGGAGAGGAGACATGTCAAAAAGTCTAGGGCATTCTCAAAGGAAGGTGATCAAAACATATTATGTTATGCTAATGGGAGAAGGAAATTTCACGAGGATAAGAGACTGAGTCGGATAATTGAATAACCAAGGCACAAATGAAGTTGTTGATTTTTTTTTTTTAATATTACATATTGTTAGTCAACGGCCATATGAAGAAGCCTAAACTAAACTGTTTAACCACTGCCAAGAGAGGCAGCAGTTTTTTTTTTTTTTGGGGTGGTGTGGGGTTGTTGGGAAATCAAGCATAGGTTGCAAAATAACTTTGGACGCTGATATGGGGAGGGAAAACACCAAGGTACAGGAGAAAAAAAAGAGTTAACAATAGCAAAAAAGCAATAGTAATTAAACGGTAAGAAATGTGACCTTCCAAAATATGTTAAGAACAAACTTTGCCAGAGCTACTCACATCATTAGGAGACGTATTCCAAAATTAATTGAAAATTTACCAAGGAAGAAAAAGTTCGTAATCAGCCTCCACACCTAGAAATGAATATTAGAAGATTTAGAATTTTTAAAATGGGATAGAGAGTCAAAAGGAAACTAAAAGAAATGAAAATATGTAGCATCTCAGATTTAAAAAAAAGATTTGACTGTTAAGTAACATGTAGAACAAGGGTTTTGTGGTAATGAGATCACACCGCCCACGCTAATACCCATCTTCATGTGCAATAAAAGTCAATAAGACTTGCTACAGATATGCATGCAAGCAAACAAACTACTATAACCAGAAAGAAACATGCATTTTGGATGCCCTTCCAACACAACTAGACATGTTTTATCTACTGCTGCTATTATATTATATGTTTACTGATTTTCATTTTCAATTTAAGTTTTAACAAAGCAACCATACTAGACACATGCATAACATACATTATTTTTTTAATATGTTGGATTACTGGTTGAGAATGATACTTTCAACTTGAAGGTCCAGGGATCAATTCCTGACATGTATGTGATTGTAAGTTGCCCATTAGATATTTTTAGTCAATAACTTCATGGGCGTTGATATTTTTACTAAAATCAAAATCAAGGACATATCTTAGGATATTAAAGAAAGTATCTAGGTCGGACAAAAGATTCTTACCATATGTGGGCATGCTTTGATCAAGGTAAAGAGCATTTTGGATGTATCTTCTCTTTGACTAGTGAATAGTATAGCCTATAGGGGATATTTTAAAGACATCAATCACAGTGCACCATTACTTCAACGTTGAGTTGGCGGAACATGGATCCAGCTTGTATGAAACAGGTGATATGCAGCAAAGTGGACATTTGCTGCTGCTGCTGCTGCACAGGGCCCTAGATTTCCTCCTATTCAGCAATATATAATTATCAATGATAACTGCACATCAACTGCACTTGAGAAATATAGGGCCATTCAATTATTTTTCCGCTTTAGCAAAGACTCTAACTCATGAGCCCGCTCAAATTACACAACGTCCCTGACCAGTTGAGACACGAGCTTTGTCCCATTCTTCATGAGCATAAATTTACCAAAGTCTTTAAAACAGACAAGAAAAAAAAAATCTTACTGTCCTCACACGTGAAAATATATGAACCATGTAAATCACAAAGCATTAGCTAAATACAAATGTACAACAAAATTGCAACATGCAATTTTGGAAAGGAAAATTAAAGGCCACGTTAAAAGAAAAGAATACATGCATTCAAAAAACATGTAATGAAGTGAAATGCTTGATTAATCATATTAATTTCTATTCCACGAGAAAATATAATATGGCAAAATGAAGCATAAAGCCATTGGAATAATGATTCATCCAGTCCCCGCATGCGGATCAGATGGGCCAATTTTTAACTCATAACTCAGAAATATGGTAAAAGCTGTAATGTATTATAAATTGGAATCATCAAATGGAAGTGTGGAGCAGAGCAAATATCTGCTTTCAATGAACTATCAACTAAGATTGTTATGTGTTTTTGGGTGGAAAAAGTAACTGTGTACTGATACCTGAAAACGTGAAATCACTGCATCATATATCAATGCAATACTGACAGGACTCAGCAGGCCCAATTGGTATGCTGTAGTAGTTAACAAACAGAGGGTCCCATAGGCTTTGCTCACAGGAGGAAATGAATTGTAGAATCTGTAAAAATGGAGACAGAGAAAACAAAATTATCATTGTTATTAATATTATAGTAAAAGAAGAGACAGTTCCTCTCTGTTTTTTAAGGAAAAGAAAAGCTAAACATGTACACCCACTTTTCAATTAAAATAAAACACTTGATGCGGAGTATATACAGCAGATGGTAAATGGCATAGATTTACAGGAAGAGTTATCCAAATTAAAGAAACAAAAAGGCTGTTGTTTTTGCAAGAAAAAAAGATGTCAGCATTGAATAATTTTGTGTTTGTGTGGTCAGGGCATCTCTTCTACTGCTACATCTGTTTTGTGCTCCTAGTGCAAGAAGGATCCCAAGTTGGTGGATCACCTCTTCTTACAATGTGAGTTTCTAGTCAGATTAGCGGAAGCTTGGTCAGGTTGGGGTCGCGACCCGTTCCAAAAGAAAGGGCAAC
Organism: Litsea cubeba; assembly: GCA_012931725.1. Lineage (NCBI taxonomy): Eukaryota > Viridiplantae > Streptophyta > Magnoliopsida > Laurales > Lauraceae > Litsea > Litsea cubeba. Next base: position 86,978,175 of record CM022948.1, on the reverse strand, counting down.
TTGTTTGGAAACTCTTCTTCATGGCTATCCCTTGGTCATTTTGGAAGGAAGGGAATGATAGAATCATAAGACTTCAACAGCATATGTGAAATTGAGTCCATTATCAACATTTGCATTTTCCACTTTACATATTAGTTCTATCATCTTAGAACTCATATTTTAAATATGAAACCCTCTTGTGATGATGGAGTAATGGCTCAGATTTTGCCACGTGGTTCAATGTCATTCACAGGAGTAAATGATAGAGTGGATTAGAAGGGTGTGATTTGGATTAGGGTCTGGCCAAATCATCAATCTAATTGTGCATCTTAAACCCTGTCTTAAGCCTTGATTACAGTTTATTTTTATTTTTTTCTTGTTGGGATTCAATCCAAATACAAGTCCTATTTGACACTTATCACTTTAAATTAATAGTTGGTGGGCCTCTTTTCTAGAAGACCAACAAAAAAAAAAAAAAAAAACTCTTTTCTAGAGGTCAATGAATAAAGCTTTATTCATATTTGACACAAGTTTAAAACATCAGTGCCCTCCTTGAGGTTGTGAACTCACTTCCTCCACTAATCAAATCTACCAAAAAACCAAGGTGTTAGTAAAGTCAGCAGGAACACTTTTCAATATTATAAAAAGTTGTTCAGAACCTGAAGGCTGAAGTGTCCTAACTAAAGTCACCTAGATCTACATCCAAAAATATTAGGAATGGTCCATGCATAGTCCAACCAGGGCAACAGGTTGCACATGGCTGGACAATGTTGTAAACATTACCAAGCCCGTTGAGCAATTGGTCGTGGATCAGGCTTTAGTGTTAGCCCAACCTATTTCAAAAAATTAGGCCCATTTGCAAAAATAAATGGGACGAGCCGAGCCACATCGAGTCAGGTTGCTCCTTGAGCTAGCAGGTTAGAAAAAAGGCCTGTATCCAATGCATAGAGCCAACAACTCGTACCAAATATTATACTCCAAACTCCAAAGTAGAACATGCTCATCTTGGCCGGATTCCTGCTCCACCCACATGAGAATGGATCCAGCTCAAATCAGAACCCAGTGCCAAGTAGCAATTTTATGGATCTCTTGTTTCATACAAACAGAAGTATCTGGTTCATTAACTGCCTGCATATTGAAAAGTAAGAAACACAGTGAATTTCCACATTTGACAGAGAATCTGGGTCAACAGTTGCCACCCAAAGCAGGCCCACTAGATCAAATGTTAGTCGAATCGCTGAGCTATGGACCCCGAGCACACAAATTCAATGCTTGAGTGGCTGCCTATCTTGTACTAAATTAAACTTCACTTGACTGCCAGTTTATTACATGCAAAATTAGAACTTATACATCAACTTTTGGGGCACAGATCTAAGAGAGGTCCAAAGGTTTATAAATCATATCAAATATGTTTTGGAAATTTCCAATTACTGCAAGCATGAATCATCGCGACCTTCAAAACATGGGAAATGCAGATCCTGAAAATCTGAAAAACAAGATTTCAGTGTGGAAGCATACAGGAGTGCACAGGAAAGAAGAAACAGGAATACACAATTACATTGAAGTTCCTCATCTAAAGAAGTGCAGTGCAACCTATCTGAGGTTTTGGGCCTGAAGAGACTGGAATGGCAAAATAGAATTCTTTTAGCCGACTCCAACATAGGTAGGCCAAGGCTTTAAGGATTATGACAATGATGGTCCTCATCTGACTGCACATACAAAATGCCATCCTGTATCTATAAATACAAAATAAAGGCAGTCTCTACAAATTAACTGAGACAAAATTACATGCACTATGCCATGCATCTAACAGAAATTTCACACCTGCAACTTTGCAAGTCCTCTCCTCACCTCCAATAATACATTTCTCTGAGCCTTTTCACACCTCCAATAATACATTTCTCTGAGCCTTTTCTCGTCAACTTACATTTCTTCAAGACATTGCGTGTCAGGAGTTGTAGGGAACCAAAAATGAGAGAAACACCATAAGCATACCCATGAATATCCACGCTGAAATGCTGTACTTTACACTGGATGAAGTTGAAGTTGAAGTTGCAGACACTGTCGACCCATTCATACTCGCGTTGCTCCTGCAAAAACAACTTAGCTCCATAATAAATGAAAATAATAAAACAAAAAGGCTAAATAGATAATGATAAATATATTTGTAAATAATACCCAACAAACTCCATAACCAAAAATTGCAACCCCTATGTAAACAAGATATTTCTCGTACAACAACTCAAAAAGAACGGAAAGACCCAAATTATGAACATACCCAAATGTTGCGTAAAGGCAGTTATCATAGCCTGCAACCAAATGAAGCCATTAGCTGCTAAACAATGGGAGACTATTGAGCAAATGACATAATTTCACAGTAACAACCAATGGCATTTTAAAAGATAAAAGTGACCAGTTGCATAAATTGATAAAACCCTCAAACTCAGGTTTATAATTTTGGTAGTTCAAGGAATTCTGATATTATGACACATCTTTCAGCTTGCAAAAACTGGCATCAACAAGTAGATTGTTTAGCATGAATTGTGCTGCAAGAATCGAGCACAAAAACAAGATTTTATATTCGAGTCAATGTTTACATAAGAAGACACCACCATACTTGAAACTATACGGTCCTAATATCACAACTAATAATACTGGAGATTTTCATGTCCAATAACTGGGATGCCATATTGAAATTATGATTCTCTTTACTTCAAAGATCCTATTTCGATTCACTTCAAAGATTCTATTTCATTTTCATGTCCAATAACTGGGATGCCATATTGAAATTATGATTCTTTTTACTTCAAAGATCCTATTTCATTACTCAGATATATTCACAATGCATCCATCCCAAACATGTCTTCCAAGATTGGGACGAGGGGACGAGATATTTGAGCCTGAACAATTTCCCAACGCACATTCTCCCAACAAACAAAGGGAGGACAAGATGACCTTTTCCGCAACAATATTGTTCTAAAGACAAAGTCGACACAAAAGCTTTCCACTAAATACTGGAGTTCACCTGCGCAAGGATTGCATGTGATAAGAGGGTTGACCAATAGATTTTACAAGTAGAGAGGATGTATGTTCACAAGGATATACACAGGATTATTGGATTTTAAGTACAAGTGGGAACACAGTGTGGACATTTGTGATCCAGAATGTTGATCTGATTAGCTGCCCAAGATTTTCCCTGATGACATTTTCTAGCCCTTGATTGACAGCCTGACAATCGATGGCTAGACAAATATTATAGGAGTCCATGTTCAACATTGAAAAGGAGGAGGAGGAGGAAGAGGAAGAAGAGGACTGGGCAAAATAATGGGTGACAAGGATATTGCAATGTCCCATCAGATTAATGGTCAAAATCACAAAACCTGTGCTAACACAAGGTTGAAGGAAACTGCACATATCATCATCACGAGGACCATAAAATTCCTCAAAACCGAATCTGAGGAGACTTACTTACTTGGGTTCTTAGTAGTTTTTACTCCTGTGCCTCCAAAGCTGCAAGCAATATCAGTAGCTCCATTCTGCTGATAGTAACTATTGAATGCATATGAAGCATGGGACTGTAAAGTATCTGGCTGATAACAACCCTGACTAGGCTGAATGGCCGAACAATCAACGCCCCCGGGACCACAAGCCCAATCCAAGGCGCTCTGCAACTTCAATTCTGAAGCATTTGATGAAGCAATACACCATGTTCCGTTTGATCTAGTAACGTTTGCCGTTGTAGTCATGTCTACAATCCCTCTCCCAGTTACGTCCAGATTATAAACACTAGTCATATCAGGATAAAACAAGCCCCAGTTCCTCTCAGATTCCAACCCAGGTTTACGGTTCTCATTGAACAAAGAAAAAATATACACATCGATCTCTTCTCCAGGCTTTGCCGGTGTTCCTGTATTGTTAATGACATGACGGATCAGATTTGTGTTATATTTCTGTGCATTATCAGCAGTTGCAGCCTTTTCCTTTGCCGATCCTTTTGAAGGCCAGCCTGTCTCAGTAACCATGATCTTGAGAGTTCTGAAATTTAGACCCATAAGTGCAAAATACAATGCATCTATTTGAGCATCGAACATGTTTGTGTAGACCAATCCAGTGTTCGGATCAATAACTTCTGATGAGGATGATGATAGCAGAGCATAGTCTAGAGAGACATTATTGGCGGAGTCCCTGTAGGCATAGTAAGGATAGATGTCAACCATGAATGGGGAGTTGTTTTCCACAAGAAATTCCAACATTGGCTTTAAAAAGAAAGCGTGCTTGCTGCTAAAAGCCCCAGCAGATGGTGGAAAGGATCGAGACAGGACTCCAAGAGAATGTGTGCTGGACACTTTGATCTTCTTCCGCAGTCCAACTTTTCTTAGAGCTACTAGAACGTTATGCATGGCTGGAACAACAAGGGAGGAGACATTAGCAGGGCTTTCGGTCACTTCAGCACCAACTGTTATGTATGTGATCTTCGTGGCAGGGTAGTAGGGGAGGATGTTCTTCAACCATGAATCTACATTTGACTGGTATTGGGAGAAGGGCAGTAAATCTGAGTTTGGAACCCCTATCATAAGTTCTACACCAGTGTTGGCAAAGGCCTTTAGAACCTGAACGTTGGAGTCATAGATTCTTACGTATTTGATTGAGTGAAGTTGAACCAGTTGAGCGACTTTATCTGGGGTTGGAAGGTCATCGGCATTTCGACCATAGCAGACTCCAATCGTGCTTCCATTGCAGAGATCTGTTTTAGCATCATTTCTTTTTTAGATATAAAGATAAATACTAAATAAAGAAAATTCACAACGGTTATACAAAGAAAATTAAGAGCTGGGCAAAATGTCTAAAGAGAAAATTGCCAAGGAAGAAATTAGGTTTTCCAAATGTCACTTTAGCCTTTTTTTTAAATGTCCTTATCTTTAAATATATAAAAAAAATAAAAAGAAGAAGAAAAATAAAAACTAAAAAAAATACACATCCATACTAGAAGTTGAAAATTTTGTGCCATATCAAATTTGTAATGGCGATCCAAATGATTACAATTTGCAGTTCAATGAAGCTCTACAATTAACATATGAACATGCAAACACAAAATCTTGCAAGGCAGAAGCAATATCTCCCGTTTATAAGTACAAATGTTCCCAATTTTGTAAATAATACAAAGAAAGTCAAAATAACCACCACAACCAACAACAACAGGAAGCTCCAACACCAAGTGTATTAAAGCATGAACTAGGGATATATAACCTAGTCTCTGAAAGATGATAAAAGAAAAAAAAAAAAGTCATACAATTGACACAGGAGCAGATGGCGTGGATCTAGTGGCTCATGTGGTAAATTAGGCCCTAAAATATTTGGATAGATTTGATCACTCACAAGGAGTTTTGGTCCAATCTATAAAAGGGCCTGATAATGTAGAAAGGGCTAAATCTGAGATTGGACGGTTAAAATGAAGCTAGTTTGAAATCCAACTTAACTCGTAAGTGTGCTGAATTAAAAAGAGGGACTATATCAGTACTCTAGTGGCTCATTTGGATCTAATAACTTTGATAGTCTGATATCACAATCGGATATGGCTTCCCATAGAGTGTGTCAACAATTATGCCAAATTGAGAACTTAGTTTAGAAGCTCCATCTCTCACTCCATAGAATGAATTTAAAACAATATTATTCTCCGCATAGGTGGCCAATGTTCAAGCTCAAGTTGGAGCTGCTCACTTGAATATGCTGGCCTAGGTTTTTCTTTTCTTCTCTTCTCATTTAATGCATTTTCAGAAGCAAGAAGAAGGTCTTTGCATGGTGGTGTTGGATGCATGGGTGTCACAGGCATTATTAAATATGTACACTCATATACTTTTTTTAATGTCTAAAATGAGAAAGTACCATGTAGCTCTGAGAAATCTCCACTATGTGGTCTACTTTTCTTCAAATTCTACCATTGGATCAAAAGTCAAAACCTCTCCCCATGATTTGTTGTGTGCTGTGTATAAAATATCACTTTGATCAAAAAAAATTCTCTCCTGATACGCATGCGTCACAAACAATGCAGATCTTTCAAAGACAAATGGTGATTTTGGTGTAGCTCTTCTCCTATATCTTGAAGCTACATTGAAAAGTACTAGTGTACTACCCCTAATCTTGGCAAATTTCTTGCCCTAGTAACTGCATTCTAAAAGTGAAACCTCACAGGCCATCATCATCATTCCTTGACACTATTTAGGGTTGTTCTGCCATTTTTCAGAAGAATAAATGTTCTTTAGACAATTATCATTTCATATTTCACATCACCTTATTGTTCCCATACTGATTCCCAAAGGCTACTTATAAGAATACAATGACTCAAAATAAGAAAAACATGATCCGACTCAAATCAGGAAACCTAATCGCATCTCTAATAGGAAATCTAATCATATCATAATTCAAAACTCTAGCCTAAAACAGGAAACACAATCACATAATACACCAGCCTAATACAATCCAAATCTAATGTAATCTAATCTAAAATGAACACATCATTTCCATATCCAACTTACTCCACAACATTCTCAACCACATCAATCAAAAGGAATAAACTTTCCTTTATCATTTTCTCATACAAAATCAATTAAAAATCTGATCTTATAATCAAAATGCAGTTACATTACTCATTTATATCAGCATTACTCTGTTTTGTAATGGAAGTGAGTAAAACAAAAACGCTTTAACATGACCTTTTCATGAAAAAGAGGGCTTAAGATGCAGTAAGCAGGTATTGAGTTAGAAACCCCTAACAAAAGCTGCAAAAATAAGAACAGGAGACCACAAAATTAAACAACGCATAAAGCAATGCTGGTGATAAAGGAAAGAAATCGGACCTGAAAGGGAGAGAAGAAGAAGAAGCAGCAGCAGAGGAAGCACAAAAAGAAACCCTCTCTCCATCAAGGAGTAGCAAAAGAGCAAGAGAGAGAGAGAGAGAGAGAGAGAGAGAGAGAGAGAGCTTCTTCTTTTTGATATCTCGTGATCTTTGGATTGGAGAAAGTGAAACAGAGCTTTTGGCTTGCGTGCGTGAGCAAAGAGAGCGGATTCGAGAAGGGTTATGAAATGGAGTTTGGGGGAGATTGTGGAATCCGGAATTGGGAATATGCATGTCTGTGACTGTACTGCACTGCAGAACAGGAATCGGACATAAACATGACAAGAGTGATCACCGAGAGAGCTCAGCCCTCGGCCTCAACCTCAGAATTCAGCTTGTTCCTTTGAAGTAATAATTATTGTTCTGATGACTAGATGATATCATGATCATGTGGTGGGGTCCACGTAATGATGAAAAAAAAAAGCAGTAGAATCTAATGGTAGGGTCGTCATCATCATATCCATGAACCATTTTTATTCAATGCAATCACATTACAAGCTCCTGAAATGGTTTGTTTGTCTTCATCTATGATCTACTCTTTTATTCGGTTTTTATCTTCATAGCTACAGATATCAGTTCTCTTGTTCTTTTTTCTTACTTTCCTTTTGTGATCGACCAGGGCTTGTTATAGCTTGATAATTTGCAGTATTTTGAGCAATTTGAGTATTTTATATATAGGCTGACATAGCCACACATATGTCAAGATTCTTGACCTGCGTCTGAGCTATATAAATTCTTTGTCGGATTTGATGGATGTCGGTTTTGGGTTTTGACCATTTAATGTATTTAACTCGAGTAGTGGATGAGAGGGTGATTTGAAGTACGTTGATGTGAAGTATTAAATTAAAAATAAAATAAAATTTAATGTGTTAGATGATATTTTGTTTTTAGTTATTTAGTATGAAATTTTGTTGACTTTTTGTATAGAAGAGTAGAGTTTTTTTTTATATTTTAGTGGAGAAATGAGGTTGCTTTTTTTTTTTTTAATTTGAGGAAATTTTAAAATTATGTACTTTTGATATTACCCCTAGTCATTTATTGTCTGGATTCACTTAACTTTTAACTTAATTAGTTAATTGTCAAACACGCCAAAAGTGTAAGTTTTAGATTGGAGTTATCTAATCTACATCCGCCCCATGTTAGCTGTGGGTTGGTGGGTTGAGTCTAGGGGCTGGTTTTTTTTTTTTTCTGGAATTTCAGGAATTTTTGTACGGAAAATTTCTGAATTTTTAAATATAGTGGAATTCTTCGATGCTCATTTGGACTTAAACATCCAGGAATTCCACCAAAATGCAAAGGGAGTGAAATTTTTGGATTCCCAAAAGTTAAAAGAGACATTTCATATAGTTGGAATCCAAAAATACTAGTGAAGAAATATGGAATTCATAAATTTTAGGGGACGAACCTGTCACATCATGTCCAGGAAATCCTAGACATGGTGAATTCCTAGAAGAAATTCCATTAAAAAAACAGGGCCTTGTCACCCCCATTTTTTCAATTTTCCAATGAGAATTTTTAAAAATGAGGATTTCCAAATGACCAAATCCTTAGGGGATTTACAATTCTCTTCTATAACTCTATTAATGTCAAAAATCTTTTTCTCAATAATATGATTGTCAAAACATTGCCTACTATGAAGGGAATTGATATTGGCACTCCAAAAGGTGGGATTTTTTATGGAGGCACTCCTTGCCACACTATGCATTTGAGGAGTGCCTCCATTACTTTTGGGAGTGCCAATATCAATCCCAATAACTTAGAGCTAAACTCTTGTAGTCGACCTACATTGATGGTAACTATAAGTGCAAAAAATGTGACTCACAAGAAGAGGGAGGTGCCTGCACGGACTTATCCAAAGAGATTAGGAACACTGATGCCTATGCCTGAAACCTGAGAAAATGAAGAAGAATAGTAGGTCAGAGGACCCTGGCTTGGGCAGCGCAGGGCTCTCCGATGCCTAAGTCAGTTTAAGAACTGAACAGTAGGAGGAGATTTTTGGGGAAGAAGATGATACCAGCAGTGTGGTGTCGTTGTTGGCCTTATTTTTGCTTATGGATTGTTCTTGTGTTTATATAGAGGAAGAGAGGAGGCAAGGGGGTGGTTGACTGTCTTGTCATAGCCCACTCTGTCAGGTACTAGGGAGGCGCAGTCCCATCGTAGCCTACTTTTCTTTAATTGCAGTCCCATCAAGCCTTGTCATGGCGTTTTGGGAGTTGTGGACGGCGATCTATCAGGGACTATGGGTGGTGCCCTTGTCTTGTCGCACGTGCCGTAGCATGCTTGAGCGTCTATGGGAGGACAGCTGTCAGCCCCTGCCTCGGCTAGCTCTGGCATTGTGATGTGTTGCCGAGGTTGGGGAGCCGAGGTCGAGGACGACCTTGACTTGGCTAGAGAGAGATCTGACAAATGCGCCGAATGCGCCGAGGTGGAGCACTTGGCCGAAGTGGGATGCTTTGGCCGAAGTGGAGCAGTCTGACATTGGTGGGCGTGCACTGCCGAAGTGGAGGAGTTGTGCACAGGAGGCGTGGAGCTCTCATCCGAGACCAAGGCGGGAGCACGAGACTGAGCCTGCCGGGATAGACTTGCTGGTGCGGGGGCCTGAGATGGAGCATCTTGGCCGGGACTCTGATGAGTTCGGGAATATCCCCACACAGTAACAATAAAGCTGTGACGATGATAAATCATAATGGAAGGACTCCGAGGCAGATCTCCATGCCACTCCTTGTGCAAATTTAGGAGTGGCAATTCTCAACTCAACCTAATAACCTGATTCGTACTCAACTTGGTAATTCAAGGTTCTATCTGACCCTAATCTCCATTTTGCAAACAGATCTGGGCTTGCACTTCCGACTTGATTTGGGTTCACATCCGGTCCATTGTTGTAATTCAACTACCCCTACAAATTACACTATTACGTGTTTAGCCAACCTGTAGCTTTTAGCTTTGGAAGTTCAGATTCTATGAGGCTTTGAGCCTTTGATGAAAATCCCAAGTCAAAAGAGTAGTACTTTAGAGTAAGATTGATTCATTGAAAATTTAAATTCTTCAAAATAAACACGCACCTATTTTATATAATATATCTTAAAAGTTCTACGGGCAGTAGGAATTGGCTCCATCATAAAATTATCTAATAAAAAAATCGTGATCAACACAATCTTATGTTGTATATATTCTGTTATCATCAGACAATTATAAGAATCTTATAATGGAGCAACTCCTACCTGGGTGGAATTAGAGGTATCTGTAAATTTAATGACCTTTTATTTTGAACCCGAAGGGATTTAAAAAGGAAAAAATCTAATTGGCTTTATGCCAGGCCTGTAGCCATTGGATCTCATTTTCAGGCTACAGGCCTGGTGTCAGGCCACTTATCGGGCCTGACATCAGGCCATGTAGCAGGGATCAAGGGATTTTCAAGAATCAACGCCCAAAATATCCGGGTCTCCAGCTTCTGTTATTGAATCTGCACCGAACACATTTCGAATTCGATTAGGTAAGTTCTCCACGTGTCCAACCTAGCCCGACCCAGCAGAAGCACCACGTTCTCACAAGCTTATAGTCGTCACTTCGTCATTTCAGGACGAGGCAAAATTTGATCAGACGTGCTACAGGGCCTGAAATGGGATCCAACGGTCCAGGGCCTGGCGTCAGGCCACTTTTCGGGCCCGACGTCAGGCCATTTAGACTTTTTAAAATTTGATGCGGCTTTTTTCCTTCCTCGTCTCTCTGTGTGCCGCCTCGGCCTACCTGTGGGTCGTTTTTGACCGACGCCCTCAAATCATCAGATTCATCTGCATTTAGATTTGTATCCCCAAAACGACCAAAAACTCTTTTGTCGTCCGATTACAAAAAGCCTTCAGACCCTCAAAGCCTTTTTGGTTCAATCGATTTCCTAATTCCAGACCATCCCCGAGACACAGAAATGGGTTTCCCATCAGAAATGAGAGATGCTTGGACAAACAAAAGGAAATCTTTCTTAATCCCTTCACCTGAAGAAGAGAGGATCCTCAAAGCAAAACATTGCCAACAAGGTAAATAAACAAACCCACAAACCCATTTCATTTCTCATTCCTTCTTTGTGTATTGAATTGTGTAGATTGTGTCCAATCTAGCTTTTAGATTTATAGTTGTTGAATATACACTCATAGGTCCTTTTTTTTTTGTTCTCTTTTCTGGGGCAGAGGGAGTGCGTGAAGGGTTCAAAGCGGCTTCAATCGCATGTGTGGTTAGTGCAGTGCCGACGGTATGCCTCCTAAACGATCCTTTTTTCCGCTTGATGTTAGGAATGATTTCTGATTAATGTTACATGGAATAGTCATTCATGATCCCAGATCCATTTGGGGCATGCCTTTTTGTTCTTGTTAGGAAAAAAGTATCTTTTAATTTAATTCTAATAGAAGCTTGCTAATTTCTTGGCTAATCGCGATTACAAAAGGTTAATCACCCCAAGTGGAATCATTCCTGAAAATGAGGTGTATAGAAATTAGGAGAATATCCCACATCTACTCCATTAAAAAACAAACAAATGAATAAAAACCTGAAGGTGAAAGTGTTTAATTTGATCTCTGCAGTTAATTGGTCTACATCCACACACAACCCATTCCATTGCAAATAAGACTCAGTTCAACATATACCAAACCAAACCAAGCCTTTTCCCACTAGGTGGGGTCGGTTATATGGATTTGACGACGCCAATCAAATCTGTTTAGGGCCATGTCCTCCGTTAGATCCATGTAGGCAATGTCATGTTTAATAGTTTCTTTCCAACTTCTCTTGGGTTTCCCTCTCCTACTCCTGGCAATCTCCATGCTTTCGCACCTTCAACATATACCAATTTAAAAAAAAAAAAGAAGAGAAGTTTGTTGACAATAATATGCCTTCTCTACTTTCATCTTTTTTTCGCAGTTAATTTTGTTGCTCGCATTTAATTTGTAAAATGACAAAGCCTGTAGCACAGTTGGAAGTTGCTCTTAGTGGTGAAGTACGACCATCATCAAGGTACAATACGAGGGCATTTCCATCAAATCTGGATCTTTGAACAATTGCATCAATTCTTGGTAGAGCATAGTCAGAGATTGTTGTGGTAGATGCGATTGGAGTTTTTTTTTTTTTTAAGAGTGGTGCTCATAATTTTTGGCTTGTGAACAGTCATTTAGATATATTTAGTCGGAAAAAGGCTTTTAGGCTATATGTGTGGCAGATTGAGCTTGAATGGTTCATAGCCACGCGTACCAATTTGAGAGTAGATATGGTTTCAAAATCAAACCTTTTTTGTTTATAGTTTGTATAAAGTTCCTCTTTAATCATTGGCTCAAGCATCTTAATAATGGCAGACCTAGCTGAATCAAATCTTCTTTTGATATTTCCCTTATTGTTTGTCTTCTTTTTTTTTAATGTATTTAATCGATTGTTTGTCCTTTTGTTTTGGTATTTTTTTTTTGTAATCTATTTAATCCATGGTTCTTAATAATTCTGTTCGTCTTTCAGCTAATTGGTGTTCGAGTTATTCCATGGGCAAAGGCTAACCTTAATTACACTGCACAAGCTCTCATCATATCAGGAGGTACTATTTAAATTGAAAAATCAGAATTTTGTGGGCATTGCACTGTACTGCATGCATTAGTTTTGTTGGTTTAGGCCTCCATTTCAACTGTTGCTTCTTGATAATGGACTTTTCTTGATTTTTATTTAATAATAATAGAAAATGATGAATCCTTTAGTATTCTTTAGACACATGAAGCCGATAGATCTAAATGCTTCAATGATCTTCTTCTGTCTAAAGGTTGGTTTTCTCTAAATTATTAGATTCATAGCTACTGTAAGATGAGTGTGGGCTGCCCAAAAAGATTACAAGCCTTTTGATTTTGAAGCATGATAGAATGGCTCTCATGTAACAAAGAAACTCTTTTTTTCTGGAAATGGCAGTTCCCTAGTCGAACATGAATAAACTCACCGTCACTTCTAACAGGACAAAAACCTGAATTTGTATGATTATTCTTATAGTCCAGTTATATTATCTACTATGTGCATTGCTGTAATTAACATGTTTCTAGTTATATAGATACATTTTACTTAATATCTCATGAATGTATGAAATAAATTTATGTACAAGATGTTCACATTCCTCTTTCCAAGAAACATGGATGGGCATAGTTGTGTATGTCTCCAAAGTCCAAATTAGTTTATCAATGCATGGATGTGGTGTCAGGTGTGTAATATCTGCAGAGTGCTGACTGTCATAACTCTTGTACGTAGTTTGAAAATTTTATCTCACAGTGAAGGCTTAAGATGGAATCTTTAATCACAAGTGAAGCATTAGCAGTAGGCCTTTGGGTAAGTTGTTTGTTTGTGTTGGATGCTTAGGATCCCCTCCAATGTGAAATCAGGAATCCAGGCAGTCAATATAATGTGACACAGGTCCCATTTGATGCAGAGTTTAGTTGTACAAGTGAGTATCATACTGTGTGCAAGATGACTCTGCCCCTATTTAATATTTCTTACATTGTGGATAAAATTGCTGGTGTTTCCATCCAGGATAGTACATCCAGGATCACTTCCAGTTGTAGTGACATCAATTATTTGCATAAGGTCCCTATCTGCTATGAACTCCTTCATACTGAAAGTGCTAAGTTCTAGAATTCTGTGTTTGGGGTTCCTATTCTAGTTGAAGCTGGGCTTCTTGTGGATATAGTCAGTCTTTTGAACTCCGTATAATGCAAGAAGTGCTCCTATTATTTAAATTTTTCTTCGGTTCGCATTTTACTTGAACCTTTGATTTGTGTAAACCTTTGGTTTTTCTTGGTCATTGCTGAGCCGATATAGACAGTAGATCCACAAGCTGATTCCAAAATTTTCAATTATATAAAACTGCTGTTTTCTAGTTCTTGACCTGAAAGCGGGTGATTTCTATTCATAGTAGGACCCTCCTGTGAAGTTTCCAAAACTTCATAGAAATTTTTTTCCTTAATGGCACCATTACTAGCCTGCGTTGGACAATAGTTTCAACTGTTTGCACTTCCCCACTGAAGTTGCAATTGCAAAGCATATATTTTATCGTTGTACGGCTTATTTTAAAGCCCTTAGATTCTAAAGCCTCCTGCTATTTCTCGATTCATCCAAGAACACTATATCATCTCTGAATAGACCCCAAACAATTAGGATTCTGTTAATTGCTTTTCTCTTATTCTGATGATAAAAGGTCATGCTACTACCTGTAAGCTTACTTATTAATTTCAGTCTGTGAAATCTTCCTATAATATTATATAAAACTAGTATTCCAATAGTTACCACCCTACTTTGAAGAAGGTTACCTTTCGATCTTACATTCTAAAATAAAGATTACATTAGCGAATGGTTATTGTCATTGATTGTTCTGTTTTGGCCATAAATCTTTTTATTTTTTAGGTGGAATGGTTACAACAGTAGTCATATCCTTTGCTTCATGCTACTGTTGAAGGCCATTTCTCTTCTTTGGAGCTCTGAATTTCACCATAGCCCTTGTAGATTGTTTTAACTTGTTGGTGTCTGGAAGAAACATGAAAGCAGAATGCATAGGATGATAGGAGTTGACTAGGAGTTGATTATGATTTGCAAGTGCCTAATATGTCAGATACCACTGTACTGTTTACTTTTTCCCTGCATAAATGCTAAGTTCCAGCTATTTTACAAAGTTGGCATATGTGAGTTGCATGGGTCAGACAGGACGGATGGACCTGAGAAAAGAGCATTGGACATCTGATCTATAAAAGATGATGATACCCGCCATAATCTGTACTTAGTTTTTTTTTTCCTCCTAATTACCTAATGGCAGCATGCTATTTCTCATTTGTTTCATATGTTCTGAAATGGCAAGCCAAAGTCCAAAAAAGAACAGTTTAAGGCACATTTATGAAGGCCTAAGAAGGTAAGTCAGCAACATATTTTTATCACATATATTTATATTTTTAATCCATTTATGCTGGTCCTTAAATACATGTGATATTGATTTGGGATGAAAATGAAGAAAACCAATTCCATTCAATTCAGTTCAGGTCAATAGAGCATCCTAGTCGATTGTTGAAATGGACGGCAAACCGTTCTTCCAAAATATATTACACACTCATTCTATTTGTGGTACATCTATCTCTGTCATTGGCTCTTAGTGAGCCCTTCCGTCATGCAGGCCTCCTTGTTAGGCTGTTATTTTGCTGTCTATGCAAAGAATCTCTTGGAGATTTTTACTGATAACTGGAAATGCATCTTGATGATCCTTCCATGCTTGTAGAATATCCCCCCTTTTTTTGGAAGAACGAATGAATTGTATTGACTGCATTAGAACACAAAAAATGACAAATGCTCGACCATCATGTAAAGTGTGATTTGTGAGTTGAGAGAGATTAGTGAGAACGGGAGAGAATGGGCAAAAAAGAGTTCAAGCCCCAAAATGAGAGCTGAACATGAAGATATACTTCCAGAATATTACAAAAAGGTTCAGCATAGAAAGTTACAAAGAAGCCCCCCATATTTTATTATTTCTAACACTCCCCCTCAAGCTGGAGCATAGATATCAATCATGCCTAGCTTGTCTAAGATAGTAGCTGTAAGGGGTGGATCGTGGACCCTGCCCCCCCCCCACAGGGGATAGGCTGGAGCCGAGGGCCCCGGGCCTATTGTGTACACTTCGGGAGACGAGGCTCCGTAATCATGCGTTTGTTCCAGGGTGGATTTTTCCAGCGCCAGGGGCCTCCCCAGGAGTCGATCCCGCAACCTCTTGAATAAGAGATTTAACGGACTTACCCTGGTACACTACCAGGGTAAGTCCGTTAAATCTCTTATTCAAGAGGTTGCGGGATCGAGGTACCAGGGTAAGTCCGTTAAATCTCTTATTCAAGAGGTTGCGGGATCGACTCCTGGGGAGGCCCCACCAACCAGGGTAAGTTCGTTAAATCTCTTATTCAAGAGGTTACGGGATCGACTCCTGGGGCTGGAAAAATCCACCCTGGGACAAATGCATGATTACGGAGCCTCGTCTCCCGAAGTGTACACAATAGGCCCGGGGCCCTCGGCTCCAGCCTATACCCCTGTGGGGGGAAGCACCCCCTACAGTAGACATCCGATTCTTCGACAATGCTTTAGTGAACATGTCTGCTAGCTGATTTTCTGACCTCACATAAGGTGTACTTATCAACCCGGCAGTCACCTTTTCCCGAACAAAATAACAATCTACCTCAATGTGCTTAGTCCTCTCATGAAACACTGGATTTGAAGCTATATAGATGTCCGCTTGATTGTCACAATGCATTCACATAGGCTCCTTCAAAATGAAACTCAATTCACTTGCAAGGCTTCTCAACCGTATAAGTTCACATGCTGTCTTCGCCATTGCACGATACTCGGCTTCAGCACTCGATTTGGCTACCACAGACTGCTTTTTACTTTTCCACGTAACTATGTTCCCTCCAACAAAGGTACAATACCCCGTTGTGGACCGTCTATCATCCGGTGAGCCAGCCCAATCCACATCTGAATAGCCAACAATATTCAAATACCCATGTGATCCATAGAAGATCCCTTTTCCTGGAGAGCTCTTAATATACCCTAGTATACGTTTTACGGCTTCTAAATGAGAGGTTCGAGGGGGATGCATATATTGACTCACCTACTTTTGTCCAAGTCCACTTGATCCTGTGGAGCAGTGAAGATAGGGTTACGTGGTGTTCTTCTTGAGTAAACCTGCAAAGGTTTATTTGATCGTGGTAGTTCTAAGGCAGACCCATCATTAGTAACATTATCTAATGTTGACACCCTTTCAGGATGCATGTTGTTAGAGATGCTATCAAGAGTGGGAAGGACAACATCACTTGGTTTAGGGATGCTATCAAGAGTGGGAAGGACAACCTCACTTGGTTCACTTGATGAAAGACTTTTTCCTTTGTCCGAGAAATAAGGAACATCTTCAAAAAACTTAACATCCATTGACACGTATTTTCTTTTTTCAACTGGGTCAAAACACTTATATCCCTTTTGAGATGATGAATACCCCAAAAAAACACATTTAACAGCCCTATTAGACAACTTGTTTTTATGCGGATCATGATTATACACATAACAAACACAACCAAATATTTTCAATGGAATATCTGATATGGGATGAAACTTTGAATAAAACTGAATGGGAGACAAACCATGTAACACTTTAGTGGGGAGTCTATTAATCAGATAACATGCAGTAAAAACAGCATTAGGCCAATAAGACTTGGGCATCGACATACCTATAAGCAAAGCTCTTGTAACTTCAAGAAGATGTCGATTCTTCCTCTCTGCCACTCCATTTTGCTCCGGAGTATAAGGACATGTTGTCTGAGACTCCGTACCATCACCCTGCACATACTCAAGAAAAGCTTTATACAAATATTCTTTGCCATTATCATGTCGAAAAATACGAATCTTTGTGTGAAACTGGGTCTTAACCCATTCATGAAAGATTTTATAGGCAGAGAATACTTCATCCTTACTTCTCAATAAATATACCCAAGTCATTCGAGATTCATCATCTATAAAGGTGACAAAATAACGATAACCCATAGGAGTATTGGGTGCAGGACCCCACACATCAGAATAAACAATAGAAAACATAGAATCAGACTTTCTATTTCTACGAGGATAAACACTGCGATGATGTTTGGATAACACAAACTTCAGTCAAAATGCAAATTTCCATCGTTTTTAAACATAGATGGAAATAAAGTTTTCAAAACTGGACCAGAAGGATGTCCCAATCGACAATGCCACTTGTATTTGTCTTCCTCATTAACCAAAACGCAATTCCCAATAAACTTTCCTGGATTCCTCTAGTGAAACACGTATAACCCTTTTTCTTCACTAGCTCCACCAATCAATGTCCTCGTCCGCAGGTCCTGGATAACACAATGAGTTGGAAAGAACGTCATACAACAATTCAGATTTTTTGTGAGGCTACTAACTGATAATAAATTTGAGGACAAATTTGAAACATGTAAGACAGAGGACAATGTCAGAGACGGTGAAATTTGGATGTTTCCCTTCCCACCAATAGTGGTTAGAGTCCCATCGGCTAGTTTCACATTTCCAAGATACTTGTCAGTAATAAGAGACTGAAAGGACTGAATTGTACCTGACATATGATCAGTGGCTCCTGAGTCAATGACCCAAGAGTCTGAGGAAGTAGACACATGGAATGCAGAAGGTATACCTGTCTGAGCCAAAGCAGTGGAAGCAGTTGATGACCCTTCAAGACGAGACACTCGCTGAATAAGAGCATCAAAATCAGCCTTGGATAATTGAACGGGTTCACCTGAGGGAGAAGCCTCACCAAAGGCGGCAACAATACTTGATGTGTTGTAAGAATTCTCTCCTGGAGTCACATTTGACTCTATTGTAGCAATATTAGCTCCTCGTGTCGGTGGTTTACCATGCAAATCCCAACACATGTCAACAATATGATTTTTACGACCACAATGTGTGCATACTCGGTTCTCAACCCGAACTCGACCACGACCAGCCCCTCTTCCTTGTCCTCGTCCTTGGTTTCTTCCATGACCAAAGGTAGCATTAACATTTGCATTTCCCTGACTTCTACCTTGACTTTTTCCTTGCATTGCCACTAGAGCAGAACTTTCTGGAGGATTTGTAGACATTACAGCTCTGCGTTTTTCATCCTTGAGGACTAAGGCATAAGCTCCACTGAGTGAAGGTAGAATAGTCTCATTCAAAATTTTAGCACGGACTGATTCAAAATCTGAATTCAACCCAGCCAAGAAATCAAATATTTGTCCATTTCTACTCTCTTCTTATACTCCTCCGCGTCCTTTTGACAATGAAATTCAATATCCCTTAGGTATGCGAGTTCTTGCCAATAACTTCGTAATTTTGGTGTAATAAGAAGAGGCGGACTTATCCCCTTGCCTATGATTAGCAATGAGCTGCTTGATCTCATAAATGCGTGCCATATTATTCTTGTCCGCATACAATTCACGTAGAGTGTCCCACACTTCCTTGGTTGTGTCAAATTGATACAGTCCTTCACTCACATCATGTTCCATGGAATTTAACATCTAAGACATCACCATCATATTATATGCTTTCCATTCAGCATGACGTGGGTCATTAGCCTCTGGTTCTGCGACAGTTCCATCAATGTAACCAAGCAACAATTTCCCACCTAAATACATTCTTACAGCTCTTGACCACTGAATGTAATTAGTCATATTGAGTGGAAGATTGGTAATCTTAATGTTAGGGTTTTCATTTGCCAATCGCAACATGGACCTATTTTCCATATTGTCAACTGAAATAACTCCAGAAGATGGGGAATCAGCCATTACAATAAAGATGAAGAAAGCAACCCAGAGCAAATGAGCAGCCAATAACACACAGAAGTCTTGAAACAAATACCCAAATCACATACCAACAAGGAAGCTACACCCACTGAGTTTTGGAAACAAATGCACAGATCACATACCAGCAGAGAAGCACATAAAGACTTGATTTTCTTATCTGAACTAGCAATACAGCCTTGATGAAGAATAATGCACGCTGGATTGCTCTTTGCTCACTACAAGACGACGAAACGACCCCTCACTGCTGAAACTCGTGTCGGCTGAACATCACGACTCGTGCAGGCAGCCGGCTATGCCTGCACAAGCCTACCTAGTTGCTGGAATCAGAACCAAAAAAGGAAGAAGAAAGGAAGGAGAGAGAAAAGGAGGAAAAGGAATGAAGGGAAGAAGGAAAGGGGAGAGATGAAGATTCAGACGAAGATCGACCGCTCTAATACCATGTGATTTGTGAGTTGAGAGAGATTAGTGAGAACGGGAGAGAATGGGAAAAAAAGAGTTCAAGCCCTAAATGAGAGCTGAACATGAAGGTATACTTCCAGAATATTACAAAAAGGTTCAGCATAGAAAGTTAAGCCCCCCATATTTTATTATTTCTAACATAAAGTAAATGATACAACTAAAATTATGGGATCATGGTCCCTAAGAGAGATGCACACCTCATTTTGGCTAGAGAATTCACCGATTAATTAGGTATCTGTACACAGAGATGTCTCTTGGTTTCAGGATAATGATATCACCTCCAATGCTTGTAACACAATCTCATTAACTACCAAATAAATCCCCGAGACTCCTTGGACTTTCCCTTCCATCTAGGAAGTGCATTTCTAAAATCTGTTTGCAGGCTCACATCCCCCAAAACATCAGTTTCTTTGATCTCATGGTTAGCAGCACCTCATCACTGCCATAGTTCTACTGATCTCCAGGATGGAAACAGTTCTCATTTTTGACAGGTAAGTCCCACAGCGATATCCTTTATATTGACCCATTGTGTTGGTATATTTGGACAGAATTAAGTTTTGACTGAAAAAAAGGACTAGAATAGGAATATTGCAGAAATTGACATTTCTGGCCGATCAACCTGATTGTCGTTTAAGTAGAGTACATTAATTTTAAAGTAGCGTCTTAGTAATATTAACAAAAGGAAGGGAAAATACAAAATTCTCTCTTTTAACTACAGCAGCATGTCCTACATGTGTCTAATAAGGCAATTTTTTTTTAAACACTGTGTCTGTTAGCTATCTTTATATTTTATAAAACCCTGAAAAGTTTGTCTCTGTATTGCTTCCTATTTACATATTCTTGTTTAAATTTGTACTGACAATGTCAATCAAAATTCTTATTGCAAGTGTAGGATATGTCTAACTATAATACTTTGTATCAGAGTAGACAAACATAGCCCATTCTGCTTTGTTCCCAAACTACACTTCTAACCTTTGTTTCTTCCATCTGTTGAACAGCTTCTATTGCTGCTTACTTCATCACAGCTGATAAAACCATTTTGGAGTGTGCGAGAAGAAACAGTCTTGCAGACTACAAGAAAACCAGATGATTGATCATGTGCATGACAAATGACTTTCTGCAAAGTTGCTTCACTTGCTTTGGGGTCTCTGACAACCATGTAGTTTTCTTTATCAGAGATGTGAATGTTTGGATTTAGAAATGCCAGTATCTATTCCGTTTTTTTCCCTATCATACATATGGAGTAGATTCACTTGTGGCAAATAAGTGTATATGAGTTGTATTTTTATAACTGATGTATGCTTTTCCAATTTTACTGTATCTTAAACTCATTTGAGTGATGCATATAATGCAATGCAGTGTATTTCCATCCGGCCGGAGGTGAGCACCACTATGAAATCACTTTGCACCATCACTCTTGGTCAAGGGTTAGCTGTTTGGGTCTTTGTAACTCTTTGCCCTTAACTCATTTTACCTTTTAAGGCTTTAATTCTAACTACTTGCAACTGTGGCTGCCTGTTTTGGTTATGGCAAGGAACAAAACAAGCCATGGTCAACATGTAAACCGAGTTACTGCACTTAGGTGTCTCTTTTTGCCCGTTCAAATCAGGCAGTTTGTGCTGCTCGACCTGAATATTTGAGCTGATGGTAATTTAAACAGGCTCTGAAACTTCTCAGCCTAGCCTGTGAGTTTTAGATTGCTTAGATAGTAGTATGATTTCAGTCCTTTTCCTCTTCACTTGATTCGACCATCTCATGAACAGTCTCTGAAGCCTGCAAGGCACGTTGCCTCTTTTTGGTGGGTTTATGTTTGTTGCATGGGGACTTGGAAGGTTTTGACTTGAGTCTAAACTCTAGATGGCTAGGAATTGGATCAGAAATGCTTGATAATGATACTGGTGGAATAGGCAGCACACTGCATCCCAACCAACCTTACTATAGATGTCACTCAAGCCACTTAGTAGTGATGGGCAGGTTGAGTGGAACTTTTATGCTGAAGAAGACTCTGTTTAGTTAAGCAACTTTTTGTAGTTGGCTGTTTGTCTGATGTCAACTCTCTTTTTTTTTGCCTAAATACTGGCAAACACCTGTAGATAAGCGATTGTTATTGGAATTAATCCCTTTTTCCACTCATTGCTATCAATTTGATGACTAGCAAGCTTGGTTGAATTTTCAAAGACCCTTAATACTATATCTAGTTTGTTCGGATGGCCTTCGAATAGAGAGTAGTTTACAATTCGCAGTTTGATAAAAAAAAAAAAAAAATTATTAGCGTACTAATCTCACATAATTTTCTAGTCGAGTCCCATAAATCCAGAAGTGGTGCCTATCTAAAAAATCCAAGTTAATGGAAAAGCACTGCACCTCTGTATCAGCCTAATCCATTTCTAGCTCTGGTAAACTCCCATTTATTTGGTTGGGCCTAAGAACCACTCTTACTTTTAATACCAGTTAATTTGTTTTAGGGTGGATTGAATCATGATAATGAATAAAATGCTCTTCTAAAATCTCGAGTTCACAAAATCAAAGTTTAGGGTGATGCTTGGCCATGCTCATATTGTTTAGTGCATCTGGTGGCACTTAACTTTGTTGACCCTACGAATGGCTCATTACCCGAGTGGTAAGGAGCGTCTGTTATTACCTGATTGTCCGGGGTTCGAACTCCGGGTACGTCACCTCTTTCCGCTTGTGCGGATTTCTTTTCCACTTGAGTGGGCTACCTTCTCGTGTGTATGCGGGCTCTCTTTTAGGTCCCAAACCCCTTGGCTGGGGTAACAAAAATAAAAAATAAAAAAAATTGTCTGCTGATCCCATTTTCGAAAGTGAAAAACCCGAGTTTCTAAAGGATAGCACCCTCCTCAAAAAAACCTCTACTAATAGAGTCTAGTAAGGTAAAGCCCCCGTTCCGAAAAAAAAGTCATATCAAAAGCACTTTTATTCAAATTTCCCGCCATATTTAAAATAAATAAGCAACATACTTTCTCCACTAAAAGACGAAAAAACTCCATTTTTTATATAAAAAGTCAAAAGATTCCATAATAACTAAAAATAAAATATCATCATGATCCACTTATATTTTATTATTTCTTCAAAATAATCTTTATTTTACTCAACTCCATTAGTAAAGCCCCCAAACAGCCCCTCATAATGAATTCTAATGGGTTTCACCTGGATCTATAACAATCAAGGATGAGATGGAAAGGTTTAGACGTAGATGAGGGAACATGAGATATCTGCCCTATGATATTGTCCTATCCGTTAGTTTTAAGTCATAAAATGTTTAATACCTTTTTTTCTTCTTACAGGCAAGATATTAAAAGTTCAATAGCTAAATTGTGCAATTTTCTTTAATAAAATCTAAATAATATCTAAGAATTATGAGATTTGGGCTTGTGCTAGTTCATATGGGTAGTGTGCGAAAGGATTGGAATTTTAATCGTAAGACTGACCTTAGATTTGACATTTGCCCCAGAACAATCGAAGTTTAAATATTTTCTAAAGAGTTCTTCGTACAATAACAGTGTGATATTTAGGGCTGCACAGAACCGGACCGCAGACCGGACTGGACCACAAAACCGGACCGGACCGGATTTGCGGTCTTGGTGGTCCAAATCCGGTCCGGTCCAGTCTGGGCCTTTTGTGGTCCGGTCCGGACGGACCGGACCGCATTTATTAAAATAATTTTTTTTTATTTTTTTTCGTAATCTTTGAGCCCATGAGGCATGAGCCCAACACCATTTGTAAAACCCATCATTCATTCATTTGACATTTGCCCACTTTTTAGATGTGAGGTGAAAATGAAAAAAAAACAAAAAAAAAGAAAAAAAAAGGAAATCGGTCTGGACCACTTTAAGTGGTCCAACCGGACCGATTTGGACCGGACGACCGGACCGGACCGCTTATAAGTGGTCCGGTCCGGTCCTTCATTTTGGGCCGGACCGGGAATCCGATCCGCCCGGATTCCGGTCCGAAAACCGACCGGAATTCCGGTCGATCACCCCTAGTGATATTGCATGGCTCTAGAATATCGCACAAGACAATATGTGAGATCATGGTTGAGAATATTGGCCGATACGAACCGAACCGATATCGGTATCGCCATGAAAATATCCTCAAAATATCGGTATATATTGGCCAGTATATTCAAAATATCGGCTGTACCGATATACTAAAAATATCGGCCGAGTACAACTAAAACCTTAATTTTTTTTATATTTCTTTTTCCTTGTTCCCTCGTCTTTCTCCTTTCTCCTCATCTCCTTAGTAGCCCCTCATCTCCTTTGCTCCTTCTCTTCCAAGTTCCAACCACTCTTAAATCTTAAGCCTTCACAATAAGAGAAAATCAACTTAACTTCTTTATTTTTAGACATTATTTTTTCAATAAATATACACTTAAAATTATATATATATATATATATAATGTCCTGGATATTTATATCCTCCACTTCATCCATGATTGATGGGACATCCCCACTGGAACAGAGTCCCTGAATAGAGAGAGATGAACTTGAATGTTGTTATTAAGATGTTCTTTCCCATTCCCATATAATGGAAACAGATAGGCAGAGACAAAAGGATCGTAGATATCGAGTGGTGGAGAAGTGAGTGCTTCCTGTTCTCAAAAGTCACAACCAAATGACCTGTAGCATCGTCAACGTTCTCATCCATTCCCAGTTTCCAACCCCGGATGTGGGTCATAAACAAATAATGCCCATGAAATGGTTCTGACCAGGAACAGAAACCAGACCCTGCACGGGGTTGGTTAGGTCGGGTCAACATTCAACAAACAAATGCCCCCATTTTCGATTGGATAAATTATTCCAATTAGCCATGATCCCCCAACTTGTGGTCTTTCAAATCCCCAACCATTGGTTGAGATTATTTGATGTTTTGGCCTATAAATCATTTTCAGGGGCTACATTATTTCATGGCTTTAGAAAAGCTTGACTTAAAAAGTCTCAAGAGTAAAACCCTATAAGCTGACCAAAGAATGATAATGAAATTGTGAATCTCTTTATGTCAGTGGTTCTACAGCTTCTGCTCCTCTCATTCCTTCAATGTGGCCCAGTTCAGGAGCCTTTTGTCCACATCTTTTTATATATCATAATAATAATAATAATAATAAACGATTATGATGAGTTGTAGGTGAGACCAATCGTATTTGCATAGTTCAGCTGAATACATTTCCACCATCGGGTACCAAGGATCCCATTGTACTTTTAATGTATTTGAGTGGGCCCCTCGATTATGATGTGTTTAAGTCTTGTTTCAACTTTCAAGACAAGGAGGTCATCATGCCTTTTGATAAACTCAAGAATTTTGATCCTTTGGAAAAATAAAATAAAATATCATGCTTCGTAATTTCTAATAGGCCGGCTTCTTCACAAGAAATCCAAGAATTCTTGTAGGGTGTTTTGTGAATTTCCCAAATGTTGTCTTCCACTTGGTATCACAAATGTTGGAGTACGTTATAGCATTTTGAAAACTGAAATTTTAGAATTCTACTGTCCAAAGGTGACGTTTTATAGGACTAATTTTATGAATTTTCATCATTAATGCATGAAATTCAAAAGTTTTGAAAAACTTCAGCCGTTAATCGTTGTCAAGAATTCTCGACACAAGAAATTACCTTAAAAAATACCTCTAACCGAAACAGGGCCTAACGAAAATTGTGGGATGTTGGTAAGTATTGAACACAATTTTTCGGAAAAATCCACTTTATTTAACGCGTGCCTCATTTATTTATTTAATTTATAGATTTGCTAGGTTGGGCTACTAGTATGGGGTGATACTTTATACTTTCTAGACCCAACAATCAATCCTGAATTGTGTGTAATTACCACTGTGCCAAGACCACTCAACTATGAGTATGTTGGGTGTGTCTTTTTATTTGCATACAAGTGGTTTACATAAAAGTAATCCAATTCCTTCCCTCCCAAAGTCCCTCTTAGATTATTATTAACCTCAATTTGACATTAGTCCAACTATTATGATTCTTCAGCAGATTCAGTCGCAAGGAATTTACATTATTTAATATCATAAATCTCATGGAACCTTAAATTAAGAGTTATGATCAATTGATTAAATACTAACATGCCCCATATCTACGATCAGATTATCTATCCCTTCCTACTCTTTCCGGTTGCCAAGAATAAGTGGGCTCCACATTAAGTGGGACAGCACAATCTAATCAAAAAATGATTTATTATAGTTAGGCAAAAAGGCAAGGGGAATAAATAACCATCCCTCCTTTGAGAAGGCTGGAGACCCCTCTAAACAACTCAGTGGGTATGGACAAAGGTCAGTGACTAGGATATGGATCAATCCAAAAGCTCAGCAGCTCTTATCCACTTGCTGCCCTTTTCCTCTCTTTTCCTAGTACAATAGGGATAATTCAATGCAAGCCTATCAAAAAAATGTGATAATATCGAATCTTAAAATTGACTAGAAACAATTAGATTAGATAAATAATTACAAAAACAAAAACCCACCCACCACACATTACACTAACAACATCCCACCACCTCACCTTTCTCAATTATAATAAAGATCTTTTCTTTATACCCCCAAAGATTTTTAGGATTTGCATATAGGCCCTAATAGTTTTATTATTTATAAATGGACCCCTATATTTTTTTTAACACCTTCTATATCCCCAAAATCAATAGCCTTCCAACCATCATACTTCTTTAGAGTGAAATGACACCTTTGCCCATCTCCCTATCATCCCTATATGCATAATTTCAAATACTTGGACTTATTTTTCTCTCAAGCCTATAACATTATTAGATACTATGGTATTTTTAGTGGGAAAGAAAAACCCTACATAAATCTCATTTTTATTAATACAAGGTTCATTTCATTAAATCCAAATCGATCATAATGACAATCAACACTTGTATTTATAATTGGTTAGAAATGATCTAAGCCATCCACAACCCACCGTTTGATTGATGGAAGTTTTAGAATAATGATTAGGCTTCATGTGCATGATAGAGTGACCATTGATAATCGAGATAAAATAATATTATTTTTGTAAAATGATATACTTAAAATTGGTTATAATTGATTTAATCCATCCACGACCCACCATTAGATTAATGAAAGTTTTAAAATAATTATTAGACTTTATGTGCATGAGAGACATTATCGAGAGAGATCGTTGAGAATCGAGATAAAATAATATTATTTTTATAAAACAATATACTCTTTTTTGTTTAATGATGTAAGGGCAAAGCTTTCATTTTATAAAAAGTAAACACAACCTTCCTGATGGTTGGCCATTTTCATTAGGACAACTAATTTTGGAACATGTAAGGTATTAAAATGGAAAGTCAAGGGTCTATTATAAATACTAAAACCACATGTGCCTATTTACAAATTCTATAAAACTGAGGGAGTATATGAAAAATACTCTATAATAAATGATTCTTAGCATGCCCGTCATGTTATTTTACTGTACCTATATATACTTGTCTAATGTCTTCCTTCAACCCCAAAACCGGCTTCAATTTCCCAAAACCAGCTTCAGTTTCTTGTGATTTAAGTCTTTCTTGGGTCTGAGTTTTCACATGGGTGGATCTGTGTTGCAAACGTTTCAAGGGTGCTCACCGGTCATGGATGTAGAACTGTTGGTTGATGATGTTGCAGGGCAAGATCATGGAAGCATGGATGATGGGTGGGGCTCAATGTCATCTTCGACGTTGGATTTCTCAGATGATGATGATGATGGTGCTATGTTGTCGTCGTCTTCTTCTTCTTCAATGACTTTGCATCCATCTCCAGAAGTAGATTCAAATGGGCCTCTCTATGAACTATCCCAGCTCATGGTCCATCTGCCCATCAAGTAAGCACAACTGATAAAATCCTGTTCTTACCCATATTATTTCAATATGAGAAGAAAAAGGAAAATCAATCCAATTCAAGTATAGTTCTGGATTGGAATGATTATTCAAAATAAATCTCATAAATGTCTAAACCAAACATAACTCTCTTACAAATGTTTAAACCAAACATAATACTCCCTATATGCTTGAAACTTCTTAAAAAAGGGAGTGTCCCTCACCCTATGGTGAGGGATAGATGCATAGGAAATAAGAATACTCCCCATATATATTGAAACCAAACCATCTATTAGATATTTCATTTATCTTCAAATTTCCTATCACCTGCCATGGGCTGGAGCCACCTATTTCTTGGGAAATCTGGGTCATGCCAAATAAGGGGTAGGAGGTGAGAAATCAGACAGGTATGAAGTGGAGAGTCGTGAAAATTGTTATGATTTTTTCGTGCTCCATATTTTTCTTGTGCAAATAGAAAAAAAAAAATTGAACTTCGATACATAGGATTTTGATTCCCTATGGAGTGGAAACGGAGATTTGCGGTGGGTGGAATCCTCCAGTTGCATGAAGATAATTGGAAAGAGGAAGAGTATTAAAAAGGTGACGATTGAACCAGGGTTGAAGTTGACGATCTAGATGGGGATCATCAGTCCTCATATTTATTTTACTTGGGTTAGGTTGAGTAATCAATTACTAATAAAGGGGAGATTATTTGATGGCTATTGTGATTTTCACCTTTAATACATCATTTTTAGTTGTAAATCCCAGGGATTCAATAATATCATGTTCATTTTGAGAGTTTCGTTATTAATATATTTATGTTTTGTTTAGGACAAATATATATATTACAATGTATTAATTTGGTGGATTCATTTTTTGTTTTTGCAGAAGAGGGCTTTCAAGACATTATCAAGGGAAGTCCCAGTCATTTACATCTCTATCTAATGCGAGTTGTATAGAAGATCTTGCTAAGAAAAGCACTCCTTATAGCAGGAAGATGATGAAGTCATGTAAGAGCTATGGTGGATTTTTGGATTGTCAAAAATCATTTACAAGGACTATATCAAAAAAGGCTTCAAAGAGCTCTTCCTCATATTTGCTGTCCAAGAAAAGCAGATTTATAAGATGTAGGACTCCCATTTCTGTACAAGAGACCTTGTAAAAAGAGGCCTATGGTATTCCTCACAAGTGCACCATATGGCAATGTTGGATCATACTTTCTACACTTTAGTGAAATCTATTGTTCAATTTAAGAATAAATTTTTTTTTTCAAATGCACAAAAGTATGTTATTGATTCTATCTTATCATACATCATCTTACCCGTCTCCCATGAAGCTTTTGTATGAATTTCTGAATTCATGCTGGTGGGGATTTCTGACAGCAAGTCAACAGCTACGCCACTATCTTTTGGAGTTCCCTGTTCGGTTTGAAACATGTAGAAGAGCATCTGTGATTTCATCTTGGAGACAACGTTTGGAACTCTCAGATGTCACTACAGAGGACAGGAATTCTCTGAAATCCTCTGACCACATAGGCCCTGAAAGGCAACATATAATAACTTGGAGTGAGAAATCTCTCATACAGATTGCGTGAGGTAACATCATAAGCCTCTTGTGGACTCACTTAGATGCATCCTAATCATGGAAGGATCATGAGTGGAAAGGTCTCGTTGTGGATGTAATTTAGAAAAAAAAAATCTCAAATTAGAACTTCACTGTCATTGATTTATGATCTTAAATGTTAATGGTTTTTTAAGGTACATTTTTTTATGAAAATTAACCAACAGTGGGTATAGTTCATATTATTGTCAAGTTAATGTGAGTGTCAATTCATAAGGGATTGGGGGGCAGGGCAATTAATAAAAAAAATTAAGGAGATGTATGACAATTAAGGAGGCGTGGCAATGCAAAGGGCTTAACTAATGGCCCATTTTTTTTTTTACAGACTGCCAGGATTGGATGCATGACAATCTAGGAGGCAAGGCAATAAAAATGTTTGGATATAAATGGGAGGAAGTCCAGACATAATCGTATGATTCTACTCGTTAGTTTTAAGTCCTTATATACACACCTTTCCAAGAAGGTTAAAAAAAAAAAAAAAAAAGACTTGCTAAAGGTGCTCGTCAGCTTGTGATCTAACCGTGGTTTCTTATGATCAAGAATCTTAAAAGGCCAGTATTGTCCCAACAAATCCCTCTGGGAGGCTAGTTACAAAAATGGTAATTCATAATTTTGGAATGGCTTTGTGAACACCGTAAACAAAACATGGGATAGGAATTTGGAAATGGTGAAAATATATCCTTATGAAAGAAGACTTAGGAAACCTATATCAAATGTAACAGGCCAAAGTCTAAAATTTAAAGATCTTTGGAATGCGAACAAGAGGTGGGATAAAACTACTATTAGAAATTACTTAATAAACTAATGATATTGATAGCATATGTAAGATATATATATATATATTCTTGTGCAAAGCTATGAAGACAGGAGAATTTGGACTTTCTCAAAAAATGCACAAACTAACTAAAGCAGCCTATAGGGTGATAGCTAGGACTAATGACAATGATAATAATGATAACAATCCCCATTTAAATTGGGAAGCTTTGTGGAGTCTTCCTATTCTCCTATGGAATTTTCTTTTTGGAGGGAAATGTCCAAAGAAAACTATTCTGGTGAGAGCTTCTATCAACTCTAAAATCAGCTTGGTTTATCCTATTTGTCCGCGTGCAAAGGAGTCAGTTTAACATGCTCTGTTTTACTGTGAACATGTTAGAGCTATCTGGTTGGGGTCCAATTTGAGGCTTCTATCCCATAATATTCAATCTTCAAGATTGATGGATTGGTGGAGGGAATTTTTTGGTCAACCAACCCATCCGCTTAATAACCAACAATCTAAAGCATGGTGGGTCAGCCATCCGGTGGACCATTTGGAAATTTAGAAATGATTTCATATTCTTAAAATCCTAAGAAAGTGATAAATATGGCCAAGAATCTTTCAATAAGACCTAATCCTCTCTATGAGGTCGGGGGTAAAGTTGTTAAAGGCCCGGATCCATACCTTAGATTGGTGGAAGAGATGGAGACTACTAATTTGTATGATGTTGCCTTTGGGGCTGCTGATGGAAAAGACACTTATTTTTTTGTTCATATAATGAGTATGAAGAACTCTTATCATAATCGTAAGAGCTTCTTATGGTTCAAAAGCCAGCTAATCAAAAGAAGCAAAAGCGATGTCAATTCTCTTTATTTGGAAAAATTGTGAGAATTTTAGTCTGAGAGAATTCTTAGAATTCCAAATGATGCCCCCCTGAGTATAATTCCAAATGCTCAACTTCCACAAATAAAATGTCATATCATATTAGAAATTCCCAACAATCCGAATTCCTTATTAACCAAACAGGCTCTTAAGAAAGGCAAGAGATAAGAGAGGCAAGAGACATGGGTCTGACATGGTTCAAGCAATCAATGGTTGTATAGACCGGGCCATTAGTGCATTGATTTTGGACATCAAGGTTCTCTCATCTTATTTTGACTCGGTTGGGTTTTGCTTCATTCCAAGATCCTTGAATAGGGGCTAAGGAGGCTCAGCAACTAAGATGTGTTATTCTATGAGTTGGGTGTTTTAATTGGGAAGGGGCGGGATAGGGTTTGGTTATTTTGCTGCTCCTTGGAGATTGTGTTGTTTGCTTTGTTCATGTTATTGTGACTTTTTTTTTTTTGCTTCTATAGTGTATTGGCTTAGTTCTTTCAAAAAAAAACCTTCAGGTTCAAAGGCTTTGCTGGCAAGGGATACTTGATCATCAAAAATAAATAAATATATATATATAAGGGTAATATTCAGGTGAGAACTAGTTCTCATATATTATATGAGAACTTTTTGTAGGGCCCAATTGTGGGCCCCATTTGGAGATGAGACCAGGGGGGATGGAAAGATCTATGTGAGACTACCATAGGTATCAAGTTTGACCCCAAATCCATGCCCCAAACCCCTTCATCCGTGGCCCACAAGTTTAATGGCTTCATATTCAAAAAAATATTCAACCCTCGATCCAAAGGTTCAATCCATTCGGATGTATGTCGATCCTTGAGATATGTGACTATCAGGGCTCTCCCTATTAGTTACTAGGTTTGGATGGGTTGCTAGTTAGGCCCCATAAAAAAATTCTCATATAATAGGTGAGAAGTTCTCACTTGAATATTTCCCTATATTTATAAATTGTATTTATAAATTGTTTTGATGAATCAAAGTCTCAAAAGTATAAAAGTTCTTTTGATGAGGCAGTCTTTCTACTATGGCCTGCTGACTGGCTCAAAGTTTCTTTTTGTCAGAAGTAGAATACAAAAGAACTAACCAGAATAAGACAGACAGCCAATCAGGGAAGTTGTCCGACCATTCAAAATTGCCTGAACTAACTAAATTTAGCTAAATAGTGAGCGGCCCTTTTAAACTTTTTAAAAACATAATTAAGAATCACTTTCTAAAAACCCCTCACCACCTCCAAAATCAAAATGTCCAAAATAAACAGACTTTCAATCCACTCCTCATCACCGCCATTAATAGCACTTCTAGAACATCTGAGGAAAGAATGAATTTTGAAAGACAGGCTCAAGTTAGTACTGATCGTGGGCAGCCGGTGCTTGACACTTAAATTTGCAGACCATGTTTTGGCAAAACGTCTCAAAACCAAAGCCTTTAATGGGACACCTGGCTTGCCAACCCTTCTATAATTGAATTGGGTCATCCACTATTTTACTCAGCAATAGTAAGCCAAGAGAGAGAGAATGACAGCATTCAATACATACAGGGACATGAAATGGGAACAAAAAAGAAAAAACACTTCAGCAACAAATTGAGAAGTGACTAATTACATGCACATCTTCAACTTTAGCTCTCTTTCTTTTTTTGACAAAAAAATGTTCTGCTATTTTTTGTGATTACTTTAGTTTTCTAATCATTTTTTTTCTTGGATATTTTATTACATTCCTACATGCTGTTCATCTGTTTCCAATTTACTGCAAATGAACGAAAGCTCCCATTTCCAATGCATTTGAAAATGAATTTTCAAGAAAATATTTTGTTCCTAAAAATAAAGCATACCTTCCATTTTGATCAACTTTTCAGAAGCAAATCAGAAAAACATATGAAATCTTTTGCTTTTTCAGTGACTGGCCTTGCAATCATGTTCATCCTGCAGTCCTGGAAGTTTATCCACCCATGCCAGACATCTTAAAAGATAAGGACCCCATCATGGCTTATCTATTAGAGGCTGGAGACCCCAGTCCCAAAAGAGTTAAAAAAATGAAGATCGACTTCATCTTCTGAAAAGGAAGGCAAACTGACTTTAAATTTATAGATACATAATGTTTTCATTTTTTCAAGTTAAAAACACAAGACTTTACCACTCATTAACACTTATTTCCACACAATCTCAATTACAGACACTTACTTCCTGCTTTCTCGAACTGGTCAAAAACTCACTAGCATGCACGAATCTCGGGAAGCCGCCCACCAACATGAGAGCAGCAGCCACTGGAAACTTTCAAGGATGCAAAGAGACAAGATAGCCTCGCTATCATGGGTCTGGCGGGCACTGCTCTTCGGCAAGTGATGCTCAACTCTTTGCATTCATTGTCATATGTAACATACCCCTCGAGATCTGCCTCTGTTATGAGAACTTCATCACCTGTGGACGGACTTGATGGCGTCGTCCTGCTTTGGATTGCAGGGAAACTTAGTTGGCGCTTCCCATATTCTTGCACTGCCTGTACATCAGAAATATGTTGACACCCGGTCATTGACAGGCCACTGAGTATTACACTCAAGTTAAACAAAAAAAAAAAAAAAAGAATTTACATATAACCGCCTATATTTCTTGACAATCACAAACAACATGCTGCATTTACCCATATTTCCTGACAATAATGAATCACAACCTGCAGTTTTTGTTTTTACAAATAGCCAACTGTATTTATGTAAAAAAATCAGTTAACCATCTTGACTTGCAATCAAAGGCCAATTTTAACAAGTTAAAATCCCATCCACTTTACTTTGATTTCTTTTTTTTTTTTCCTTTCTTTTTTGTATGGATTTAAACCTAACTAGATTAAACTGATGGGTGTTAGTGCTGAATAAATTGACTGGAGTATAGTGGTCTCTTTCTGCTCCGATTTTAATCCATATGAAGTCAGATTTAAGGGGATTTTTACAATTTTTTAAAAAATACTGTGAATTTTGTCAATGGATAAACTGACACTTTTAGGTAAATAGAGGTGGTTAGTTCTAACAACAAAAAGGCAGGTGCTTATTTTTATTGATGCTAGCCCCTTTATATCAGCCATTGAAATCGTAATCGTTGAGATCATCCTAACCCCTTGATCTTTGGCTATCAAATTTTAATGGCTTTACGAGGTATCGTATTTTTGGATTTTCAATCCAACAGTGAGCAGCAATCCTATGGGGCTGATTTTTTGCACAAGGGGTGAGGTCCAACCAGATCTTCCACCCTCTACCAACCCCCATGATTTTTATGCATCCAGATGGGCCCCACAGGAAAATGTACTCCCAGATTTACACTAACCATCGTGCTTAGCAGATTATTACCGTTTTTAAGTATCTCCTACAAGAATTCTTGAATCAATTGAAAAAGCACATTCAAGTCAGATTTAACAAAATATGGCAGACGGTTTTTCAACAATATTTTCCAGAACATGGTAGCCGAAACAACCTAGAAACATTTTAATATAAAGTATAAAAAGAAATCATCAAACCTTCCATTGGGAAGGTGCTAAGAGTACTCGAGGTCTCCTTGATCGAACATGTTCCAGAGCATCAGCAGGTGTCATATGCTTATATTTCACCTGTATTTGAATATATAAATAAAGCTTAAAATGTCTTAACCCTCTGTCGAACAGTAGATTAGGGACTGGAAATTTTATTGAAGATCCACAACTTTCAAATTTGTCAACAGGTTTGTAATTGAGGAAGAACTTATTATTCAAAAACCTGCACTTACCAAATAGCACAAAACAATCGTGGTGCTCCGTCCCCGCCCAGCTTTACAGTGAACATACGTTGTTCTCCCACTGGATGCATTTTCTGCATACAACAACAGATTCAATTGTAATACCATAGAATCGAAAGAAGTCTCCTTTCAAATCTTCACCTTGAAAAGTACACAGCATTAAATTTAGAAAAGAAAAGGCATCCAACCACTAATCAGTTCTACACCCAAATCCTGCTAAATGGTGCTTTTAACAATGTAGAAAATCTTAGCATAATTCAAAACAATAAATATCACTTTTAGATAAGTAACATGTTACTTAAACATTGATTATAAAAAAAAGAACAATTAGTGATGACCGTTTTAAATTAGAGCTGCATTCTTGGGTCCAAGCCCTCATGCTAGAGACAGCTGACAACACTTAAACATGAACAAGGCATTATAGCTAAGTTAGTGAAGCCAAAATATTTTTCAAATGGTGGTAAATCAAGATTTTTCAGTTGCCTCGATTTGCACTAAAGATTAAATCATATTTTCTGAAAAACCTAAGCAGTCAATTCAAAGATCCGTGCACTGTTTTCATCTCACTGAGTGAAAAACATACAAGAACATCTGTTTATACTTGATTTCATTTATAATAACTAAAACATAATTAGTCTTGAGTTTCCACGTTTATAGAACAACATTTTTTATTTTTTAGATTTTTTAAATCATTTTTCAAGATTTTAAAACACTTTTAGACTATGGCGTGCGACTTGACCCACTCGACTCAAGGGTGACTGAATTGCCCACCAAGTCCACGTTTTAAAACCTTGCATCATAGTCACCTTAGATTCTCCAAGCCCCAAAGAATAGAGGACCCATTGTCACCTTTGATTCTTCCAAGCCCCAAAGAATAGGGTACCTGCCGTTGGATATAAAGTATAGATAGACATGAAGAATTATGTCCTTTGAAGGCCAAGAAATGTACATGCATTGCAATAAAGAAAAATGGGCAACGGATTTCAGTGCCAATAATATCATTCTTAAACAGTGACAACCGGAAGATCAATACCTAGGCACAACATCAATCCTTTTCTCTTACATTTTTTTTTTCTTTTTTTTTGGCTTTTTTGAATGATTCTTACATCAAAACTTCCGTAGCCCCTCGCCTTCCCTGATTAATATCATGCATCAAAGTAGCAAACACCATGCCAATCTACTTACAAGAAATGTTCATCAAGATAGAATCTCAAGTATGAATGTATGCAGCAAGCATTTTGCTTCAAGTAAAGAACATAGAGAGATGGACTGTTCCGTGACAGGCTCACACGTGCACCACACATCAGTTTATTCCTCAACTAGCAAATGTTGTGTTACTAATAGATTGTGAAAAAGTACCTCAACTAGTTCATCAAGGACCACACCTGACTAATGGCACAATATTAACATGTGCACAACATAGACATATGTGACACAAATGCGCACTTAGATTGGTATCTGCATAAATATCCGTGGACTGTCTACATAAAATTAAGCATAAACCAAAACAACCATAATCAATAACATTAAAGGTTAACATCTAAAAGGAATCTCAGCCCATAGAAAATTATTCAACTTACTATGAATAAAGTTGACAGCTCGGTTTATATCCACAAATGATGGAGCAAAAAGATAATCTCTTGTGGGAATGACCAGGTGCTCGATCCCATGGTCCTGGACCACAAAAAGGTGTTATTAAAGGGTAAAGATAAAATAAAATAAAATAACACAAATTTTTTCTTCACTACGCAGCAGACTAAATAGGGGATCCTGTACATTACTTCTTCACTATGGTACTCCACTCATTCGATAAAAGACGATTGATCTTTGGATGAAAAAAAAAACCCAGTAAAATGCCTGAAACTATTATTAAAAAAACTGAAGTTAATGTTAAGCATATGCTATCATAATTAATGTCGTATTACCCAAACAAAATTATAAAAATGATTAAATAAAGGTGACACTAACATTAATTGTGTCACAACTAAACAAATCTGCACTATTGGATTGAAACCCCTAATCACTGTGACACCCTATAAGTCGGTAAGTCATCTTCTCATGAGAGATAGGGAGAAGGAGATATAAACTGAATGCAGATATCTACAAACTAATATATCTTTGGAATTGCTTAAAAATAATTTGGAATCAAATATTTCATGATTCT
Organism: Litsea cubeba; assembly: GCA_012931725.1. Taxonomy (NCBI): domain Eukaryota; kingdom Viridiplantae; phylum Streptophyta; class Magnoliopsida; order Laurales; family Lauraceae; genus Litsea; species Litsea cubeba. The sequence continues at coordinate 86,941,462 of CM022948.1, read as the reverse complement.
CTATGATCAGGGAGCCAAAGAAGGCTCAGAAAAGAAATTCTGTTGCATTGTTGATATGGTCCATTTCATATCAGCCAGAAGGTTTACCAATACAAAGTTTAAGATGATTACCTGAACTTGTTGTTCAAGTAGGTTCACCATAAACCAAAAATCACACATTCACACCCTATACATCTTAAATGAATCTCAATATTCAAGACTAGAAATAAAAAGACAGATTGGAATGAAGCAATACTTACATGGTACAAGGACGTGGGAACCAAAGTTTCATATGCCTCATTGAGGGTGATAACACCCTGAACACCAAGCCGCTTCAAGCGAGGTACGTCAGTGGGAAAAGGAACAGCCCCCAATAAGAGAAACTGAAAAAAATGAAAACACCAACCAACCTAATAAGCAAGTCATCTGCTAGTCTATATTAATACAACACAATGGCCCCAAAACACCAACCATATAGGAAAAAAAAAAAACACTATCCATTGTCTTCCCCCTTGAATGATTAATTTTTCAAGTTTTCATTTGAAAAAAAAAAAAAGAAGAAGAAGAAAAGAAAACACTAAAGATAGAAACAGGTGATGCAAGACCCCAACGGAACACCGTTTCTCTTTTGTATCCACTTTTTAATTCTTCATTGTACCATTTAAAAAAAGAAGCTGTCCCAGCTGTAGCTCAGCTGGACATGGAGGGGTGTCTGTGTGAGTTCGAGTACTCTGTAGCAAAAAATTAAAAAATACATAATAAAGAATAAAAAGAAAAAAGAAAAGAAACTAGAGCAGTAAAGAACTCATTTGCCACACTCACCACACTGTGGCAACTCATTCACTATACATGCAACATACATATGCCAATCCAGATCATCCACCCCATTTCGCATGGCCCGAAGAGGCAATAACATAATCATCCTTAACCATTTGATTATCCATTGAATTTAAACTACTGGTACTTCCTTCTATTTTAATCATCCATATAATGGATACCAAATTTTTTTGGTAGAAATAATGGATACCAATTGGATGGTTAGGAAGGCTCCATAAGATATGAATGTATAGCTTTGCTGTGGATGGATGTTTGACCATTTAACCATTTTGCATAATCCAAGCAAACCCTAACAATGGATCGGACGAAACAGAATAATGAGATAAACTGGTTGTCATACAAATACTAGTTAATTAAAGAAAAGCAATACAATTAACAAAACCAGAGATGAAATTGGAGATCTCAGACAAACAATAATCACCCCTGTCCTCTAACAAGAAATTAAATGTAACCCATCAACAGAGATAGAATAAACAGATCGGAGATGAGCAAAAAAAGAGAGAGAGAGAAGACGAAACCTGATCGACTTCGTCCCACCATCGGAATTCGGCCTGGATCTTGTTTCGAAAGACATTGTAGAGAAGCGTGGGATAGAAGAGAATCCGAGCACCAGCTCCAACTAGCGCCCTCTTCGCATCTACTCGAACGATCTGTCCCTGACTAGGAACGATTGCTTTTCCAACCGAATCACCCTCGTCCAATTCCAAGATTTTCATATTACAATACACAAAAACTCAGCAGATTCTACTAAAAAAAATAAGAAAACCCTAACCCTAATTTCTCCAAACCCTCTTTCTAAAGAGGAAACCCCTCTAAATACACCAAACAGCAATCAGATTGGCTAAAGAACCAGTGGAGGAAACCCTAATCTTCCGAATCATAGACGGATTTTGGAAGAGAAAGCATCGGATCAAATCGCGAAAACAAATTTGATCGAAATGGTAATGAGATCGGGCGAAAACTACCTCGACTGAAAGCTCGGAAGAGAGAGGATTCGAAGATTCAAAGGAGGAGTTCGTTTCGAGATTCGAGATTTGTGTGGAACCCTAAACAAAGGGTCGCAGAAGTAGAAAAACAGCAAGGGAGCAACCCACCAAGAGCATGTGGGATCGTCATCTCGAGAGAGCCGCGGAAATGGCCATCTGTTTTGGATTGTAATTACATGAGAGAACCAAATGGAACTACATCCCCTCCCAACTGCCTCACACCCATTAATAATAATCGACCCCTCATCCGAAGCCCATGGGTCCCATGAATTCTTTTTCTTTGGAAAGTGGACCCTTAAATTTATGAGCCCCTCATTATAGTTTGGCCTACATTGTCAACCAATTTGGGCCTTGAGAAGAACCATGGGCGCAATCATTCATGAGAAAGTCCACACAGCACGGGAATTGTGCCTGGGCTGTGGCACGGACCCCATGCGCACTGCCCGACACAATTCTCATGCTGTGTAACACCAATCGTTTTACATGGCCTGAACATGCCCTGGACCATAGGATTCAAAATGAGATCCTAGGGTCCAGGGCATAGGGCATGTTCAGGCTATTTTTCAGGCCATGAACATCAGGCCATTTAGACTTTTTGGTGTAGCACAACTCTTCATTCAAATCGTCCGTTAAAGGCCATATTCAAATTAAGTGCAGGAGTGCTGGCGAAAATCAATTCAATTAGAGGAGTATGTTCTATAAAATTTAATCGATAAGAAAGAGTTCATATCATAAGTGACTAAAACTAAGTCTAAAATACGAGAATATGAAAATGACCATTGAATAACTTGAATCAATGGATGTCCCACTTACACTTATAGATCTTAGTGATATAAATCTACTAACATCACCACCCTTATCCTTCACCCCTTCCCTACTATCATTCGCAACTTATCCTTTTAACAATCATTATGAATTCAAGTATATCTAAGTGGATTTTACCAGAAAATGAACCATATTTGGCCGTTGCACGAAATAATAAAAAACTATTTTCCGTTGCACAAGATCGTTCATCCTGCCACTTTTTCCTCTTTTTTTGTATTTTTTTTACAAGGGACAATAGCGTCACCCAAAATAAACATGGGCGACGCTAGCGTCACTCTTCGCTTTATATTCCTGGCCTCAAATCCGACTTTTCATCATCCATTTTCCCTCTACTTCTAGCTACTCCACCACAAGGGAAAAATAAAACATCACTACAATTAAAGTAAAAGTTAGAAAAATTCTGTAAACAGGGATGCATGTAATATGAACGACTCAGGATTGAATAATGGAGCGAATGTTGGGTGCTTCTGCTTCTGCTTCTGCTCATGATTTTCTCAGCGCCTGAGAAAGCCTCTAAGAATAGACGTTGTGCCAATCCCCTATATTTTATCTGGTACAACTCATAATAATTATTTCTTTTGTGGGTTTGTCTTTTGAGAAACACTTTGTTTTAGATTATTGATTCTGCAAAACCCATTTCAAAAATCATGAGAAATTGGTGTTTTTTTTTACAGAAGTTTGATTTCCAAACTTCTCTCTCCTTTCTTTTCCTTTTAGTTCTTGGGTTTTGAAAAGAAAGACAAACCATTTAAAGAGGTTTAGAAAAGGCCCTCAAAGATATCATTTAGAGGCTATGAAATGAAGAAAACAAAGAACCTTCTATGATGCATAGATAGAGAGAGATGGAGAAAGAGAACACACAACGGTAAAGTGGAGCTGTACCTTTTTGTGGGGTGAATAATTTAGGGCAGTTTTGGAGGAAGAGAGATTTAGGGATATAGTAGAAGAGCTCGTAGAGGCAACGCTAGGGATTTAGGGATTTATGAAGAGCGACTTGGTCCCAAACTTTAAAAAAAAAAAATACGAAAACATGCCTAACGGACTACGTTTGTGCCGTGAAAAATTGTTTTCACTATTTCGTGCAACTATCAAATACGGTGTATTTTTTGGTAAAATTCTCTATATTTAATTATATGTTATAAAAAAATCAATTTATATAGCATTTTTAATTATACTTTATTATCATAGAGCCATATAAAATAAAGCGATAAAAAAGGCTAAAACTCTTATTTTTACATGCCAAAAAATGGAGAATTCTATTTTAATAAGATTTACCTATACTTTTTTAAGGTAGGAAGAAGGCAGAAACGTGTGGGAACACTCTTACTTTTCAAAACCTCCGTCGGCTTTAGATATGTCTTCGTAATGTTTTATTGAGAAATAAGTGGCTTAGATTCATCAATGATGAGTCTAGAGTCTAGTGTTGAGTCTGCAGTAAAAGATGAAAAAGCATAGAATATGTTCTACATTTAAAAGCAAGAGCAAATCATATAGACAAAAAATCTTTGATTTGATAGACAAAAGTATCTATCCTTAATATCTAAGATTGTCATGGGCATCACAAAATCTTTAATTGGTTTCCCAACGTCCATAGCAACTCAATAACCCAATTTTAAGTTTTAGTTTAAACACTGTAAAACGCGGATCAAGGCCCATTTGACAGGGCTTACCTAAAGTCCTTGTTCAGCCAACAAAGGCTTGAACTCGAAAAGGGTTTGTGTCAAATAAGAGTTGGAATATGAGAACTTGCTAGGCCCTATATAAGGGTTTAGTCTCTTGTTATCTAATTTAGGCTTGGATCAAACTAGGTTATCTTGGGTCACTTTTCAATATTTTGAAAGTGATTAAAATTTTAAAATCTCCTTAAATCTAGAGAATATAAAAATTCCTTCATGAAACTTAAAAATAAGATCTATAAATTTTCATTTGTTTTGTTTAGACAATATTTTAATGTTTCAAATTATTTTTCTATATTTAAATTATTCTAATTATATGGGAATTTTCTTATGGCATCGCTGTTAAAACAAGCACAAAGTTGGTAAATTTTCTAAGACTCTTCCAAAAAGAGGAATTCCCAGAGAGTAAGAGATTGACCATCTGCTTTGATTAGATGGGGGTGCAACATAAACAAAATGGCATAAAATTTATACAAAAGCAAAATTATATTTTTCGTTATAAGTAAACAATCCACATAGGGATGTAACGATTCGGTAAACTGTTTATTTTGGGAGAACTGTTAACCGAACTGTGAATTACGGTTTTTAGTTTTAAAAACCGTAACCGTAATCGTATTCGGAAAAACCTTTACAAATCTAACCCCGATTAACCATTAAAAACTATAACCGAACCGTATCTAGAATAACCGTTAATAATTAATATTTCATTTATGCCCTTTATTTTTTTTATTAGTATAACGATACGGTTAACCTTGTGCCGGTTAACCGAACCAAAAAATGTTCAGTTAATAATCATGAGTTAATACTGAAAACCGTAACCAACCTATGAAGTACTTTTTTGATTTTAATAACCGTAACTATAACCAAATCGTAAAACACAGTTATTAATCGCGGTTCGGTTTGTTAGACTGTTTTTTTTTTTTTTTTTTTTTACATCCCTACCATTTGGCGTTGGCTCTTGAGCATAAGGTATGGGTTTATTTGGTGCCATATGGGCTTAGGGCCCAAGAAAAACTTAAAGAAAATATTCTTTTATTTCAAAAAGCTCAATATTTTCTCCTACAGCTCCCCCCTGTAGAAGATTTTCTACATGATAAGAATCTTTCAAAATGACGATTACAAAGTGGTAGAGTAAAGTAAAGACTTTTAAATTCATCATGATGTTACATATATGATAAAGTAAAGTACAAGTAACTGTCACATCATGGTAAAGGTGGGGTAAAGTAAAGTTGGGATACAATATTTGGTAAAGTAAAGTGGGAATGAATGGTAAAGTATTTTATTTTTATTCAACTTTATTTTATCACATTTTATCGTAGTTTTATATGGTAAGTAAAAGTGACTTATTTACAGGTGCGGTAAAGTAAAATAAAGTTTGATGTCATATCATAGTAAAGGTGAGGTAAAGTAAGGTGAGATGAAGTATGCAGTAAAATAAAGTGGGAGAGAGAGTTGATAAAGTAGTTATTTTTTATATTGATCACTTTATTTTAATATACTTCACTATGATTTGATGTGATAAAAGAAAAGCAACTTAAGGTAAAAACATTGCAGTTGAACTTTACTATACCACTTTTTATCCAGATGTGGTAAATTACATTTAAATTAAAATATTTAATAAAAAAATATTCTAATAATGTGATTTACTTTAATCATAGCACCTCCCAGACAACTCAATTTAAAATATGTAAGATTCTTCAAAAATCACCAAACTGATTGTAATATTATAATATTACATTATTCTATTCTATACTATTTTATTCTTGCAATAATTAAATATATAAATATTTTATTATGTATATATCAAAACGGGCCCTTAATATAATATCTTGAGTCTTGACGGATTAATACCACGGGATACTTTCGTTATAAAAAAAAAAAAAGTAAATTACCCACATAGAGAGTGATTAGTTGTGACCCAAAATCATCATGATGGTAGCATCGTAATTCATGCAAGATTACTGTACAATTTAGTAATTTAGAAATTTTCTTTAACTGCCCCACTGCCCCGTCAGGTCCTAAGCCCAATCAGCTATGGATAAGTCCACCTCACACCTTTTGACTCGCGAAGCATGAAATTACTATTTAATTAATCAAACGAGAGATCATCTAGAAAAGTTCTCAAGACTAAAAAATTACAACTCGTTGACCAATTTTGATTCACTGGGCCAAACCGACACGCTCATAATCGAGCTGTGCAAGCCTTGGTCCAAAAGCTCGGTAATTTGACCCAAATTCCAAAAATTGGTAGATCGACTTTGTTGAAGGGGACGAATTTATTTTACGTTTTACGCTTTACAATTCATTTGGATCGGTATATTGTTATGGTAAAGTCCGATAAATTTTAAGGAGTTGTGCCTTCTGGGACAGTCCAAATGCATGCTCCAGGAGTAGCACGTGGGCAGGAGAAATTCTCCCTGTTAAGGTCATTAGTGGTTTTTTCTTCATTGGAATATTTTAAGGGACGCTTGTTTTGTACACATGGGGTAAGAAAATGAGTATTTTTTCATATGTACACTTCGCATGCAAATGCCACAAATGTGACATACGTTGCCATTTTTGTCAAAATTATTATTTTGACATAAGTAAATGACTGGATTCATCCGTCGTGACTGTATTTAGATTTTTTTATGACATTTGTTATAAATTTTTCAAAATTCATTAACATTTATTTACATCTTCATCATGGTTCGTATCATAAATTGGGGGCAGATGAAGATTTATATGTTGAGATTTGTTGGATGTTTTTCACAAATTACTCAGAACCTATGAAGATATAATGTAATAAAATAAACAATAGACGGTTTTACATTCAGCAAACAAATTAAATGGTTTGAATCATAAATAAAGCGTGCATGAGAATGAAAAAAACCAAGAGTAAAAGAGATTGACAAGATTTGATACTGTGATCATCATAGAAGGATGATCGGAAAGAGGAAACAGTTAAATTGTAGAAGGATGATCTGAAAGAGAATAGTCAGGGATTTTAGAAATAGGTTAGAAATCAAACATTATACACCTATTTAATCTCATCCCCGAGCACTAGAGTTTAAAACATCCAAAAGTCCAAAATCACTGGTGGGTCCTGTCACCTGCTATTTCTTTTTTACTTTTGTACTGGTTACAGCCTTACAGGTTACTTCTCTCTTCAAAGAGTCATTCTCAAGGACTTCAAAACTCTGCTGCTAAGAGAGAGAAAAATAAGAAGAGTACAAAGCATCAGAAAAATGTAGTAGCAGAGAACGCACGCCAACAGAGAAAAAGAAAAAGAGTTCCAAGCATCCATTACAGAATTAAATCCTTACCATAAATAGTTTGGAGAATGCACTACAGAATAGGACTGGGTGAGTTTGGAGAGTTTTTTGGGTAGAAGAGTTTGGAGAGTTGAAGACATCTTTCTAGTGTTATATATATATATATATATATTAAATAAGCAGGTGTGAGCTCAATCTTAGGAATATTACGATTACTAAGAGGGCCCAAATGATGAGCCTAAATTCGATTTTTGACTCATCCTAAAAGGTTAATTCATGCTTACAGACAAGCAGCATTATATATACGGTAATATTCAGGTGAGAACTAGTTCTCACTTTTTTGTAGAGTTCAATTGTATGCTCCATTTGGGGATGAGAGCAAGGGGTGAAACGATTTATGTGAGACCATCCCAAGTATCAAGTTTGACCTTAAACACATGCCCTAACCCCTTCTCACTTGAATATTCTCTTTATATATATATATATATATATATAGTCAAGCATGATTCATGGAGAATGTAGGGATGGCCCAAGATCCGCCTTAAATTGGAAGGCGTTGTGGCGCCTTCCTCTCCCCCAAAGAGTTCCGTTGTTTGGTTGGAAATGCAAGAATCGGTGGAGCATGCTCTCTTTCTATGTGATCATATTAGGGCAGCTTGGTTTGGATCTAACATTGGAATGCTTTCACATTCCATAGATCCTACTACAATTAAGGATTGGTGGATTTCCTTTATGAATTTTTGCCAATTGATGAGCTCTCCAACCTATCCTCAAACTAAATCTTGGGTTTTGGCTCTTTGGTGGGCCTTGTGGAAAACCAGAAATGATTTTATTTTCAGGGGCATAAAAATTAAGCCCATGTCCACAATCCTATATGCTCGCAGTTTGATTTGTGAACCAATGAGCAAGGCTAAAGAGGATCATCAAGAATCCTCAAAACTTCACTAGGATTTGAGTTCTTGGTACACTACGGGCAAGGCTCAAGTGTTCATAGATGTCTCATTTAGAACCGCGGATGGAAAAACAGGCTTTGGCTATGCTATTTGGTTTGATGGTTCTTGGGTGCATGCATGATTTATCGATGGTCCCAAGGTTAACTCCCCAAAAGAAGCCGAGGCAAGGGCAATTCTTCACGCGCTAAAGGAAGCTACGTCGCAGAGTTTCAGCAAGATCCAATTTTTGTCAGACGCCCGTGAGGTGATCCTAGCCATAAATGGGTTGATGGAATGGTCAATCCATCCTATTTTGTTGGATATCAAAGACTTTATCTCCAAGTTTGAAGAGATCTCCTTTTCCCATGTTCCTAGAAATGTAAATGTGTTTGCTCATGAATTCGCGAAGATGTCTTATGGATCTAGCTATCATTTGAGGCTTAGGGAGGTTCTGCACCCTAGATAGAATCGGAGTATTGTTTTGTTTTATTTTTTATTGGCTGCTATTCCTCTCTTTTGTTCTAATTGTTTTTCTCTTTCGTTTAATTAATGATATCTTATTTCTATATATATATATATATATATATATATGTGACCTACACTCTTCTGAGGCCCACCCTATTATCCTCCTCGCACTGGCCTTTGTGGTTGGCAGCAACCTCTCGATTGTGACACACTCATCGGCATATGTTAATCAATAGATTAAAACACTTGCATATGTTAACCAATAGATTAAAATACTTTGTCTTATATTTCTTTAAGAGAATTGACTTATTTGATGTTTAGAAACATTAAAAAAAAAAGAAAAAAAAAAAGAGGAAGGTAGAATATGATGGTGAAAATTGTGGTCTTCCAAAGAAATCCTACAGAAAATTGGTATCTTTCATTTCCAAGATAGGATGATTTGAGTCAGGTTCATACTATGATTTTTTAATCCAAAGATACAAAAACGGTTTTTGTCAATTTTCTTTTCTCTTTTACCATGATGGGATCAGGGATGGCAATGGTGGGGTGGGGTCATACTAATTCCATACCCGCCTCGCCAGACATACAGTCAATACCAAACTCGCACAACCCTATGACTATGAGGGTCTCATTTAAGTAATTTCAAACCCGCCCCACAACCTTCCACTGAACTCCATACCCGCCCCGATCCCCACATATGTGACGGGTCGGGCTGAGTTAGGTGTTTAGTAGTCTATTCATAGCATGAAACGCCACTGTAAAAAATAAACTACTAAATTATTAATTCCATGAACATTCAAAAATTAAAAAAAAGTAACAACATGCCACCTAGAAAATGTGGAAAATCAAAACACTATAACTTATTATGTACCAACTCATCCGTAGGGCACATGTGATGCCCAAGAAACTTATTTCGATCTAGGGACATCTAGATAATTCAAATCATCAATGTGTGGACCCCACCAAAGATCTTTCTACCATCGATCCCCATGTTGCAAATCAAAGGAGAAAAAAAATTCATGGAATATATATGTTAACCATTGTTGGCCTTTTCTCAAACTTGTATATAATTAGATTCTCAATGAAACTTGAAAGGAAGAGAATGAAAACTATTATCAATCCAGACCGCCAATCTCTTGATCTAATATGTAATAGTGGTTGGATTGTACCTCAAAAATCTCACTTATCCAAATAACTCTGTGTCATCAGAGTCGGATCACCTATTGGCGAATATGGATTGGATAAAATAGTAATTCTTTGTTTCTACGAAATAGGTGATCCGGACTCTCATCATACCACAAGCCGCATAACAAGCTCAAATCTTGAGAAAATTTAGACAATGTAGAGCAATGTCCGATGACCAAGTCGATGCAGACGAATCCAAGACAGGCCCATTATCTAGCATGCCTAACATTCAAGTCCAGGTCCACTCCAAAAGCTAGAAAACCAGGCCCAGGTTCATACATTTATTTAACAGCTGATGCAAAATGTGTTGGCATGTGTGGCCCAGGAAGGGCCTATTTAATTACAGTGCAATAAAATTAGGGCTAAGGTCTTATTCACTGGGCCCTTTGCATGTAAGGTCCCCATCATGGATCTCTAGGCTTCCGCTCTATCAATTTATTGAGATGTTAGCTTGACAGTTTTGCACTAGTTTTTGTTTGTAGAATAGTTATGCTACATGGACTAATTGATTGAGTTAGTTCATGGACTAACCCTATGATATTTATGGGGATATCTATCAATAGTCCATTTTACAACCTCGTGATATCAGGCAATCGCCATCACATGAACTTTATACGGAGGGGCTAATGTAGAGACCTAAAGTCTACCATTACCATCTAGGAGAATCCAAGGCACTGGAAGGCAACGTTGCCCTTAGACCTCAGTAGCCCGTGTATAGTTTGGAACTTGACTCGACTCCATGCAAATAGGAGCAGGTTTGACTTTGGATACATATGGAGGTGGGAGGCCCTTGGGCCTCGGATGAGGGAAGTAGATCTCTGATGAGGTATGAGAGCTTTGGATGAGGAAAGGCACCTGCCTTCTGGGTTCGAACTCAGGACAGACAAGTAAGAACTCGGTAAGAGGCCATTCTTAAACTCATTCATCATTAGGAATGCATTAGAAACTTTTGCAAGGTTCCAAACAAGGTTTTGCGGTGCATGTCTTTGGAACAAGGTACAAAGGACTAACCCTAAATCTCTGCTGTAACAAAGATCCTACTTTTTTCTTATGGGTTACATGACTCAAACCCACAACCTTACAATAATGAGCACCTTCCCACTATTCCTTGTGCATGAATGAATTTCTCCTGTAATCTTTTTATGTGTTCTAACAAATCAAAAGTTGAGCATACTGGAAAAGCAACTCAGATATTTTACATACTTACCACATTTCCAATAGCCTATAAGATGCATTTAATAGTTTACTTGTTTCCTAAAAGCCAAACATCAGCAATGAATTGATAAATTAATGCACATTACTAGAGATTTACAACTAGGTCACGGCACTATATATACATACTAATTACTAATATTTCCTAATAAACTTGTCAAATAGTGTAAAATACAAAATCACGGGGTCAGAAAATGGTATAAGCACAAATCCATTAAAAGACCTCAGAAGCAATCAATTTCAGCATCATCAATCTAAGGGCTTTCCATTGATGAATCTAAACTGACACCAAAAGAGAATAGATGGAAGAAAAACAAAAGGAATACGCAACAATATTCTGTGGATAACCAAGAACAAACTGATGTATGCTGTTTTGGAACCTCTGTTCTCTCTTCTGTTTGTGTCTCAATTTCTAAATAACAGATAAGTATTTACTGTAGGAGTCTCTTCTGTACTTCTCACCTAAAAAAGAGCTGAAATTAAACTGATTACAAGAGCATAAAAATGAGTTATATATAGTTAATGTGTGTGCCTAAATTAATACGGACTTAATCAGATGGATAATAAACTTCTTGAAGATAATCAGATGCCTTGAACCTGAAAGGGGAGGAAAGAAAAGCAATCAAAGACCCTGACTGTTATCAGCACAAGGATCTCCGATGCCTAAGTTAGTTCAGCAACTAGACAAAGGATGGAGAAGAAGGGAGAGCTTAGAGAGACAAAGTTTTGGGATGTTTTGCTTGTGCAAGTATATGCGTGTGAGAGGGCGTACCTGTTATGGATTTGATGTTTATATATATATATATATATGGGAAATATTCAAGTGAGAACTAGTTCTCACTTGAATATTTCCATATATAGGGCTTAGTTCTATGTCGAGTGAGAACAGTTCTCACATAGTCACCAGTTAGACCTTTTATTGGACGCATTATGGGTCCCATTTAGGAATGGGACCAGAGGGGATGGAAAGATCTATGTGAGATCACCCCATGAATGATTCTTGGTAGGGTACTTGAGAAGTACAGTCCTATCAATCCATACCTTTCATTAAATGGCAGTCCCATCGGACCTCACCCTATTGACTTCTTGGTAGAGTCCCATCGTATTCTGCCTGGGACCTTACCCCGATGTAGATGTAGCCGCCAGATAATAATAACTTTTTATGTCTTATCCGATATATGTCATCATTACTCAATACGTTCCGTAACGCGGTTGAGCCTCCATAGAGGTACAACTGTCAGTACTCGTCTCGGTTAACATCCTGGCACTGTTGCCGAAGTATATACTGCCGAGGCCGAGACCTGGTATAGAGGTCGGGAACGACCTTGATGTGGAAGTACTCTGGCACTATTGCAGAGATGCGCATTCCGGCACTATTGCCGAGATCTACAAGACCGAGACCAAGACACGCCTAGCCAGTACTCTTACCGAAACTAGGGTAATTTCGATATCTTGAAAACACCCCCACACAGTTACAAAAATGTCAATTACATTCTAAGATTATAAAGGCGACCATTGAATAAAGTTCGCCTTGAACTGCAATAGTTGAACCTCAAAACATACAATATACTGTATTTTATTCATAATTTGTGTGTTTATATATATAGAGTGATATGTAAAAAAAGAAAGCCTTCTTTGGTTCAATAAACCACACCCAAGACACTACATAGTACAATGTTTTGGTGATGCCTTATATATTCTTGAGATGTTGCACCAATGATTTGGTGATCGATCGATCTAGAGCAGCTGCAATGGACATGGAAGGCAGATGTCAAAACCTATTCCCCAGTTTAAGGAAACTAGCAATACATTCATTGGTTTTTCTGGGCTTCTACCTTAGTTCTGTTTATCCACAATTTTCTACATGCGAGGGGCTTCAAATCTTGGGGATATATGGAACATTATCTGGCAGGGTAAATCTCAGGACATGGGAGCAGTAGAAAATGTTAATACTTTTGCAAGAAAATAATTAGATGAAATACTCCCTAGAAGATCAAGAGTTATTCAAATTAATGCCATAATACCAATATTTTAACACTAACGACGTTTACCCCATCGTCATTGTAATCCGTGTAATCGACAGTTTTATTTCTTAACCTTAAACCCTAAGAAAGCTTGATATAATTATCAAAAAAACCCTTATGCAAAACCCGAATTAGTAGCCCATTCAGATGATCCGAAATACCAGGCATAAACCCAGCAAGATGCATTTCTTTATTTATGCATGAGAATAAGTCAATAAGAACTATCTAAGGTACCTCCTTTGGGAGAGTGATGGACCACAAGGAAGAGTACAGGAATCAAGCGTAAATGTGTAGCAAAGGTAAGTTAAAAGGTGCTTGCCACCTTTTTTTTTTTTTGTTTTAATCAACAGTGGGATCAGTGGCAGTTTTATTTTTGGTTTCTGTCTTTTAAGATGGGAAGACTATATTTGATACATATTGTTTTCTGATTGGTAACAAAAATGACTAGAATCCACCAGAGCCGGCCTTGGGCTAAAGCCCAGGAAGCCGCTGCTTTAGGCCCCCAATTTTTATCTATTTTTTGGGACCCCAAATTTATTTTGCCCGTATAATATATAAGTCTGTAAAAAATAAAAAAAGGATGCCCAAGACATGAGAAATGACCCAATTTCTAAATAGCTCATTACAAAAGGGCCCTAAATTAATGATTTTGTGTTATATTTAAAAGTAAAAAAAAAAAGAGTATGAAACTTTAGAAATTGGAAAAGATTAGGTTGGCTATTATAGAATAGTTTTGGATGCCGATTCACTTTCGATTTCGGAGATCAAATACACCCCGTCTCTATCTCGACTCGTCGCTCTATCTCGCGTCTCTTCTCCCCCAGTGATTCACAATCAAAAGCTCTCTCGTCGCTCTCTTCCTTATTCACAATCAAAACTCTCTCTCTCTCTCTCTCTCTCTCTCCTCTCTCTCTCTCTCTCTCTCTCTCTCTCTCCTCTCTCTCCTTATTCAACAATCAAAACTGGGTCTCCTTATTCCTAATTAAAATTGGATTTTTGGAATGCAAAACCATTTTCGACTTTCCGTTTATGTGTTTTCACCGCTTTGTGCCGCTGAGCAGGGAAGAGAATCAGGTGATTGAACATTCTCTCATTTCCAAGTTTCAAAGAATATTTTAAAAATGAGCCATTATGTTTTTTATATGTTCTTTTAATCTTTTGACTTTTAAGGGGACAAGACTATTGATTAACATATATTTTTTTTGTTATATAAAAATTTGTTGTATACATAAACTCAATAAAAAATAAAAGGATAAGAAAAAATACAACTAAGTTTAACCACAATATCAATTGAATCAAATGATCTTTCGCTTATTATGAAGAAAAAAAAATAGTTGAATCATCACATTATGAAAATACAAATAATTTATAGATGGGTTATGTTTGGCAAATTTGTTGATTGTTGTCTATTTGATTTAATGATTTACAGATGCTCTTATGGTGTTGATTGAGTTATTGATGCTGGTCTAGCACTCTATTGTTTCGCAATCTCGGTTATTTTACCTGAATTTGAAGCTTTTGAATTTGGATTGATTGTTGGTTCTTGAGTTCTGCATTAGATTGTTTTGTAGAATCATGCATCCTAAAAAGTGCATCTCAGGGTTTGAAAAAGGAAAAAAAATGAAAAGTTGATGCACTTATTCAATCTCAATCAGGAGCTTTAGATAAGTTTGTTGTTGCTAAAAAACAAACAGATGATTCAGTTCCAGTTGAAAATTTTGAGGACGAAAAATTTATAGATTTAGTAAATGAAGAGCATGAAGAGACACTTGATGAGGAAATTAATCAGTGGATTAATGAAAATGGCAATGAGAATGATGGTAGTCAACATGAAGACCAAAATGTAGAATTTCAGCCTTCAAATGTTGATGATCCGAGTAATTGGGATAAGACGGATAAGAATTTACGAGACTTTTTAGTAGAAGAGGTCATAAATGAAGAGTTGACGATGTCAATTATCCTAAAGATGATCTTAATAGACATTTCTCTTCCACACACTACATCCGGCATTTATCCAATGGAGAGAAACATGATAGAAAGTAGCTTGTATATTCGGATGTTTTGGATAAAATATTTTATTTTTGTTGTAAGTTGTTTAAGGAAGAGGGGAACAAGACTTTATTTGGAGAAATATTGGTAAAAGGTTAAAAAGTCATGAAAGTAGTAATGAGCATCTCATTTGCATAAGTAAATGGATTGGAGATAGCACAAGAATGAAACCATTGATAAAAGCGTACATTAACAAATCAATAGAGAGAAAGAACATTGGAAAAGGGTGTTGCGAAGGATAATGACTGTGGTGAAAACACTTGCAAAAAATAATTTAGTTTTTCGTGGGGACAATGAGATGATTTATCAAGAGAGGAATGAATTTTTTTTAAGCATAATTGAAATGATTGCCGAATTTGATCCAACAATGCAAGAGCACCTTTGGCGAATTGAAAGTGGTGAGGTTAATTACCATTATCTTAGCCACAAAATTCAAAATGAATTGATACAACTGTTAGCGCGTGAGATTAAGAATGCAATCATTGCAAGAATCAAGGAAGCAAAATATTTCTCGATTATACTTGATTATACTCTGGATGTAAGCAATGAAGAACAAATGTCTCTTGTGATTCGTTGTGTGGATGTTTCAACAAGTCCAATAAAGGTGGAAGAATTCTTTTTAGAATTTTTAAAGGTGGAAGATACAACGGGGTTAGGGCTTTTCAATATACTTCAAGAAGCGTTGAGTACTCTTGAACTTGATTTTGATAATATAAGAGGACAATGATATGACAATGGATCAAATATGAAAGGAAAACACAAGGGTGTACAAAAAGGTACTCAACATAAATCCTAAAGCATTCTATAAACCTTGTAGTTGTCATAGTCTTAACCTTGCACTTTGTGATATGGCTAACTCTTGTCCTAAGGCTATATCTTTCTTTGGAGTGGTACAACAAATATACTTGTTGTTTTCATCTTCACCAAAGAGGTGAAAAGTGTTGAAAGATAATATAGAAGGTCTCATGGTCAAGCCATCGTAGGAAACACGTTGGGAAAGTCGTGTGGAAAGTGTTAAAGTTATAAGATATCAAGCCCCACAAATAAGAGATGCTTTAGTTGAATTGGCCCACACTATTGAAGATCCGAAAATAAAGAATGATGCGGAGTCCTTAGCAGAACATGAAATTGGCAGTTTTGAGTTTTTAGTTGGCATAATTATTTGGTACAATCTATTATTTGCTGTTAATTCCATTAGCAAGGTTTTTCAAAACGAAGACATGCACATAGATGTTGCTGTTGATCAGTTGAAATGGCTTATTGCATTTATTGAAAAGTATAGAGAAACTGGATTTGTAAAGGCCATGATTGAAGCTAAAGAGGCTGCAGCTAGAATGAATATTGAGCTAGCATTTCAAGAAAAACGAATCATATATAGAAAGAAGCAATTTGACATGAACAATAGTGAAGAGACGACACAGTCAGCTGAATAATCTTTTAGAGTGAAGTATTTCTTATATATTATAGATCAAGCTCTTTATCACTTCAAAGCCGGTTCGAACAGTTTCAAGTATATGAGAAAACTTTTAGATTTTTGTTTGATTTAAGTGATTTAAATGCTACCAATGATGAAGCTTTAATGTCCTATTGTGCTAATCTAGAAACTTTTTTGAGCAATGATGTGCTTTCTGATATTGATGGGAGAGACTTATTTTCGGAATTGAAAGTGTTGAAAGAAGTTTTGTTAAAAGAAACAACAAAGCCAATTGATGTGCTCAATTATTTGAAGGTGATGGATGGTTATTTTCCCAATGCATGGATTGCATACAAAATATTGCTAACTATACCAGTCACAGTTGCCTCTGGGGAAAGAAGTTTTTCAAAGTTAAAGTTGATCAAGTCTTACCTTCGGTCAACTATGTCACAGGAAAGATTGAATGGATTAGCTATGTTGTCAATTGAGAATGTCATAGTTGATAAGATTGATTATGCAGCTTTGATTAGTACATTTGCAGCAAAAAATGCTAGAAGAGTAGTGTTTAAATGAATTTGAAGTGATATAATGACTATTGATTTTTCTATATATATGTTTTGAATTTTGGTAATGATTAATTTATGACCCATTTTTTTTAAGTTAATTTTCGTATACAATATATAAGGGGGCCCCCTTTGAAATCTTTGCTTTAGGCCCCAAAAATCTCAGGGCCGGCACTGGAATCCACAAATAAGGTTGTAATATGAGCACCTCCCACCATGCCATGGGCTCTTATTGATACTTCATATTAACGCATAGGGATTCCACAAAATTAGATTGAAGATATATCACTAGCTTAATTTACTCTCATTCATCCACAATGAAATTTTAATTAGGGTGTGAATTGTGAAGCATGAATTGTATTTTAGAGTGTGTTTGTGTGACTGAGAGGATTCTTCAATACAGAAGGAAATTGTTCTGACTTTTTGTGCGGCTCAAAGTTCAGTTGTGTGGCTCAATGCTCACAGTAAATGAAAATGGTTAGCTAATATTAGCGGATAGAGAGGATTTCAATTTCAATGAAAAAAATAGAAATGCAAGATTTCTCTCCCTCAAATTAAAATATGTGAAAAATAGAATACTCTTGCTGCACATGTAACCAAGCATTGAAGTTAGCAACCCTCTCATGACAAGTAGCAAAATGCAATGGAACCAGTCTAAATTGTGCGCAACTGGTTATCCTTTTAAAACGAGGAAACATGGGCCGGTGATTAGGTGTCTCCCACGAAATTTTGAAGGACTTGGAAAATCAATCCTTTTCTTTGGATTTCTCTCTCCCATGTGGTGTGAAAGGTTCTTGCCCAAGGGAAAAGAAGGGGAAAATAAAGTCAATTGACTGAGACTGGCAATACTAGAAAGTTAGACATACATTGCTTGCCAGTGTATCACACACCAAGATTCATGAATGATGAACCCCATATCCTTCTTCTTTCTTATTTTTCTTTTGGGTTCTTTTTATTTTATTTTATTTTTCTTTTTTATGTATTGTTATATATTTGTAAATGAACTTTAAATTGTGCAATGGTGTAGTCTATCACATGGCCCAGTGAGTACCAATCTATGATAGCTAGGCCCAATTTCCACACCCACATTTTAGCACATGAAACCAATATTACAAGAAGAAAGTCCAGTTGAACAAATTTTTTGAAAATTGGATACAAATTATTAGGGGTCTAAAAATATTCTAGATCAAGTATAGTAATATGAGACTGTGGAGAGACATCATGATTTTACATAAAATCAAGTGGGATGCACCATTGATGTCCACCATAGTGCAGAAGAACAGGTCATGGATCACTCCACCTAGAAGAAATAGAAGTGCCAAATATAAAAATCTTCCTTTATTTCACAAGAACATGGAATTAAACACCTATACTTCTACTAAATATATATATATATATATTATTTTCATCCCTGATTTATCTTTAAAATGTATGATTTTCATTGTGCTTTTGTTTTTGTGAATTAATCTAACAATGACTAATGGTTGGGTCAGTGTCAAAATGGCATGATGCCAATTCATGGGGCTTGGTGTGACTGACTTTAATTTGCATGTAAGAGTTGAGAGGGACAGAGAATGCCCTTAACTAAAAGGAGCTGTTTATGGAATATAAATAATACTATCGCCTCTAGGTTTGGTTTATTGGATTCTTGGGATTAAACCTAAGTAACAATTCCATATATAAACTCCTACATACTGCAAAATCTCTTGTTCTTGCCTAGTTACCTTCCTAGAATTCTAGTTCCTTTATATATTAGCTAGAAACTACAAATAGATTTGGTCTTAGTATGACAATTTTGAAAACTTCCCATGAGGTCCACGTAGAGTGCGGTGGTTGAATTGGGTTTTCTGGTCCGCTTCCTTTTTCAGTTCTGCAATCTTTAGATGAACCATTCCAGTCATGCATATTCTTGCTGCCACTAGAGGTAGTTTTGCACGCTACAATGATTGCGGTCTTGCAGCTAGAGTTGGTTTGCCAGTAAATGAAGCTGGTATGTCTTGGGTTCTTTTGTTTCTTCTTTAGGGCACATTTGTGCACAAGTCTTTTCCACGGAATGAAGAATTTGCCACGTCAGAAAATTTTATTATAAATGAATACTATATATTTAAGTGGAAGTTAGAAATTCATGTTCGGTGTGATTTTTTTTCCTCAATTAATTGGTGCGGGAACTTTTCAACCCAAACATGATCTTGAGTCCCACCAAAGCCATTGATTAAGTCCCACCACATCTTTGTCCAACCATGATCTTGATTCCCACCAAATCCATCAATTGAGTCCCACCATATCTCTGTTCATCCATGATCTTGAATGCTACCAAATGAGTCCCACCACATCCCTACTTACATGCCCAGCCACATTTTTGCCTAGACCCCAATTGAGTCCCACTACACAACCCATCATAATCCATCACATCACCTCCTCATAGTCAACCTGGCCATCATCATGATCGTCCTTGGATCAATCGCTCATCAGTCGTCACATCGAAGCCGTAAACGACCACATCACCCCGCCCAGTCATCAACTTGAAAACCACGACCACCCCCAACTGCAATTGGATCAAGCCCTCGTCAAACCTAACTGCAACCCATCATCAAGTCAAATACCATTTTTCTGTCAACAAAAGAGAGATCAGAAACCCTTTTTTTTCTTCTCCATAGGTCAAGATATAAACATTCCCTCTCTGTTTGTGCTCTGATAAGAAGGTGTGGCCCAATAAGAATCGGATTTGAATCTCTCTTGTTTGTGCATCGGATCAGAAGTGGAGATTGCCTGAGATGATGGTGATCGAGATGGAAATCGCCAGAGCAAGACAGTTTGTTTTTTTTTATTGGATTTCGAGGAACAGTGAAGAAAAGTGCTTTATATAACAGAGGGAGGTTTCTGTGGAACTGGAAGTCCGACACCCCCCATCAGAAACGCAATTACGACTTTGACGATGAACAGTCTGACGTGGTGGAAAACCATTTCCGCAGGCTTTTGTCACACCAAACGCTTGAAAAACTCCATTTTTATGGAAAAGGAGTACCTTATCTGTGGAAATGGGTTACACAAACATGTCCTTAACGTCGTTTATTTTTTTAGCCAAGAAAAGCTGGGTTAGAGGAATCAATTGAAAATTGGTGATGACCAAAACACATGGTTGTTTCTCTATTTCCTTTTCAAGAATTAATTTTGAGGCTACAGGATGTAGAACAGCTGTGGAACTAGTTTTTGAGCTTGAAGGTCATAAGAAATACGTCAATAGTGTCAATTTCAAATGAATCTTTAACATTTGAGTCGTGTATCATCTCACCATGCATTAGTACACATTTTGAAGCTATGTATGTATCGAACGACAAGGGCAACTACCAACAAGCAGTTGCTATTTCTAAGGCAATATGGGGCCGTCCTGAAAGGTCAAAACTCAGTTTTTTTTTTCCGCAAAACTTTACTATTTAGGTTGTTTTTTTTTTTTATTTTACTTATTTTAGTAGTTTCTTTTAGTCTGTTTGAGCTTGAATATTTTTTGGAAGGTCCTAAAAAGTAAATTTAGAGCTTGGTTGAATCAAGGGTTTTATGTTATAAATTATTTTTGGTAATTTTTACTAATTTCCAAAAAGCCAGTATTATTATGTTGCTGTTGGAATAATATGCAATTCACTCTTTTTTTTTTCTTGTAGACCACAGTTTGCACCCAGAGGTTGTGGGTTCGAAACTGTTCTACATACTAGGACCATGGGAGAATTTTATCCGGCTTTCTCTCCTGAGCCCGTAGGGATTATTCTGACCCAAAAGGCTGAAACCCTGTGTTATAAAAAAAAAGATTCAAGTTTCTATTATTAGATTGAAAATAATGATCTTCATCCATTGCACTTTCCAATAGGGCTGCACAGAAAATTCGGTATCGCCGCTAAACCGAATCGATGATTGTGATGATGATGATGGCGACTTATAGTAGGGCTATTACTTAAATTGAAATAGCTCAAAATATATTTGCGCTTCATTAGAGAATCCATGCTTTAAGGAAATTAAAAAATAAAAAATTTCTATCAATCATCGAAAAGAAATAAATGAATAATTTCCCTTCAACTTAAAGTTGGAAAGACATATATTTACCAGTTATAAACTCAACTGTGTAAATCACAGTAATATTACACAACGATAATAATGATATATCAAGGCCCCATGTTCATTCAGGGTGTAATAATTAGTTGAACGGTTTTGATTGTTACATATTAGCCCCATCATCATTCAAATCAGACGAGCAGGTGGACCACTGTAAGTTGTCAGGATTTTATTTAGAATCCATAACTGGAAAAGCATGGTATCAATAAAACTTAAATGAGCCATTTAACGGCGGGAAAAGTTTGGATCTCAATGACATGTCCTTATAGCGCTCGCTGGGTCCTCTTTTCTACTTCTAAAGTGTTATATATAGAATTATCTTTTAACGGCCTTACATGATTTTTGACAGTCACCTTTTAATTCACGGTCCTGCTTTTTGGAATAATGGGATTGAAATTCTTAAACTGTTGTTATACTACTCTCGTAGATGAAAATTTTGCATGGTTTGTGTGAGATCCCACCTGCCGGGCTTGTCCGTCTTATTTGTCTCTCATGAGACTTAGGGCCCGTTTCTTTATCAGAATTTCAAAAATTCATGTCTAGGAGAATTTCAAATTATCCAAAAGTTGTCCCCTTAGGTGGAATTCCAAATTCCTCTTTTTGATGGAGGATTTGAAATTCCAACAAATTGTATAAAGAGTGGAATTCCAATAATTTCAAAAGGTCTTTTGGTTGGTTGAAATTTGAAATTATAATGAAAGAAACACAGCATTTCAAATGCCAGGGGACAAGATGTCACATCATGTTTAAAAAACCCCAACCTCCCAAATTCTAGTCATAAATTTTGGTAAAGACATAGGCCCTTTGGAATTCTTGGAATTCCACTTTCTATACCATTTGTTGGAATTTCATATCCTCCATGAAAAAGACGAATTTGGAATTCTACTTAAGGGGACAGACAACTTTTGGAGAATTTAAGATTCTTGGAATTCTGATAAAGAAACAGGCCCTTAGACTACACTAAATAAGTCTCACATCCGAAATATCTATGTTCTGACTGTGCTTATAAGTCAAACTCCGTTTTATCTCAATATGACTCATTTTAGATTCATAAGGCCGGGGATTCCATAAAAAAACTCAGGAGTTTCACAATTCTTTCAACTAGGTCTCCATAATTTTTTTGAGAAATGAAAAAAAATACCCAATGTCATTTTTTCTAAAAGTTTCCTTTAATAAATCATTTAAGAGAAATGATTAAGTCCAACCCAAATGACCTAGTGGGACACACTTTAACTACCTTTATATATGAATGATTAAAAATAGGAGATTTCAAATGACTAAAAAACTAAATTCATTAAATGGTTATGATCATAAAAAATCAAAATGGCCAATTTTGGAGAAGAAGGAGATTAATAAAAGACAAAAAACCTATCATAAGCTAAGGGTAGTATTTTTATCACTTCTCAAAATACTTTATGGAGAGGACTTGATTAAAAGAACTATGTAATTTTTTTATACTTTTATAAAATATTCAAATCTTCATGTATTTTTTTGAAAATGAGCCAAAAATCTTATTTTTTTTTTGAAAAGGCCTCCTTTATTTTTTAAGCGGTAAATTAAAATAGTAGAAATCTTCAAATAAATAAATATATATTTAAAACTAATTCATCAACCATGTCACTTATGAGATTAATAGTCTCTAATAGGGTAAACCAAATAAGATGGACTTTCCATGTATCCCCCAATGGAGCAAAAATTTCAAAGAAGACTATAACCCCGTCAAAGGGACTGGTCCTGATGACTCCTCCTGCATGGCGCCCCATTACATCTATATTAAGGACCCCGCAGGAGAAAATTCCCCTTTCAAATCCAAATAAAATGGTGTGTGCCTTTTGTCCCTTTGCATAGGTTCTACCTAGATTCATGACAAGGAAACGTCAGAATGGATAGTATGTTTTCAATATCGGTCCAATCAAATGGTCCTATAAAATTTAATGCAAATCTTTTCGGATAGAATTCCAATTCTGATTTATGTTTAAATTTATGTCAAATTAGAACTAATGCCGATTTATGTATGTGTGTGCCTGCGTAAGTGCAATTGCGTCTGTGTGCGCCTCGGTGTGTGCATGTGTGTGGGTGTGGCTTAATGAGAGGTTATTTTTTAAGGGATTTGGATCTAAATTTGGATGTCCATGATATTTAAGCTATTATGTACACGATAGCCGTGCAAATTTCTGTGAGGCTAGCCATGACAGTCTAATTGCTCAAAGATTATGCTCAGCTTAGTTTGGTGCTGAGGCTGATTTCCCTCTAATTCGAGTTGGGCCCACCATACTTTATCACAAGCATGTCTAAATAGTAAATACCAAGAAGTTCCAAGTTTCAGTGATCCTACTGGTGGTTGTTGAGTTTATTGTCTTGTATTTGGGGTTAAAACGGATTGGCCAATTGAGTTAGCATCTAAAGTCAGGGGCGGACCCAGGCTTTGATGACCTGGGGCGACCGCCCAGGTTGATTTTAAATTCTTTATTGATTTAAATGAGCCTCCCATTAATATTTGTCTAAACACTACACAATCGCCCCATGTCCGAAGTACATATGTCTAAATGGTAAATAATTGCCCCACCTAAATAAAAATTTTGGGTCCGCCCTGTCTAAAGTGTAAACCCTTCTATTAAAAAGAAAGGGGTTTCTCTTTTGTAAATTCTTTCTTGTGTGGATACTTTGTGTAGTTGATTGTCAATCCATGTTTTCACTTTATCACTCAGGGCCACGGGATACACAAGGTTGACATCCAAGGCCAGAGTATGCACTATATTCAGATTACATGAAGAAACTAAATGGGTTCTTGAAACGTGCAGCACTGACCCAGCATTAGAAGCTTAAAATATTCTTCAAACTTGATTTTCTTCCCAGTGAGACCGGCCAAACTAGATAAAGCCATATTAGTTGAAATTTTAAAACGTGCTTTATTTTCTTTCCATGCACCCAAACTCATTGCTTATAACCAACCCCCTATGCAATTTGCTTCTTCCATCGCCATTCAATGAAAATGTAAACCTCATTATCTCATCATAACCTCCTCTAGAAACTACCCCGATTTAGAAAAAAAAAAAATGAGTGGTATTGGAAGTTTCTAACATAGAATAGACATTCATCAATCAAAACAATCTCAAAATAGGTTCTTATTGGTTAAACATATGGCTATGATTGAGAACTGCTCCTTAATCCGATGGTAAGGAGAGAGAGTTCTCATTGGGAGGCCCACTGTTACTTTCCTCGAATTTTTGCTAAGAATTCACCATGACCAGAAATTTCTGGACATGATGTGAAATGTTGTATTCTGAAATTTCTGAATTATATATTTCTTCACTAGCATTTCTGGATTCTAGTCATATAAAATGTCTCTTATGATCTTTGGAAATCCATGAATTCCACTCACTTTGCATTTTGATGGAATTTATAGATGCTCAAGTCCAAAGGAACATCCAGAATTTTCACTATGTCTGAGAATTTAAAAAAATTTTGTATAATTTTTTTTTGAAATTCCAACGAAGAAACAGACTTGGTAGAGTCATTCACCTTTACATATCTAAATTAGGGGAGTATTCCTATGTATTTATTACTCACCATAGGGTGAGAGACACTCTTCTTTTTTGAAAATTTTAAGTATATAGAAAATATTCCTATGTACTTGAAAAATTAATTTTATACTTAAAATTTAAAAAAAAAAAATATTCGTCACCTGTGTGTGATGAAGGATAGATGCTGTTGAATATTTGCCTCTAAATTATTACCATATATGAAGTTGTGTTTGCGTTTTCTCGTCTCACCTGAGGTTAAAAAAGGGAAAAAAAGATTATGATCAACTGTTTCCAAGTCAAACTTTCCAAAAGTAACAGGAGCCCCCATTTACACAGAAACCTGTTTCCTCCACTTAGCCCTCGCATAAATTTCACATCCCCCAATTAATTAATGCGCTAGCTGGAGGAAGAACTCCAATCATCAAAAGACACGTGTTATACAGAAAGGCCAAAACCTCTTATATAAGATAAACATCTCAACAGAGCTATATCAATGTGCCACATATCAAACCCATCAACCCACTACCTCCAGCAATTCCTGAAGCAAATGCTCCTCAAGATCACAACCCAAATCCATCAGACACCCATTTCTCATTAAAAATGCTCAAAATCTGGTTTCTGACCCTTCCCATTCTCCAAATCTACTTCACAGAAGAAGCTGTTATTACTGCTGCTAGTGTTGGTGGAGAGGTATGGATTGGTGGAGGAACAACAACATCGATTCCAACACCATTTGGGTCTTCAAATCCTAAACTCTCCAATGCCTACACAGCTCTCCAAGCCTGGAAATCAGCAATAACAGGTGACCCATCTGGGATTCTAAAAACATGGGTAGGCACAAATGTCTGTTCTTACAGAGGAGTCTTCTGTGCAGATGCTCAAGACATGTCTACTGAGTTTGTTGTGGCAGGCATAGATCTAAACCATGCCTCCTTACAAGGCTCCCTAGTCAAAGAACTCTCCCTCCTCTCAGACCTCTCAATCCTCCATCTCAATAGCAACAGGTTTTCAGGAACTATCCCTGACAGCTTCAAAGACCTTCAAAACCTCTTAGAGCTGGACCTCAGCAACAACCAGTTCTCAGGGCCTTTCCCTTTACTCACCCTTCAGCTCCCAAATCTTCTTTACTTGGACATCAGATACAACGAGTTCTCAGGTCAGATCCCAGAAGAGCTCTTCAACATAGGACTTGATGCAATCTTCCTCAATAACAACATGTTCCAAGGTCAGATTCCTCAGAGCCTTGGGAACTCACCTGCCTCTGTCATTACCCTTGCCAACAACAACCTTTCTGGAAGCATTCCAGCCAGCTTTGGCTACATGGGTCCTAGAATTAAAGAAATATTGTTCTTCAATAACCATCTAACAGGTTGCATTCCTGAGGGAGTTGGGTTTCTAACAGATATGGAAGTCTTGGATGTGAGTCACAATGCATTGAGTGGCCATTTGCCAGATACTCTATCATGCCTATCTGGAGTTGAAGTTCTCAACCTTGCCTACAATCAGCTTTCTGGGGTCCTTCCAGACATTGTCTGCTCTTTGAAGAGTCTTGTTAATTTCACTGTTTCTTACAATTTTTTTTCTGGATTCAGTCAGGAATGCTCAAAGCTGGTTTTCAGGAGTGTGGGGTTTGATTTCTCAGGGAACTGCATTCCAGGGAAGAACATGCAGAGGCCTCCACCGGAGTGTAGTGGGATACCTGGAGATTTGAACTGCTTGAGGGTCCCTTCAGCAAAGCCTTTGATGTGTGATACAATGGATCAAATTCCAGGTGTGATTCACCCAAGAAGCTATGTCTTTGGCCCTTCTATGGCTGGTTCTCCATGAAATTAAGCCAATGCTCATCTGCTCAGTGGAAACATTTTATGGCCACTAAGTGTGGTGAATCAATTAAGAGGTCTCTGTATATCTCTGTGTCGAGATTTGAGTGGAATTTTAGTTATCATCTTTCTCTCTTGAAAAGTCTTTGGAAAAAGAAGGCTGGAATTTCATCAATTTAGTGTCTTAACCATCACTGGCTCTTATTCAGCTAGCACTACTGACAGTGGGTTATTGCTGTCTGTATTCATTCCATTTAAGGACTTCTGAGGAAAGAAAACATGTGGTTGAGAAATTAGTCAACCACTGACCATCCATTTTAGCCTTAAATTACTCTAATCGAGTGATTATGATTGTCCAATCAATATAATTTATATGAGACGCATCTCAAAAGAAGTGTCTATTCTCTATTGCCTTATTTTTCCATCTCTACTTTCTAGTTGAATGGCGTAGAAATCTAACTGGAACGGCCTAGGCTTTCATTGGTGATTTTGCATGGGTTTCATTTTCTGTGCATCATAAGAAGGGTCCATTTGGTTCAGAAATCTATACGAATATTTAGAAGAAAATTGTCCTATGTGGTGATAAATTTGGGCCGTGTGCTTTTGTGAATGCTTCCATCTTATACTTCTATGCTTGGTTGAGAGAAAGTAATTCAGAATAAAATGCCTTTGTTACTCTTTTTTTTTTACCTCATTTGTAGAATCAGTTTGATGTTACAATCATCTTATAAAAGAAAAAAGTCTGATGTTACAATCATAGAATAGGATCCAAGAAAAAATTTCAACGTCTTGCCGCATGGAAAAATTCTATTCCATTTCACTAACAAAAACCTAATTCCTCAATCAAACAACCCAAAGAAAAGTTTCCACTTGTGTTATCCATTTTCCATGATAGGGCCCACAGAATGAAAACACTGAGATCTTGTACTCATGTAACATGTGCAAGAGACTTGTCACCATTATAAGACAACAAGTGTTTTAGCTAAAAAAAAAGACAAGTGGCAACCACATTAGGGTATCTATGTGTAGTTGAGAGAGAGAGATAGAGAGTAGCTGGACATTAAAGATGAGATGCATTGGTTGTTTAGGAAATTAAAGCAAAGGTGTCAAAACTATTAAATGAAAGTCGTTGAGATAATAAAGTTGGCAGAGAGCAGAAGCTGAGATGGGCCCTGAACCTATTTATCACTCCCTGATATCGGGGCACTAATGCACTCATGGGTATGGCGTTGTCTCCTAGATCAACTTATTAGATCATGGGTATGGCGTTGTCCCCAATAGATGATCCGCACCGTAAATCATAAGGACGATTCTTACAGGACCGCCTCCCATATATATATATATATATGAGAAATATTTAAGTGTATCTATCTTTCACCATAGGGTGAGGAACACTCTTTTTTTTTGAAAGTTTCAAGTATAAAAGTGATTTTTTAAGTACATATGAATACTCCATATGTAATTGAAACTTTTCAAAAAGGGAAGTGTCCCTCATCCTATGGTGAGGAATAGATGCATAGGAATACTCCCTTATATTTTTTTACTGCAATTTCTTTTAGAGCAGAGCTATTTCTATGTTGATGTCTTGTTTCAGGGTATTCACATTGGTTCATTGGGTCAGTCAGGCACTAGCTCTAGCTCTAGTGTCAGAGGTATTTTGGACATTGTGTCAGAATTTCTATGGGCTTAAGAAAACTCTATAAATTTAATGTAACTTGAAATCCCTAAATCCAAAAATGAAAAGAAAGAGGGCTCTCTTTGTCCATGTACGTGGGCACACCGGAGTGCCATGTAGGTCTCTCATGTGATTTCCCTTTGTGTGCTTTGCTTGTATGATTGATTATGGATTGCAGGTTCTTTTAAAGCATAACTTCCCATCTGATTGTGAATGACTCAGAAAATATGTAGTTGCCACATTTTGCAAAGTTCCTTCCAGTGCTTAAAATGGGTGAATTTTAGCTGCAAAGTAGTTTTGAGCAGCAGAAATACTTGGAACCGTTTTTTTTTTTTTTTTTTGCCCCCTACTTCTAGCCATCGATTTGTAACATGGTGGTGCAATTAATGCAAAATGGGCAAAGATACAGCTTTGGGTGGCATAAAATGGTAAGGTCCACTATTAAGGCCATCACCTGCCAGGTTTAGTCCAGCTGAAACATAATGTAAAATAAAAATAATTAATAGTGGGTCCAACCAGCTCAACTGTCAGTTTTTTTCTTTCTTTTTGCCCTTTTTGTGGGTTTTTACAAGTACCCCAGATTTTATCTGATCATTCTGGTGAAGGTACCGGTTTTTGTCAAATCTGGTTTGATCACCCAGTATGGTCTGGTTTTTAATGAACTGCTGCTGTTAATTAACAGACCAACTCTCAACTAACAATCAATACAGCACAATATTATTTGGAATGGAAAATAAAGTATGAACATGAGCCCAACATGGAACTTGTGGGCTACACCATTAGGCAGCATGTTAGCCAGACAGGAAATTGAAAGGACCAACTGAAATCAAATCCAATCCAAACCACGGCAAATAATGCTCGCCCCCTACATAGGCACCAGCCATGCTATCCTGGACAAACTTTCTGGCCAGAAAGTTTGTCCAAGAAGACTTTTTGACATAGGCACTGAGCCAAATTGCTCTCCCATCAGAGGAAGGCCTAATATCAGATTGATTACATCTAAAAATCTTGATTCACATGCCAGTAAATTTGGGTTTTGTATCTTAATAATATATGTTCTATATGTAATTAATCTGATGGTTGGTTGAACTCCAATTGGGGTGAGATTTGGCTCATTGACAATGGGGAGTCAGAATATGGTTTTGAGTGGGCCCTGATGATCGACTTGAATGAATACAAACGAAGAGATGATATTAATTCTCCAGATTGCCCACAATTTGGATACTGTGGATTGGCAAGCTAGTATGCCACGGATAATAATTCACCACAATTTTCCTATGATGAAGCCATAATCAAGAAAAATATCTGTCCGAAGGGAAGTCATATGATGGTTGGTTCAAAGGGAACATAGATGATAATAGACTGGACAACTATCCATTCTGCAGAAGTATCCCACTGGTTCAGGCAATAAGATCAACGTTGAATTGTTAAAGAGCTATCAAAACATATCCAACTTCTACCTTCAAAAGCAAGTTCTCAAAAGATTAAAATCAACACCAAGTAACTCAGAGATCATCGATCATCATCTTAGATTTATCCCATAAATCTTGGTAAGCAACCAAGAGATGTCAAGGTCAAATGACTATTGAGTGATAATTTATCAACCATAGAGATAACCACAACAAAAGAATTAAGAATATGTACAACCAGCCAAAACAAAAATCTTAAAGAAAAAACCATTTAAGTCAAAACAGGTATACAGAGTATACAAGGTAAGGAGAACCACAATCACGAAACCGCATTTCCAGCACATAAATCTGTGTCTCAACCACCTTTGCCAACTCATATGGCTGCAGCCAAACCACCTCTGTTAAAATCAGAGGTTGCATCAGAATTGATACTTTCAAATCAGTGGTGACGGATCAGCTTTCCTCATTCCATTTGCTCATTGGTATCTCACCTGAATCCACAATGATAACCTTTTTCCTGGGTTTTCCATTGTAAGTCCCAGCACCCCCCTCTATCGCATAGACAGTGTCCATGCCTTGAATAACCTTGCCAAAGACGACATGCTCCCCATCCAGCCTGAAAAAAAGGCATGGAGACGCATGAAAGAAGGTTGCATTTTGAATAATTTCGTTGCTGTAATGTTTGAACTGTAGCTTACCAGCTCGCCTTGACTGTGGTTATGAAAAACTGGGAACCATTGGAGTTGGGACCTGAGTTTACCATGGAGACAACACCTGAATGCAGAAACATCAACACAAGCTTGGGTTTAAGGACTGCCTAAAAAAAGTGATTTCAAGCTGCAATGTCGAGCCAATCCACCTGTAGCCCAACATGTGAGGCATCCCATCTCCCCATCCACAGATACAACCACGGATCGATCCCTCAGTCTCTTGGATAGGGACTTTGAGTAGTGTGAGTGTGTGGGTGTGTATATACCAGAGCTAAAAAAAAATGCAATGTTGAAAAATGGTGCGCCTAGATTGACACACTTCAAAACCAGTTTTGTCTGTTTACCATTTTTTAGATCAATCAGTGTACAGATTCAGGTACTTAAATGACAGGGAAAACCCAAAATCCAACTTGGCTTGATATCCAGCCAAGTCAAGTGATTAAATGACTCAAATGTGTCTTAGTACACAATTTTCTAAAAATGCTATATAAAATTTTGATGAAAATAGATACAGAAGAGAAAGCTACAGGAAATTACTGAGAAGAATTAATTTGGATGACTGTCAAACTGACTCTACAGGTTTTTAGAACTACAAACTCAGAAGCATGCTAAGTCAACTCGATACAACAAAGTTTCGCCAAAAACCCAAAAAAATAAAATAAAAAATGATTCCATACTAAAAGAAAGAAAGAGCTAGGAAAAAAAAAAAAAAAGAATCTAAGGAGATGAACAAGGTCAAGTTGAATCTGTGAACTGAAAAGGCTTTTGACTTGATCTAGGTTCTCATTTTTCGATTCCCTAAAGGTTGGATTTTTAGGGAAGTGAAATTTGGAGATTTTGTGTGGAAAACATGGAACCCTTGTATCTTGGGCTCCATGCACTATCTGACTTGTTCCTGATGTGTGCCTTTGTTGGTTGTTAAAACAAAATATCAGAGATGGCTATATAAATATACATGAGTAGAATCCTCCCTACCTCACGTTCTTACATTTTTTTTTTCTCGTGTCATATTACATAATCAGCTGAGGTAATACAAAATCCAGTACAGCCCTGTGAACTCAGCCCAAAGACAAGTCCCCTAGCAGGGTACTGCGTTAACCAACTTTTGTGTATATTTAGTGATGAATGCTTGTTTTGAGGTAATGACATAATACGTTGCATAAAGTAGGGCAACTAAGGCAGTGTGACCAGCCATCCAAAGCAGATACATCCAGGTTCCATCTTGATTCATCCTTCGACCCAGTGTGTTCTACATTAGATTCCTTTTATGTGGGAGCTCACTCTTTACATGTGGGCCCTATTTACAGGATTGTGATTGAAAGATTAGGATGGTCTATTTGAGCAGATTCTATGCCATTGAATATTCGAACAGCATATCAGAAAATGACGATTCATATTGCAGCTAAAAATGTGACAAATCTTTATGAACGCGCAGCCACCCACTTCCTTTCTATAAACAGACACCTAATGCATCAAGATATGAAAGCATCTGCCAGGAAAATACTGAATGCAACAAATAAATTACTGGAAGCATATGATAAAAAGGGTTGATTCATCTAAAATGGGAACCACCATAAAGCAAATGCATGCATTAAAAAGAACAGCAGATGACCTGCATGTGAATGCTTTATCTTGAAATTCTCATCAGGAAAGGTGCCACCATAAATGGATTGACTTCCCCTCCCATCCCCATGAACAGTATCTCCACCTTGGATCATGAAACCAGAAATTATACGATGAAATGGTGTTCCCTTATACTGCAGATTCTTTCCGCTGACTCCCTTGCCCATTTCCCCTGCAATTCTAAGAGGCCAATTAAGATGGTGTGCAGCTGACAATTTGACATTGCTTTTATCATATATATGACATAAAAGTCATTGAAACTAGAAAAGACTGTTATTGTACTTCAAGATCACACACCTGCAGATAGTGAATTTTGGCAAAAAATAACGAAAGATGGACCACGACAACATAGAATTTCAGACATGCTCCAAATAATAATCCATAAGTAATAGTTGAAAGGACCAGAAAAATATGCTTCCAAGTACCTGTGCAAAGAGCCCTAAAATTGTCTGCAGAACCAGAGATAATTATGCATTAGCCAATCATAAAATTCACAAATAAAGAAAAGAAGAAGAAACAGGTTATCAATAGAAGGTATACAGAGAGAAGAAAGAGTGACAGTCATGCTAGTTAGCAAAGCCACCCTCTTTCATAGAGGGGGACAGCTTTCCAATCCCACAAGTTTGACTCCACAGTCCACTAATGACAAGGAAATACTCGGTCTTTCCTTTATGAAATTTGTCACATTACACAAAGGCCTAAAGATACAACTTTTTTTTTACTGGTATCAAGATACAACTTTTATTGAGATCCGTTAATATCATAGACTCCATGTGACAATGTGGTGTTTGTCAATAGTTGCGAATTTTGTTTCAAACTCTGTTTCAGTTGGACTGCAGATTGAAATGTTTCGGTCTGTTTGGCATTTCGGTGTTTCATGTTGGACTTCCATTTCAGTAAAAAAAAATTTAAAAATTTAAATATATAAACAGAAAAATATGGAAAATAGTAAAAGAAAGAAACTAACTCATACTATATAATTTTTAAATCATTATACTCAATCCACAATACAACATGTTATTTCTATATGCCAATCAAATCATGTTTGTGTGTGTTAATTGATATTATGACATCCATTCTCAACCTAGGTTTTGAAAATCGGACTATGGGGCGACTGGCTCGCCCTTGAGTCGAGTCATTACGGCCAATTTCGACCCAAATCTGACTCAAACTCTAGGTTCAAGGACCTTCAAAAAAATAAAAATAAAATCTTAAAAAATATAAAATATAGTTCCATAAATCTAGAGATTAAAGACTTTTTTTTTTGAATGATAGTTCCATAAATCTAGAGATTAAAGACTTGTGTTCTATTTACAAATAACGAATCAAGTTGTTATAGGTATAGATTACTGAAAGGCAACAACCAAAACATACCGACAGTTTTTGGTACGACCTGGCCATATAATCCAATAACAATTCTACCTGCAAAATATTCGACAAAATATCACATTTCTGTAGCAGAATAGGATATTTATTTGACACATCATGAAATAGGAGAGGCACTATCTAGTAGCCAAAAACTATCCTGAGGCATCCCAAAACGACAGCTCTGCACTGTGATCAAGCAAGATCCACATAAATCTAAAAGCAATCATGAGACAGTACAAAGAAGAAACAATGAGAGAACCCAAGAATAGGTTTTTGCTTAAGGACTTCATTG
The DNA here is from genome assembly GCA_012931725.1 of Litsea cubeba. Lineage (NCBI taxonomy): Eukaryota > Viridiplantae > Streptophyta > Magnoliopsida > Laurales > Lauraceae > Litsea > Litsea cubeba. The sequence continues at coordinate 86,907,536 of CM022948.1, read as the reverse complement.
TGGTGTTTTCATATTTACTCGTTACCTGTGTCCAAGGTAATTGTTGCAAATGGATTCCTACTTGCCTCAACCTGCATATCCTGTTTGCATTTTTTTTCCTTGTAACTTCTTATGATAACACAAAGTTATACCAAAAGACAAAGTTAAATACCTGCATGTTGGCCATCTATATCAACATCCAAGTAGACTCTATGAGTAATCTCAGGATCTTCTTCCACCTTATTCTCATCCTAAGATCAAAATCACAAGCCAGAGGAGTGTACAAACATGAAAGTATTCAGATCAATGTGTTGACCCAAAGTTGACTCAAAACTCCTCACAATAGATATACATCACACAGAAGATGTGAAATGCATGTTTACTATGAACGAACTAATGCATCTGCCTAAACAAATACTCACGGAGATGCATGAATTACAGTACCACTGAAATGGTCATTTCACCAAATTACACAGAACTTTCTTTTATTCGAAACATAAATTATAGCAATCAAGAAAGTGTATAAAAAAAACAATATAGTATAAGAGCTATATACTGTAAGAGCCTGGCATGCAGAGGTATAAATCAAAATGACAAACTGCTTTTGAATTTATTACCTTGCCAAGAAAACCAGATGGCAATATCCCAAAGCTCAAAGCTTTTTAGTGTAAATTGCAATATGAAGTCCAGAAGCAATACGATAATTTTCCTTTGCAGGCCAACTCACATGTGAAATTATTTCTAGATGTATTTTATGCTGCATTTACTTTCATTCTTCACCTCAAACTAGAGTTTGTCTTTAAGGAAGAGCTCTTAATTAAAAGCTCCACCACTACGACAGTAATTTCTCGAGTACGGGTTTTTGTCGGTAAAGAGGAATCAAATGGATTCAAGTGGATTTTTCTAGAACGTATCAATAAGCTAGACCCATGCTGCGAGTTGTCTCATGCCATAAGTAAACCCGAACACTCAAGAAATCTGTTGGACAAGCGGATTCACATCTCTTACAACCTACACAGTCCTCTGTTCTTGGAGCAGAAGCAATTTGTTTAGCTTTACATCCGTCCCAAGGTATCATTTCCAATACATCTGTGGGGCAGGCTAGTCGTATTGAAGAAAAAACAGAACAAGAAAATAAGTCTAATAATGAAAGGTGAGTAAGGTAACAAAATGCAGACAAATGAAAAGGGACATTTAAGGGAAACATTTCTTTTGCATATTCACTAACAAGAGAACCTAAACAATACAAGTACCTCTAAAATCCATCTAGCAAAACAAAGTTGCAGTAAAGAAAAATCGCCACCCATCTAAAAAAAGCCAAGCTCACAGAAAAAATTAATTGATGAATCATCACAGAGAAACCCAATACTTGTTCGGATCTCTCGAACAAAACAAACAAGCACCCCAAAAGGCTGCCACAAAATTTCATCCCCATATCAAACAGACGAGCCTCCTTCTACTCGATTCTTCGAAAACAAATGATTTATGACCACCCACACCACGAACACCCCAATTCATAGGATGAAACGAACTTGGTCGGAAAACCACTTCCGTATAACATAGCTTTCTCAAGCATACAATCCCCCAGAACAAAAAAAAATCCCCCAAATCGTCCATTTGATCAATCCAGCAAAAACCCAATTCATAAGAAAAAAAAACAAACTTCAACTTTAAAACAAATGGTACAAATACCCAATTAGTCATCATATCCGATTTCTATGATCCACAAAACACGCCCAATAATCCTAAATCAACTCAATCAAAACACCATCAAATCACCCAAATTCGGAATTCTCCTCAACAACACTGCCCACATTAAAATAAACAAATCAATGAACTAACAAATAAAAATGGGTCTGTTGATGCAATTTTCGATTAGTGCTGCAGAAACCCAATTCGAAACAATCCTATTCTCTCGAAAGAAACGGAGACCCACATAAAGGAAAAAATGAAAGAAAAAAAACTGAAAACTTGGATGGATGTGAGGTTTAATTGAAAGAGAAGATGGGTAGAGGGACTTACTCGGCGAGAGAAGGAGAATGAGAGAAAGAGGATGGCAACGACTGGAACTAAAAGAAGAAGCTTACGATGCATTCCTCTCTACTGCTTCTTCTTCTTCCTACCCTGTGGAATTTTCTACTCTGCTCGTCTCCTTCGTCTGTGATGGATGGAAATGGATGCTGGATTGCTGCTAGTTCTGCCTTCTTACCATTGCGATTTGGGACGTAAATGGGTTGGGCTTTTGGGTTTTGTTCAAAGCCCAATCCAACTAATTTAGGCCTTTTTTGTTTTTTCCGCTCTTGAGGGAGAAGAACTGTAAACTATCCCAACCCTAAATCAGCCTAATCTGCAGGGTACTCCATTCCTTTCCCAAGTGCTCTTCCAGCTAGGGTTGTTCATGGGCTGGGCTAGCCTGAGATCGATCTCGCCCATCCGGCTTTAGGCCACCGGGCTTGGATATGTAATTTGGGCCCGTTTAATAATCTGGTCGGGCTTATATTAAGTGAAAGATAGCCCAAAGCTCAGCCCGGCCCAGATGATATAAGGAGTGCATGCAATTTAATTTAATTAGGCTAAAGATTTGCTAGAACGCCCATGATATTGATCAAAAGCCCAGTTCAGCCCGGCTGGTTGACTAAATGGGCAGGATCGGGCCTGACTTTTATGGCTCATCTTGGGCTTGGGCAGGGCCTGAATATACCTCAGCCTAGCCCGGCCCATGAACACCCCTACTTCTTGCAATGCTCATCTACTGTAGGATTTTTTAATCCATTTTTTGTTTTACAAATCGAGTGTATTTAAAATAAATAAATAACTCGAGTTCATTCTGTTACCTAACTAAGCACAACTAATTGCCGAGAATTTGTGATATGATGGACAAAATTTGAACCTGACTAATTAATTAAGGGTTCGGGTTGACTCTCGGAACTTTTGGATTTTTTTTTTATTGAAAAATGATTTGTGAGTCCAACTAGTTGTTAGGAAGTTAAAGACAAATCTACTTAACAACTCTCTTGAGTGGGATGTCATTCGAATTCGCAATTCACACGAGGCTACCCATGTAATATATTTTTACCCATGCGACCTGGGGGGACAATGCCTCTTCCAAGTTTGAACATAAAATCTACATGGTTCTGATATGATATAAAGTTTGACCAACCAATACATCTCAAAAGCTTAGGGCTTGTTTGTTTGCCATAATATAGAATAGAAAAGGAGTAAAAAAAGTTGTAACGGTTGAATTTTTTTACCTCAAAGCGTGTTTGGCTGTCTAGTGAAATAAAGATGTCCGGTGACGTGGCACCCTCCTTACTCTAGTGAACCCATCAAAATTTCTTTCAGCCAACCTGAATAACTTACTTACTTTACTTAACCTTCTTTCTTTTTCATAAGTTGCTACCCCTCACTTTCATCTTACTTTATTTCAACAAACAAAACACAAAGTAATTCAATATTCATTTTATTTCAACCCACTCCACTTTAATTTTATTCCAAATATGAGATTTACTCTACTCTTACTCTATCCCTCTTTTGGAAACAAACAAGCTAAAAGCTTAATATCCATGCATATTATTGTCTACATGCTTTAATATCCATTGACAACACTCTAACCCGACTGCACATAGAAAATGGCACCGTCATCTGAAAGTGTAGGATCCAAAATTAAATTAGCTATGAAACTCACTTTTGGATATGGAAGAAATTCAGATCAAGATCCAAATCCATGCATATAAAATTAGAAGTTTTTTAGAAATTACTAAGATAGACCAGCCTTTGAAATTGTGGGACTACAACTTGAGATCCATCTTAAAAATCATGGAATGCGGGGCCCACCTATAGAAAATCTTTTTTTTTTTGGTACCCATCTAGGTGGTTGGACCCATAAGAGACCCCTTCTTGGAAAGAGAACATCTACTCAACAGGAAAAGAACCTACACATGTGGGGAGGAAAACATGATGCACCACGGGGAGATGACCCAGTGAGGTGAGAAACGGATTTGCCAACAAACTAGGCAACCCCTTGTTCCCACCTTTAGAAGTGAGGAGGATACATTGAGGTCCATTGGAAAGTCGTTGAGGGCTTATATGGTAGAGACTTTGGGAATTTGGAAGTTTCTCATTCTGAATATTTGAAAATTGTGAAGTTTTCGTATCCTCCTGATTATACCATAGGCACATGGGATTTTTTATAAGAATTTTGACATTTCCAGACGAACAAAATTTTTGTCATAAATATTTGCAAATTATAAGCTCATTCCATGACACGATGACCTAAATCCAAACCAACTATAGACGCATAATCTTCTTTCTGTTTTTGGAAAAAGGTTTAAAGCTTTTCGCTTATTTTTTTAAAAAAAATACATGAAGATTTGGGTATTTCAAAAAATATAATAGTTTTCCGCGATTCTCTCAATCAAGTCCTCTCCATTAAAAAAATGAGAAATTATAAAAATACTCCCGTGTCATTTTTTAAAATCTCGCTCTAATAACTTTTTTAAAGACATTTTCTCTTTAATAACTCATTCAAGCAAAATGATCAAAATGATCTAGTGGGGCCCACTTCAACTACCTTTATGTATAGATGGTTTTAAAAATGGAATTCCAAATGACTAAAAAACTAGCTAGCTTCATTAATGATTATGATCATCAAAATCAAAATGGCTGATTTTAGAGAGGAAAGATTTTAAGAAAAGACAAAATCATGTCATAAGAAAAGGGCATTTTTTTTGTTTTTCAAAAAAAAATTATTGAAAGGACTTGTTGAAAGAGTTAAGGAAAACTTTTTTTTTTAAATATTCGAATCTTTATATACTTTTTTGAAAATTAACCAAAAGTTTTATACGTTTTTTTAAATTCTCCCTTTAAAAAAAAAAAAAAAAAAAAATTAGAGACACTTTAATGGTCTCTATTGCTTTCTTCGTATTACTATCTTATCTAAGACATTTTAAGGTCTCTATAGCTTGCTTCATACTACTGTCACTTGTAAGCTCAATCTATGCTGGGATCATTATCCTCATAGAGGCCCCACATGTCGTCTCTAATCTGGATATGGATCTGCCCACATCAAATCCAACCCATCTGCATCTGTTACCAAGTAAAAGGTCCTGCTATAATTTGGTCATATGTCAAATTCATATTTCATCAGTCATTTCCGGCCATCTGATTAATTATGCTTTTGGTTTAACAACCCTAGAGTGAATAATTTGAATTAACACAATAGCTAATTATATACCTCCGATCATGCCGACATCCCCATTCCACAGTCAGTGCGTCATGGGTCCCGCCCTAGGACGGGCACCCCTCTATATTCAAAGATGCCGACCTTTACAATGGTAACGGGGATATGTGGGAATGTTCGTAGGAGAAAATTATCCTAACACAATGATTTGGAACAATCCCTCTTTTCATAATTTGGATGGGTCAATTGAACCCAAGATGCTGCATGAGCCCCTTTCTGTTTGACTGTATAAAAAAACTCTGCCATTAGAACGGTAGAGGATTGGGCTTCTAGATTGTGTATATCCTATCATTTTCTTGAAAAAATTACCTTGTGTACCTACTTAGCTTGTGGCTATATAGATACATAAATATGTATAAAATTGTGTTAGCTACCTTTTTAATCCAACAATCAATCGTACAGTACGACAAACTCTTATTGGAATAAAATTTGGAGATTTTCCGTACACTAGGAGGCACTTATTTTAAATTGCTAGGATTTTGCAGTGTGAGTGTGCGACTAAGTTGAGAATAAATTACCTTTTCTATCTATTTTGGTATGGGTACATTGGTGCATGAAAAAGGCATAAATATTTAATCAATTTATAGATATATTAAAAAAATTACAAATCTCTCGTACATGAGTACAGGGTTAGGCCAACCTACCGACCAAAATGGGTGAAATCCTGATAAGGATTTTAAAATATGGGTGAGAGAGTAAAAGAAGGAGAGAAGGGTTGCAATATGGATGTGGATTGTTGTATATTTAAAAGACACAGCATTTTCATACCTCACATCACATGATACTCATGGCTTGGCAAGAACTCAAGACTTGGTCTAAAGGTGATATAATCGTCTGAGGATACTCCCCCAAAATTCAAATTGATGGCGTAGGAGCAAGGATAACAGCATGAAACGAGGAACTTTCCTTGAACTTTCTCTTTTTAGTTGTAGATTGCAACCTGCTTTGTACATTCAGTGTTTGTTGGTGGGTCGTCCAATCCGGTTCATGATTCCTACTATTTAGGCATAAATGCCTATTCCCCATGTTCAAATATTCCCCTTTCTTTTACGTCACGGCTTATGGCGAGTGCCCCTTGTCCTTTGATTTTCTACATTGCTTGAGACACAAAGACTAGTCAACGACAACCTTTCACTTTCAATGATTTTGGTAGGACCCATTGCATACGTTAATTAATATGAAATGATAAAATGTTACCACGCCTTATACATTTGGAGCTCACTTTTATTGGGGGTTTGGGGTGTTTGAATGAATTTTTACGAGAATTTACGTGTTTAGAATTTCTGATAGAAATATTAATTGTTTGTCTGTTTGGTATTTAAAATTTTAATCTAATTAAAAAGATTTTAAAATTTAACCTTTTGAATATATTGTCACTTTTGCTTTATAGTATCTCCAAAGCTCATCTTCCAACAATGAATTTAGTTGGGGTCAAATATTCTAACAGAATTCTTAATATCTTGAAAACAAATGGCCAATACGTGACTCAAATGACCAAAAAAAAAAAAGTCCCCATCAACATACAAGAATTGGCACAAATTTTACACCAACTAGATCGAGTTATTGGCTGAATTGCCTATAAGAAACCCAACCATATGTTTTGCATACATGATCATGAATCCAATTCACTACATTTGAAGTGGATTTTTAACTACGGTATACACATATAGGAAATGCATGATATGAGTATGTTAGATTAAACACACATAAGTCGCTCTCATATCAAGTTTGATTGCTAGCAAAGGTTAATAAATTACTGCTGTGGGATATTGGATGGTCTTTCTAGTGAATATCATACAAAAAAGGCCTTCTAACCATGCAATTAAATGTAATATCCCTTTTGAGCTTACAAATGTACCAAGGCCAAAACATGTCTATACATCATAAAAAATCTTAGATGCCACACATACAAGACATCATATTGATCAGCTTTACTTTCCATGAGATCGAAAACATGTGGAAGGTAATGAGCTATCATTAGGATCTGTACTACAACTTGCCAAGAACCATCAATTGCTAAAACCCAAGGCATCGACACTTTTGAGGTTTGGCCTAACCTAAAAGCTCTTTATAAAGTTAGGTAAGTTTCAAGGTACTCCACATTGAAAACCTTCTCTTCAATCCATATCAAAACTCAATTTCATATCAAAAGGTAACTAATACCAAGAAACAAGGAGTTTCCAATCCCATTATATTGTCGCTACTTGTGTGATGATGATGTCCATTTCCTTTACTAATTTTGTTGTAAATCTAGATTAATATCCCTTATTTCAAGTGAGGGACTCATCTGGACTACTAATATGTGTCCCTCAATACCGCTTGTGCAATGCGAATTCAACACAACATAATCATTGTAGTTCTAATTAAGGGCTTGCATGCCAACTTGTGAATAGTTGCAACCTTCCATTGCATGATCATTAAAGTCTTATTATTTTTGTTCATGCTGCTTGAGTATTAACTTTTCGCTCAACTCTACTTTTGAAGTCATTTTTTATTTAATATCTAGCTCAAGGGTTTGGTTCGTTATTTTATTTTCCTTCTTTTTTTATTTTGCAGACAGAAAAAGAAAAAAGAAAAAAAAGAAGACATGATTCACTTTTGATCAAAGTTGTGCACCTTATCATTCTATAAAGACAAGCTAACCTATGATTAATACAAACCCTCATGTGCATCTGTACTTGTTAATACATAACCAATTTGATGCTAATTGGCCATTTGATAAAACATGCAGTTAGAAAAAACACTGAATCTTCATGTCCTAAAATAAAGGGTTCTGATCATCTGATTGAAATATTATATATAGGGAGATGCTACTGTGAGAGTTGTTCTCACGATACTATAAGAGTAAGGGTGGGGGCCGTCGTATCCATATCCAATTCCAACAACCTAAATGCAAGGGCCCCCACCCTTTACTCTAATAGTATTATGAGAGTAACTCTCACAAAAGCATTTCCCATATATATAGAACTGGAATAGTGCTACTCTCACAACACAAAGTTAATTATATCTATTTTTTACATCATGGAACTGAAAAATCCAGTTCTAATTGAATTTATCTTAATTTTGGAGACGACCATCATGCGAAAAATAAGGATAATCGACTTTGATTTGTGGGACTATCGCTGTTTTAGTTTAAATAAGCTAAGTTTCAGCTTAGGAGAGTTGACCCATACACATATATGTGTGTGTGCGCGCGCGCGCATGTGTGTATACATCCATATTTTTCATTTATTGTTTATCCATCCATTCTAAGGGAAATATCCTATTTTGATCTAAGCAATTTAAATGAGCGTGTGATAGGTTTGATGTATCATCACAATGATATTATGCCATGGTACCCGATAAAATTGAATTGCCGTTAAAAACTGATATTTGGTTAATTATACGTACAATAGTAGTTCTTCACCTTTAAAATATTGGTGTTTGGTAACCATACAAAAGTGTATCTCCTTTAAAGTATTGGTGCTTGGTTAATTAACTATGTATACAACTCACAGCCACCCTCTAATCAAGATAAATCCGGCCCTAGTAAGAATATCTTTTATTCTGATCTACTAATAACAATTTCAATGAAAAGGCTATTAAGATCCAAATGGAAGCAAACTAGTACATACCAACACAAAACAAATCAATATACGGAAGCGAATAATAACATTGGATATTAAAAACATGTTTAAGCCTCAAAATGAAAACAAATGTGAGAATGAAATAATTATACCCATGAAAATGGCTGGATTCAATCATAAAGAAGCTGATCTAGTAGAAAATGAGAATCCAAAAAGAGGGTCATGTTCTCTTATTCCATCTCCCACTACCCAATCCCCCCTGCAACTTCTTTATGGGAACGAATCTGCATGGGGAAACCGCAGGACTATAAGTCTATAACACAAAATGAACCGCAGTGGAAACAGGCGCAACAATCTTCCATAAAAGCAAAAGAAATGAATATCACCTTTTCATGGTGAAGAAGACATGACACACTTTTTTTTTCTTCCTTCTTTTTTTTTTTTTAAATATTGCATGTGGAAAGAGACATTCCCACATTCTATTCTCTTCACCTTCCTAGGTGGATATCTCTATTTAAGTTCAAAAATATCCATCCTAAGGCATCACTCGCCTCATTGTTTAGGATTCTCTATACTTGAAAAGATGTCCATATTCTCCATGAACAGTATGTAATTGTGTCCTATGCAAATTATAAAACAATTTAGTCATCAAACATCACCAACAAATGCCCATGTCCCTAGACAGTTCAATCACTGGATCATGCAGAATTTTAGATGCATGATCTAAGACAAAACAACAGTACTTTTATGGATTATAATCATCTAATAAGTGAAGTTTATGTTGCATCTGTTGATTGGCCCAAATATGATCTCATGTGGTGGGCCCAACCAAAAGAAGTGTTGCCCCTCACTTGACGGCCGTATGGTGGTGTTGTGAGAGGGAAACTGTAAACAAATTCTACTTTCTCACCTCCCTCTCTCCTTCAAAAGAAGTTAGGAAAATATTGATTGAGACTTGATTCAATCGATTGGAGCTGTTCATTATATATCTCACTCTACAATCATGGTATCCATCATTGTCACCAGATCATCTCTGATCACGTGTACCGGTGTACGGAAATAGATGATCGAATTCGATCTCTAGTAGATGAGAACTCAGATCTCCACAATGGGTGCTTGATCCCAATCGACACAACACGTACAAGGTCTGTGTTCGCGTTTATAGTCTCCAACCAAAAGTTCATTTATCAGTTGATCGATGTTGCCTAAAGCTTCCGTTGGTCGACCAAATGCAGGCACTTAATATAATGGTATTATGGTTCCAAGCAATCAATCAGTATTCTTTTGAACTGTGAAAGTGGTGGCCCATCAATCCAACTGTTCGGATAGCATGCTCATATTTGGATGATAGATAAGGAAGATCAAGCCTCTCTCTGTTGGAGTTATTAAAAAATGGCCAACATATCTTTCTCAAATAATATTTAATGAAGTTTAGACCTTTGTGTCCTTTATTCCTTATTAAGAAACTACGTTGAAGGTCCCTAAAAACAAAGATACCATACCAACTCAGATTAGCATCTTATCTTGCACGTCCCATAAAAAGAAACGAAACCAACGCAAACAGACCATGCAAACTCAAATAAAAAGAAATTAAAGAAATCGAGGCAAACAGACCATGCAATCATGCATCTCTCTCTCTCTCTCTCTCTCTCTCTCTCTCTCTCTCTCTCTCTCTCTCTCTCTCTCACACACACACACACACACACACGAGACGGGATATTTGTAGTGTCGTGGGAAACAATGTCCATCAAAATGGGACCACTGGTGATCAGCAATCCAGACCATTAATGGGATGTACTGTGGATGTCTTACCCTCCAAAAGCTGATAGATCTTAAACCGTGGAGCAATGGCCCTATTAAGATTGCAGGTTAAGATGTTAGAATCCAAGAAAAATATAAATTCACCTGTGATCACCAAGGATATTTTAGGTATTTGCCCGAGGAGCATATAATTCCTCCAAAGAAAGACTGTTAAAACTGGCCCATCCTAACTGAAAAGATCATATTGAGAATAGAATAAAGCAATAAAGAGCATCCCTTTCTCAAGTAACATAAGCTAAAGAGAGCGCCATAGAATGTGATTTCTGTTATTATAAGGAGAAGCCCACCTTCCAAAAGAGCAGCTGGCAATTACTCTCCACTCTCCCACAATTTTCTTTACAAATGACCTCAATGTCATAGGCTCTTTGGTTCCATCCCATAATGGAAATAGGACTTCTACTGCTTAGAATTCAGTTTCTTCTCTGTGAAAATGCATAAATGCAAAAAAAAAAAAAGTACAGTATGAAAAATGTAAGGAGAAAATGATGTTTATTTTTATAAATTATAGTCTAACAAACGAATGCTTCATTATCCAAAACAGTCAAATAGGCCTACATATTAAAACCTACAAAAACTATAAAATCCTGAACTAAATCCCTTAAAGACCCTGGAAGTTCCATTCTTGAACAACAGTAACGACAATAATTAACAAGTTCCTTTTGCACAAACCCCTTTGGTTTATGTGTTACAACATAATAGAAACAATACATATGAGGAAAGAGAGAGAAAATAATAGCAATAATAATAGATGTGGTGATGAGTATTATATAGTCATGACAGCGGTGATGATTTTCATAGATTATTGCCTGGTTGTAGCCATTTGGCTTCCATTATATTGTCAGCAACAGCATCTTTGCGTTTTCTTTTCCTTCTTCATCTTCATATTATCCATCTCCATCAATCTTTTTGTCCTTTTTTTCCCCTACCTATCCTTCTTTCTTTGGCCCCTATATCTCCGAGTTGGATTATTATACAGTTAGTTTGGCTGAACAATCAGATCTTTCCAAGACCCCTACAAGATAGGGTAAATAAGAAAAGGAAGGAAAGCTTATAATTGTTTTTGGCTTCTTCCCTTGAAAAGAGGTGCAGGATAATCTGAAATGTTAATGATGAAGGTGGTGATGATGTCTGTTAGGGCTTTGGTGCTTGTATGTGTGCTTCTACCCATGATGATCTGGGTTGTCAGGGTCAGGCCAGTAGGAGTACTTTAGCCATTCTGCCTCTTGAGGGTTTGCCATTGATGACTCCTGCAATATGGGTTACATGTGAAGAATCAGGATAGTGTGTGTGAACATTGCTGCAAGTTGTGTGAGCAATTATATATAAGCCCAAAAGAGCTGTCATTTATCTCGTTCCCATTTCTTTTCATTTCTTGTTTAAGTTGGGTTTCTATTTTTTAATTAGCTGGCTCCCTATAAAACAGGCATGAGAAATGAGTGTTTTTTTTTTATATATATATATTCCTACAAACTATGGAAGGAAAGGGCTTACTTTTACCTTTTTCTTTTTCCATTTGAAAAACTCATATTAGGGGCTAGTTTAAAAAGGAAACTATCAAATAAAATAGGCTTCAGTTTTTACTTCTTTATGGTTTCAATTAAAAAAAAAGACAAATTAATAAAAACCCAGAAAACAACTAAAGGTAGTTTCTGTCTTCATATTCGCACACAAGGGTGTTTTCATTTTATTTCATTTTATTGAATTTGATGAGTCTTAATTAGGATGATATATTGGAAAAAGAAAAACCCAGAAAACGTAACCAGAAAGAAAAATAAGCTTTCTCCTCTCTTTTTCTCCAAAAATAAAAAAACCATTCTCATATATGTTTTTTTACCTAACCTTTTAAATTTTGTTATTGTCAGTACATGACGCACGAGAAGATGTAAAAAGAAAAAAAAAACTTGTTTATGTATTTGTAAAGTTATAGTACTTTTGTGATACAAACAATGGAAGATGTAGGGCTCATGTCAAATTGATGTGATCCAAATCAGAGTGATATTCACCATTAGACTGAACTCATCTTCTGCATCAGAAGAGATCACCCTGTGATTAATATATCTGGTTAGAGTGGTGCTTGGGCCAGTCAGAGTTCATATTTGTTTTGACCCAACTGTCAACCTTCACAAGTGGAGCCCGCAATTTGAGGGCAACCTGTAAGTATTTAAGCACCTTATATACACAATCCCCTGTATCTAATGAAATCTCTTTATCGAGTCCGAAACAGGGAGATGATGTTTCAACCTATCAAATCATGCCAACTATATAATTTTTTTTTCCTTTTTTCATTTCAAGTATGGTGCATTAGTTGGCATAAGAGCTTATACAGTTGGCATGATTTGATAGGTTGAAACAACATATCCCTGTTTCGTCGGACTCCTATTTATCTTTCTTTTGCTATCTTAATAATTAAAGAGAAATTAATGAATTCTGCTGTGACATTTTCTTTCAAAATAAAATTGGCATTACCATCTTTATATTTTTCCCTTTGCTTTTATACTTTACTACCTATGTTCATTTATTTTACTTAGCTATCATAACCAAAAGCTATATAAATATGGGAAAAAGAAAAAGAAGGGAAGTCTTCCAGCCCCCTCTATTCCACGAGAACGAAAGTGAAATTTATTTACAATTACATCCATTTTCTCGTATATAAAAGTAACCCCTCTCTTTTCAGTTTTTACATAAATGCACATATACTCCCTTGACAATATCGATCAGCCACTTAGACTGGTAGTCAAAGGCCCAAAATTGTGTTTTGCTATCCTCCATCTTTGGGCCCGTTTGGTAATTTTACTTGTCAAGTAAAGAAAAGTCAAATCAAGTTAAACATCAAATCAAAAGCACTTTTTTACAAAACTCCCTCTATCTTTTAAAAAAAAAAGTAAAAAAACAACTACCTTTATTCACTAAAAGACAAAATAACTCCATTTCCCCATACAAAAAGTGAAAAATACTCCATTCCAAACAACTAAAAATAAAATACCAACATAACCCACTTATATTTTATTCCCTCTTTTTATTTCACTTCACTCCACTTTATTTTAAAAGTAAGAAAAACTACTCAAAAAAGGATGAAAATGATCTTTAACTATGAGCATTCCCCATTCTATTCTCGGTTAGTTTAACCTTAAAAATAAACCATGGGACTATAAAATGTGGTATATATAAGTTAATTTACATACAAGATGGTAATTTACATTTTAGGGTGTTGATCTTTAACTATGAGCATTCCCCATTCTATTCTCGGTTAGTTTAACCTTAAAAATAAACCATGGGACTATAAAATGTGGTATATATAAGTTAATTTACATACAAGATGGTAATTTACATTTTTAGGGTGTATAATTCTAACCAAAGTAAAATATTAAGTTTCCGACAAACTAGTTTAACATTTTCTCCAACGGTCATGTGAGAGTTTTGACCCTACCATTTTCATTTGGGGATTCCCACTTTGTGGATGGTGGGGATTGAATATCCCTCACCGCCCTTATATGGGGCTCCCTTAGGTGAAAAATTGCATTTAAAGCAAAGCTAATTGTATCCTTCGATGAAGTATTATCGAGCTAGGTCAAGATGATGGAAAAACAATCTTGACAATTGGTCAAGCCAATTAACTCATATTGTCAAGAGAGAATGGGTTCTAGCACACAAAACTCAAAATCAGAGGTCGTTACTTGTAATTTTATAAAAGATAGGTGGCATGTACAAATTTCAGAAAAAGAAAAAAAAAAACGTTTCATAGTCATCCCTTTTGCCTTTTCTTTTTAAGCCTTCTGGTTTTGCCCTATTGGACATAAGTTGGGTATTTGATATTCAAGCTTCATGATTGAAAGGTATAAGCAGCTCCGACTTACCTCTTTCATGTCGTTGGAAGTGCACCCCATTATCAGTTCTTCCAAACCAGAAGCTGATCTCCCTGCCAGCTTTTGATGCTGATGTTGCTGCTGCATTTGCCAATCAAATTTTCAACTAAAAGCAAAAGATTGTTGAGAATAAAAAACCCTAATGTTCGATCACATGAAAAAAGGGACAAAAATGCATGCAACCCATATGCCATTATCTAGTGTGTTGATGTTTAATCAATATCCATTGTCCATGTCCAATGAGCCCATCATCTCAAGCTGTCAAACAACTTTGATATTCTTTCATAAAAGGAAAATGACTATAAACAGATTGGACATTTATTTATAGTTGACACACAACCACAACACCATATGGATCTCTGGTAATTTACTATTTTTATTAGTCAGTCAAGGCATATTTTGGCGGGTGCGACCATTATGACCTGGTATATAATAATTGTATGTAGGTCACAAGAGATTGTTTTGATTTATATAAATTTTGTTATTAGTTATATACAATCACAAATAGAGTTAATGGGTTATTTATGGTTTAATAGTTAAAGAGATAGTTTAATAAATTCTTGGGTTTTTTCTAGTATAATGGGAGAATATTGCAAAAATCAAAACAATTAAAGCATTTTAAAGCTTATAAAAATATCTAATGTTCAAATTTATGAACATTAAAGATAAATCACGTGAACATATCAAGTTATTATCCTGACTGGTATTTTCAGTTTTGTTGCATTAAATGAAATATTAACGTTTCAAAAAAAAATCAGGGTTTATAACTAGGTATTTTCAAGATAGTGCTGGTATTTGTGACATTGGTCTATATAACCAAAATATATCAGTCACCAATGACCAGTCTACATTATGAGGAGCCTTCTCACAAATAACATTCTCAGGAAATTATCATCGCAGAAAATCTCTAGATATACTCTCAAATATTGGATATATAACCAAGAAATTACCCTACGAATAAAAAAAATCTCTAAAATAAAGATATTAAAAAAACTAAATCTATGTATATGTCACTAGTAAAAAAAGTTTTATTTTATCACAAATTTATCATTTTTCCTGGTGCGACATTTCATTTTTCACAATATTTCTATAATAATGTGTAGTTATCGATAAGTTATCACTGCTATGTTAGTATTGCAATAATATTGTGGTTTCCTTTTTTATAAAAAAAAAATAGAACAACCCAATGATATTTGAGAGGTTGGTGAGGGCCCAGTCAACTGTATGCTTGGTAAACCAAGAAGGGCATATATATGGTCCCAACAGATGATCTTTTTCTTTTAAAAAAGTTAAGAGGACATGTTTATTCCAATCAGTAATACCTGGAATTTTTGGCTTTGGAGGATCATCCTTGGGACCTGGTAAGGATCATCAAGAAAGATGGAGTTTTGATGGAGGGGAGGAGAAATGATGTTGGAGATTGGATTTGAAGGCCTGCTGACGTGGTAGGATGCCGTTGAAATTGGCTGTTGGGGCTGATCGTGGGTCATGTGGTGCTGTGGCCTTTGGTGCTCGTGCTCTTCATGCTCTTCGCACGTGCGACCCGACTCCTCTCTTGCCTTTGAAGCCTCTCCCACCCCCACCTGTCAAGCCTCAGTTTCAAGTCATTTCCTTTCACCTTTCTGTTATTTCAAATGGGGTTTTTTCTTGTGATCTCTCATTCTCTCCTTCCTTTGATGGTTACATTAGTAAGTATACTATTTACAAATTAATGGTGGTGATAAAGAAGATGACTCTCATTACTTATTATAAGGTTTTTTTTTTCCACTTTTTCTTCTTCTAATACTATCATTTTTTGGGTGTGTGGTGGGTTTGTGGTATGCTAAATATAAATTCTTTAATTTTTTTTTCACTTTTTGTAAGTCAATGAGGAATTCAAGCCAAAAATCTTTATTTTGGTCTTGTGGAAGTGGGTCTTTCTAATCTTTCCCAAAGCTGTCCTACTTTTTCTGCATATCTCCACTTTTTTAAGTAGATTTTTCTTAGATGAAAAATATACAGCACCATTCATGCAAAATCACCTGTATGGAATGAAGTGTTTATTTCCTTCTCTTCGTTTGGTTTTTTCTTTTGACTGAGTGTGTCTTAATTTTTTGTGTGACTGTCATGTAAAAGACAGCAATCACAATCTTCGAACACAAGTATATTAGATAAACAAGTGCCTACTAATTAGAGTTTTTCTTCTTATTTCTCATGCTATACTGTGGCATAAAGTGTATAAGAAATTACAAAGAAGCACACACTTTACATATATACAAGAACTAGAATTTTGATTTTACTAAGATTTATTGGAATAAAACAATCTTCAAGAACAACTTTTAGTGCGAAAAATAATGTACTTTTCAAATCCTTTATAATCTTTTGGTGGAAACCAGGACTTAAAACTGACCAACCCCAAACATTTTCTTATATAGTAACTACGAGAAATGTTTTATATGAACTCATGATTCCTATGTATGACATAGTTGTCATGATATATGATTTATTTGTATATATATATATATATGTAAGTATTGCCAACAGCAGGCTAATGTTAAGAGAACTTTCATGAAATAGTGTATAGTAGTTACTTGATCACACACAGATACACATACACAAAAAAGATGTGAGCATCTCTGCATGTGGTGAATTGGTGATTGTTTAGGGATATATGGAGCGAGAATGTAACACTGCATCATATATGGGTGTCATTTTTACCTCATCAAAGCTCTTCCTGAATGGAGTGAAGCTAAAGTTATCAGACTTCATTTGCTGAATATCCATGGCAGTGTAGGCAGATATCCCAGCCCCAGACAATTCCTCCCTGTGGCTTACTTCTTTAGAAGAACAGCTTCCTCCGCCACTCTCCCTTCTATGGTCACTGCCCTCTCCAGATGCACTCCTATCTGACAAATTACATTGCCTTGGTTGGGTCTGATAGAATATCTTGGAGACCACAAGCTCTCCTTCTTTCTCTTCTTCTAGCTGACCCAAGTGGTATTGGTGCATGACCCAGTTGGTTTTCTCGGGCTTTCTATGCTTTCCAAAGTTGGTATACAAGACTAGGATCTTCTTGCAGCCTTTCTGTTTTCCATTCACCAACACTGGCCTAGTCTTGCCTGTTTTGTGCCATCTGGTCTCTCCCCCTTGCAGATCACATTCCGTTTGTATCTTTCTTCTTTTTCTGGTTCCTGTCGTGTAGGCCTTGGAAGGCCTGTGGAAGAAGTGCCTGCTGAGACCATCTTTCGTCACACCTGAAAGTTTGGCAGACATTAAAAATCAAGTGGCTTGCAACAACCAACTATTCTTTGTTAGTTGTAACAAACCTGGGAGAGACTGGACTTAGAAGAGACAAAACTCCAGTAGAATTTTACAAACAATTCAACTGGAGAGAGAGAGAGAGAGAGAGAGAGAGAGAGAGGTTTCCCTACTTTTTTTCCTTTTAGATATGAGAGAGAAAGAAAGAATGCTATTTTATTTTAGATATGAGAGAGAGAAATTCCATGTTTGAATTTCCTTACCTGGAAGTTTCTCAGGATGTGTGTAGCAAATCCCATCTTCTCCTTCTATTGTTGGTATGAACTCATCAATCAGAGGGTGAGATTTGGATTGCTCAGATTCGACCTTTGCTTGGAGATGTTCTATCAGTTCTTGGTCTGTTGGATCAAATTTAACTCCTGCTGGGAGCCCTAACCAGTCCTGCAATTTCCAAATTAGAAAAAAAAAATCAGAATTTCAACTTATATATTTCCTTGTAACAACCATAACCAACGCCACCCATCATCCCTATTTTATTTAATTTCCCATTTAGCCACACATTATCTTTTAATTTTTCATACCGGTTTTCGTTCAAGCTTGTGACCGCAGCTGGGGCATTGCTTCGATTCACACATACGATGCTCTTCAAGCTTCGCATCGATAAGATCAGAGCTGCTTTTTGATCCTGTACTATAATTCATTGCTAATTCGTAGAAGACTAGATGCTTTTTTTCATTGCTTCAACAAAATCCCTTCTTCCCCTCGAGTCAGTTCAGGACCTCACGTCCATCAAACGCTTGGACTGGATATCGCGCCCATCAACAGAATCCAAGCCCAAACAAGATCAGACAGCAAATATAAGGATAAAGATGACAGTTTTCTATGTTTGAATCGGCATAAGAAGGACAAGAAAACTGTAGAAATCATATATATATATACTAGTAGTCATATAATAAGACGACTGATTCAACAGATGAATCAAACAAGGATAGCTTATAAATCGAGAGAGATCATTACTAAAGAAATCCACAGACATAAAATATATATATAAAAAAAAGCAGGAAATACATAAATCTTTGGATTCTTCTCAAATAGATTTGGGTGTACTTTCTTCAGAATCACCAATAAGAAACTCGACCCGGAAAGAAAAAATAAAGATGACCCTTGTTGAGAATCTGAAACGGGTGCATGAATGAAGAAGAAGAAGCAAAAGAAGAAACTGTCGTTATAAGATGAAGCTATAAACCTGCTTTAAGCATTGAAACACCAGAATTCCCTCTACTTTAACTGAAGCCAATGAGAAAAAGGAAAAGGTGCCTCGAACCTACACCTTTAGCTCTATGCTAATTTAAGTAGAGCATGTAGACGGTTGAGAGAGAGAGAGAGAGAGAGAGAGAGAGAGAGAGAGAGAGAGAGATGTGATCTTCCCTCTTACCTTTGTTTTGCCTTGGCAACTAAAGCAAAAGCCAAAGAAACGACCTTCACAGCTGTTACTCAAGACACATTCAAAAGCACCCATCTGTACATAGTTTAATAAGAATAATTATACAAAGTAAAATCCTTATTATCAAGATAATTATGATTATTTGTCTAAAAAGAAGACCAAATTCAAATGAAAATACTCAAAGATCTTTCTTTTTGTCTCTCAAGATCACATGTAAGAAGTGACTGCACACACAAGAGAGAGAGAGAGAGAGAGAGAGAGAGAGAGAGAGAGAGGTATATGAAATTCTAAATATAGGTTTGTTTCCAAAGTTCCCTAGGTGGGATTTTTATGATGCAAACTAACACAGGAGATGAAAATGGGAAAAAGGGTGGTAAGAACTCACATGGGTTTTGAGCTGGTATGCTGGAAATCATGATTCTTTTGCCATGAGAGGTGCAGAGGGGGTGAACTCAAGGATTGCTTGATATGCAAGGCAATTGAGCAGTACAATTGATGGACCCAACAAATGATAAACAAACAAATAAACCATAAACAACAAAGCTTCAGCTACAAGCACCATACTTATATAAACTGTGGGGCTCTTATTTTTTATTTTTTTTATTATAATTTCATTTATGTATGCATATATACTAAAAGATTGTATAGATTAGGCAGCATGCATCCACATCAAGAGCACGCAAAATCATACAATTTGGTTTCCCTTTTAGGGCAATTGGAAGCTGGTCTAGGGCTAAGACCCACCAACAGGCCACTGGACAAAAAGGCCATTGATTGAACGGATATGATCGTCTCAAAATCAGCTATTCTGTAGAATATTTCAAATTTTTTTAGTTTTTATATTCTTTCCTTGATGTTAGTGTAACTTTTGAGCTTTAGTTTAATAATCAGAATCTGGGTGACCTGCCTGTACTTAACGTACCGACCTGTATTTTAAAATAGGATGGTGAGGAGAAGAATGTCGGGTTTATACTTTATTATCTTTGGAATGATCAATAGCGGTATAGGAATATAGGATATTGTAGAATACACTCAAAACTCATTTGAGTAAATTAATTCAGTCACAACATTTCTACTTGGTTTCTGCATGTAGTTGTATCTGTATTTATCTTATACATAAAATTGTTGTGTACAAACAATGGCCGCTTCAAGAATTCGAGTCAGTGGGGTCAACAAAAGACTTATTTTCCACAAACCGAATGAATTTATTTTTTCCTTTATCAACATCTGTCATCTACTTTTGATAATTCTACAAATATAATAGAAAATTCTCAAATAATCTATTTCCGACAATTCAACAAGGATAACATTGAATTCTCAAGCAAAAATAAACATAAATTATAATACATTATTACTAATAGTTCTTAATCCAATAAGAAAATCCAAATACATAAACTTCTACAACTGCCCTCGACGGATTTTCATGTGTTGAAATCGTTGCATAATAGCTTCATTATCAATACTAGAAAACACATCATTTTCAATATATGTGAAAAAAACAGTCATTCATCCATTGATCTCTGCTGCTTGGCTGGGGCTGGGAGTCTATATGCCTAAATCTAAATATTAGGATTTTCTCCTTCTAATATGGGGAGAATACCGTATTTAGAGGTTAAGTTAGGGTAAATGAATAGTTAATGACTGAATGTCTAAAAAATAGAATTTTCTTTAAAAAATAAAAGTTGGGCCCATTATTATTTTTTTATTTTGGTAGACGGATGACCCATTAACTTAGGCATTGAGTGGGGTCAAAATTTTCACATAAAATCAATTCATTAAAGATTTTTTTTAATAATTTTTCGGATCTCAATGGGGTCAATTGACCCCACTGACATCCATATAGCGCAGCCCATGTGTACAAAAAAACATACAACATGAATTGGTGTATACATCACTCTACCATCCAATTATGGTGACCTGGGGCCATAATGTGGAAGGTTGACATCATGGATCCCTGTTAGATTCAAGATGCTCTAACTACTACAGATTTGAAGATCATAGCCATCAGTATTTTTTTTTTCTTGTTGTCTTTTTAATAAATGAGAAATACATCTGTATATTTCACACACAACACTTTGGAGTGAGATTTGGGCATTGCTTATATATAGGAGGTGTGCCGAAACCGAGTAAAACCATAAAAGGTAAATTTTGAAGAACACCCACTTTTCTCAATTGTCACAACCATGTAAAAAGGTGGAATTTTCTTCGGCGGGCAACCATGTAAAAATATAAATTTTGGGGGTATAACAAATTTATAAAAACTCCCTTAATACAAGGGTTTTTTTTTTTTTCAAAGCTTTTAAGGGGGCTCAGTTGTGATAAATTCAATCCCTTCATACATTCTGGTCCACCTTGATTGGCATCAATCCAAATTTTGCACAATTTGAGTTTGCATGATCATTTGATTGGACTAATATTTTGTCATCCCCTAATCTAATCTACCTTGAAACGTTTCCATCAGCCTGCTAATTAACTTGATTAGAATGCATTCAGATGGACTCCACAGTAGGTGGGCCTTTTTGGCATTGTGTGGCCATACTTATTAAACAAAGGTGGGACTTGCACATCTAAAATCAGGTTCTACCTACTGTTATAGCGCCATAGTAAATTAGTAATGCAGAATCAGATGACTTCTCTCTTTCTTATAGATCCAATGTTGTAATCCTTTCACTACGTTTCTATTTGTGGGCCACCAACAAAAAAAAATTAGAGTCTGAACAAGACAAGAGATTTTTCAAGAGTCCCCACATCTCTGTCGGAAGGCTTATCATGTTGACGTAATGAGTCCCCCTAAAACGGGCCCCACCAAATGCGATTTCATTCATATCAAACTGAGGTCATGATGATTTGGGGATGTCTAAACTAGAAAAGAGAAATAATCCTATGTTGATTGCAATGAGAGTTTCCATGTTGTAACTTGTGTTGGCTGATGTGTGGGTCCACTTTTTTAATCTAATCCGTTTATATAAGGAGAGTAGATCACTATCATCATCAAAGTCTTATTACATCTATATAGGGATTAGCCATGTGAATTTTGTTTCATCATTTCTGAATTATTATTTGTCGTTCCAGTTTATCCTAGGCCAAATCCTCGAATAGTTAATTTATGTAAAATAGATAGATATTGGTAAAAAATTACTTTTATTGGAATAGATATACACTATTAAATTAATTAATGCAAGAAAAAAGAGATCAACTACTTTGTTAACCAGCTAAATTTGGGAAAGTACTCATTTAGTGTGGGTATGTATTATGGATGGCTTTGATCAAACAAGGTGACCTAACCTCCGGAAAGAAATGTTTTATAGGCTACAAAAAATAGCAATTGTTAGTGGGAAGTTTAGGTCAAGGGTTATCCTTAGATGGTGCCCATGGTTGGATGGACGGTTCTGATCTCATTGACAACAGTCAATAGCTCCGGCCCTTCCAAGATTTTGTGAACTGCGACATGTTAACCAGAGGTCCCCATCCATGAGCTCATGCACCAAATGCTCTTGGGAGGACAATACATGGAACTCCTGTGTATATCTGATTCAGGCCAACTTCCATGGTTTTATACGTTCAGTTGAGAAACCAATATCCCAAGTGGCAGGTTTCAAACTCATTTTCCATGTGAGGCCCATTTTTACATGATCAAGCTCATATACACGGACCATTTATGATAGGCCTACTTGCTGAAAGGAATTTTGAGAAATTTTGTCTCGGAGAATTATGAATTCTCCAAATATTGACTCTGATCACGTGATAATTCTCTAAATGTTGACTCTTAAGTGATTTTCAAAATACTCAAGTAAAGCCCAACATTAGGATGTTGAGAATTTCAAAGGTTGAAAGTGGTATTTTTCTCTCTTATAAATACTCATTTTAACACCCACCAAAGTCCCTCACCATTAACGCTATAATCAAGGATAGACACCTAATTGTGTGGAGGTGAGGTGCCTCACCACTACTGAGGTAGCTACTAATTAATGGATTGACACTTTTCATGAATGTTGGTCTTTAAAATCCTAACACTCAAATGGAGAACTCCAAATGCTCTTAATATATCATCTGACATCAGAAATTTCCAAGACAATTTCTTATAAAGAATCCCTCAAAAAACAAATAAGAACATAAGAATTAAGCCCAAATTCCGCTCTAATTGAGATGTAATATTGGTGATCATATATAGAAAACATAACTATGTATTGCGTACATGATTAACCCAATGGTTTATAATATCACTGTGATTGTATAAAAGGGTTTTGTATATGATATAATTAATGGCAGACTCAGAAAACTTTTCTTGAGGGGGCTGCTACATTAAAGAAAGCCCTCGCGTTCCACTTCCACCCATGGTGTGATATTTTCCGGATTTAGTGATAGATGTCATTTAAGAATAAGATAGGTGTTATATGGTGTGAGCACTATATGAGGCACCATGAGATCATTTTAAATCATAAAAAAGGAGTGAGGGTTATTGATAATAACGAAAGGGTAAACCCTTGTTTAAAGGGAAAGCTAAAAGGGTAAGAAATTCAAAAATATTTAAAGAGAACATGCATGGGATGAAAGGTAAAAAAAAAAAACCAGAGAGAGAGAGAGAGAGAGAGAGAGAATATCCCAATTCTGAGAGGCTGCAAGAAGAGGTGGTGGGGGCCATTTCTATACAGGGAAGGTAAAGTGTTAAAAGGGTTAGCTAGTGTTTGTCTAATTGTCTTCCGTTGGGTACGACCGAGAAAGGGAAGGAAGATAAGAGTTAGGTTCATCTAATTCTAGCTTCCCTTGTCCCTTACTCAACTCCCACAAGGTTAACCTAATTCTTTTTCAAGGACATGAAAAATTGTAAAATCCCGGCTAGGCACTCCCTTTGGCAATATGGCATATGTGGAAAGAGACTGATTCCTCACTTAGATAAATTCCGATTGTAACTCTATAATGGAGTCCATCTATTGAGAATTCAGAGTACTCAAAATAAATATCTTTTCTGTGTGTGGCGTATCTCCAAAGAATTTACTCTAGTAGGAGTTGATCTCATAGCCAAGTTGACTGTTTGAGTTTTTTTTGGTAAGGTAAGTAGTTATTTTTATTAAAAATAACTATATATATTTATTATTTTTATTTTTTATCAAACAATTAATCTTATTATGGGACCACCTCTTATTAAGGTAAACGCCATAGACAGATGCCCGGAAAATTTTTATTTTGAGTGTCTTGGCGTCGCTATAATGTTCCCACTCTTTTAACTTAGGTTTTCTCTTAGTCCATGCCCAGAGGATGTAGATTATGTGAGAAACCTAGGGCATACAACAGGTGGACCCCACTTTGTAGATGATTTGGCAGTAAAAATTGGGTGGGATTCACTCACAGATGGGATTTAGCCATCCACATTTTGGCCATGGCCCATCTGATGAATAGATTGCTTTAATTTTGCAACCCGTCTATATGGCCCGACAGGGAGCCCGAATGAGAGCCCGAATTCCCAGCTGGGGGGATGTTTTGATTTTTTTTTTTATATCAAAAAGTCTAAATGGCCTGATTTTCATAACCTGAAAATCGGCTTGAAACCAGCTGGACGCTGGGATTTCATTTTCAAAATGATATCTCAGCGTACATCTTGGTTCAGGCCGATTTTCTGGCCATGAAAATCAGACCATATAGAACGGCTGTTTTTTTTTTATTATTTTTTTTTTTCACTTCTTTCATGCCCTCTTTCAAGCCATTTAGACTTTTTCTTAATTTTGTCCTTAGATGGGGTTCTGCATGCAGGTGGGTGAACCGGTCGTACGTGCCATGTGAACTGTGGCATTGTTACACCTATCACGTGCTGAAATGTTTGGGCCCCATGCCTAGTGTTCATCTCAAGTACCAGTGGGTCAACCAATTTTTATTCTCTTGTAGGGTACGCATAAAAAAATAAAAAATCACGTTTGAACAATGTGGTTTCGTTTCTCAAGGAATTGAAATATTCAACGGCCCTTTTGTCTCTAGATAAGTAGGTAACCGATCACAGGGAATAAGCTTTCTTGCGCGCAACTTTTAATTTAATGTTGTACAAGGTTGATGTCTTCTATTTTAGGTTAATGGGATTGGTCAATTGGATTAAGATTTGAATCAGGGTATCTTAGTGAGCCCTTGCTGAATAAGGTGAGCACACATGGAGATGAGACCGGGGAGAACGAATCATCAAAAGATCTCCCCCTTACTTATTGTGTTTTACGGTCCACTTGGTTAGATCATAAGCTGAGCTCCACTAGGTTATGTTTTATCATGCGTACTCATCTTTTTACGAGCATTGGTACTCTAAGGAGAGAATTCCTTTTTAGTTATCATATTACTATATCAGAGCTTTAGTTTTGTAGGTAGATATAACTTGTAAAACACTAACTTCCTTATGTGATGTTTTTTTTCATTTTGTGTGTTGTGTTTGATTGTCTGTACAAGTTTACCCTTTGGCCCACACAACATTTGAAAACTTTTAATTTAATGTTATACAAGGTTGATGTCTTCTATTTTAGGTTAAATAATGGATTGGTCAATTGGATTAAGATTTGAATCAGGGTATCTTAGTGAGCCCTTGTTGAATAAGGTGAGCACACTTGGAGATGAGACCGGGGGGATCGAATCATCGAAAGATCTTCCCCCCACTTACTGTGTTTTACAGTCCACTTGGTTAGATCATAAGCTGAGCTCCACTAGGTGTTTTATCATGCGGTACTCATCTTATTACGAGCATTTGTACTCAAAGGAGAGAATTCCTTTTTGGTTACCATATCACTATACCATGAGAGCTTTAGTTTTGTAGGTAGATATAACTTGTAAAACACTAACTTCCTTATGTGATGTTTTTTCCTTTTGTGTGTTGTGTTTGATTGTCTGTACAAGTTTACCCTTTGGCCCGCACAACATTTGACTTGTATGAATTATGATACTGATTTTACCAAATGCATCCAAGCCTGGCATCACAAGGCTCTTACAAGTCAAATTGGACAATCGTCTTCAACCAAATTAGGCAAAGCTTGGACCCTACTATTTTTTTATTGGATTTGATGACTATGTCACAAAGTTATGTATGTTTGGGATCATTCTGGGAATGTTTAGTTTTAAGAATGAATGAATAAAAACTTATTTGACAGCCATTTTGTAAGAGAAAATCTAGAGAGATAGAGAAGGAGAAATTTTATAGATGTGCAAAAAGGGAGAGAATATCCCAGCCAAATTATGTTTCTTCATTCATTCTCATGATGAAATATTTCTAAAATGATGCCAAATAGGCCTACAAACAAGCCTATAAAGAGAGTTTTAGTGATTTTTACTGGTTTGAATTTAAGAATTATAAGTCTTTTCACTGGATGTGGTGGCAGGCATGGCAGGCTTTGCATTAGTGTGTAACGTATGATTTGAATAGAGAACGAGGAATTGCCACCTCTCACCTATATGACTAGGGATCGACCCTGGTCTCCCTCTACTCCTTGCATGTGCTAGTTTTCACTCACCGCATATGTGGGTTCTCTCTTCTTGCATATATAAATTTTAGTCCCAACTTGTACAGGTCTTCTCCACGCGTGTGCAAGTCTCATAGGATACCAACCATTGAGCTGAGATAAAATAAGTTAAAAAATGAGCACATAAGAGAAAACCAGTGCTCTTTGTAGACACAATAAAATGAAAAATCAATAATGACATTTGAGAGAGTTGGACAAGTGTATTAGAAGATTGAGAGCAAGCACTCAACAAAGAAGTAAACTGTTACAAATGCAATAAATTAAAAAGAACAGAAGACCAGTAAAATCTTAGAATGTGGTAATCCAAAGTTTTATAGGGAACATAAAAAAGGAGGTCAAACAAACCCAATTTTTTGGAAAGATAAAATAAGGCTTTGGGGAAGATAATGATGACAGAGAATATGATTCCTTTTCTTTTAAATATGCAACTCATCACCATTATCAAATTTTTGTCTCAATTATATTGTATTAAATAAATTAATTTTTTTCATCATTTTTATATATCTCGAGCCAAATATGTATATAGATTATACATTTTCAAATCCATCCTTTCCACTCCCATATATTTTTTTTAGCCTACCCTCCTTGAAAGGTCACCAAGTTGAGAAACTTTTTTCTCACCGGTTTGTAGAAAATGGGGGCTTAGTTTCAGTGCAACGTGAACCAAAAGGGATAGTAAACTTTCTTCTTTTTCCCCAATTCCTCAGCACTACTCGCAAAGGAACGAGTCTCGGGTCATGGTCATCATGGTGAGCCCACAAGGACCCACACAGCAACAGAGGCCTGGATCAAGTCTGCTGCTCTAGAAACAAAACCCAAATCTAACCCAAAATGGCCAAGGCCAAGCCCCAAAATTAACATACATGATTGATGGTCAAATAATGATGCAACTTTTGTTATTACAGAGCATCTTGGTCACTATCAATTGGATGTTCGGAATGATCCAACAAAAAGTTATCACATGGAGTAATTCAAGGCATTGCCTGTGATGGTTGGTGGTCTAACTTGATAATGAGGACCTTGTTATTATTGCAGGTAATTTGGACCATCCAATTGGTGGTTATCATGTCTCTGCTTTGAAGAAAATCAAATAGAAAGAGGAAGAATTCAAGTCATATTACTTGTCATTTTTCTCTCTTATGTCAACTTCTGCCACCCACTTGGTAAAATCAAATTAGCAATGGGTTCACAGGCAAGTCATCTCAAAGGTGTGGCCCATTTGTTGATGTTATAAATCATGATGGCATTCTTACAGCTATAATTGATTCGGACTGTTTAATTTCGGTCAAAAAGAGGATCGGATGGTTAGAAAAGTTGGTTCAAAATAACTACTGAAATGTATTGGCAACCGAAGGTGAGGCCCACATTATTTGACTTTCAATGTTTAGTTGCAATGAAACGGATAGTGCGTCTGACCCTAGATTGACCATAAAGGTCGAGCCCACATGTGTCGGTTGGCGGTGTTGTCAAATCAACGGCTTGGATCAAATGAATGTAAGCCCCACTTGGGTCAACAGAATATGACATTGGAAAATCTATATGTGGTCTTCAACATGAATCATTTGTCATCAATTTTCTTTCCATATAGGTGGACCCAAAACTAGATCCAGTTGGCCAGTTACTCACCTGTAATCAGGCCTTTCATCAAATGGGCCTGCTACAGATTACCACATGGAAGTCCTACTATCAGCTGGTTGACTCACTGATGTAATACATGGTAGCAATATATGAGCCATATGTCATGGGTTTGGCATTATGGACCCAACCAGAAATCAACCCAGATTAGATCGGTTTTTTTGTATTTCATGGCCCATTGTTTAATCTCGAGCCGATTTTCTTGCCCAGTATATAAATGGGCTCGTCCTAGTACGACCGATGTTAGGCGCCCATCATCCTAAATCAGAAGGGGATGGGCCCTGGCAAAAGTTCAAAATCATGACCTCCATCAAGGGTAACTATTTTTAAAAACATTAACATTTTAACTTGTACATCAATGCTATATATATAGAGTATAAAATGATTCATGGAGAAGCATGAACAGAAACATTTGGGCCCATGTTCCCATAGATTGATGCTCGCCAACTGCCGAACTGGTAAGAGTATATAAGAAATCTCATCAGGCAGGTAGGCCCACTGTATAGAATATATATTTTTTCTTTTGGCTAATGGTGACCCAATATAAAAATCATGATTTTTAAGTCAAAATGTAGTTAATAAAAGTTCATCTAATTGAAGTAATCCTTTGAAGACCATCAACTTTATTTTCTTAGCAATGTCTCATGCTGTCTAGGGTGGGCCTAGAAAATTGATGAATCCGATTGATGATTTTTTTTTTCTTTTTCTTTTTAAGCTGGTTTCTTGTATCCTGCTGCCACTGATTTTCTGTAATCTAATACAATGAGTGGATGCCACAACATGCTGAACTCTTGAGGATCTGATCTTATTGTCCTGCACAGCACAGGGGTCTTTTTTTTGTGGATATTCTATAACATCCAAAACTGTTGGATTTGCTGATGTTGGATTTAAGTCTTGTATCCCGAATTAATTAGATTGGTTCATTGGGTTAGCAAGGGACAAGGTTTTGGGCGAGGATTGTTTCGATAAATTTATCGGCTCTATTATTGCCTAACCAAGAAAAAGATTTATAACTTGAAAATCCTATATCTAGTCTCCATGTCTGTATGACTGTTATCTCTAGTCTGTTTGCTTGGTGTTGCTTTGCATGGGTACAGTAGACTCCAATTAAGATTTTTTTTAATGAGTCCAATTAAGTTATTCTCCAGTAGCATGTCATGATTAGTGCTTGCCTACCAAAAGGAAATGAAATTTATTTTTCAGTCTTTTGTTGTTTATGATTTGGGAAACCATCAATGTTTTGTCATGTTTGGATGTGACCTCGTGTGACAATGAATCTTCATCCTCCTTTTAGTTCGTGCATCAATTTGGACGATAAGATTCCAACTTCAAGATGTCTTCTTTCTTTTCTTTATTTATTTATTTATACTAATTGATTGATGGAATAATCATATTTTTTTCTCTTTCACAATCTTATGCCCCCATGTTTTGAAAATGACATTAAACTTAGTTGTAACATATTATTTATCCATTAAATGATTTTAAAGAAAAAATTATTTCTTTTCTGAATCTTCTTGGTATACAAGATTCACACTAATTTATCCTAACTTTTTTTTTTCAAGCTTTTTTCGCACAAATGATTAATTCATCCTTGTAATAGTTAGTGCTCCGACCTTGTCAATAGCCGTCTCCTTCACCTGGACATTTACCTTATTTACCAGAACTGGAACCTTGCTATCTTGTCTCTCCCAAGGACCTGTAAATATTTCATGCACTTCTTCCGGGAATATATCATGAATACATAAGGTGAATTCATATGGGGTTATTTATTTGCACTCATTTACGCATGCGGTTAAATGAAGTATAAAAACGATGTGTAAACGGAGTCATTCTCATATGAGAATTTATGAATCCAAAGCGGTGTAAAACCATCATACACCTCTTAATTGGTTAGAAGTGACGCCAATATAGGTTCCCACCCCAAGCCCAGATAGGTCATTGTTTGATACAATTATCTCTCCACCCTTATCATGAATTGTAAATGAATGTACCTTCCAAAGACCTAGATGAAAATATTTCCCCCTAAAATTTCAAAATCTTAATAAAAGTTAGTCCTTTGCTCAAAAATGTTCTGGAAATCAATAGACAAAGCATTTCATTTCAAATAAACATTCCAACACAAATCATTGTCCTCAATCAAGCTTGGGCAATCAGCTTCATGAAGCAAACACTTTGTTTTATTATTTTTTGTATTTGGCAAGGTAAGTACTCAACACACCCACTCATGCTCAGCCAAATCTCTCCCCATCAGCGCTACAACCAGGTATTGATCCCAGATTGTTTCTTGGAAGGAGCGTGCCTCATCAACTGAGCTACCATGGATTGGCCACCGTTTGTTTGGATTAAAGTACATACGAATTCATGCTAAAATGAACTCAACAAATGGATTATTAAAGAAGAGATGGATGATGATACAAGGTGACGATGCATATAGAACCTTCACTTTCCAATGTATTGAATTACTAAGAATGGTGGCTGTTTATTCATCTCCCTAGAAAGAATAGGCTCACTTCCCTAGAAAGAAAAGATTATTTGATGTTCATTTTTTAAAATTCACCTTTGATCTTCATTTTTTTTAACCACTTATGGTATGAATCATATGTATTCAATTCTTATGTATTCTAACGCAAATAAACAGGCTCCCAATAAATGCCAAGATATGTCAACATTGTTGGCTCTAGACACATTCCGGTACAAGAAAATTGCCTGCAGAGATGTGTAACCTTTAATTTTTCTTTTCCTTTCTTTTTTTATGACACAAAAAGGTTACTACAATTCAAACAAACCAAGACCCAAATGACATGGCATAGCTAACAACACAAACAAACCAAGGCCAAAAGTCATGAATACAGGTACTGTAGATAGATTGTTGTCTTTCTTTGAAAACTAATGACTCTAGATTCAATGACAATTTGACAAATGAATTCATGAGTTGCAAAAATGATGATTGCTTTCCCCATTTCTGAACACCCTCTAAGTTCACCTCTGGACCTCTTTGATAAAAGCCACTTCTCCGCCTGAAGATGGAGATGAGAGGAGAAATTTGTCATGATCTGCTTCATCACTTTCTGTTGGCTCACGCATAGTAGTGATTGAAAGAGACTCCAATCCATCTTCTGCAACAGACAAGATTACAGAAGAACATGCTTCAAACTACCTTATCTCAAGACATTTTCAAATGGTTTTTGTTTTGTTTTTTATTTTTCACAACATAGCTTCTTCTTTACAAAGCAAGCTTTGATGGTTATTCATGACAAGGAAAAAGAAAGTTCTCAAGACGTTTGGAAAGTAAAAGAGAAATCACTGCATTACCAGAACACACATGGTACTCAGGTATCTGCTTAACTGCAGGCAGTTGGAGGCTTCCAGGGAGCAGACAGCTGCACAAGGCACCTGCAATGAAGATGGTATTCTACAACTTCAACTCTACTGTCATCTTTGTTTGTGATGCTTCACTCAAAATCAATTAAAATAAAATAAAAAACCAAGTTGAAAATGCAAGAAATAATTGATGAATTTGCAGTATCTTCAAGTGATTTATAATTGAAGGGAGTATTTACTATTATTGATGCCGTAGAACTCTCTCATGATTAGGAAACTCTGGTTGGAGAGAAACTTCACCAGCCCCAGCCCCAGCCCCATCCACGTGTTTTGGCATGCACCCAAGTGGGCCACACGAAAATCTCTTTGCGCCATCTCACTACATTACTAACAAATCCCCACCCACACCCACACAAGAAAGTAGTGAGCATGTATGTCAACACGAAAGTGGGTTCCCACACCCACACAAGAAAGTAGTGAGCATGTATGCCAACACGAAATTGTGGAACCCACTTGCTATGATACCCAATACTTACAAAATAGGCATCATATCCTTATCATATCATATAAGACACCACATTTTAATGCATCAAATCTGTGTCTTAGCTGTGTCATGGCATGTCCTTGTTCCCATGCTGTATCTAGGCATCATAGTCCACTTGAGCCTGGCAATTAATAGGGCAAAGTGGGATGTCTAGCTTGACAAACAATGAATTATAAGACTTTAATGTCTACAGTTGTGCTGTGTTATTAAGTGAAACACCAGATCTTTCATTCCTTATAACAAAAAAACCTAAAACATGAAATTGGTAAACAATGCTGCAAAGAGGAATCAACAAAACTGATAGGAAAAACACATACCTAGTCGAGCAAGCTGATTCACCCATCTAGGGACCCCTCTCCCAGTCAATTTCAAACACACATCTTCTGTAAAATGGTTGCAATTCTTTGCAATGAGGTGATAAGTGTCGCCATGATATTCAGCAGCAAGATTTTCCATAAATTCCCGAAATTCAGAGGGAGACATGCTTATTTTTCCTAATGAAATCGAACATCTATAGATAAAACCTGGGCAGCACTTGGGTTCCACCTCAAACACACCACTGGTAGGGAATTCATGGGCCCCGAAACCATACTCTAAACCATGGACTGTGAAATTTAAATAACATCTTTAGTTACTAGATAAATTAAAAATAAACTATGATAAAGAAGGGACAGGAGCAAATTAAAAAAATCTTAAGCACTACTATTCTATGAATCATCCGCAGTAGTCTCACATCAATTATAGATCAATGATAGTGTAACTTATATTTTGATTATGAAAGCACAAGATTCAGAAAAAATGTTAAAAAATCATCAGAATGATGAGAAACAAAATTTCAGCAGGTTTCATTTTAATATCCCAATGGACAAACTGAGAGAATACTGACAGAATAACCATTACTAGATCATTTTGTCATTCAAAAATAAATTATTAAAATTACAAGCTGACAAAATAAATCATAGAACGGACTAGGGGAAAAGGCATTCAACAATGAAGGAGATAAGTCTGTCTCAACATTTGGTTCTCCAACATTAGCCATCAAAGGACCACCTGAATGTGTCTCCATTCCA
Organism: Litsea cubeba; assembly: GCA_012931725.1. Lineage (NCBI taxonomy): Eukaryota > Viridiplantae > Streptophyta > Magnoliopsida > Laurales > Lauraceae > Litsea > Litsea cubeba. Next base: position 86,874,333 of record CM022948.1, on the reverse strand, counting down.
ATCTATCTTGGGCCAAAAACTTGGATAGGTAGCACTTCTTCGAATCCATCCTTACTACAGCCATTCATGTGTTGGGGCCATCAACATTAATAGAAAGAATTTCCCCCAACAACGTTGCTGCTAGCCTGCGTTGGACATATTCACATGGTTGATCCTCCCTTTTATAATTCCTTGTGACTCTCCTTATTCTCTTGATCTTCTCTTATGTTGATAGTTAAAACCGTTTAAAATGAGTCTCTTAACTTATCACCAATTGATCTACTCCCTAAATGCACTTATTTCTGATTCTATTATTCTTAGTTTTATTACCACACATGCATCTCAACATGCACATCTTTGCGACACTCATTTTTTTGCATATGTTCTTTCCTGACTAGGCCTAACATTCAGGCCCTAGCTGGTCTAATAGCTGTCTTGTGGAATTTTTCCTTCAATCTTTGACATTGCATCGATCACAATAAGCAAGTCTCCACTTCACCCATATGAGCAAACCAAATATAAAACTATATGAGAAAATCATACTGAAGAAAGATAATCACTATGCTCCCTTATCTTATAAAATCTGCCAGAGATTGGATAATCTCCCTTTTTTTTTTTTTTTTTTTTTTTTTTTTGGGTGGGGTGGGGGGGGGGTTGTTGTTTGGGGTTGTGCTCGAACAATCTCCCTTATGTTTGGTGATTGTTTTTTCGCATATTTGAATTTCATTTTCTTTGACTTCCTGTCTTCCTGAGCTGCACAACAGAAAAGACCATCTAATAATTCCATTGAAACTAGGTATTAATCCATAAACATTTATCATTATCTCAAAAGGTATCTGCTTTTGAGTAATTGCTTCTTTTTGCATAGTTTTGCCCATGGTCAGATCTCAAACATAAGGAAAATAAAATATGAGCAGTACGCTAGATATCAATCAGCTACTGTCCATTCATGCCAGCTGAAACTTATGCATTTTGAATATCCTGACACCATCAAATGGGTGACCTGCTTGATCACAATTTTATAACATAAGAATATAGAAGAGCCTAACACTTCCACTCCCTTCTTTTACTGACAAACTATTATCAGGTTTCAAAATCAGACTAGTCCTTTCGTGTAGATAGGATTTAGTGTATATAAAGCTTGCAGTTTCTATGGTTTCCATTTTCATTTGATTACCAATATATGTGTTAGGGACATCCTTGTTCTTGTTGAAATCATATAATTTATGAAGACACGCTGGACTGTAATTTTTTTTAACTTCATTTCAAAGTAATTTATGAAACTTGATTCTTGAATATCCAGTAAACAATTATCCAACTCATTCCAAATGTCCAAAGCACTGACCATGAATCAGCCCCTTTCACATCTATCTCTTGCTTCCACATGATGGGCCATCTCGAGCAATCAGATTTAGATGTAAGTCTCATTATTTAATCAATTTGGTAGATGTGCACATATAGCATACAAGAGCAAATTGACTCACTGAGTCATTTTTCTGATTGGTTAGAAATGCCCATTTTCCCAAAACAAATTGCAAAGGCTTAATGCTCTACTCACAGATCCAAAAAAAAAAAAGACTTAATGATCTACAAAACAGACAGCCAAACACCTGGTTAGGGGCAAAATATTATGACAGAGAAATATCTGAAGTTGTGACAGTTTTTTTTTTTTTTTTGAAGAATAAGTTAGTTCTTCATTTCTGAGAAAGTAATAAATTACAGAAAGGAGATCCGAAACCCAAAAGGTTTATAGAGCCTCCAAAAGGGGCATACCCCATAATAACAATCAAATCATAATTAAAATAAATAAACCACAATGGATAATCCCAAGATAAAGAAATATCTGAAGTTGTGACAGTTGAAGGACATTGGATGCTGTTTTTTATAAGGGGTTATTGGTTTGCATTCATTTACATATGGAAACGTTGCACATGCATAACAGTTATGGATGGTCATGTTTGTTTGCACTCATTTACTCATGTGATGTGTAAATGAGGTGTGAAAATGGTGTAAATGAGACCATTTTCGGCCTCTCATTTACACACCTCAAGAGGCGGTAAATGATTAAACACCTCCCCCTTACAAAAAGAAGCAGTGCAACCCTTTCACATCCTTGTGATTACAGTCATGGATTCAAAACCCTACAACCACCTTTCATTTTTCCTTTTTAAGTCTTGTGGGCCTCAAATTCATGATCCAAAACAGTCATCTTTTTTATTAAACTAATAAACCTCACGAGATTTCATTCCATATCTTAACTCTTCATAGAAGCCCACCTAACGGTATTTAGGAATCCCACTCAATCATGCAAGTGTCAAATTCCAAAGAATAAATAACTGGAGGCACGAATCGGAGGAGTTGGAGTATGTACATCAATGGGAATTGCAAACTAATGTGTTTAATTGCAGAAATTTCCTTAACTTAAAGAGATTTGGAAGGCATGCCCTTCTTGGAGATTTTCTTCCAAATCTTTTTGGAATGTTTTGGCTCCCATTTCTGTTCATTATCATTGATCATTGGCTTGGTAGAGTTCAGGCCTTCACAAGGGAGAGGTGTTTTGCTGGTTGGCCACCATTCATGTGATTGCTATAGTGGATAAATCTTAGGAGGAGAGGCATTTCTTCGCCCAACATTTCGGATATCTTTTCACAATGTAGGGTGGAGAATTGGAGATAGAAACTATTGGCCATCTTCTCCTCTACTTCCCTTTCTCCCAGAAGATATGGAACTTCTTCTCAGGTTTGGGATCAACAAGTGTTTCTCAAGTGCAGTAGGGGAATTATATTCTTGGATGCATTGCTCCTTTCTGAAGAGGCAAATATTATGGAGTCTCTCACTTTGCTACATGGTCTACATGGAGGGAGAGAAATGATGGAATATTCGACCTTAAAGAGAAAGACGCGAATGGAGAGATTGACATGATCTAGTTTGAATAGGGAGGTGGGCACAGGTGAAACCTAAATTTTGTGATTTAAAATTGCGCAACTTATTCTCCCAATTGCAATGCTTGTCTGTGGACAAAGCTAGAAACCTAGAGCATATCTTTGGTTGCCACTCCCTTGGGCTTGTTTAAGCTGAATGTGGAAGGTGCAGCTTAAGGGAAAACAGATCCAGTAACAAATGGCAAAGGTTCTTTAATCATGCTAGGGAGTAGTTGGTGCCTTGGTGGTCTTCATAGGTCCATATAGGTTTTGAGGAAGAAATCTAAAGAAGAGTCAAGGACTATTAGAGAAGCTGTGTGGGTTTTCTTGCCTTCCCTTACCCATAGCCTTACTGTGGAAAGTGATTCCTTTACTGTAGTGTCTTGGGTATCTCATGACATGTCTCATCCATGGAGATTTGCATTATTTGATCAAAGAGATTAAAGTGTAAGGCAACTCCCTCAACATTTCATTGTCATGTTCGGAGGCTAATGTGGTGGCAGTTGGCTAACTCCGAGGTAGACAGAGATTCTATTTGGTCCCCATTATTCTGTATAATGCAGCTGTTTAAACAAAAGCTTCCAAATAGGAATCATCATCATCAAACCTTGTCCCAACTATGTTGGGGACATGAAATCTATTTCACCATTCCAGTCTATTTTATGCCAAATGTTCGGAGGGATTACTTTTCTTCAAATCTATCTTCACTACTTTCATCCATCTCCTCTTCAGCCTACCTCTTTCTTTGATGGACCATCAACCCAAATGGAGAGACTTTTCATCACCGGCGCCGTTGTTGGCCTACATTGGACATGTCCAAACCATCTCAAACTGGACTTGCTTAATTTATCACCCATCGATACTACAATGCTTCAAAACAGCACGAAGGTTCCATTTTGTAGATGAAGAGACCATGGTGGCAAACTATAAGCTAAAAACTAAGAAACAAAACGAAATTTATTGTTTGTCAAGGCATGTGTCTCTAAATCTACGGAAGGCGATCATCGAGTTTTCACTTTGTGTCAGATATAAAGTACAGAATTAAACTATCTTTAACCAAAGTTCTCTACTGCCACACCTCCAAGCACAACTCAAATAGCAAACTGCTCAAATCTGGCTGAGGAGTGAGGATTACTAAACCCATTAAAAAAAAGGTGTAAGGTTTATTTTAATGTTGGCTAATTCATTGGGAAATGGACAAAACCGGGAATTTATTTCATAACGTATTTTATAGAATGAACTGCCCAGATTGAAGATTGAAGAAAATACAAAGAAGCAGAAAAACACCCGGGGCAGAATTGATGCTCGCTCGAGCTAGCCTGGAAAATTTGCAAGACAGAATGATGGTTCGCTCGAGCGAACCATATGACCGTTCGAGCGAACATGGCGATGATCATGCGCAAATTGAATTCCAAGTTTCTGATTTTGGATCAAATTGCTATTCTTAGTCCTATCCAAAGTGCTACTAGTTCCCACGACTTTTGGACTATATATTGAGGCTTCTAGCAACCTTAAAAAGCGCCTCAAATAATTCTCTCCTATTCTAAGCCCTAGAATAATATTGAGAGATCTTCTCCTGTTCTAAGCCCTAGAATAATATTGAGAGATCTTATTCTTCTCCAAAGCTTCATCAAGTTGCCGCGCTAAATTTTTTGCTTTGGAGTTTCTTTCTTCTACTCATCTAAAGTAGATTCACCTTGAGGAGGCTATCAAGGTGGTTGGGTCGAGCATGGTGAAGGTGAACGACGAGTAGTCGGCAAGATCAAAACGGTCCTTAGGTTGAGTTGCAACTGAGAAAGGGTTGTGAGTTTTCTTGTAACTTTCAACTTATTAGTGCTTGGTTTGTCTGTTGGCTTAGACGATGAGGCCCGTGGTTTTTTTTTTAAGTAGGGTTTTCCACGTACTCCTTCTCTCTGTGTGGTTGCTTGCTCTTAACTGGAATTAGGGTTAATTACTAGTTTAATCATTGGTTTAGAATTCTAATAGAGAAATTGTTTATTGGGACCTTAGCCTGTGTCAAGGTTCGGTTTTTCAAAAGGTCTTAATACGTAGACCAATATCACCCTACATTAGAAAAGATAACCCCAACCACAGAACACCCAAACACCATACTAAGATAAATGCTACAACCTTGGTGAAACTGGAGATCAGAAATCCACATCCCCTCTCGTCTTGCTTAAAGTTTGATATTCATCACACGGCTATAATTCAAATAATCATTACCACTTCATTGCATTCTAACTCACTCAAATTTCTATCCATCAAATACACAACACACCTAACTGGTCGGGTCAGATAGGTGCTACTATCCTAAAAAGGAACCAAGAACAAACAGATAATTATTGTGTGTGTGTGTGTGTGTTACAATAACAATAGCGAGAGAGTTACAATAAGCAGATTATGAAAGAAATCAATTAAAAATTTAAAAAAAAATACTGCCATCAATTATCCATAAAGAGCCAACTATTTTTCAACACCTCAATCAATAAATAAATAATTCAACCAGATTTCAGAAAAAACAAAGGAACTACGAATATTTCTTCATAAATACACATAAAGAAACTCCAATTCTCCATTCGTCAATCTCGCAATAACTAACATCCACAGATCAATGCTATTAGATACCAATACACCAGAAATCAAACCGGAATCTTCAACTTTTCATTTCAAAAAAAAAAAATCACCCAACACCAAGACAACCCCATTGCAAGAAAACAAAAACCCACCAAAACCAACACCAAATAACAAAACTAATCCAACCCAAAATCAGAAACCAAGAAATAAAAGATTTCTAAATTTTCTTTTCTCCTGATTAATGCAGGTCTCACCTTCAATTCCTGAATGAAAAATCCCCAATCCAAAGCAGTATGTGTAATTATTCAAGGGCGTGAGATCGTAGACGTTCAAGAACACTTGTGTAGTGTAATTCCCATTACTCTCTTCCGATGTAGAGCTTGAGAAGAGACTCCCCATCAAACCCCAACTTCCAAAGAGGAAGATCAAAAACTCCAATTCATGCTCTAAGTAGCTTACTGAGTTTACAGAAGTAGAAATCGAGCACGTTTTAGATGTCGTCTTCTCATAGGAGTGTCTTTTTTACTTTCTTTCTTGATGTAGATACTCTTTTAGTCCGGATTGTCTTGTGGATACCAGGCCGGCCCGAGACTGACCCTGGCCCAGCCTGCTGTGGGTAGGTAGGGTTGTTAACGGGCCGGTTCCAGTCCGGCTTCATGGTGGATCCGGACCTGGAACCATTAATGAGAAGATGGACCTGGACCGTAGTTTCTTAGTTCCGAAACCAAAACCGTTAATGAGAAGATGGAATCGGAACCCGAAACCGGTACCATATATGGGACGGGTCCGGCCCTCCAAGTTAGGTAGAGAATAATTTAGAAAAAATTAGTTAAATTATTTTAAAAAAACTAGCTTTTAGGAGTTTTTTTTTCAAAAATTGTTGTAATATGTCAGGTCTCAGGTCCACGGGTCGGAACTAAAGTGGAGCCAGACTCGGACCCATTTAGGTCACGGGTCTAGAAAATGGACCCAGACCCAGACCCATTTACTTATCGAAACCTAAATAAGGACTCAAATCCGGTTATTAACAGGTCGAAACCCCCGGGTAATTGAAAAATCGGGGACCCATTTACATCCTTGTGGGCAGGGCTTGAGACTTAGTTTTTCGTACTAGGGCTAGGCTTGGACCCAATTAATATACGGCCTGGGCTTAGATTCAGGGGTAGAAAGCCCAAACCTGGTCCGGCCTGAATGAGAGAGCCCCATTTAAGCGAAAAATGGAATTTATGTTGGAATGAATACTCAAAGCCATGCACTATAAATCACTAAGCTACCACTCCCAATAATCGGTGAAGGAACATTTTATTTTAAATAAGCCTTTACCTATCCAGGCTTGGGCTTCATTTTTTAAGGCGGGATGGGCTCGGATCAGGCCCCTAAGGCTCGATTCAGGCTAGTATGGGCTTGGGCCTATCATTTTAAAATCGGGTCAGGCCGTTCCTCAGCCCAGCCCATGCACACCACTAGTTCGGGGCCATGACATCCTCCAAAACTACTGGGCTTCACTCATTTGTTAAAAATCCATAACGCCCGAGAATAATGCTTTTCTCTTGCATGGGATCTTATCTTAGCCTAGTAAAAAATAAAACCACGGCAAGAAAAGGAACTCAAACTTTTCACATACTTAATTTCTTAATGAGAAACGTCTATCCTATTTCCTTGCTGAGTGAACTAAAATGTTCAAGAACAACTACTCAAAATTTTGGATAAGGCTAGTATATGTATATGATTTTACTTAGAACTTAGAAGTATGTATATTTGTATTAGCACTAGACTCCTAGTCGACCTTATCAATTGGCGCGCCGGCGCCGGAGTCCCATCTGGAGTCCCATCTTACAATGAATTGAAAATGATCAGATGTTGGAAGTCTCTACTTGGAAAGGGCTCAGAGTCGTCTCCATATGCCTTTAGCTTTCTTGCTTCCAAAATGCCGACCCCTTGGCAAGAGAAGTGTGGTATTTATATTTATATATACTAGTGGAGCCCTGCACATGCAATGCACGTGCACCGAACACACAGTTTTACTAAGAAAATTTTTAAAAAATGAAGCTTTTAAAAAATTTAGTAGAAGCTTAAATACATTTAAAAATCAAATTTCAACAGAAAATGAGTGATTGTAAATTGCAAGGCCCGTGCAATGTCCAAATACAGCTGACACTATTTTTTTCCTATACATTTGAAAATAATAAAACGATGATATAGTGAGAAAAATGAGATCTCAAAAGACAATCGATATGAAATTTATATAACTTTTTTAGGAAATAAATCACATATTTCTAGATATTTTATCATGAATGTGTACAAAGAAATTTCAATTTACTTTATTTAACTTATCAGGTCGACTTATCAGTTTCCTGGTAGACTTGACCTGCTAAAGTTGGAGTCCAGTCGAAAGCATATTCAAATTGATAACCTGTAGTCTTATAAAAAATAAAAATAAAAACTAAGAACCAGATGAGCTTACTGTTTTAACCAATTACCATGAACATTATATGTTTACTACAAAATCAGATTCTATTAAGGAATAAGGAAAATTCGAAACAAAAAAGACAAACTGAATTTGTTACAGCTCAGCATTAAATACTTATTTTAGTTGTTCACACTTAAAATAATCACTTCATTCACTGACTCTGAAGTTAGTAGTAACGCTAGCATAACAAGCAGTTTCTATGAGATTCTCGTTTTTCCTTTATGGAAATGCATGACACTTCATTGAAATATATGACAAGAAGAAGAAGAACAGGAAGAAGAAAAAGCTTGTAATGATAAAAGAAATAAATGTGTTAAAAAATTATTAAAGTTTTTTAATTTAAACCTCATGAGTAAGAGCAATAATAAATAAATATATTCATGCCCTTGAAATGCCCTTTTATAATAATTTTTTTTACAAAAGTTGTATATTAAGAAACTAAAAATTGTACAGAACAACAATAATTTTACGATAGCAATCTATAAGACCTACTACTAAATTGCATTTATGGAATTATCTTTAGCAATCACTAATATTAGAAGGAAACCAATATTTAGTAGTAATTATCACATTATCTAACATGTGATTATTCTTCCAACAGAGGTATAAATCAAGATCAATACAACTATTATGTCAAAAGTGGGCCCACATCTTGTAGTTTATTGGGCATATATATATTAATACTAAGCGGGGCCCACATCTTGCATTTTATTGGGCAGGTGTGTAGTGAAAATAATAATACTAAGTGGGGCTCACATTTTGCATTTTATTGGGCAGGTATGTAGTGAAAAAGTACTACACTTTACTCTCTTTTATATAAGGGTATAGAAAATTATAAGTGGGTCATGGTGTATAGTGAAAAGCATTGTCATTTTGTTTTCTTTTGTAAGAGTAGATAGATAGAGATAAAGATAAATAATACTAAGTGGGGCCCACATTTTGCATTTTATTGGGCAAGTGTGTAGTGAAAAAGTACTACACTTTACTCTCTTTTATATAAGGGTATAGATATAGGTATAGAGATAGAGATAGAGAAATAATAATAATAATAATAACGTATAGATTATGTTATTATTATATAGGTGTGGCCCACACAAGTTCTTCTCTTTTATAATCTTATTATTATTATATAAGTGGGGCCCAAGTTCTTCTCTTTTAGAAGGATAATAATAATATATAAATTATTTTATTATTATCTTAAGTGGGGCCCACACAAGTTATGTCATTTTGTTCTTAATAATAATAATAATGTATAGATTATGTTTTTATTATATAGGTGGGGCCCACACAAGTTCTTTTTCAGAAGGGTATAATAATATATAGATTATATTATTATTATCTTAAGTGGGGCCCACATCTTGAATTTGATTGGGCAAAAGAGTATATTATTATTAACTAAGTGGGGCCCACACAAGTTATGTCATTTTATTCTTAATAATAATAATGTATATATATTATATTATTATTATATAGATGGGGCCCACACAAGTTCTTCTCTTTTAGAAGGGTAATAATAATGTAAAGATTATATTATTATTATTATCTTATGTGGGGCCCACATCTTGCATTTGAGTAATAATATATAGATTATATTATTATTATCTTAAGTGGGGCCCACATCTTGCATTTGATTGGGCAAGATATTATATTATTATTATTATCTAAGTGGGGCCCACACAAGTTATGTCATTTTGTTCTTAATAATAATAATAATGTATAGATTATATTATTATTATATAGGTGGGGCCCACACAAGTTCTTCTCTTTTAGAAGGGTAATAATAATATATAGGTTATATTATTATTATCTTAAGTGGGGCTCACATCTTGCATTTGAGTGATAATATATAGATTATATTATTATTAAAAAGAGACATGTGGGCCCCACAACTTGGATTTTATTGGATATTCTTTCTCTCTTTTAGAAGAAGAGACATGTGGGCCCCACAACTTGGATTTCATTGGATATGTGTGTAGTGAAAAAAGTATATCATCCTTCTCTCTTTTATAAGAGTAGAGATACAGAGAATATTATTATATTATATTATAATATTTGGGGGTGGGCCCCACAATGGTATAGTGAAAAAAGTTTACATTATAATATTTGGGGGTGGGCCCACAAAGGTTAATGAAAAAGTTCACAATTTCTCATAATAATATATTATTATATTATATTATAATATTTGGGGTGGGCCCACAATGGTGTAGTGAAAAAAGCTTGCAATCTCTCCTCTTTTATAGTAGTTTTATAATAGTAGAGATCTTGGGTGGTGTATAATAGTAGAGATATATCATATAATATATATATATATATATAAGGTGGGCCCCACTATGGTAGAATATATATAGTATAAGGTGGGCCCCAAATTTGAATCATTCTCTCTTTTATAGATGATGAGATGAGAGATGAGATGATGAAGTGGGCCCCACAATGGTTAGACAAAAAAAAAGTTGCAACTTAGCCTCTTTTATAATAGTAGTAGATTCTCTCTTTTATAGATGATGAGTTGAGAGATGATGAAGTGGGCCCCACAATGGTTAGACAAAAAAAAGTTGCAACTTAGCCTCTTTTATAATAGTAGTAGATATATATATATATATTTTTAACGGCAACAAACTAATTCATTAGAAGGAGAAAGTAATACAAAGAGGAAACATAAGAAAGAATAACAAGGTACAAAAGCATTGTACCCCTTCTCACACCTCAATTATAAAATCATGACCTCTCAAAAAAAAGTCCTATCAATCCCCTGTTTGGCAAGTGCATCTCTCATGTTGTTAGCCGATCTAAACTTGTGATGAAAAACCACATTAATGAAAGAGGATAAAGCTCGAATTTCATTGAAGAAGAATTGAAATTTTTATGAATTTGCTTTCCAATTTGGCACTTAAGTAATGGTGTTCGAAGAATCACTCTGTACAATAAATCCGTCCCCAAACATTCTTAAAAAGCACAAGAGCTTCTAAAATAGCTAAATAGACCCTAGCAAAAAGCCTCTCTTCCCTGTGCCAACTGCTTTATGCTGGTGGCAACTGGAATCTTATATTCGTTGGCCACAATTGGTAACCCAAGAAAAACTTGAAGAAAAGATTATTTTCTTTCAAAAAACTCAATATTTTCCCCTATAGCTCCCCCCTGTAGAAAACTTTCTACAAGATAAGAATCTTTCAAAATGATGATTACAAAGTGATAAAGTAAATACTTTAGTTCATCAAATCCATCATGATGTGTTTGTTTACATATATGGTAAAGTAAAGTAAAAGTAAATGTCACAACAAAGTAAAGGTGGGATAAAATTTATGGTGAAGTAAAGTGGGAAGGAATGGTAAAGTAGTTTCTTTTTGTTTGATTTTACTTTATCACATTTTTTTCGTGGTTTTATATGGTAAATAAAAAGTGATTTGTTTATAGGTGTGGCAAAGTAAAATAAAGATTGATGTCATATCATGGTAAAATGTGAAGTAAAGTAGGGTGAAATGAAGTATGTGGTAAAGGAAAGTGGGAGAGAGTTTTGTAAACTAGTTTTTTTTATTGTATTGACTTTACTTTACTATACTTTACCATGATTTTATGTGATAAAAGAAAAGTAACTTATGGTAAAAACATGGCATTTGAACTTTACTTTACCACACTACTTTTTTATCCAGACGTGGGTAAATTACTATAAGCTAAAATATCTAATAAAGAATTATTCTAATAATGTAATCTACTTCAATACTTCATCGCACCTTCCAAATAACTCAATTTAAAATCTGTAATATTCTTCAGAAATCGCCACCAACAAAAATATTGTAATATTATAATATTACATTATTCTATTCTATACTATTTTATTCTTATAATATTTAAATCTGTAAATATTTTATTATGTAAACATCCAAACGGGCCCTAATTGTGCTAGATGCTCGATCTAATCCCTTTAGTACTTGTAGCATCTAAAACTTCATATTTAGAGAAGTTCATCTAAAACTTCTCCTTCTTTCTTTTGTAACAGTTTTGAATCAATGAGAATTTGTAACAGCTCTAACCTCTCTCGGTGAGAGAAAAGGTACTAACACACTGGGGAAAGCTGAATGAAAATAGGCTTTTTTTTTTTTTGGAATTTCCGAGATAGACAATGAAGCATTGCATGGTTGGTACTTCTTTTTTCTTTTGTGAAAAAAAACTGCTTGTTTACTCAGTTGAGTCTCTCTCTTTCTCCGTGTTCTTTGCTGAAATTACTATATATTGAACAACAATGAAAAGAACACCGTTTGTTTGGCAGAATGAGTGAAATTGAGATGTTCACCAATTAAAAGAACTGTTCTTTTCCTTAAAAAAAAAAAGAGATTTGTGTAGCCAGTTTCTCTCATTTGCCAAACAGAGTATATGGTAGAGAATTTATTATTATAAAGAAAATTTGATACTTAGCCTTTCTAAAGAAGTAAATAAACATGTGTTATTGTGCTAAAACTGCCCGTGGAACCCGACCCGGAACCATAACCATATATAGAGTGGGTCCGGGTCTAGGTAGAGAATGGTATGGAAAAAAAAATTAATTTTAAGGATAGATTCTCGAAAGTTTAGGTAATGTCTTGGGTCCACGGGTCCTAACCAAGGTAGAATTAGAACCGGACCCGTTTAGGTCACGAGTCCAAAAAAGGACCCGGACCTATTTACTTAGCAGGGCCTAAATAAGGACCCAAACCCGATTTTTAATGGATAGGAACCTTCGGAGAATCAGAGACTCATTTACATCCCTTAGTGCATTTTTATGCTAGTAGTTAGGAATATTTAATCATCGTATGTTTTGACGAGACCCGCAAGGGGTAATTGGTTTGCACTTATGTAAATAATGTGGTTACATTGATCATATTTGTTTGCCCTCATTAATGCACTAGCAAAACATCCTCGCGCTTTGCACGAGAAATATAATTTATAGAGTAAATTAGCGATAGGTCTCTGAGGTGGAATGTGTAGAGGCTCTGGTCTACGCAATTTCTGTTTAAGGGCTCTGGTCCACGCAACTAGACATTTTGCAGCCAGAGGTCCCTACGTTCGCATGATCACATATTCCATGACTGATTTGCCCTTTCAACTATTTTAGGCATAAAATTTTAAAATTTTAAATTTCAAATCTTATATTCTCCCTCTATTATTTCTATGCACAGAACTCAACACCACTGTCCCTCTATTATCTCTATGCACGGTTGTCCTCGCCGATGTGGGTTCCAGCCGAAAAAATAAGATGCCGATGTGGGCGGTTTCCAATGGAGATCCGATGTGTAAACTGGTCTCAGTTTCGTTGGAAGTGGCAGAGCGCACGAGAAAAGCAGAGGATCTATCGAAAGGCGAGCCACTACTGAAATAGAGGATCTGTTTGTGCCGAGGAGATCAGCATTTTTTCGGGGCTATCAGGCATTATGTTTGCATCGGGTTCAACCGAAATAGTGGTTGAAGGAGACCGGCTTACTTCCGTTGTTGGTTCTGAAGAAGAAACCAGAGGATTTGGTTGGATCTGGAATCTTGAGGAGAGACTTGAATCTCAGGTCTTATGATGATCACCAGATCGGAACTGGTTGGCCGTTTACATAGAAGATTAGGCCTGGGTTTTGTTTTTTACAGAAAACAGGACAAGGGCAGGTTGTTATAGGGTTCTGATGCAGAACCTCGCTGGAGTCGAAGAAGAAGTCGCAGCAGGCGCTGCATTTCCGTCGCTGCAGAATCCCACAACAGAAAAAGCATCTGGTTCGCCCACCGCTGCTAGAGAAGAGGGCGGTTAGCGGATGAGCTTGTCGCCGCAGAAGGTGGATCGCCGTCGCTGCCGTCCCGTCCACCGCTATCGTCGTTGACATCATTTGTCAAATTTATCTGAATTTTTGACAAATTTATATGAGTTTCTATCATATTTATCTGAGTTTTTTTATTTTTTGACAAATTTATTTAAGTTTTGCGCAAATTTATATGAATTCTGAAATAAATTTATCTGAGTTCTAGACAAATCTATCTAAGTTTTTGGCTATTTATCTGAGTTATAAACAAATCTATCTAAGTTTTTGGCAACTTTATTTAAGTTTTTGAAAAATATAGCTGAGTTTCTGACAAATTTATCTCCATTTTGAAAATTTTAACTAAGTTCTTGAATGAATCTTTCTGTATTTTTGACAAATTTATTTGTATTTTCTTAGATCTATTTGTGTTTTTGAATTTTATCTGTGTCTTTTGAGATTTATTTGTATTTTTCGAAATAAATTTAACTGAGTTTTGACAAAAATACTTGAGTTTTTGGCAATTTTTTCTGAAATTTGAAAAATTGGTTTATCTTAGTTTTGGCAAATGTATTTGCGTTTTTTTAAATTTATTTATATTTTTAATTTTATTTACGTCTTTTGAAATTTATTTGCGTCTTTTGAAGTTTATTTATATATTTTTTTAATTTATTTAGATATTTTGAAATGATATATAGTCAATCTAACGGTCCAATAAATTCGAATCTTACCGAAAGTTGGTGGACATGTGCAATTTAAGGGGGTCATGTGTTTAGTCCATTTGGATGGACCAAAGGTGGGCCTCATAAGCACGAGCTTATAAAATTTTCTCCCTAAGCTCGAGCTTAGGGGAGCCTTGCTCTTGAAATTTATTTGGATCTTTTGAAATTGATTTTCATATTTTAGAATTTATTTATATTTTTTGAAATTTATTTGGATCTTTTGGGATTTATTTGCGTCTTTTTAAATTTATCTATGTTCTTTTGAAATTTATTGCTTCTTTTTTAAATTTCTTGTGTTTTTTGAAATTATTGCATTTTTTGAAATTTATTTGTGTGTTTTTAGAATTTATTTGAAAATCTCATTAATGAAATTCCATTAATCGTGATCAATTAAATGGTAGTTGACCATTATTAATGGGATATCCCACTAATCATGGGATATGACCATTATTAATGGGATATCCCACCAATCATGGGATATGATTTAAAAAAAGGATAAATTAGACATTTCTGGTTGTAGAAAGTGCGAGAGTGATCTTTCGCTGCATAATTTTTTTTTGTGGACTATTTGCAACAAATGCATGCTTTGAGGGACCTACTGCCAAAGCCCCCTAATTTATAATACTAAAACGAAATTATATGTTGACAATAGGTTCTATCAAGACCTTTTGACATGTAGAATTTATAATTTATTTCTATCAATATAGGTTGATCTCACGGTAGGATCAAATCATGATTGACAATATAAGTAACATATAGAATTTAATAATGCATATATTGTGCTAATCACGATATCAATCATATGTTGGATCTCACGGTAGGATCAAATCCAAAATTTGGAGGGCTGGAAATCAATTTTAACGGTCTGGATCATCAATGGGTGGGGCCAGGGTAAGTTACACAAATCCCAAGCGTGGATTAGACCACTCAATGGGATCCGGACTCCCCCTTCAAAAACGACAAAATGAAAAGCAACCCCCACTGGCTCCACCACAACCAATGGAGTAAAGGACGCATCTCTGCCTGCAATCGTGCTTCACATGGGCACAGCTTTCCCTGTTGACCAATCAGAGGGCGCACGCGCGGGGGCGGAGGCGGGGGCGGAAGAAAGTGACTGTTGCTGCAACTCCATTAAAATTGGTATAATCAACAAAAACTGTGCTCATGTGTGTGGACAACTTAAGAAATTTGGTGCACCAGGACTCATCGCTCAGTGTGCTTCCAACGTCTGCGCCCCGTGTGACCAGTGTGCAAAAAGAGCGAACTGTGTATGAGTAAAGTAGCTCTGGAAAAATATGATGGCGATTGGTGTTTTCCGGATCCGGATCTTTTTGGTCCAAACAGGGAGACCCTGTTGGACGAATCAGGGGGCGGAGGGGAGAGATGTTTCCGTGTTTTCCATGTTATGTCTCTAGTCTAGAATCCAGATGGGTGTTCTGTCTTGTGAATAAATAAATGCAGTTATGTTATCTTCAACTAGGCAGGCACATGAGCTTTTGTGAAATGAATGGTCCCTTTTTTTTATTATTATTATTAAGTTCAGTGTTCATACCAGGATTGTAAACGGGTTGGTTATTATTCGTGTTTATGGTGGATCCTGAAATAGAACCGTTAAGAAGAAGATGGAACTGAATCCGAACCTGAAACCATTTTGGAATCGATTTCTTGGCTTCGGAACTAGAACCATATATGGAACGGATTTGGATCCGAGTCCGGGTTTAGGTAAAGAATGATATTAAAAAAATATATATGATTTTTATGAGAGATTTTTAAAAATTGAGGTAATATGTCGGGTCTCGGGTCTGCGGGTCCGAACCAAGGTGGAACCGGACCCAGACTCATTTACTTATTGAGGCCTAAATAAGGACCCAGAGCTGATTTTTAATGGGTCGAAACATCCGACTAATCAGATAATCGGGTACCCATTTACGTCCCTAGCGCGCACACACTCACCCAAGTCCCTCACCATCAATATTACTCTAGGAGAATGATCCATGATTGTTTTTTACACAAGAAAGTTGCCTTACCAACTAAGCTATCTATGCTGCATCATTTTTAAAATTTTCCTACTGTGTTCTAACAGCCACCTCTAATGTGGGCTTTTATGGATAGCGCCTGTAGTCTCCTTACTAAATTTACAATAAATGGTCATTGATTTGATATTTACTTCACCATTATTTTACTGGTAAATAAAACAAACATGCATTTAGGTGGTCATCGATTTATCACCTGGCTTTATCTCATAGAGCAAAGTTTACCCTAGAGCCAAATTACAGTGACTTTAAATGTTTCTTTTTTTCGCAATTGCAATTAGATTCAAATACCATACACTAGCCCAATAATCCATGCTCAGCACAGGATCCCCCTGCACCTCCAAAATAAATAATCAGTAAATCACACATTAAAAAAATTACCACTTTTCATGAGACAAGTTGGATAATATAAAAATAGAAAAACTTGAGCAAAAAGGATATAGTTATGGAGGAACAACTCAAACTTGAGTGGTTTGATGAAAAAAATGAGTAACCATTGGTCAAAATTATAACCAACAGTCAAAATCAAATCCAAAACCTCATAACTTAATATATTATAATGGGTTATGTATTACATCCAAATCTGGATCAGACTTTGAATGAATGAAGACAAATTTGAGTTCTGATCCACTATAGTTCTGCCCAAATCCAACCTATTCGCATACTATCTACATGTGATGTTTATTTAATAAATTTCAAATCTAAATTTAATTTTGTGCTTCACCACAAAAATTATCTAAAAAAATCATGTAATCATTGTAAGTGCAAAAAATGTAACTCACAAGATTAGAGGGTGCCTGATAGGACTTATCCAAATGACTAGTAGAGATTAGCTCCTTCGAACCTGAAAGGGGAGAAAGAAACGGTCAGAGGACCCTGGCTTTAGCAGCGTAGGGCTCTCCGATGCCTAGGTCAGTTTATCAACTGGACGGTAGGATGGAGATTTTTAGGGAAGAAGATAGGGTCGTACCCCTGTATGGTGTTCGCCCTTGTTGTATATATAAGGCAGGGAGCCTGTCTTCTGGGTAGGCGCTTAAGGACTATCGTGACATGTGGTGACAGACAGTCCCATCATACCCCACTTTCCTTTAACTGCAATCCCATCGGGCCTTATCCTGGCACTTTGGGAGCTGTGGACGTCATTTCTGTCAGAAGATATGGGCGGTTGTGATATCTTGTCGTATGTCCTGTGACGTGGTTGAATGTATCTAGAGGTACAACTGTCGTGCTCTTGGCTAGCTTTCTGGTATTATTGTCGAGATGAATGACTGAGGTCGGGAGGGATCTTGATCTCGATCATATGGCACTCAGGTACTATTGCGGAGGCAAGCATGACCGAGACGGAGTATAAGGCCGAACTGGAGGAGCTGGTCGAGATAGAGGAGCTCGGTAGCTGAGGTGCCTTGCGCAACTGGCGGAGGTGGAGACCTGGCCGAGATGAGTGTATGGGGCTGAGACCAGGCATTGCTGCCGAGGTGCGGTACTGGCGGATCTGAAGTGCCTAGTCGGGTTGAAGATGCCCTGGCCGAGGTGAAGCCCTTACCGAAGTGGTGTCTGGGAAATACCCCACACAATCATCAAATGCATATTATCTCCTACACCCAATCAATGGTGTTACATCGAGCTGGGCCTTAGCATTGCTTGTTTTGCTTATATCCTCTTGATAATCTCTCAAACACTTTTGATTATGTAATTTTCTAGGACACACAACAAGAGGAATAAAAAAGTCACATGCTCATCACTATTTTTGTCATTACAACTAAAGTGTCTCAGTCTTTGAACTAAAGCTAGAGGTGGCAATCGGGTCGGGTTGTGCTAAACGGGTCCGATCCATTTATAAAACGGGTTATACAGGTCTAACCCGCATCCGACCCGTTTAATAAACGAGTCGGAAACCCCTAACCCGCACCAACCACGGGTCAACCTGACCCAACCCGCTTAATCCGCATAACCATTGCGGGTTATACAGGTTAGGTCGACCCGCATAACCACATCCATCTAGTAAATAAATCGACTCAACTATGGTTCCCTGCTTCATCAAAACTGACTTTGAAGTTCAAATTTGGTCTAATCTTATTTCAACGATCATTTGATGCGCATTACCCTGCTTTCCATTAATAAAAAGCGTGGGGTTGAATTGGTTAATGTCCATTTATTTTTTTTAGCATTTAATTTAATCCAATTTTAGCTTAAATAATCGGGTTATGCGGGTCGAGCGGGTCAACCCTAACCGACCCGCTTAATGGCGGGTCATGAATACTTGACTCGTGACCAACCCGCCTATTAAACGGGTCGGGTTAAGCGGGTAATATATGGGTCGGGTTGGCAGGTCTGGTCATATTTTGCCACCTCTAACTATAACCCACCATGAACGGCCTTTTCTGTCTTTTTCGCTCACAAATGCCTCAAAAGACTCAAATGACGGGTTCTGATCTTCTAAGTCTTTGACTTAGCCAAATCCTCCCATCATGAGAAGAGTGGAGCTCCACAATGGGGCTTACTTCCGAGATGCAAAAAATAAGGGCATGCAAAAAGCATGGGGTAGCCGAAAATTTACCTAGGTAGAAGCTAATCCCGTCATAAAATTGATTGTTGGTAAAGAAAAAAGATCATTAGCACAATCTTATGATTATTCATTATCAAGATTTTATCAAACGGTCAATTTTATAGTGGAACCGACTCTTATTTAGGTAAGTTTGGGAATATCCCCTACGTTGATAAGGCCTTTATTTTGAAACATTAGGATTTTTAATAAATGAGCCCTACCATAGAGAACTAGAGATCCTCTTCTAAACCCGTCATTTCTCTATGAGCACATCAAAAAGTGAAACATTAAAGTGTCAATGCCCACATTTATTGTGGTCGTTTTTCAGGAAAAAGCAAAATCATAAATTAATTATTTCACAATTTTGTCAAGAAAAAGGTTTCTTGGAGGGAGGCTCTCTTTGGCAAAATTACTTGTATATTATTGTTAAGTGAAGTGTCAAACTAGAATAGAAGAGAAGAAGAGGGGTCAAATAAAAAAATATTAAATAATAAAAATAAATTTCTTATTAAAATAGTAAAAAAAACTATTTCTCATGTGTAAAATGGAAAAAATGTCATAATCTGGATTTTTTTTTTGTCATTTAACACTTTTTACTTTTAATCTCATTTTCTTTTCATCTAATAATTTACTTTATTTCTCTATATAAATAAATTACCAAACAGCCCCTAAAGTCAAAGCATAACATTTTCTACACTGCACAAACGTACCCAAAGTCCAAGTGTCGGGAGGATTTGAACCTTAGTAACTGAAACATCCCCTCCCCTTCCCCCTCTCCAATCTCACTTCAAAAACGCGCATATCTGCCCTCGGTGACTGGTTTGAAGATGATTGGAACGTAGACTAACTGAATACGAAGCAAACCGTGCAGAACTTTTAGTTTTTAGTTTTTTTTTTTTTTTTTTTGTAAACTTGACATTTATCTTTTAAATGAATAAATTTCTTCTAACTTATTAATTATTATCTATTTTATGTAATAATTATAAAATTAATTTTTTTATTATCTTTTATACTTAAATATATGCATAAGATTGATTTATGTCCGTTAGTTAATTATCTATCAACACACAAGCACTGGCACTTAGATTCGAACTCTACAAATAGAGACGTGACGTGATAACTTTAATAAAGAAGGCGTGGCGAGTTTTTTTTGTTGTTCTGAGCACGTAAATTTTTTTCATTGGCACCTGGGGCTACAAGCGGCATACGGATTTTCTAATTTGCTATAAATCTGCTCAATAAAAGACATGTGTAAGTGTAACCTTTCTCGTGGTTCTTGTGGCGTGTATGATTGCACCAATTGGCTTGTCGCTTTTCCAACGTGAATCTCATGTTCGACCTTCTCTAAACTTCCAGTAGAACGGGGATGTTCATTAGCCAATCCATGATTTTGGTGCAAACAGTTCTACTTAACTTTCAAGTAATCAATTTAATGTCATGCTTGTAATCAAATGATCTCAAGCAAGAGAAAGACATCTATTTTTGTGGGCTTTAGTGGAGAGCCTCACAAATTCTGTTAGATTTGAATCCATGAGATGTCAGATTTTTGAAAATTCCGTGCTGTCTTGAAAATGTGTATAGTTGAGCATTTTACGCTGATATTGATTTGCAAATATGTATATAATTAAAAAAATAATATTAGAGTTTAAGTTTTTAGAAATTAGAATTTCCAAGTTTCATGGGAGTTAGGAGTCTCAAATATAAAAGTCGAAACAATGATAATTTTTGTAGAATTTATAATTGTAAAACATGGATTTTTACATGACTTCAATAAAAATCACTGGGATACCCTTCAAGATTTGATTACTAAGTATGACTAAATAATAAAAAAAACTAATATTTGATTAAAAAATAAATGTTCTTATATGAAATATAGTTAAATTAAATTTTACTATAATAAATGTCCCAACTTCCACCACAAAATTGATTACATGAGAATTTTATGAATACAATTGTTACAAAAATACTCAGGCCACTAAGCACATTTGAGTTATTTTTCAAAAGGCCATAAATAAAATAAAATTGAATAAATTATATTTATTTAGTAGTATGTTACATTGAATTAGTTTTCAAAAAAACAAATTAATAATCTTATATAATATTCATAAATTTTTTTTTATAAGTTGGGCATAAGTAATTCTCTCCATAACGAGGTTGAAGATGGCACTATGAAACAATTAATGCTACTAACCATGAGCCTATCAAATAAACTAACTAACTAAGCATTTTGGCACCATTCTATTTTTTTTTTCTCGCTAACAAACGTTTCTAATCTTTTGAAAAGGGCTAATTTCTTTGGATTCATAAAGAAGTCGGATAAAATTCATATCATCCTAAATGGTGGTAGTAGTACTATTGGACTCAGCTTTTGAATTTTTAAGAGGAAAAATAGGAGATCAATATCTTAACCTTTGGCTCGGAAAAAAAGAAAAAGAAATAGTGGATCTGACCACTGTCGAACCCCTTTTGGCACCATTCTTTGAGGTCATAGCATTCTGGCACCATTCCCATTCGAAATCCCAACCGTTAATTGGTGCATTTCCACTTTCAAGTATCAATCCCTCCTCCGCCCGAGCTAGCACGTGAGTGATCCTCGAATCGAGCATCTTCTTCCGGTTTTGCAAAACGTCCTCTTCAAATCAGCGATACCAGGCTATTACAAGCATTCCCGATTCCCATTTCCCCACAAACACCAGATTCCATGTTTTTACGGTCTGAGAAAACCCAATCAGATCGCGATAAAGTCCGGATCCTGGCTATAAATATCTCTTTTCGAAAGCGAAACCTGCCCTCAGTTTTTTCACTTGTCCAACTTTTCCACCTTCTACAGTTTTCCTTGTTTGCATTTCCCTCTTCCTCTTCCTCTTCATATATAAATGTATTCTCCTTTCCTTCCAAACGCTGGTTTTTCTTCCCCTTTGGAAAGTCTCTGCTTCTTCCATGGATTCGATTTCTTCGTCTTCTCTCGTTCCGAAGCATCGCTTTGATTCGAATGCCTACCATTTCTTCGATCCAATAACGTCTCCTGCTTCAGTTAGGGTTTCGTTTCCAGTAAAGAACACAGATTCCAAGCTCAAATCTTCGAAAACGATGGGATGCTCGAGGAGATCTGAGTTGAAGATCGTGAATGGAGATGCCGGATTTGTTCTTGAAGATGTTCCGCATTTGTCCGATTACATTTCAGATCTTCCAGTAAGTTTTTCTTTTCGTTTGATTTAGGTTT
Organism: Litsea cubeba; assembly: GCA_012931725.1. NCBI lineage: Eukaryota > Viridiplantae > Streptophyta > Magnoliopsida > Laurales > Lauraceae > Litsea > Litsea cubeba. The sequence continues at coordinate 86,852,119 of CM022948.1, read as the reverse complement.
TGTTGATTGTTTTTGTTTTTTGAAGTGAAATGGAGCCTTCTTCAAGTAGTGATCGGATGAATCTTCCTTCATATGTCTTTTTCTTTGAGGTTTGAGGTTTGAGGTTTGATGTTTGATTTGAATCTCGGAACGTGTTCCTCATTTCCTTTTTCCCTTCAAGATGTAGGTTTTTTTTATTCATGTTTTGGTTTGATGTCTATGGAGGCATCAGTCGTCAGATCATCTGTCCTGTAGTAATCATTTACTTTGATCTAATTCTAGTCATGATGTAGAAGAATTACTTATCCTCTTTTCTTGGATATGGGAGATAGTTTGTATTTTTACTGCTCATTTGATTGATGCTTTCTAGGATTTTTGTTTTCACATTCTGTTTTTCCATATAATAGTCATACAAAGTTTCAGTCCCATCCTTGTAGCTGGGCTAAGAAGGAAAGTTTGTGTTTTTACTGCTCATTTGATATGCATTACAGGTTTTTCATTCCAAATTTATCTTTAGATATTAAACCATTTCATGAGTTGTTTCTTCATATTTTTTATGCAGGGTTTTGAGAGACATCTGATGTTCCTTCTTAAAAAGAAATTGAAAAAATGCTTAGACCTTTAAGTTTTCCTGTTACTGCAATCTCACAAAATGGGAGAAGAGAAGCACTTTTTTTTTTACCATAAGGCTGTGCTTTTCATCTGAAGATTGCAATTGCTGATCCTGCTATTTTAATTGATTTAAATCTATTTATAGAATTTTATGTTATGTTTGGCTGAACTGGTCCTGCTATTTAAATTAAAATATATCTATTTTTTAGTATTTTATGTTGTAAATAGTAGCATCTATTTTTAAATAATACACTAAAGTATTCTTCTGTGCTACTTTTGGGGAAAAGGCAGGCAACTTGCTGAAATGCATCTTTGGGTGGGTGTGGTTCACAATAAATGGATCTCTCTGTTGGTGCTCAGATGATTTCATCCTGTGGACCAAACTGTGGTTGAGAACCCCAACCCCAATCCCAATAAACGTGCAGACTGACAATCTGACGTTTACTACTATATTTTAAATATATGGCTATTAAGATAATGGCGATGTTTTACTTTTAATAAGCAAAGGTTCAGTGATTGGATGATTAGGATTGCTGGAGCAGTGCAATCTTGTTCTGTGGGTCATCTTCAGTGGATCCCACTAGAATCTAGATGATATTCTGGTAATGGACAGTGCATCACAACTCACAAGGAATGTTAGGAGCCACAAATTGACCAACTGATCCTTTATTTGTATTATTATTATAAAGATTTTATCCTCCAGTTTCAAGTTTTTTGGTGAAATTAGTGAAACCTGGTCAAAAAAATTTAATGTAGAGATGAATGTTAGTGACTCAGATCCAAACCAATGAATATGAACTAAATAAATAGGAATGACAGGAGATTTTGTATTTACTTATATTGACTTTAGATTATGGTATTTCAAGGAAAAAATGGTCCTTCCACAGTTTTCCCCTGTACAAGTTCTTATTTATATTGTTCACAGAATCACAGGAGTGATCTAACATGAGAGGTGTACTTAGAATTATTTTTGGATTTTAGGAACTCTTTAAGAATATGTTTTGTTAGGGATTTTTTAAGCCAATAGGGAAGGGGGGGCGCGGGGGGGGAGGGGGGGTGGTTTTCTGAAAAACCTATTTCTGGTTTTTTGTTTTAAAGGAGGGCATTTGTTGTCATTTATTTGCCCAAACAATGGTTGGAAACTGGAAAACTATGATGTCCAGATACGACATGGATACGATAGGGACACGGATTTTACACATAAAAAGCGAAGTGTCGGATACGACACGATATGTTGGCCATTATGAAGTATCCGTGCATCATAGCTGGAAAAGTAAAAGACCATTAGACAAGGGTTTCATATTTTAGGGTTTTTTTTTTTTTAGAAAGCCTCAAAGGGCAGATGTCTTTTAAATATAAGGCAAACCCCACAGGGTGCTTCAAAAATTTCCGCTATTCATTTAAATACTGATAGAAAATATATTCATGTCTGCCTTCTTCTTTATGAAAAAAAAAAAAAAAATCTCAAGTTTTTTGCTACCTGTATTTTTCTACAGACTTATCCAAATCCTTTGCAACACAATCCGGCATATTCAGCTGTCAAGTAAGTTAATTTAGTTTTTTCCCTTTCAATAGACTGATCTTCGTAGGGATGTTTGTAAACAGTTGTTTGCATTCTTTGCTTATGATCTTCTTGATGCTTGATATTCTTCGCTTTGTTTTTCCAGGCAGTATTTTGTTAATACTGATGATACTGTTGCTCAAAAGGTGGGTATTTGATGATTTATTTTATTTTATTTTATTTAGTGAGTATAGATTTTGGTGTCTACGTTTTGTTCCTTTCATCCTGTATGTTGTTACACACAAAGATCTCAAAGGTTTATTTTTGATGGATTAGAGAAGTTACCATATCAATCCTTCTTGTTATAATTGGTGGCCAGTAATATGTAATTGACTGTTTTCTTGTCTATAGATTGTTGTTCATAAAAGCAGCCCAAGAGGGACTCACTTCCGACGTGCAGGACCCCGTCAGAAGGTGTGTAGCTTTATCGCAAATTTGTGCGATTGGAAGGCTGCGGCATAATTTGAATTTTTACTGATATATTCATGGATTTTGCTCAGGTGTATTTTGAGTCGGACGAAGTGCTTGCGTGTATAGTAACATGTGGTGGCCTATGCCCTGGGCTTAACACAGTGATTAGGGAAATAGTTTGTGGCTTGCACCACATGTATGGAGTCAGAAATATCCTTGGAATAGATGTGAGTTGCACTGTCGGTAGTTCCAAATGCAATTTTCTGTTCTAGTTTTTACTTGGACTAAACTGTTGTGTCAGGGATGTAAATTGGGTCTCTCTTTGTAATTTTCCTTCGGAACTTGAAATAGATGTGATGATGTTTCTCCATGCTATAAGTATTATAATTTAAAGTATAGAATATTAGAGAAACTGGTCGGATAACTTTTTTTAAATGGAGCATCAGAGCAGTGTCAGATATGAACCATATTTGCCAATATCAGATGCTCCCAAGGCTTTTAAGCATAGTGTTCACAAAAACTTAAATAATTCAATGGCACATCCTCTGTAATCAATTCTATGTTACTTTTACTTGGTTTGAGACATAAATGTGGTAACAGTGGTGAAAAATGAGATAAGCAATATAGCTGCATCAGCTGCCCCTATGTTAGGAATTTTTTTTCCTCGAGCTTGTTTGATGTCAACAACACAGCCTTTTTCCACCTCAGCTGAATGCTGTTCATACTGCTCTGAACTTTTAACAAATCTAATTCTGATCCAGGGGCCTCAGAAAGTGCTTTTTAAGCATAGATTTTGCATTACGGGTGTTGCTTGTGACTTCTTTTGGACTGTTGGTGTTGAATCTACGAAACCATAAGTTGATTGACTTGTAAATGTACAGTATACTTAATATAGGTGCATCGAGGTAGTTCCTACTTATTGTGAATGATATGGCTTGTGAAAGCTGATCTTTCTATACATTTTATTAATGTTTGTATTGTTGTTTGGATGTCAGTCAAATGTAAGGATAGGTAAGTGACACTAGCGGTTGCAGCAGGCGTAGCTGTCATTGGCTAAAAAGCTACGTAGCAGGCAATATGTAGCGGAGTGAATTTTTTAAATGGTCAATTTTTTTTAATCTTGTATAACAACTGATATTGTGTTTTTTTTAGTGATTTGAAACCATATAAAGGTAGAGACAACTTTAGGAAAGGCTATTGAGGAGAAGCAATAGGAAAAACAGTGTTTAAAACTAAAATTACTTAGCTCTACTTGGTTTTAGATTGTAGCGTTGCTCTTTTCAAAATAGCGTAGCGGCCTCGACCGCTACGGCCAATAACCGCTATTTTGAACCATTGTGACAACTTTACAAAAAGGCTAAATTAAAGAATATGATTTGGACCCAAAAGAGGATAAAACTAAAAATCCAATCAGAAAAGGAAGCAACAATCAAGTTCTGTTGAAAAGAAGAAAGGAAAAGAATCAGTGACAAGTCATAAAGATTTGATTAAAAAACTTGAATTATTTGGTTCTTACGTGTTGTCAATATTCATGTAATTTGCTGCAAGTGGGTGGTCTCTGACATGGGAATTTTGTACAAAATTGTCTAGTTGCATCAACTGATCACTGATCTGTTGAAGTGTTTGTAGGGAGGATACAGAGGTTTCTATTCTCGCAATACCATTACTTTGACACCCAAGATTGTCAATGATATACATAAACGTGGTGGCACCATCCTTGGCACATCACGAGGAGGCCATGACACCTCTAAGATAGTTGATAGCATTCAGGACCGTGGGATTAATCAGGTATATGCTAAATAAGGGTACATTGTTTTTTGTTTTATTATTTACAAGATCCATAGTTTATAAGAACCGTAATTTTCATTCTTGGCCTCTAGATTTACACAGTACTTCATAGTTTCAAGATTATACCTTGTATACCAGGTTTACATAATCGGAGGAGATGGAACACAAAAGGGAGCATCAGTAATTTTTGAGGTAATTTGAGGGAATAAGAAATGCCCATTTTAGTTTACTTACTCTTACTACCATCAGCTTCGGAGGCATATTATTATTATTATTATTATTACTATTACATCTATTATTAGTAATACATCTATAATCATTTCTGTGAATATGTTTGAAACTTACTATGTTCCCCATTGTGCAAATGCATTATTTATAGTCTTAACCATTTTGTAATCTTACATCATGCAGGAAATCAGAAGGCGAGGTCTCAAAGTTGCTGTTGCTGGAATCCCAAAGACTATCGATAATGACATTGCGGTACTTTGCCTGCATATGCAATCTGTCAAATATATTATGACTTGCATTTTACTTTGTTGATCAGTTGCATAATTACCAATCATGTCTCACAAATGTTTAATGTTTTTATGATCTCTTGTCAAATCAGGTCATTGACAAGTCATTTGGTTTTGACACCGCTGTAGAAGAAGCTCAAAGGGCCATTAATGCAGCACATGTTGAAGCTGAAAGTGTAGAGAATGGTGTGGGTGTTGTGAAGCTAATGGGGCGCTACAGTGGTAAGTTCCGGTTCTCAGCATTTCCGAACTTTTAAGTAACAGAATGAAGTTAAAGTGGAGGAAATATCTTGTAGCAAGTATTTTTTAGTCACTAGTTTGCTTGTTCTTTGCCTTTTTTTTTTGTAATTTAGGTTTGGAATTCCAAGTTCCAACCTGTGAAAATTTTTGCGTATGGATTGCTAGAATGTACTTCTTTACGAATTTATTCATCTGTAATTTATTTAATTTCTTGATTCCAGCTCAAACCTTTTATTTCTAATCTAATAGGGTTTGTTGGGTGCAGGTTTCATCGCAATGTATGCTACTCTTGCCAGTCGAGATGTGGTATGCATTGTTGATTGTCATTGTAACTCCCCTTTTCCTTGGCTTCTGATTGGCCGATGGAGAATTAAGGGCCTTTAATCGCCTTTAATCTCCATCAGTCATCTTGGATTTCCTTGGTTTATATCCTTTCAGTTCCCACATTCCAAAAAACTATTGAATTGTGATTATTTTTCTCCTTTTTGTGGGGTAGAGGGGGCTGATTATTTTTATATGTTGACAAATTTCGTTGTGGTTTTCCTAGGATTGTTGCCTGATTCCAGAGTCACCCTTTTATCTGGAAGGAGAAGGGGGACTCTTTGAATATATGGAGAAACGACTCAAAGAGAATGGGCACATGGTTATTGTTTTAGCCGAAGGTGCAGGACAGGAGCTTATGGCTGAAAGCATGCGGACAATGAACCAGCAGGATGCTTCTGGAAACAAGCTACTCCTTGATGTTGGGCTATGGATCTCTGAAAGGATCAAGGTAATATCCAATTCATTTTGCATGAATGCCACAAGGCTTATCTCCTGCAAGGTTTCAGCTGTAGGCATGCATACTGTATGTGATTGGCCCTTGGAAATGTAAATGAATTTTCTTGATTATCTACATTCATTTTATCCTTAATTTTTCTGAAATTAGTTTCTTGTCCCTGGTTCATCATGGAACTTCAAAATTTGTTTTCCTAATAGCATTTGGATCGCAAAATTTAAAAACTAATGGGATTTTTTTCCTAATCAGAGCATAGAGAAATGATTGTATGTAAGAGACTAAATAATGGGCTATACACAATAAAGAATAGCCAGATCATGTCTCTATAGCAATCGGATAACTGCCCTAGCAAGTGGTAGGTTTCCCCAGTTTTGTATTATGGATGCCATTTAATTGAGTGTATGCTATAGATTAAGTCATTCTCTTAGCCTGCATTATGAGTTTCACATACATGATGATGAGTTTCTCAAAGACGAGTTTTCCTTTTTTATGTCCATAGTAAACTCAGATGTTTATTTTTTTGGCTATTGTGTAGAATCATTTTACAAAACAACAGAAGATGGTGATAAATCTCAAATATATAGGTTCGTAGAGATATCTTTCTTTGTTTTAATCAATTGAGTTAAATTAGGGTAAATGAGCAAATCTAAGTAAAATGCTGATGCCGCAGATCCAACATACATGATTCGTGCGATTCCAAGCAATGCATCTGACAATGTGTACTGCACGCTCCTTGCTCATAGTGCTGCTCATGGTGCAATGGCTGGATACACAGGCTTCACTGTTGGCCCCGTTAATGGCAGGCATGCTTACATACCCTTCCATGTGAGTCTTCCATCCTATATGCGTTGTCCCATCAGATATAATAAATACAATCACATTCTTTCAAGTTTCAAATGGAGCCACTATGGCACCCCACCAACAAGGCTTATGATTAATAGCTTTACTTTGTCTTGACGGCAAACAGTACCTTAAAGGCTGGAGTGTGCTAATTACCAAACAGCAGCATGTGTTTGAGTTTTTCATCACCACATAAAGTCCTTGCTTCAAGATGTGAACAAATTGATAGGAGTCCTCCTGAATTTTGAATGAATCGAAGTCTCTTGGATATGTCTATGATCCCGTCAAGAAATGTGAAGTATGTACTGCTTCTATAACATGAGGCAGCTTGGTCAATTTTTTCTCTCCATTGAAGTACTCCTAAGGTGGTTTCCATGACTTTGTTAAAAAAAAGTAAAAACCTTAGCTGGTGCTTTGGAAGACTCCTGGTTTCTAGGGCTTTTGCCCTGCTCCATGTGCATGTTAGTGGACCTTCTCAAGTTGCTGTTTTTAATAGATTCCATCTGTCTACTAAGATGGTCCCAGTCTACAATACTGTCACGTTTTATTCTCTTTAACTCTTTAACGCTATTAATATTTTCCTAGATAGTATAATGGCATGCATCACCTAACTCTTTGATGCTTTGCCAACCTGCTGTTATTAATTGAATATGTCATTAAAAAAAGTCAGGAAGTTAGGCACCTTTTCCCTTTTTGTTTCTGATCTTTCTCTACTGTATTTTTCTTTACATAGAGAGCTATGCTTTCTAATGAACACTGCTGGATGATGTGGGTATAATCTCAACTGTCAGTTGAATAGACTTATGAATAGACCATAATGCAAAAATTGCATTGTCATATAATACTAGATGCCTTATCATTATGCCTCTGATGATTGTGGACCATAGCTCCTCTTTTCCTTTTTTTCTTTTTGTTCTGGTAAATGCTCATGCATCCACACACACGCTACCCAAGTCCCTAACCAGCAGAGCTACAACCAAGGATTGATCCCTGGTTGTTTCTGTGGAGAGGTAGATGCCTTACCGCTGAAGGACCATTGCTCTTTCATCTTTATAACTGTACTTTTGTAGGGTAGTAATTGGACAGTGGGGAGTAGAGCAGGACATTGTTCTGATGTTGATTTCTAGTAACCTTAGTCGTAAGGCTTACGGAGATGCCCAAGATCAGATGATCGTACCTCCAAAAACAAGTCTTGCATAGAAGAGTGGGGAAATAAATAAAAAAAAAAACAATCCAAATAAAAAGGAAAAGAGAAAAGAACACAAATATTCTCTTAGGGCATGTATGTGTAATGACCGTGCAAAGGGATGTCTGTGTACTTTCACTTTTCCACATAAAAATCTGCCTTTCCTAACCCTACCCCACTCCCCAACCCCCCAAAAACCAGAAACACTTTTCTGTGGATTCCTGAAAATTGTATTACTTTTGATGCTTTTTCTCGCAGAAAAGCATTTGCTGGCAAAGGTTTTCCATGCAAAAACATACTGCTTTTTTCCTTTCAGTTTTTGCAGGAAGTAGTGACAAACATGCCGTTTTGTAAAAGAGAAGAGAACACACTAAAAACTGTGCAAAGTAAGGAGAGGAGCAAAACTATCTTGCCATTCACCTCCTACACACTTAGGAAGAGTGGAGATAGAGCTTTTATATTTGTCCCTTGCACTTCAATTAAAATCTAATTCCTTGTAAGAATAAAAAACACCCATTAAAAAAAGTCTTTTATTTAAAAACATCATAAAATTAAAAAAACCTTAATTATAATCATAGTCTAACAATAATTTGAAATATCATTCACTCAGAGGTTTTTCTGTGCTATAGGGCTGGCCCAATTCACATAAAGTTAAAATAAAGAGGAAGGGATTAAATAAGGGCTCCAAATCCACTTATGGTTCAGTGGTCAGGCATCTCCTTTTCCATAGAGACAACCAGGGATCAATCCCCGGTTGTGTTGCCCTGTTAGTTAGGGACTTGGGTGATGTGTACTGGTGTGTGCATGAGTATTTATCAGAGCAAAAAAGAAAAAAATTCCAAATATATTATCTTTGGGGTGCAAATGATAATACACTACAAAAAGAATAACATGTACACTACAAGGGATGTATCCCACAATGCCTAGAACAAAGTACATGTCTACATTCTTTTGGGATTGATTCCAATGTATTATTATAGAAGTCATCAAGAGATTAAGAAGTTGAGAATAACTAAGCTGACCAAACCTAGAACATAACACACACACACACACAAAACTATGCAGCATGTTGGAGATGAATGGGATAAACTAAAGAGAACAGGCGTCGCAAAATGGGTCCCACCAATGACGGAGATGGTGTTTGTCGTCTATCAGCCACCTACTAAGAATTAGACGCATTGGATGTTTTCTAGGCTGTATGATGAAGGGCAAGGAAAATTGATCATATCTCATTTGTTGTCTTAGCTCTGATGATTGGTGAAATATATGGATGGATGGCTCATCCATATGGAGGACACATCATGCCATGTATGGTGTGCTTGACAGATTCTTCTCATCTAATTCTCTCAGGCAGGCTCTTGTCAAGCCAGCAACTCTCATTGCATACATAAATAAGTGATTCCATGTGAAATTTGCAGTTAAATGGACATAAATTTTCCTCTTCACACAGTATGTACCATACATTGTTTGTACTTTAGCTTGTGCCTCCCAACTAAAGCGAAATTTTCTACTGTGGATGTCTGCACTATATATATCTTGTGTGAAAATCAATAGCATGTGATGATGCCGAGTAGTGGGCCTTCCAGCACTTGAAGCAGTGAATGGTTTCCACACACAGTACTTGGTGCAGATGTCAGGAGAAAAACTCTTCCCAACTGAAACAGGCTTTCCTCAGTGCAATGATCGAGTTAACCATCCATCCAAGAGGCTGCATGTTAATCTGACTGTCCAAATTAATGGATGTGCGACGGCTGGATGGTAGGGAAGATTTAATACTTATGCATCTAGTTTCATTGCACAGTTTGTTAATTAGATGGTTCCACTGTAAATTCTAATGTTGTTTCCGCTTCCGGCTAGAGGACTGACTCCAAATTGGATGGATCTTTCATGATCTGTCTGTGTGCAGCGAGTGACAGAAACACAAAACAATGTGGTGATTACAGACAGGATGTGGGCAAGACTGCTTTCCTCAACAAACCAGCCGAGCTTCCTGAGATGTAAAGCTACATTGGAAGACAAGATGGAAGAAGAGACGAATCAAGTGTTGGATGGGGAGAAGTGCATGAATGATGATAATAAGGTGGTCAGTGAGAATATCAGCAAGGCAACAGGAGGTTAAGGAGGATGCTCATCATACATTCCGACATTTGAAAAGATAAAAGTAGAAGGAATCCGGTCGATTCAGCTACAGATGGTATTATGCTGTGACTTGTTTCTTCACTTTCTATTTATTTCCCTTTCAGGGAACCCGATTTATATTTGTTAGAACCTGTTTAATAGTCATATTTCAGTGAATTATTCTATTTTGGATTTTCATATTTACTGCTCGTCTCTTGGTGACTTATATCGGGAATTGTTTTAGTAGAGGAACAGGTTTTGAAGGCTAACACGGACCCAATGACCCAACCCTACCAGAATTAGGGGTGCTCAAGGGCCAGGCCAGCCCACTTTGGGCTGAGTTCTAGCCTTGGGTTTGACTATTTGGCCTGGCCCTAGATCTCCTTTTGGCTCATTTAAGATATGGTCTGGGCTTGGATTATGTGATAGAAAGCCCGGTATGCCCAGCTCAAATAAGTAACGCATAGTTTAGTGACCAATTTACCCGAGTAAGTGATTTAGAAAGCCCAAATAAGCAATAAAAGTCCGGCCTGGCCTGGCCAGGCCCAATTGACTAAATGGGCGGGCTTGGGTCTGATGTGTAAGGCAGGCTGGGCTCAGCCCGACATGTAACACCTGTCATGCATGGGCTGGATACAGCGGCCTGTTTTCCTAAAGACGGGTTGCCTCTGGTCTGGCTGACTGGATTACTGGACTTTTTACAATTTTTTTCTAGAGCGCAGCAGACGTGGAACAATCAAGATACTGAGCAGTTAGCAATCGCAATCTTAAAAGAAAAAGGAGATTTCTTTGTAAAAAAAAAAAAAAATGTTGCATTTATGGGACGCCTCTGGCCTTTTCGCCTTTGGCCTTTTCGCCTTTTGACGGTATGGACTGGCATTTGGCCAGGATATTTGTGTGCTTTTCTGCTACATTTCCCCGGGGACTGGAACTCGTGTGCATATGTCTGCTGTGTTCATGGGACGGAATTAGGCTGGACTGAGGCATATCCAAGCCCAGCCTGGTTTTAAAACACAGGTCTGTATCCGGTACAAACCTGACAAGGACCGAAAGCTCCTAGCCCGAGCCCAGCCCACTTCAAACATGTAAGGAACAGACTTTGCTCATTCAGTCATTTGGGATAAGCTTTTTATCACTTACTTGGCAAATAAATCACTAAACTATAAGCAATACCTATTCATACCAGGCTAAGCTTGGGGTCACTTAATCCATGCTCCGCGTAAATATTAAACAGGCCTAACTTTTAACTACAAAAACCAAAGGCCCAACCCGCCCAAAGCAGGCTGGACTTAGGTTGGGCCAGTCCATCCTCATCCCTAACCTTCTGAGCGATATTATACATACTGGGATCCTGATTTTTGTAAGTTTATAAAACAAATTATGTTTTGAATGACAATATACTAATATTCTTCAAAGATGCCCAAAATGATGGCTCTATAAACATATATTCATTGTGATGCAAACCTTACCCATCTGGACAATAGTTAATAAAAAGGATTATGTTTTAAGTTTGTTCATATTCGTCTTTATAAAATGTTTTGTTAGCTCTCACTTCAACCCACCTCATTCCAATTTCTTCTCATTTGCCTACGTTTTTTTAAGGTACTTGCACCTTGCAATATTAAGCAGATGAAACAAAAGTTCAGGCAACGGCTCACTGGAAATGCTTATTATTGATCTGAAAAAATGGGATCTCTGTTTTCAGTTGTATCCGACCCACAATACCATAACATAATATATATATATATATATATATGAGCTCACCAAATACTCAGAACTCCTTAACAACAGATTCAATCAACAGAATTAAGAGACACTATAATGAAACATATAAACAAACCAATCATTTGAAGCTTCCAAACTGATATTGGCTTGGGTTTGTGAAGTTTGCACCAGCTCCTGTTCCACCCAGACCTGATCCTATACCCATGGATCTTCCCATGTATGCAGAACTCGGGAGGACCTTTTCCTTCTCATCTGATCCATCACTAAGACCACCAACAATACCAATATTGGCTAGAGATACCTTCTTGGCTGCACCAATAAATTCAATTTAGATGTGACTAAAAGAAAGATAACGTCCTAATTGACATACAGGACCTTCATTCTTGCATTAACATATCTACATGACATTTTTTAAAAGAGGTTTTCTATCACTTAACCCATGAAAGACCACTTGCACATGAAGCAATTTGTTCTACTTTTGCACAGGTGTGTCCCATCTTGCCGGTGATCTAGATTACACTGATGGTCATTACCACTGCATAGTTTTTCTTTTTCGTTAGGCTGTATCTTTTTCCTTACATTACAGACAGAAGGTGCTAGGCTGTATCTTTTTCCTTACATTACAGACAGAAGGTGCTGGCCATCACCACTGCATAGTTTTTCTTTTTCATTAGGCTGTATCTTTTGACTTACATTACAGACATAAGGTGATGGCCTTTAAATAATCATCTTCTCAAGGGGAAGTTGTTGTTGTTGTTGTTGTTATTAAAGCCCTAGTAGTTCTTGTTAATGAGCTACCAGGGCTACCACTGCTTTTTGATATTTTTGCACGATTCAGAAATAAATTAAAGCACTGATCTCAAACTTAATACTTAATTAGCGGAAATCAATTCTTTCATCAAACAAATGAATATAGGATAACTCCTAAATGAGGAATCACCGGTGTAGTTCACATGCACATTAATATGGTACACTGCCCACTACATTGCACAGCCCACCTGCAATCGCAGTAGGGCAGAACAGAAGCTCACTATAGACTGCAATGGTGCAAAATCACTCTAATTGGATTGTCAACAAAATGAGGGTGTGTAAAATGGATGGACTCATTCTGCCCATAGTAGAGAAACATTAGATTATCCAATCAGGATGATATTTGAGCCATATGCAATCCATAGTGGGCCCCTCCCATACATGGTTGCAGGTGAACCCCACAATGCAGACTGCATTTATATGCATGCTTCATTCCAATGATTAGACATGAATTTGAGCTGTAGGGAATTCTAAATTTCCATCATAAAGTGTCAGGTAAAAAACTTCTTTGATTGGGAGAAATGGTAACAGCAGATGGAATTGTAACACTGCCTTTGCCATTTTGAGTTTTGAAATTTTCTAAATTCCATAATTTCTTTCAGTGAGAATAGAATTTGAGGAATTCCGCTGACAACTTATGATCGGAATGCAAGGGGTTTTAAATTCTCCAAATTCTTGCAGTGGAACAGGTCCTAAGGGAATTTGCGACATTCAAACATCCCCTCTCAACTGTTCCAATGAGAAGCAGACAATACTTGTGGATACAGAAGAAACATATCATGACAAAATATCTCCAGGGAATGAGGAAGATAAACTTACGAGCAGATATATTTAGATCAATCAATCCCCGACTCAATGTATCTGCCCAGATCCCAGACTTGACCTGGAAAGTTTCCTTTTTTTGTGGTGGCATGGACTTTTCTGTTGTGTTCTGGTTCAAGCTTACCCCATTATGGGAAGAATTTTGTGTTGATTGTGTGGATACTGGATTGGTATGAGAAGAAGTGAAGTCACCAAAGACATCAGATGTTTCAAAATTGTTTATGGGCATGTTAGCAAAAGGATCGATTACGTTTGGGTTTGTGGGCTCAGTTTCAACTGTCTTGTTTACAGCTGGGAATGGTGGATCAGATGCAGCAAAAAGGTCCACTGTCGAAGAAGAGGGGCCAGAATATGCAGATTGGGCAAACAAATCAACTTTGTCCTGCAGAAAAGAAGGAAGACAGATTTTCATTACTGAAAATTGAAAACAAATTGTCTATAAATGAAGAAGAAATAAAAACATGAAAGAAGTCTACCGTTGATGATGGACCAGAGAATCCAGATTGGGCAAACAAATCAACATTGGCCTGCATAAATGGGGAGAATAAGAATTCTCACTTTAAAAAAATAAAAGAAGAAGAATTGTTTAAGATTAAAGTAGTTTATAAATAATAGAGGAATGGTATCCCACCGAGATTAAGATAAATATTAGTAAGAAATCTTACCTGAGTATTAGAACCAACATGAGCTTCTGCATGGGGAGCAGCTGATACAAATGTTGCATCTGCAAATAGATCAACTTCATCTGAGGCATTGCTGGTGGTTCTTTCTGCTGCAACTGAAGTTGGTGCATCCATGAGGTCAATCAAACTGTCGCCAAATAGATCCACATTATTAGATTTTACAGCGGCTTGGCCTGTCAAAACATAAACCAGCTCAATGTAATTAGTGTATGTTCATATTTTCAATCAAGCTCATTAAAAGGTATACAGTTGAACCATAGAGCTCAAACTGTCCATCTGTTGAACTAACAAAAAATAAACATTAAAATAATGCATGGACTCGACCACCTTGCCCATAGAAGTGCTGAACTTACCACTATTAGAAGAACCACGTGGGTCAAAGTCATCAAAATCATCCTCAACACTGTTTGAAGGTTTACTCGAGCTTTGAGAAGAGGGGACGGGACCATAGCTATCATCTTTATCCCTATAAAAGAACAACGTGGCATTAGCAGAACAATGAAATGACTTCCTTGAAGGCTTGAACCCAGCAATTTACAGAGAGACTAACATGTTCAATCCGTAACCAGATAAGATGTCCAAACTAAGGCATCATGAGTTTAATTGGAGTGCAAAAGTAAGAAACCTATAGCTGCCTACTGTATGTCTGCTTCTGCCTTCATTAGAAATTGCCCCTAGCACCCAAGAGTTTAAATGCTTCAATAAAATAACTAGCAAAAAGTAAACCTGGTAGACCATAGTTTAATTACAGAAGATTAGTTTAATTACAAAAAATTCCTTGGACATGTCCATTTCAATCTCTCGCACTGTTGCACATATGCAAACTTAGGCAAGGCGTGCTGAATAATTCAGCCATTTCCATCAAAGCAAAAACCTTCCCTCTAGTTACGCTTTATGTTCTCATCATTCCATACCTATGCCAGATTTACTTACTGACAGTAATTGTATACATATATTATGCCAAGACAGTGATGTGGTGAATCCTGGGATTTTTTCTTTTCCTCATGACCAAAATGCATTCTTCAATGGTCACTTTGAAATGGGCAGAGAAAGGCAATTTAGTCTTTTAACATTTCTTCCTCTTTAATTAATGACACCTCATTTACTGCTAGATTATGTTTTCTTTGACTTCTGAAACTTGGTAAATTACAACCAATGTAATGACGAAAAAGAAGGGTGAGACACATAAACTCCCGATGCTAGACCAGGTTACAGATGCAGAAAAATATATATGACATTTGCTATACTAGGAGGTAATCATCTATAGGCATTGTCCAATAGGGTCTTGGGGCTTGTGGGCCTATTTTCTTTTGGGCCTCCTTTTTGAAGCCCTGTGTGTTTGGATGGATGGTGAATTGTATTGAGGCGAGGTAAAGCCTCCATTATCCAAACAACCGAAACAAGAAAAGAATAGGGGTCATATAAAAAGTACACAAATTCAAAATTCCCTCCTTTAAAAAAAAAAAGTCAAAAAGCAACTTCCTTTCTCCACTAAATGACAAAAAAATTCCCCTTTTTACACAAAAAGTAAAAAAGATTCCCTATCAAGCCACTAAAAACAAAAGACCATCATAACCCCCTTGTATTTTATTCTCTCTTGATTTGATGTTTCACCTCACTTTACTTCAATTCACCATACATCCAAACACACCCTTTTTAGGTCTATGATGTACTAGGGTTGTATCGCATGGTGTCCCACTCTGCATCTAAAATCAAGGTAGGCATACCGACTGAAAATACTATTCAGTGCAGTCAATGATGGTGAGAAGCCCATCCATGGAACACGGCAGACTCCACCAAATGACTTTTCTCATTAACGATTGTCCCCGCCAAATTTCCATCTATTTGGTAGGGCAACAATGTTTTCATCACTGGTTGGGCCTCACCATGCTTTCGATTATTAGGTAGACTCACAATTTTTCATCATATGATGACTATTTTTGTCTCTTGAAACGATCTCCATCCATTATTAAGTGGAACCTACTTAAAAAATCATCATCATATCATTGTACTTGCCACTATTGACTCTTTGGATGGCAACCCATATTCCTGGACATAATAAGGTTAGTTTCTACTTTCTAGTATTGATGTGTGAGGACATAAACGGCAATCCAGATTCTAACCAAAGCCCGAGGACAACAAGCAGGCAAGATAATTTACTTTAAAAATATCATCAGGAAAAAAAGTATGCAACTGCATTTACCTGCCATAGTTTGCCGATCCCTTCTTCGAGTAGTTCTCTTCATTTTCACTGCCAAGACCTCTTTGGGACCAGGTTTTTTCATGGCCATCCTTGCCAAAGCCATTTTTGTTCCCATGGTTCCACTCAGTTTCATCTCTAAATTGGTCTCTGTCTTTAAATCCTCCCCTGAATGTTTCGCTATCTTTTGAACCACTTAATCCTCCATAGCTGCTGCTACTGTATGAGGCGGAACTTGACTTATAAGATATGCCTGTTGAGGACAGTCCAAAATACCTATAAAAGATGGCAATGGGACAGTTAATTCTTTTCTTTCAGATCACAAGGAAAAAAATTGCAGGAAAACTCAAGCATAAGATCTATCTCAATTTGGGATCCACGCCCTCACTTGTCGCGGTTTGCAGCAGCTTTATTCCTGACTTCTTGTAGTTTATCCTTATCATTCAGGAGGGTCATAATGGTGCCAACCTTCTTTCTTACATTAATTCCCATATCTTTTCCATTAGGTTCAACATATTCAAAACCTGAGAGTGACTTTAAGAATGAAATCAAATCAGAAAAACAGAACCTAAGGAAAATTGGAGATAAACTGACTACCGTCATAACTGAAGGTTTGATCAGACAAATATAGAAGAGAAGCCTTACTGAAATTTGGAAAGAATGTTCCAGAATATCATCCATTGCCCTTTCTGATCCATTTGCCAACAAATACTCTACAACAGCCAATGCCTGCACAAAGAAATTTTCATAGACATAAAAATGCTGCATCACATGTGTGTATGCACACACCCAGTTTTCCTAGTTCAGGTCCTTCTGGTATAAGGGGTATTAGGGACCCAATTTCATCCCAAACCATCATCCAATGGTGATGAGTTTTGGCCAACCCTTTGGGGTGTCCACCCCAATACCTTCCTCCCCCTACTGCTGTATTTGGCATGCATCAAGGTGGCCTCCATAGACTATGGTTGCACTTTTCAAAATTAAACCCCATTTTTAGAGAAAGTAAAGAGTGGAGATATAGGCCAACTCGCTCATGATTGAGTGGTGATGGCACGGTTGGCACCTTGGTTTCACACACATGCCCAGGGTGTCAAGTTTAAGTACCACTTGTAGACCAGTACCCCAACACAGCAGCAAAGAAGAAGAAAAAAATAAATAAAGAAAGGGAGAGAGAGAGGGCTTGCGAGCCCATCTAGATGCATTTCAATGGCAGTATAGTGGAGGAGCGTAGTGGGTGGGTGTGTGTGGTTGGGGTGGGGGAAGGAAAATCATTTGTGTATGAGTAGTGGGCAAAAGATAGTCTCCGCATCATCATTCTATCCTTCATTTGACGCATCAAAGTTTAATCATAACCTTTTCCTCAGCAATTTTATCATGATTCATTATCAAATTTGAATGAGGGCCAATTTTCATCTACATGCAACTTCGTAGGTGGGTGAGCAGCGGTGGCGGGGCAGAGGGAGGAGTTTGGGTTGGTCACAGAAGGGCCCCACAAAAAGATCGTGGACCATGATGAGGTACATGCAATATGCACCTCCATTGGTGGTCCACTTAGATTCATGCCGGTCATGGGGATAGGGGAAGTCTTATCATGGATTAAGGTTGGTGAAAAAAATTAGCTCCATTGGATCATGAGGACCATAGTTTTAAGTCCACACGATGTGTGGTTTGAGATTCAAACAAACTGTGATAAAGGATCAGAGTCAACTTGGGGGAGTGCCAATACATAAAGATTAGAGGGTGTTCAGTAGTGACTGTCACCAACATCATCATTGAAGCTCTACCCCATCCATCTAGCATTGACATTTTGAGTACTACTTTAACAGTCGACCTCGTTTATAGCATGTTCTTTGTAACTGCACAACCTATAATGTCTTTCCTTAATACATTCAGGATTGGGTTTGCATAGGGGGTAGGGAGTATGAAAGGGTTGAATTGAGATGTGGGACCTAAACAGGAGGTGCTCACTATAAGAGGTGCCCATTGAATCATGAGTGTGTATAAATAAAAGAAGGGAAGTTTATCACCTTATAAACATGGCGCCAATTTCGACCAGTATCAGTCAATCTTGTCCAGAGTACATTCATAATCATTTGGCACTCAGTGCTGCAACCACAGTATTAAATATATAAAGGCAACACATTATGAGTTCCTAGAAATGTACAACAATAAGATCATTCAAAGAAGACAAAAGCTATAAGTTACAATTTTTTCGTGGCCTGTGCAATCTCTGCCAAAGCAGATCCATGAGGGCCCCAAGGTTCATCACTTGTTGCATCAAGAACCTGTGAAGTGCAGATAATAAAAGATCAAGCCACAGATAGCATCAAATAAAATGCCAATGAGCATTGACGTTCTAGATTCTCTACTATTAAAGTCAACCTTTTTATTTTATATTTCACTAGAAAGTTCTTTAATAAGGGGAAGTTTTCCCCTAGTTGTATTTCCTCCTCTATTTTAATAAAGTTTCCACTTGATATATGTTTGCAAGTATTTAGATATATACATATATATAATATTTAAATAAAAGACCTTTTTTGTGTAAACAAGAAGTTTAGAAACCACATGAATACTCAAATAAATAAAAGAGCCCACGGAAATTTATAACAAGAGAACATGAAAAATTAGGACAAGAGGAATGGAAGGACATGCGAAACTTAGTAAGTAGGCTATGCTGATGGACTTGGTACGTAGGAAGGATAAGCTAAACTTATACCCAAAAAGTATCAGTGCAGTATCAAGTACAGATACAAGTGTTGAATCGTCTGACATGGATACACTTGGGAAATGTGAGTATATCATAGATTAAAACCCAACTTACTTTACCATTAGATGCTTGATCTCATGATCCCATTGGTTTCCATGAATTGCTTGTTTCTTTGGACAGTAGTATCCACCTTGGAGGAGATAGGTGAGCAAGTGCCTTCGGAGGCATTTTATCTTTAAGCATATTCTTTTTGGGGAAAACAAGATAAAAGATTCGAACGCTAAAGACGGTAGTAATTCATGTGCTTTGTTGTATATGTTTGATTTTGATTTTGTGTTTTAACCTTTTATTTCATCAAAATTTCAATCACCATCTAAAAAAGAAGGGGAAAATCGTTACCAAAACTTATGATATGATACTCCATATTTGTAGATATATGGTGTACATATAGAGAGCGAATTTCGGGTACATACTGCATAGCTATGTTTGAGGAACTTTTCGTCCCTGCCCTCCATATCATCCAACTGTGAATGCTTATCCGCATATCCCATTTTCAGCTCAAACAACTCATGAGGATTAGTATTGCTGGTTGGATGAAGTCAAATGCATGGGATGAAAAGTTCCTCAAATAGAGTTGTAGGGGATGCGATATCGCGGGTCCCCCAGGGGATAGGCGGGGCCCAGGGCCCAGGCCTATTGTATACACTTCAGGAGACGGGCTCCCTAATCATGTATTTGTCCCGGGCAGTATGAATTTCAACGTACCCAGGGGCCTCCCCAGGTTTCGAACCCGAGACCTCACCTTAAAGTGATTGAATGGGGAAACCTGGTACCACTTGCCCTAGCCCAAGTGGTACCAGGTTTCCCCATTCAATCACTTTAAGGTGAGGTCTCGGGTTCGAAACCTGGGGAGGCCCCTAGGTACGTTGAAATTCATACTGCCCGGGACAAATGCATGATTAGGGAGCCCGTCTCCTGAAGGTAAAAATAGGCCCGGCCTGGGCCCGCCCGCCTACCCTTGGGGAACCCGCGATATCGTCCCCTCAAAAGGCCGCCTTTTGTAGGAGATATGTCGACTATCTATCCCCCACTTAGTTCCCGGGAGCGATCCCGCAACTCTGCAAAGTCAGGACTACCCTTGTCACTTGAGAGTCGAAACGTTATCTCCTACAAGAGTTATGCCAAATGTATATATTGAAAAAAAAAAAAAAAAGCAGCAAACCGTCCCGAATTTAGAAATGAAACTAAATTATTTAGATACTTAGAGTCAACTTGATCCGCTAGAGTTCCAATGTTGAGTTTTCAGGTATATGAACAATGATTCATAGTAGATGAGACGCAGAAGGAACTCAAGAGGCTAGAATTACAACGATTCAAGTATTCAAAACACAGCTCGTATATGCTTCCTTCTCCTATCTAATTCAACGCATCTAGATGCTTCCTTCAAATCTAAAGCAGATCTACATCAGACAAATGCAATCGATTCAAATGCCTTAACCAAAATCTCACTTACCTTCTGCTCGAGCTCTGGAACCTTGAGCACTTTCATATTCACCTCCCTCTTTCTACAAGGAAATCAAACAAAAAAAGGAATCAAACATCGTTTTTTTTTTTTTTTTGGACAGATCTGATCAAGAACATCAGAACACTTGAGGAACTCACATTTCTCGAACTGTCTGATCGATAACCTTCATGAAATCCATGGCAGAAGATGGGAACTGTGTATCCCTGCCGATCTATCCCTCTAAATCCTGCAAGAGATGATGTGATTAGGCTCGTTCGATTAAGAAAAAGCTCCAGATCTGGAGAAAGGCAAGGGTTTTGGAGAGAGAAAGAAAGAAGAGATTTTGATTCAAAACCTGCTTGGTAGAGGATATCTGATTCAGCAGATTTCAGATCCGTTTGGGTTTTGAGATGGGGGAAGAAGATTTTAGAACTTGGGACGTTTGTTGCAGCGTGCTTTCTGCTCTTTTATGATGAATAAGATGAAGATGTGGGAAAGGAGAGGAGTCCAAGAGAGTCGATAAATGGTGAAGTTATTTTGACGATATTTTGATTGATGTCCGTCCGATAAATACACATATACCTCGATTAATTAATCAGGGGCTTCCCTGTGTTAGTGTATGAAAGTGAATGTACGTACCAGATTAGAGCCCAGATCCAGATAATGTAAATTTTAGGGCCCCATTGCGATGTCTACCGATTCAAAATTCCAGCCCAGACTGGGATCCTTTTTTATTCTTTTTGGTTACAGTCACGTATGACTTGGAGCCAAAAATTACTACTTTTTTCGTAATATGGTTATTGATCCTAAGCAATGAATCCAGATACAGCCAGTGCCAGGGGGTTGGTTTCATGTAAAGAATTCATTAAATTTTCTTTTTTAATTTGGGTCTGTTTGGTAAAATTACTTATAAGGTGAAGTAAAGTGAAGTCTCAAATCAAAAGAGAATAAAATATTAAGGGTCCTAATCATAATATGATGAAATTTTAGGAGTCGTTTGTTTCACCCCCATTTATATATGTGAACATCCCACACGTGTGAAATGGTTCCACACCATTTAAATTAGTTTGTAAATTTTATTACCACATGTGGTGTGTAAATTAAATGTGATTTTGGTGTGTAAATCAAGTGGAAACATGAATATAGTACCAAATTTCAGCCATTGGATTATCATGAATTGTGAAATACTTCTGAAAAGGTCCAAAATATTAATCTTCATTTTTAGACTTTTGTGTGCCTCAATTTCACAATCTGAACCGTTAATTCTCTTTAAAAGGTCATTTCAATCTAGATATTAATTTTCAGGTGTCAATTCAACATGGATCTTGAAATATCTCAAAAAAAACATATTAACCGTTGGATGCACGCATTGTTGCTGCAATGCATTCGACGGGCTGAAAAAAGCAGTCCCTTTTTTCAAACTTTTGGATCATTGGACCTCTAATATAAGATTTGAACCATAGACCCTCCTCACAAGGCCAAAAATGGCTAGTGGCTCAAATCTCAACTATTGATCTTCACCGATGTGAGATATTTGTAAAAAAAACATACCGTTTGATCTTCAAATCTGATTTATGTGGGCCTCCTTTTTCCAATCTAGACCCCAAAAAATCCTCTTTAGAAGGCCAACGATGCCTATTGTATTGAATTTCATCAATTGACTCATCATGGATTTTTCGAAATATGTGAAAAACAGTAAAAGACATGAAGCATTGGAGCAATTGGATTCACATTTAAAGAGGTGTGAAAATAACAAATAATGGATTGTTTTTTACATGTAACTCATTTGTATATGTAAATGACTCGTAAGTTTGTAATTTACACAAGTAAACCATTTGCACATCACATGTGAAATTGACAAAAACGACCCCTTAACAATCAAGAGTTGTGAGTGATGCATGTGGGATCCAAATTGAAGCCCATTCCCACTACCCATTTGGTAACACCTAGTCCAACTCGGCGCAAATTTAGGTCCCTGAAGCACCTATTCCATAATCTTAGTTTAAGAAGGGGGATTGAATATAGAATCAAGAGCTAGTTTGGTCGGGGTCATTTCTAACAAAAATCCTGTTTGATTGACTTTTGAAGAGTAAGAATAGCTGACCTGGCGATGTAAATCACTAAATTGTCACCTTTGCCCATCAGAATTCTCAAAATTTGGACTTTTGGTTGCTGCTATCAGCATGAGCATTTCAAACACTTTAAAAACAGCATTATTGGAATTCTTCAAATGCTCTAGATAGGATATTACCTAATACTTGCCACCAAACAGATGTTCCCATGTGGATGAGATGATACTGAGCAACTAAAAAAAATCAAAGCCCAGTCAAAATCCAAATCTACAAACCAAAAACCCCCATGTCGGCTTCCCAAAAACGAAGCATCAACACTTTCACACTGTCTTTTCCCCATTTGCCTACTTGTCCATCTGCAGCAATCTTCACTGTACAGATGGCAATTGTCTAGCCTGCTGATCTGGTGAACAACCCATCTGGAGGAAGATTATTGCCTTACTAAACCATAATGACGTGTGGACACACTAAATCAGTTCAATTGCCTAGACGACTGAAACATAAGCCCCATACAAACTGCCAGAAGATACGGTTCACATACTTAGCTGGCGTAACGCATACTTCCATCATACACTCACAATTTGACTCAGTGTCACATTCACTTCATTTTTTGGCTTAAATTTCTGTTTCTCCCAATTTTGCTAAAAGCCAATTTGCACCTCCCTTCTAGCCCAATGGAGAGAGAGGGGTTTATAATTTAATATTTTTCTACATTTAAATTTTATATTTTGTGAAACGAAACTCCAAAATACATACTCCTTAAACATTTCAGTTGAAAGCCTAACCAAAAGGGATCTGAATCGAGATTGACAACTATAAGTTGGTTCATGTTGGAGAAGTAAACAGGGTTGGAATGCATCCATGGCATGGATCAGCCAACACTTCAGACTCGGGCAGGAACTACCTAGTACCTAGGCCACCATGTCTGGACCTAACAAGGACCGAATGGTTCGAGTCCAGACCCAACTCATACAATAGATCCCAGGTCCAACCTAACATTCAAATAAACACTATTGAAAAAAAAAAACATATATCATATACAATTTTGTAAACACGTGAGTACAGATATAAATATGTTAAATTCGACTATAACTAGAGTTCAATGGGCCACGAGCCCAAGGCACAGCAAATCAGGAATCCAGACCCTAATTCTGGGTCTAGGTCCAGTCTGTTGGACAGTCAGAATCCTCAATTATCGAACTCTGGCTCAGGCACATTCCGGCCAGACCTGGGTCCACACCCTTAAAACAAGTATACTCATGACATACACCAATCCAGATTCTAGATTCTGGCCCCCATGCAGATGGAGCATCACTTGAAAATCACAGCCTCAACAATTGAGACCATCCACTTAGTTTCCATCCAATGTTTGGACAGATCAGAATCATTAAACTGTGGGATTTGAATCTATCCTCCATCCCTGAAAGGGCTAATGATTTGAACAGTCGGAACTGGCTTACCCATCTTCATGCATATGGTTTCACCGAATAGGCGAATACTTTCCATTCAAAAGGACTGAACCTGACTGCACCCAGTCCCACATGCACCATGACAGCCACAGGCCAGAACTAATCTGAGAGCTCTTTATCATCAGACTGTAGAGGCTGACTCTTTTAACCCATCATAACACAAGGTTCAACAGCGTTTCATTTGATTTAGACATAATGCCAAATCTTTTTTCACTCAACTATAAGATCACTTAAAAATAGAATTTGACAGGCCACCCTCCAATTTTCTGCCCAAGAGCTAAACATTGTTCGGAACATCACTTGTCAATTATGAGAAGATGACATACAAAAGAACTTTAATTCCACCTTTCAATTTCCCTCCTGGGGTATATTGAGCAACAACTCCCTACAGTTTTTTTTAAGAACTCATAGTCTTAAGTATCAAGCCACCACATTACCTTTTGATTACTTCCGGTATCTGATTGCTATCATCTTAAACAAGACCGATGATCATTGCAAATAATCCAAATCATCTGATATTCCTACCTGTAGAATGATTAAGAAAAAGAACAATAATTATAGCAGGAAATCCTCTTCAAAAAAAAAAAAAGCTTTCATATTGCAGAATCAAGGTTTGAAAATGGGCCAAGTCTGATGCATTACACACTAGAGCAAGGAATCCATGTTAATTATGTCAACCTTGACAATCCAGAAGTTTTTTTACTTCAAAATGCACCATTTAATATTAAATTATGATAATAGGAGATCCTGCAACTCATTACATGAACAGTATCTCTCTTAGCAATTTCATTACATGTATTGTCAGCTATAGCGATGTAAACAGGTCGTGTTTAGTCAGATCCATGGTGGATCGAAACATAGAGACAGACATCAATTGCTGCCTATATACCTAGTCCCAGCCCAACTACGATAGACTGTACCTGAGTCTAGGCCCAGGTCAAGACCTCTATATAATGAAAAAGTAATCTAGATTTGAATCCACAACACAACTTTTTTTTTTTTATATTTATAATGGAGGGTGTCGCGGCCCTTAGAGCCGGACTAATCCCTACGGGCCTGGGGGGTGGGGCCGGTAAATCCCCTGTGGCCTCAGTTTGGTAGCACAGTTTCGAACCTTCAACCTCCGAGAGCAAACCGTAGTCCTGGGCCAACTGAACTACCCCTTGGGGTTATCCACAACACAACTTTGCAAGGGGCTTAGATTTTTACCTCTCACACAAGGTGTGAGAGGTACATCTCAGAAGAAGAAAACCCACAGTAATCAGATATTCGCATATGGATCCAACTAGTCCCAGACCCTATTATCAGTTGGGTAAAAAAAGATGGCCCACACTGGATTTTTCAGGTTCGAACCCGTAACCGGATAATTGGAGGTCCATTGACCTCCCTAGTCAGTTGAAACTTGACTGCTGCCAATGAAAATAGGCAGACACCATTCCAAATGAAATGAAAAAATGAGATATGTGCATGGGGTTTATATATCCAAGGGTTCTTTTGACATTGTCAGGAATGCTCATTTCAGATACATTTGAACTTGACTCTTAACTTCTCACTCCCTACAATAATTTACACTTCCCTACATTATCAAAGAACTCATAATTCCAAAGTATGAAGCTAACACATAACACATCACCTTTTGATGACTTTCAGCATCTGATTGTAATCATCTTGAAAAAGACTGATGATCATTGTAGGTAAATCAAATCATTTGCTATTCCTAAATACGAGGAGCAATAATCCATGAAACGAAATTTCTTTTCAAAAACACGCCTTTATGTTGCAGAGGCATGATCTAACACTGGGCAGAGGCTAAGATATAACATGCCAAATCAAGAATCATAGTGTTATTTTTCATATTTGTCTTCATAAAAAGGAAATTCTTTTGATTTCACCATGCATCATTTACACTATAATAAATGGCAACAATCATAGGTCTTGCAACTCATTACATGAATTGTTTCATTTTTTCTTTTAGCTATTTCATTGTCAATGAAAATATACAAATATTATTTCAGATGAAACCATAAATGAGATCTGATCATAGGGGTATATCCATCAAGGATACTTTTGACAATGTAAACGGAAAACCATAAATGAGATCTGTGTAAGACCATACAGGTATATTAAGACATGTCAAGCCTAAGTAGCGATGTGGGATGTGGGACTTCCCAACACTCCCCCTCGCATATAGGACCAACAAATTTCATGAACAGGCCTGTCACGTAGGCTACACACAACGGCCGCGTGGGCTACACAAGAACAAACAACGGGATCGGAACCCTCTCTGATACCATGTAATGAGCCATGTACTAACCCAAAAGCTTAAGCTGATAGGTGGAAGGCCCATACAAGTATATTAAGACATGTCGAGCCTATTACTTAGGCGATGTGGGATGTGGGACTTCCCAACAATCTGAACATAGGGCCATAGGGGTATATCCATCAAGGATACTTTTGACAATGTAAACGGGAACTCTGAACTGTTTAACTGGAAATTTGTAACATGTGATGAGGGATGAAGGTGTTGTAAAGAGAAGAAAGGATATTTAAGATAATTGAGAAAGATACAAAGTATAAAAATATCATCTATTAGAACACAAATACAAGTGATATATAGTATGGTAACATTACTAATAGAAGTTGAAAAAACTCTAAAATATTTTGCTCTAGAACTATGGGCATGTTTTTCTCCACAACTAGGTGGAACAGCAAGTCAAACACATTGTTTTTCCCCTTTTCTCTTCTGCAATGGCATTCATGCACATTGTTAGCAGAAGTGTGCCAGAGCTTCAATTACCTCTGGGAATTTTAGGTTATGCAACAAGGATGTAACCCCTTAGTGCACATTTCATAGACATCAGAGAATGTACACTTCAAAAAATATCCCCTAACATTTTGAGTTACACCAATACAATATTTAATTGTATCCAGCATTCGAAGCCATAAAGAAATCACTAGACTTCCCATTAAGTATAGTCATACATAAAAGAAATAAGATTTCACCTCCTTGTACATGTGTTCAAGCTGTTCTTTGGCTTCAGGAAAATTGCTTGAGCACCAATGTTGTAGGATGAATATGTTCTCTGTAGAGTAATATCTGGGTAAGCAGTTGACAAGACTCGAAATGCCTAGTGATCCTTTTCTGAACTTTCCTTTTTTTTTTTTTTTTTGTTCTTTCTGTTACTAAGTTTTAGAAAGAAAAGGCTAGGGTATCCATTTAAAAGCAGAAGAAAAGAAAAAAATTAAGGTCAGAGGAAGATTAGAAGAGAACCAGTCCATCTGTTTGCTGCTGAATGTGCAACCTCAATCGCATTTTCTGCAATGAGAGAAAAAAAATCAGAAGGGAAGTTCAGAATACTTCATGCAGCACACTTTTTGTATTTACGTACACATAAAAAATCTAAAGAAAAAGAAAGAAAGAATTATATATACATATATATATATATATATTTCAGATAAGAATATGAAAAGCCCACCCTGGAATCAACAAAATGCAACATGGGCCAGCCCTGAAACTGAGTGCAAAAGAGGTGCTACGAAATGAGTCATCACAAAATGAACAGGTAATGTGCATAAATCTTTGTTGGCCGGCCAGTGTCTAGAGTTTTGCAAAACTGGTGTAGAGTCAAATGCTAAGGAGATCTTTCATAGAGATGGGGTCAAGTGAACATGAGTCTTTGTTATAGCTCCTTAATGATGCTTTCATTTGCAGTGGAAGATCCAGACAGAGGATTTGGTCTAATGACCTGAGAACCTGGAAGATCCAGACAGAGGATTTGGTCTACGGACCTATGGAGAGGTTCTCATCTAAGTCTTCCACAACCTACCACCCCTAGGCAGCTCTCTCAAGTAATATTATCACAATGGATATGCTACCACGTAGAAAATTTATGAAGTAAACGCCATGTAGAATCAAGAATGCGATTTCACATCAAAGGTATGGTTCAAGAGTTTCAGAATGCTCAGAGTCAGTCGGGTTAACGAAGGTACTCTACAACATTGTTCCGGACATCGTGGTGGGATCCATTCTAAAAGACTGGAGGAACACAGTGAAAGTCTGCACCACAAGAAGTCATTGGGTCGATTTTAAAAGTAAGAAACAAAAGCATTTTCAATAACAAACAGGGTCATGTGGAGGAAGCAGTCGATGACTTGATTCGATTAAAGTTAGAGTTGCAAGTTGGGGGTCAGAGGGATCACATGAAAAATTGTTCAAATTGGCAGCATCAATTTTAGAGGAGGAAAACAAAGAAGACCTTTTATAGCATGGTAACTGCCAAAAAAAGGATGGTTAAAATATAATGTCAGTGGCGCAGCAAGAGGAAAAACAAGCCCTGCAGGAATAGGAGGGGTGTTGAGAAATGAGGAAGAAGAAACATCATGTAAGTCCTCAGGTTGTGCGGGACTCATGGAATAAAAAAGCCAGAGATTTTGGTTTTGCATGAGGCACTAAGGATTAAAGAAAAAAAAGGTTGACAGACATTTGATTGTAGAAACGCAACTCCAAAAATGCTATCAGTTGGCATCGAGAAAAGGAAGCATACAATGGAGGATGGGTTTGATAATAAAAGAAATCTGGTAGAATCGCAAGAAGGTTGGTTGAATGTTTCAAGTGGTGCCAAGAAGTGTGCACGAGGAGGCAGATGTGATGGAAAAATATGTGTTGATAGAAAACAGATGATAATCATTTAATGTTTTTATATTGTCACCCATTCTTCTCACTGCCATGGGAAGATGAGCTATATACCCTTTGCTCGATTCGTG
This sequence comes from Litsea cubeba, assembly GCA_012931725.1. Classification (NCBI taxonomy): domain Eukaryota; kingdom Viridiplantae; phylum Streptophyta; class Magnoliopsida; order Laurales; family Lauraceae; genus Litsea; species Litsea cubeba. The sequence goes on along the minus strand of CM022948.1, from coordinate 86,823,335 downwards.
TTCCTTTTGCTTTTGCCTGTTTAGTATTCTATGCACTGTAATCAGTCTTCTTCTCTTGATTTTGTACTCTTTTCTTCTTTCAACGAAAAATTAAGTTGATGATAAAAAAAATGAAAGAAAAAAATTGCAATTCTAAAAAAATGAAAGAAAAAAATTGCAATTCTTACTCATTGCTTCAAGGGCAGCTGGGTCATTGTCTGCATACATTCCCATTTCATCCTAGCCATAGGCCATCAACTTGTCATGCATTTGCATCAACATTATGCAGCCAATTTCTTGATTTGTTGATAATCCAGAAGACAATATAAAATACCTTTAGCATACTATGCTTTAGCTCAATGGTCTTCAGCTCCTCTAGAGCTACCTCTCGTTCATCCTAGACAAAAGACTGAATGCTAAACTCCCCAAGTTTAAACAGTCGCTAGACTCTCTAAAAGGGTACTTCAGTTCTAACAAATGATAGGAATGGAACAGAATACACATACAGAATCCTCCCTGCCTTTCTTTAAGTTGTCCCTCTGTTCAACCAGTTCTCCTAAATTCTTTTTACTGCTTGCAAGATCAGACTCAAGTTTGGAGTATGAATTCCTCAACTGTCGCCAAAGACAACCAATAGCAAATGAAGGATTAAGAGAGACCGATGTGTGTTAGTATTTACAAATAGTTCTTGTAGTTTTTTTTCCCCGTTTTTGTCATGCCAATTGGCATCTTCAAGTGGTAGCTGTAATTCGAGCATGAATCCAAGTCACCTCTGCAGAGGGACAGCATATCTACCAGCTAACCTATGGGGCAGGGGAGACCAGCATTTATCTGAAGATTGTGAAAGAACATAAATGATTACCTGATTTCCAGCACAACTAGGAAGACTCCAAAAGTATATCTGCAAGATCAGAAAGGTAAGCCACATCAAGTATTCAAGTATTCAAGTTACTAGATAGAATAACACAAATAAAAATTGTTGATTAAGATATTCTCAGATAGCTTCATCCCTTGCAGCCTTGTATTTAACATGAGAAAATGATGTGAGTGGATATGGTGCAGCTGGCAAAAAAATCCAATAGAAGCAACATTAACCAGAGAACAGCATGCAATGTGAAAGGTATGCGTGCCTGCCAATGGTTCAATGCACGTGTTTACTTTTCAAGAGTAAAATCTGAAAGTGGCTTGAAGGAACCGGCAGAGACACTCGTATGCTAAAAATCTGAAAGTGGCTGGAAGGCACTGGCAGAGATCCTCATATGCTAAATAGAAAATCTGAATCTCATGAGTGGAAGAGTGATCACACAAGCAATCTTACGATTTAGCGATTCATGATTTATCATTGTAACTGGCGTACTATTGTATCATCCAATTTGAATGTCAGAACATTGGTCTATGGAGGAAAAGCGCGAGTTTATAACCTGATTAAGCAGTAAACAAATCATATGCCTCGGCACATATTCTTCCCAAGACTTGATACTAACTTCGACCCAATTTTGAAATGGTCCAAATTGTCTGGGTCCATTCCAAATAAATGTGTTTTTCATATGTAAAAAGATGTTTCTTTTATACCGTTAAAAAAAAAAGATGTTTCTTTTGTCCTGTGCAAGAAAAGATACAATAAAAATTTCAACTTCAACTCTTCAGCCATTCTGATGTACTTACAGAACTGCCTATCTTGTCCTTGGAGACAAGGTCATCATCCACTAGACTCTGGACAACATCTTCACAGATTGGCTGATGACGCCTTTCTTGGGACCGAGCTTCTCAAGTTCTCTGAGCTGAAGTATGTTTGGAAACACATGAGACTTAGAAGAAATAATTTTTAAAAAAATCAAAATACAAATAATTCTTTTTGGCAGGCATTGATTTTAAGCAAATGATGGTCACACTTAAGTGCTGATGCTAGAAGGAAAAGAAATGATATTTAAATATGTATCACCTAATAGAACATAAAAGGTTAAAAAACAAAAAGTTGGAACAACAAAAAAAATTGAGGTAAAAATTAAGATGACATAAATATTGAGTACTGTCAGACAGGTAAACTGCGAAGGAAAATGTACACAGCATTGAAGCAACTGGTCCACAACCACAAGACAGTGTTCCTCCCTGTTTCTGAAATATTTTCATAAATATTGGTCAAAGTACAAAGAAGATGAAAAATAACTTAGCAGAATACATGAACTAACGCATAGGGAACAAATGACCATAAAAAATATGGAACTAGACACCCTAAGAGCATTTCTGTTAACAGTCTAAACTTCAAAAAGATATATCAAGCATAATGTGTCTATCAACTGCAAAAATTACACATACACGTAGACGGAAAACAAAATATACATTCTCACCAAATTCTATAAAACAGTAAGAGATAAATCATTTATTGCTCAACTCACAAGAAAGAAGTCTTGGGACTCATAAAATATTCGAAGAATCTGCTCACGCTTCTCTTCCAAAGAAAGACCTCTTTTCTTTGACTATGCAAAACACAGGAAACAAGTAATCAGATTATCAGTTTTTCACATCACAAATGCTGCCTTGTAATGGCACAGAAATTTTTTAAGATGAATAAACTAAAAAAATTCTGAAAGCTCTACAGTAATCATGTAAATAATTGGCCAAATGTATGCAGCATGAGTATCTGACCATCTATCATAACTCAACACTGGAAACAGGGTGCTGTTGGCCATTTGTTTTAATTTGTAATTGTTGTCAAACCTAGGGTGTTGGCATTGTGTTGGAAAGCAGTATGATGAAGGTTGCAAGCATTCAAAGTGAAACTGGGCAACTGCATGTTCAGGTCATGTCAGTTAAGCATATTGTTATGCTTATATGTTCACATCTAACATCTGAATTAAAAAGTGGTCAACAGGACTTTTGTGCATCAGTGAGAGGGCTTGATTTTTGGTTTTGGAATCAGGTCGATCCGACTTCAGGTTTTAAAGTTATGGCCCGAACAGTGGGACAACTCTGCTTCTCTCAGGTTGCTGTTTTTCTCAGACCAGTCAGTTTCGAGGTGATTTTACACTACTTTCCATTCAATCTGGGTTAAATCTCAAAGCATGAAAGTTGTAGACCTCTGATAAATCTTTTATTTGGCTCAAGAATCATGTCGTTTCGAGCTCAAAAGAGGAAGTTATGAATTTTCTAGTGGAGATAAATTCTGCAGTTTTTCTGCACTGCGAGATTAATTCTTCTTCTTGGTACTTTGTTGTGGGTCCCATTATGTGTTGGAATGTAATCAGCAGATGGCCCATCAGTTTCATCTGATTCAAATGGTAGGTCAGTCCATTTGCATAAGTCTTCATTCGAATGCAAAAGTCTTTTGCATTATAACAAAAGTCTTTTGCATAATGCAAAAGTCTTAATGGAAGAGCCCACAATTGTTGAGTGTGCACTTATTTTCAATTAGAAAAATGGGGTTTATTCATTTTTCTTCATAGAGTACAAAAGTCTTGTGCAAAAGTCCTTCTATCAAGTCAAGGTTCAAATAATTAATTGATTCCTACATCTGGTTAGGATCAATTTTCTTCCCCTTGGTGTACTTCTTTGAAACTGGCTCTTTGAAATGATCATCGATTCTGCAACACAAAAAACCCATCAATTGAAGTCATCTTGATTCCATTCCTGAGAGAGTTGCAGAGATGATCTGAAGGCTGAAAAACCCAAAGTCCCGGTGCAAGCAAGAGAGTTGCAAAGTCAGAGATTCACTCTTGAGATCGTACGTGCCTATCACCATCTCTCACTCAGAGTCCTGATTAATATGTTCTTCAGTACATGATGATCTGTTCTTCATCTGTGGTCATTCTGCCCTCTACTTCATGTGGATTTATATTCCTACTTGTAGTTTTCCTCAGATTATGATTGTGCTGACTAAGGGTGTGACTAGAAATTAGTGATTTTGATTGATAAGAGTTGCAGGGCATATTTAATTGTGAACTAGTCTCGGTGAAATTATCTATGTGATTGATATTTTCTTGACAACTGTGTGTGTTGCTGAAATGTTATTGTAAGGCACCTGTGTGTGTCATAAATTTTTTTAATCCTTGTAATCACTCAAGTGGGTGCTTGAGTGTAGGGGTTGGTGCTCTTGCCCGTTGGTGCGGGCAAAGTTGTAAGGGGTTGGTGCTCCTAGCAGTTGGTGCTGCTAAAATAGTGGAAGTGCATTTTTGTGCACTGTGGATGTAGCCTGAGGGTGAACCACGTAAAAACTTCTGTGTCGTGATTGTGGTGGTTGATTGTTTGCATATAATTTTTAGACACACTGATTCACCCCCCCCCCCCCCCCCCCCCCCCCCCCCCACGCAGTGTCCGTGTGGGGTCAACAGGTGCCCCGTTCAGAAAATCCTTTCTTGAAAGACAAAGGAGAGATTTCTGGGTAGACAGAAGTTTCACCCTCAAAAGGGGATATCCTGAGTTGTAATGTGAGGATACCCCATTGAATCTAGTTTATACAAATATTATGGCTCCTCTCTGGTAATTAAGGATTTCCAAAATTTCTGGCGTGTCATGTGGTTCAGACTTCAGAGTAATTGGAAAAAACTCTCCATCATCTATTGTAGCACAAGTTTCTAGAGATTTTAGAGTTTTATGCGTCAATGACTTTGGCACCTATCACACATGTAGAAGAATATAAAGCTCGTCAAATTTGCTAATGGTGGAGTTAATTGCATCTTATCTTCACACTCATCCTCGTTAGTCCTACCCCTTGTTATATTTTTGGATTTTTCTTTCCCCGAATGATCTGCGGTGTTCAGAAGATCAATGGCATCCTAAGTCATTCATATTGTGCCATATGTGACACTTGATACAATTGCTGAAAAGAAAAACTGAATAAAACCAAAAGTGAAATGTTGAATAAAATGCAGTACACACAACTTCCTATGAGAATGCTCAAATAAGAAGAGAATGATGTGATGGAAAATTATTGGCTTCTGCTTCACTCACATCAAGAATAAGCCGGTATAGCAATGTAGCATTTTTATTTACTTGTTACAGGTCTCCTATGCGACACAACCCAATAATGTTCTTCCTACTCAATCATGCCTATAAAGTGAGCAATCCACAGGAACAATTGAAATACAAATAACTTCTTTCTGTTGATTTAAAATTGACATATTGAACCTGTGAAAAGTGCCCATCCAAGCTAAAACCGAGATCAAGCGAAATTTAGGAAACAAAATTTATCAGTAGTCTCTAACAGACATTTAGGTAAGACTTTTATCAAATCAAGAATCCTACAATCATGCAAAACAACATACATCAATTCTTTATGCATACTAATCAATTCTACCAAAATATATATATATATAGAGAGAGAGAGAGAGAGATATGCGTACTAATAAACTCGACCTTTCTGAATTTCAGGGTTTCAACGCACAAAACACAAAGAATTTCAGATAATATGCTCAAGTAGAGTGGTAGAAAGGAAAACCCTAGAAGAGATCGAAATGGTTTGAGGTACAGAAATCCCTAGAAGCTCTTAAATCAGACGAATACAGATGAGGATTCTCATCAAAAGGAAAGAGATTAAGAGATTTCACTGATTCGAGGGCAAAATATATAGAGGGAACATGGATTAGGGTTTTAGAATCTTGCCATTTACGCTTTCTGGAATTGGGAGCCGAGCAGCGACGAAGAGAGTGCGCGGGCGGGAAAGGAGATGTGTAATGGAATGGCGGGAGATCAAGGAAGGGTTCAAGAACAGGTAATTTATTTAGAGAGGTGCTAATGCTACGTCCAAAACTTCTTTTTCCACATCTTCCAGCATTTCAAAAAATGACCGAAGTGCCCTCGGCAAGTGCCGGCCCTGCCGGGTTCGGGGTTGTGTCCAAACTCCAAGCCCTACTCTTAAAAGACCCGGGCCGGGCCTAAGCTCTTTAAGGGCCTACACTACCTAGGCCCTAGCTCGGTCCTTGCCGGACAAGGCCAGGCCTAGGGCCTGAAGAAGATAAAATTAGTTTTTATTTTATTTATTTTTCTTCACTGTAGTGCAACACATGGCGTTAATGAACCTTCTTTTATTTAAGTTTGGGACTGACAATGCAATGCAATAAGTAAATGGCTTATTACAAATTGATAGGCAACCATTTACCTTTAAAAGGATAAGACTATTTAACGGTATTGTTGTATATTATCTTTTAACTCAGCCATTGATAGAATGCATTTTTATTGAACTCTTATAAATTAAATGCCAAACAAATAATGGATCCTCCATGAGAGAGAGGGAAGGGGGAGAGACGTGGAGTGAAAAAGAGATTTTATCTTGTAATTCCCTCTACAACATTTCATTGAGATTTCATAGTTGTGGATCACCCGAGTGGGAGGTCATTGAACTTAAATCTAAGTAAAAGGCTAAACATTAGATCGAAAAAACTAAAGACAAATGATCCCGTGCTACTAAAAACTTACCCAAGAATCATGTTCAAACAAACCTACTTAAATGCTTAAATAAATTTACCGTATATAATGATTGTTTGTAGATAAATTGCTAAAAGAAATAAAAGAAAAGAAAATGTATAAGAATCATGCATGCCTTATTTACATAAGAATCATAATTAGATAAATTTGCATATATAAATAAGAAAAAATAAGAGGGCCAAGTCAGCCTTCAAATAATGTTATCCAAGCTCGACCTTCAAATTGGAGGGCCTACAAAAATTTTGGTTTAAAGTTCTCAGACTTTCTAAGAAACACAGAAGCCCTTATTTCGTGGCCTTTTCGAGTCAGCCAGCCTAGTTCCCCAGAAGTCTGGATTGGCACCTCTATTTTCAAAGAAGAATATGAGTGTTGAGTGAAAAACGTTCAAAGTATGAGTGTCGACGTGTGAGGTGGGGTTGCATGGAAGTAGGGTCGTAAATGGGTCGGTTCCGGTCCGGGTCCAGGGTGGAACCGGAATCGGAATCGTTTTCTAAGAAGGGGAATCGGAACCGTTTTCTAAGAAGGGGAACCGGAACCGGAACCGATAATATTAATGGTTTTCTAAGAAGGGGAATCGGAACCGATGATATTAATGGGAACTAGAACCGGAACCGAAACCTAAACCGTTTGTGAGGCGGGTCTGATTTCGGTTCTGGGTCTAGACTAATACTTGTATTGTTTTTTTTTATTTTAATTATTCTTTTTCCACATTTCAATTGGATCACGTGCCTGCAAACACTAATGTGACATTTTGTTTATCAAATATCAATAACAGACACTTTTAACAAAAAACTCAGAAATCACATCCAAACCGGCAATCAGATGTAGAAAAGTAGAAAACCCAAATGTAGAAAAGTAAAAAGGGTTCTGTTCTCACATACTAAAGTTACATTTATGTTAGTGTATATTGAGTCGGGTCCCGGGTCCACGGGTCTGAGCCACTGTGGATTCGAAACCAGACTCGTTTAGGTATCGGTTCTAAAAAAAGGATCTATAACTGGAACCATTTTCTTATCGGGACCAAAATAAGAACGCAGACCCGGATCCTAACGGGTCGGAACCTTCGGGCAATCGGAGAATTGGGGGAGCTAAAACTGCTAAGCATCTGCATCTTTCAAAACCATCCTTGCCATTATCTTTTACTCCGGTAAATGACAGTATTAACTGAAGGTGCAACATAATTTCAACCCCAATTCTATTTTTTGGGAGCTTTACTAATGAAGTTGAGTGAAGTCATTTTTATTTTGAAAAAAGAATAAAATATAAATGAGTTATGATGATAATTTATTTTAGTTGTTTATTAAGGAATCTTTTTAACCTTTTGTATTGATTGTGGAGTTTTTATTGTCTTTTAGTGGAGAGATGATGTTACTTTTTAAAAATATGTTGGGAAATTTGAATTAAACCACTTTTAATGAGACCTTTTTTAAATGAATGAGGCTTTACCTTACTTAACTCTATTAGTCTGGTTGCCAAACAATCCCATGTACTTTTAAAATAAAGTGCATGTAGTAGGGATTTTTTTTTTCATTAAGCCAAACTCAAGTGTGCCGATCCAACTATCAATTCTCCATGAAATGGGCCTTATTAGCATCGCACAACTTATTTATTCTATTCCCTAATTAACGATATTCATCAATTACCACTATCTTTAATAAAAATCAGCTTAGTGCATGTCCTAATCTCATCCAAAACTCTAGGAAATTAAGAACGGTTCCTTGCCTGAGCGGTAAGGAGCGTCAGTTCTTATCTGGCTGTTCGGGGTTTTCGCAAGTACGTCGCTTATTTCCCTTGTGTGGGCTTTCGTTTCGCTTGTACGGGCCTCTTTCCCACTTTAGTGGACTACCTTCTAGTGTGTACGCGGGGTCTCTTGGTTCCCAACCCCTAGCTGGGTAAAAAAAAAAAACCTCTAGGAAATTAAAACCGTTTGATGACTTTCACGCAAATTAATCTTCAAACTCTCATCTAACCATTGCAAATAGAAATCAAAAGGCACCTAGATTCTTTTCTCCTACCTTCTATGAAAGAAACATATAAAAAATTGAAAAGGAAAATTAAAATAGAAAAATAAGATGGAAATATATATGGTTTTGGACACCATTATCGCTTACTAAGATGTTTGAACATACCAGCGTCAAATTGTAAATCTCATACTCGATTGCAATTTGGATTGAGTCTAACTTGAGCGACATTAACCACTCAAATATATATAGAGAGGATGGTTATTAGGTACGCTGGAGGTGGGGCCCACCCGATGGTCCATTCCACACACATGCACCCCCCTGACTTTCATATGGGGGCTACGTTTGCACCCATCCGATGTATCAGTACACCGTTGGATCAATTGTACACAGATCCGAATGGACTATGCACCGTTAAACTTGTGGGGCCCAGATGGACGTGATGATGATCAGGGATAGGGTTGGTTTTTTACAGAGATGAAGGGTCAGGGGAGATCTTTCAATCCCCTCTAATCCCAATCCTAGGTGGGGCCCCATGTGGGCCTCACAATGAGATGATCACAGTCATCCAGTGTGCGAGTCGCACACCGGATGACTAATATATATATATATATATATATGGAAAATATTTAAGTGAGAACTAGTTTTCATCTATTATATGAGAACTTTTTTGTGGGGCCCAACTAGCAATCCATCCAAATCTAACAACCAACAGTGAACCCTGATAATCATTAATCCCAATGATTGATGTGTCTGTATATATATACACACGCCACAGAGGAGATACTTAAGAAGATGTATATTTAGTTTGTGTAATGTACATTATACATTAAATGTAGACATGTTTATACTTTATAGATAGGGTTGGTACCTAAGTTGATATCTCAGTTGCTTTGTATTTAATTTACTAGTAAATCTATTTCCCGGTAATCAGTAGTAAAGAACAATGCAGGGACCCTTAACAGCATTAATTGCACCCAGTTTGCGAAGATCCAAAATGTGTTTTGATATAAAATGTAACAGATTGGACGAAAGATCTAATTAGTGTTTTCAGCAGATGCATCATGACCCCTTGCCCAGTTTAGTTTATGGCCCATCTGTCTAAACTACAATTTCTCCTTTGACTTAAGGAAATCGTTTTGTTTTATATGGTAGAGGAAGAGGATCTCACATTTAATTACAAACATGACATCATCAATATAATACAATAATTGATTGTAATTTCTCAACATATGATTTGATGAATATGGTAATGAAGTTTCTCGGTTGACTTTAACATGTTTATTGATGAAGACTCGATCTAGTTTCTTTAACTCCATCCATATTCTCTAATCAAGCTTCATATGTATGATATGGCTCATCTTTGGTGTTTATCTACTTTTCTTTGTTGTATTTTTTAAAAAAGCGCACCCACACCTTTTGTTTTAATGGCAAGGAAAGTCTCAAATCTATGATAAATGGATAATATTTTAATCTTTTAGGGCATGTGTGTGACACTTTTCTGCGGAAAAGTATGTGGTTTTCTGAGTTTTTCTGTGTTTGATGCAGAGAAATTCCATGGAAACAGTTTCCATCCTAGTCAGCTTTTTTTTTGAAAAGTGAGAAAATTAATTTCCCGAGGGGGTTAGGAATTGTTTTTCCACATTGTTTTTCCCTCTTATATGGACTCTCGTTAAAATTTTCTCTAATATTAATTGAATCCACCGTTAGATTGATTACATGTAATAAGCTCAATGCATATTAAGTAATTTGAGGAAAACCAATAAAAAAAAGAGGGAAATCCTTAGAACGGTTCAATTTTTACTTACGTGGTCCCAATGAAGATCATCATCAACTTTCCAAATGATTAAACCATGCCCCATGGTAACAGTCAAGCCTGTCAGGTTTGGCCCGAAGATCACACAAAATCTTAAATCTTGCTTACCCCAGGGCCAGGCCAGCCTTTTAATTCTTGGGCCTCAAAATAGGTTCATAAGTCAGAACTACCAGTGGGCTTTGCAAATGAGGTCAGAACTCCCCAGGTGAGCCCCAAAGTATTTTCTAGTCTTCAACACGCTTACAGCACACTGATTTCAATACTTCTCATGACATTAACCTAGGCCTGTCATGGATTGAGTTAGCATGGCCAACAAATTCATAGTGTTTCGAAATGGGTAAAGAGCATAATCCAATAAACTTGAAGTGACTCGCCCCAACCTAGTTATGTTAGATGTCTTGTATTCTATGAAGACAGGTTGTTTGGAATAATACCATACACAAGTCCCCTTCAGGGGCCTAATAGTCTGTTAGAGGGCACGTCCCTGCATTTTACAATACTTTTGAAATCATTATAACTATTTGATTCAATCTTTATATACATTTATAGGTTTTAACTATGAAAATCAGAGTGTGCGAGAGGAAAACCCGATAAATCTTTGTAGCCTACTTTTCTCATAGTGAAAGCTTGATTTCACTCACAGACGTATAGTCGTATATACATCGCTTAACCATGTAAATCTACAGGGGCGGACCCAAGTGTTATCACATGGGTGGGACCTGAGAAGGAAGGCCCCTAAATAAGCTCAAAAGATTTAATTTTATTATTTGACTTATTCACTTCACTTGATTATATACGGCACCACCCAAATAAAATTCATCGATCCATCATTGTAAATCCATATATATTAGATTTGCCTAATTACTTTTCTTCATTTGCCTAAAACCTATTTAGCATCAAGTACTTGTCAGAGTCGTTCGGCTCGTCTTGCTCTCTGAAATATGAAGCCGGGTGACACTGGTGTCTGTCTCCCGTGAGCCAGAACTTTCAAACCATGACTCAATCAATCAGTTTTGGCTTGGTATTGACTTTATGGCATGTTGGTAGATCATATGGTAGGGCCGGTTCTGAGCTGTCTCCAATTCGATCCGAATCCGACAAACTTTCATCCCCGACTTAGAAGACTTTTAATACAGGAGGATATTCACATGTTACATGACTTTATACAACCATGTAACAACAAACTGGAATGAGAATTTTAAACTTTTGAAGCCATTACAGTGCTTTAAGTTCCAATTTGAGACAATAAAAGGAAACAAATGTTGGGTCGGTTTGTTTGGACACCCTTTTAGGCCTTTATGGGAGGACCCCCACTTCCCTTTATGGGAGGACCCCCACTTCATGCCCATGTCTTAAACCATCAGCTTTCAAATCCAAAAAAAGGGAAGTCTAAGGTGAATCTAGAGTTAATTAATAGAGGATATATAATGAGGTCGCTTCTTGTTGCAGCCTATTGAAGTAAGTGCCACAGGTAACCACTGAGGTTTTTTTAAAGTACATAACCACTGAGCTTTTAGTGGCCGGTTGACATAAGGGTAGTGAAAAATTAAAAAGAGATTTACTTTATAATTCCTTCCCTTTCGGCCTGATTATTTAGATTCATTAGTTTCTAAGTTTTATAATATCTTAAATAATGGTTGTTTTGGTCAAAGTTTCATTTGTACAAGACAACACAAATTTGTCCTTCAATGATAAAAAATGTTATAATGCTTTTTATTTTTTACTTTTAAAATTATGTTTTTTTTTTTAATTTTCAGTGTTGTAACAGTTTGGTGAGCTACTCATGATAATTCTTGATTTGATTCATCAAAATGACTGTTTTTTTTTTTTTCATTCTTTTATATGTTTGTTAGATTGTAGGGCCTTCATTTATAGGAAGGGTTAGTAGACCCCACAAACTCTTTTTTTTTTACTTATCATTTCCACCACCCACCGCATGGAGCACCCCCATTGAGGTGTGTCATTTATGAGTCTGAATCTACTCTTTTGTTTAAACAATGAAATAATAAAATTTCATGCTAGCTAATGCAACCTTTCAATTTCTTTCTTAAAATAAAAATAGAAAATAATAGATTTTATAAAGCTGAAGAAAGTTGATAGGATTAAACGGTATCTTCTTGTTTCAACGAAACAATGGATCCAAACTCTTCGTTTATAAGGTGATGCTTCAAAACAGCTTGCCACATTCTTTCAAAAACATCCCCCAATCAGGAGAGGGAATAAACTATAAAAGCTTAATTGGCTTCAATTAAGTAAGCCACTTGCATACTTATAAACTATAAAAGGCCTTAAGCTTCTTAATTAACTAACATTAGTTCATTGACAAAACAATGATCGAATCTTAGAAAGATAGGAAAATCCAAGTAAAGGACAAAATGTGAAAGCTTGCATCTTCTTGACTTTTGACATAGGCACATGGAAGAAATCTTTTTTGTAGTTAGAAGTTTCCCATCGAGACCATGCGGCACGGATGGTGAGGCACGTGGATTGGTGGTAACAAGTAGCAACTATCCACAGGACCACAGATAAGGCTCACCTCGTTTTATAAAGTTTCAACAGTGGACTTGACCATAATACTGTAACTACTGCACTTGACGTATTGAACAAAAACTATTGGGCGCCCTGCGATTCGTAATTAGGATAAGAGGCGTGATTTCTTATCTGCATGTTATGAATTTTAATTTGGACAGATTCAAGGTTGTGATACTTCATTAGAAGTCTACTTTCCTCACTAAAGGACTCTCCACCGCACCTGAGATATATTCTTTTTTTCCGAGAGTCTCATCACTTGAGGGCTAGGGGGCCACCTCACAAGCTTGGAAAAAAAAAAAAAAAAGACAAAAGACACTGATTGAATGGGTGGACCTTTTTTTTTTTATAATGCACAATAGAGACCCAACAAGGGCTTATCCAAGTGAGACTCATGTAGAATAAGTGGCAGAACAATTTCTGGCAGTGAAGATTGTAAGAATTCATGTTAGAAGAATGATGCTCACTCCAAGCAGCCTACCTTTTGATTTGGATGTCCTATTGTGATACACGTAACACGAATGCTCGCTTTTAAACTATTGATGTGCTCAATGACATGAGCAAATACCAACAATCATATGTTGTTTTCAAGGCAAAATGAAACCATTGCAAAGGTCAAAAAAATACTTTTGGCACAAAAACTTTAGTGATTTTTTATTTTGCTTTTTAGGCGGTCTTAGCCTGTTTCTTTTCAAGAATTTCTAATATGAAGTTTTATATATTGGGTTTTTTTGGACATTATAATTTATAAATTTTGTGTTTCTTCACAAGCATTTTCAAAATTGAGTCACATGAAAAATCTCTAATGACCTATTGAGAATTTAGGAACTCACTCTTTGCTTTTTGTTGGAATTCTTGGATGCTCAGAATTTTCTTGTCTGGGGATTTAGGAATTCTCCATACAAAAATTCCTTGAAATCTAGGAAAGAAACAAGAGTATGCTCGAGTCTGAATTTTCGTGAGAAGTCATGAAAAGGAATTTAGAATTTGGTTTGAGGGTTTTTATGTAATTAGACATTTTCTTACCATTTTAGTGTATGTATGTGTGCGCGTGGTGTGTGATATATGCTATGCAGTTCGGATCAACAGACTACGTGGCTCCATGTCACGGTATTTTTGGTGCATGGATTGCTCTCAGTGTTGCACTAGAAGTTAAAAGGGCCCCTCATCAAAGACATCTAATGAAAATGACACCCCGTCACAAGAAAGACTAAGGGCACGTTTGGTAAACTTAAAGATTTTGCTATATTAAAAAGATTTTGCTATATTATATCTTAGTTTAGAATATAATCTACCCATCTAAAAATTAGGTATTTAGATAACTTAGAAGGTATTATACAATATCTCACTTTTTACTTAGAAGGTATTCTACAATATCTCACTTTCTTACAAAAACCTTCATGTTATAATATTCAACTATATGCTGTATAAAACTATATTTCATTCAGACAACTAACCAAAATAAGGGTTTGGCCCACTGCAATTTTTTAAATATTGATTGTTTCTATAGGAATCCTGCAATGAGTCAATATTAGATGAGCCCTTTAGTGTTTATAAATTTTATGTGGGTCCCATAGCCCTGTCATAATTACATAATTTCTTTATTGATTACTAATATTAGGTGGGTCCTACAAATATCACATTAGGTAATTTCTACTACGATTACTAACATTATGTGGGTCCCGTACTACCAACTTTAAATGGGTCTTATACTAATTACCAATATTGGATTGTAGGACTAATAACTAGTTTGCCATCATTAAATGAGTCATATTGTTTAATGCCCCCCTTGTGATTACTATAATTAGCTTGGTTAATGTGATTATTAACATTAAATGAGTTTTACATTTATTTCTCATAGATGGATTCCTCAATGATGTCCAACACTCATAGGGTTCTCCGTTATAATCACCATTGGATGTATTACATTTATGGTTATTAGCATTTGGTGGACCCACATTGATTAAACAATATTGCTCGTGGTTTTTAATATTTAGTCTAATGGTTTTCTAATTAAATGGGCCCTACTGTGGTTACTAATATTAATTCACTGTAGTGTGACTACTAGTTAGTGGGTTCCCACTGGGTCAAGCATTCATGTTTTCTATTCATTTATTATTTCAATGCATCATCTAGTGAAAATATTATAGATAGCCAAACACTTGAAAGATATATTGAAATTTGTAGAATTGCCAAACACCATAAATGACACAATATTATAATATGATACTATTTTATTATGTGATAATAAAATCTTATAATATTCAAATTTGATCAAATTATATTCTACCTTTATCCAAACACCACCTAAGCTAGAAAGAAGCTATACTCATTACTCAATGAGGATTTTTTTAGGGGAGCACTACATTATGTTGGGTCCAATGGTTGTAAGTTTTTTTTTTTTTAATTTGTTATAATCTATGAAAAATCAAGGGCTGAGCTTTCATTCCATAACTATTTTTTCTCTAAAGAATTTGAATGGCTCGGATCTTCCAAATGGCCCCACAAAAAAAATTAATATTTTAAGTTATAGTTTTTTTTCCAAACATCTCAAGATTCATAATGGATCAACGGCTGAAATCTGACTGCCTGACCGTGCTCGCTCTTCTAAAGATAATGTATGATTTGGATCATGATTTTGGGGCCCACAAAAATCCAAAAATTGGGAAAAGAAAAAAACGGACTTTCAAAAATCCCTTTTTATAACACTGTAGCAAATCAACGGTCAGCAGCTTTTTGCCGTTTTCTCATCATCCATGATTAATCATGTTGCCAGATTTGACCCCATAGCCATTTGAGGTCCCGTAGAGAGATTGAACGGTTCAGATTTAGCAAAAGGGCCCCACAGATGTCCAAATCTACTGATCCAATGGTCTGGATTTCTTTATTAATATATCAAAATATATGAGACATCAATGGTTGATCTTTGACATTAGAGCCGTTTTGGGTCTTCTAAAGATGGTGAACGGCTCGGCTCGGATCATAATTGTGGGACCCATAAAATTAAAAAATCACAAAACCACGTTGAGCCCAAAACTAGCATCCGGACACTGTAGCACCGCAAATCCTTGCCCACGTGGATTGTTTGTTTCAGAGTGGGGAAGGTCCGATCTTCAGTATATTCAAAAGCATGTATTCATGGAATCCTTCAAGGCCTTTTCCTCTCTGCACCAAACATAAGTTTTCTGTGCAATTAAACTAAAATGCGAAAAACCTTAAAAACCCTCTTTGTGGACTTTTGTCAAACGGGTGCCTTAAGAATAGACTCTTTTTACTCGTTTATTTTATTCAATTTTAGTCAGCAGAAGCTCAAAATTTTAATAATCAGTGAATGTGCAACTCAATGAACATGAAACTTCATTTTGATAGTCATAGTCACTAGAATTGTAAAGAAACAGCCAAGAAGTTCCCTGTGTGTTTCTCAAAGGATGAAGACAAGCCATAAAAAATGCCATTGATGGACTAATATGTTCAGAAAGATATTCATAGACAAGAGGAAACAATTTCAATTAAATCTATGCATAGATACTATCACAGAGAGCTGTATCAATTACTATATTCAATGATTTCCAATATAAACTATCCACCCAAACAAGGTCCTGCATTTCAGAGCATAATAAGGTCAATAGGCTATAAACTCTTTTTTAAGGGTCGATTTGGCTATTATATATAGTCAATGGACTCTCTGTTTTATCTACCTTTCATCCTCATCTAAACATACACTTTCGGTGGCCCACAACCTAAAACAAAAGCACCAACAAGTGACCGACTTTTAAACAACCCTTGGAAGTCATGGGCAGCAGCAACCCCCAGGAAAAGGCAGCTCGCATAATTCTATAGTAATAATTTTGGGGCCCTGCTGATGAATTGAGTGGTGAGGTGCAAAGAAAATGGACCGAGACCCAAATGATGCACATGGTCTACATTGGCCCAACTCCCAAGTGAGTTGAAGACTCGGTTTAAATGCAAATTTGTATGCTACAGAGTACAGACTTCTTCTCTGTCTCTCACGGACACACAGCTTGGCTTGATGATCAAAGGGCTGCACAAATTTGATGTTACATGTGAATCATATTTTTAGGTTTTAAGAAGTTACGCATGCTAAAACAAAACACCGAAAACAATTTTTACACGGAATAAAGACTTTGAATGAAATAGTATATTACTATATAATAGATTACAGATTTACAAAGAACATGACTTTTAACAGAATTAGTGAAAAAATAAGATTTACAAAGATGAACCCCTGCAGATGGAATAAAGTTTTGTTCATAATAAAGTGGATAATGGGAGATGCTCCAGTGAAAGATATTTATCAACTTGTATAAGAGATTGAGTGGGAGCCCTCACATTTAAATTTTTGGCATTATATATGAATGTGAAGGTCCCCATTCAATCTCTCAATTAAGACGAGAGAGATCTCTCATAGGAGTATCTCCCGTGGATAATAATCCTAATGATATATATTTTAGAGGATTTATAGGAAAAATCCCCGTAGGACCCTATAACATTCATCGGCCCCCTCCATTCCTTCGTATCCTCCTTCTTCCTGCCTCTCTGGCCACATCCACCGCATCCACTACTCTGAAATAGCACCGGCAACCAAGAGAGAAAAAATATATTTTTTATTTGGGTTCTGCAAATTAAGAGCATCGATATCGACCATATTGCTAAATAATAAAAAAATAAAAAAAAATGCAACAAGAGGACCCCACCCATCTATACAGTGCTACTGGACCTCTTTCATATTTTGTAATGATGTCGAGAAGATGGTTCTACACTTCTACTTCCATGAGGTTTTTCAAAGACCAATTGCAAATGACATGATTCAAAATTGGACCGTGTTTCTTGGATGGAGCTGAGGAGACATAAGAGACGTATCAAAAAAAAAAAAGAAGCAGAAGGAATCATCTTTTGCAAGTTAATGTTTGATGGCTACGTTTTCTACTTTGAATTGGCCATCCCACGCATTTACCGTGACCTCTGAGCACTCTGAGAGAACAACCTTGCTGACAATAGCCACATCATTCAACAACATTTCGATTGGAAACACACCAATCAAAACCATTGGTCAGTTCTTTCCTATTTTACCAAATCAAACTTTCTGAAATTAAGTTCTTCTCTAGTTGATTTGTTTGAAATTTTCAATACATCGACTGCTCCCAATGCCCACTATAAATATCCAACAAGACGATATGTTTTGATATAATGAAGTATCAGATGCATCAGGGCATACGGAGTGTTTAAATGTGCCTTTTAGACTAATGGACCGCACTCCACATTGACAGTGTACCAAAAGTCATTGGATACTTGGTACAAAATACTATTGGGAATTTGGTTAAAAACCTATACATTGAGTCGCTATTTATTTGCATCTAGAACACGTAGAAAGTGAATATATATAAGAATTCATGGTCGAATGAGCTCAAATGAAAATTGAAGAGGTAAAGGGTGAATTACAAAAGATATCGATGTAGAGGGACCTTTCTTAGGATTTGATTTACTAGTGATGACTGAATATTTATTCTCATCTTCCCGGCCTTGACTCAATTTCCATTCAAGAGGAGGTTAATTGATGGTCATTTTTTAAAATTCACCTTTGATTTTTATTTTTAACCATTTAAAGTCATGAATTCCGATATATTCTATGCAAACATATAGGTCCTAAAACAATATATGTCCCTAATTTAAATTTTATTTCTAACCATTTTAGAACTTTTTCACAACAAACTGTTTAGACTGATGGCAGATCAAGCAAGATCTCCTCAAATATAGAGACAAATACAAGTGACCAAAACAACAATCCTGAACCATGGTTATAAAGAGAAGAGTACGCGAAAGAGGATATGGATGCTAGCAGGGATACGTATGAGGAAGTGTAAACTATATAAGGATTTTGACTCAAGATAAACTGGAATGGCGAAAAAAAATTCATGTAGCCAAACGTAATACAGTTAAGACAAGGCTTTGATGATGATGTTTTATGATAGTATTTTTTTTTTTTTTTTGGTGGGGTGTGTGTGTGTTAAAAATGATGATGGTGTTTATAAGTTATAACCCACCTTCAATACGAAAACATACAAATCAAAATCATGGTACTAGAAAAACAAAACAAGACAAATTAAACATAAGTTCTTCATTTTCTATTTATTAACACAAGGATTCCTGGTATCAATACAACCATAACTTGCTTACAGATATCTAACAAAACAAACTTTCCTTTCAGTGGTTGTATGACTACAATGTGATACTCTGGTGCAGCCCATGTGGTTTTGTTTCAGCACTAGCAAGCAACTTAGAATACGAGAAGTTAGCTAAACCAGGAGCAACTTCCAAAATCTTCTCTTGAGAACTGTAACCATGGAGAAGATCATATGCAGAGCCATATCCCATATCAACAAGAAAACTGTCAGCTTCACCATAACCATTGCCTGACAATGAAATGCAGCTGTTGTCCACAGGAAAAGAAGAAGAGGAAACTCCATAGCTGTTTGCTCTCACCCCAAAATCAGATATTTCCTTGAGACCCAAAACAGGAAACTGGTTGGAATCTGAATACAATCTCTGAGACTCCACATTACACCCAGAACCAGTCTCAATTGAAGAAGCTGCATCGAGGCTTTTATCGATTGAAGTCGAAAAACAATTAACATGGTTTCTACTCTTAATACCAGGAACAGGGGAAGTTGAAGTACTGAGCTGAGTATGGTTATTAGCTGTAACGTGAGCACTGTTTGCCATCACCGCTAGCTTCTTCTTCAATTTGGTATTCCAGTAATTTTTCACATCATTATCTGTTCTTCCTGGCAAATGAGAAGCTATCACAGACCACCTGAAGAAACACCCAAAACTATAAAATCATGCCAAGTGAAAAATAAAGATATGGGGAAGTTGGAATCTTGAGTTATGTCATATGTGACCTGCTTCCAATGTTCTGGTATAGAGTGCAGATGATATAATCTTCTTCTTCAGTAAAACCTCCATGTTTAATGTCTGGTCTGAGATAATTTAGCCATCTCAAGCGGCAGCTCTTGCCACAGCGTTTAAGGCCTAAAAGAGAGAAGCAGGAAAGGGTGAGAGAGGGGGAAAAAGGGGACGAATTGGGAAATTGGCAGAAGAAAACAGAGAAAAAGGAAACCACCTTGGAGTGAGAATTGAAGAAAAAAAAGGGGAAAAAAGGAAAAAGTGGGTACAGGTCATTTGAGTACTGTATAAAAGATGAAAGACAAAAAAGGTTCCTTCACTGGAATAGAAATAAATTGGTAAATGTGCCTTTGAGTACTGGATCAGAAACACAAGAAACATATGCTACTTTTGGATATATTCATGTGCAAGGAATGTGAACATTTACATTTTGGTGCTCTGAGAAATCTGTCAAAAACATTTAGAACCTCGATATGTGATAAATTGGCTAATATGATATAGTAATGAACCATTAGGATTAGATATTAGCAAGAAAATTAGAACAAGAAAGATGTTAGCCTAAAAAATATGTTGGGTCATAGACTGGCTTCAAAACTAAGAAAACCACAACATTTGAGCTCTCCGAAGTCCTGCCAAATGAAGTGTGTAAACAAACGGATAATAGACAAGCTTGATCAAAACCAATTTGTAGGTTCTTTGAGTTAGATAAACTTGGGCTTAGTGAATTGAAAGAAGGGTCAGATTCATCCAGAAAAAGAGAAACAAAAACTCGGGCTCAGTGACTTCATTGAATCGGAATCGGATTCATCTAAAGAGAGAAAAACTGAACATCTTTTGACTCCTAGAATTAAAATAAGTTAAACTATGTAGAAGTTGGGGATTGGAAAAGACCAGATATTAAAAAAACAGGGCAGGAAGAACAGTTTTCTGGGATCATAGAGTGAAAGATAAGAAATGAGAATTGGGCTCTAGGGAGAACGAATAAAAATGCGAAAATAAAACTATTGGGATAGAGAAACAGCTAGTAGAGATTTCTTTGACATGACACAGAGATAAGCACCACTCTCATGGTTCTTGAAGCGGAAAAACGAAAAATGCATGAAAGATACAGAAAAAAAGAGTATCTCTGCTCCTCAACAATTTATTATTTTTAAAGGAATGCCATTCCAGATATGCCAAGAACCACCTCATCTCCTGGCTCTTGGTGTTGAATCAGTTGTAAGGATTTCACATTAAAAAAAAAATTGCAAAAAAGCAGGTCTCTTCCATTAACAACTGTAAAATCTAAAAATGGGTACCCCAGAAATGTTTCAGAAAACATGAAAAAACAAAAAACCCAACAGTCTTGGTTAAGTTTGAAACAGGAAAAAAAGGCACAATTGTTTTGAAAATGAAACATGAGTACTGAGATTCTATTCAACAAGAAGCACTTGTGATTGTATTTGAGGACTAAAAAATGTATGAAACAGGAAGTGAGTGTGGAGTATTCATGAGGAAGATGGTTAAAGGACCTGCCTGCTTTGTGGGGTAAGGCAATCCAATTTCCACCAGTGCCATGTTTCTGGACGTAGTTCCTGAGGGCAGTGTCTTCTTCAGGAGACCAAGGCCCCCTTTTCACATTGGCCTTGTCACAGCAAGGAGCCCTTCCCATCACTCCACTCTATCAGCGATTTCGAGTAATTGATAAAAAAGATAGAGAGAGCCAGAGGCACACCAAACATATAAAGATCATTCAAGGAGTTCCCCCAAATATTTAGGATAGGCAGGAAGAGAAATAAATCAATGACTCAATGCAGCATTGGTCTTTAGCCCGAGTACCTTGACTTTGTATGACCTAGATTTCCACGTTTTAGCTTATAATTTTTCCTTTTCTTTTACTTTATTTTTATCATTTCTTTATTATAAAGAGAGGATTTTACCGAAAAATTTCCGGACGTTGCACTTGGTAGTGCCTCGAAAATAGCACTACACAAACGGAGTCCGTTAGACCCGGTTTAGTTTTTTTTTTTTTTTCAATATAAAACGAGGGACGCTAGCGTCATTCAGTGTGAAAATTAGTAACGTTCTTCGACTTTTTTTATACCCCCAATCCCTTTCCTTTTCCCATTCTTCATTTCTCTCCTCTTCCTTCCTCTTCCTTTCTCTACCCAGAAATTTTTCAGTAAAAACCTCTTAATAAGATAATATTTATTTGATTATTTTCTTGAATGATAACTTTTCATTAATAAAAAAGAGAGAAGTACAAGAGGGCTGTTGAGGCTCGGGTAAGATGGGAAGATGTTGGATTGAAGATGATGAGGTGGGTCAGAAGATGGGTTGCCCAAAGAGAGATGGATCCGATGATGGAGAACAATGAATCAAAACCGATGATGGATAGATGGGAGAGAGAAGGGGCTGTTTGGTTTGATGGAGATGATGATGGGAAGAGGACGGTGATGGAGTTGTGTGGGCAGGTAAATAAAATTGATATGTAAGTGCTATTTGGGTTTGGAGAAAATCTGAAAATGAGAGAAGAAAGGTGCTTATATGATGGTGGCAGCAGAGTTGCAGACTTGCAGCTGATAGATGGAAGAAGAAGAACAACAACATCAGAAAAAACCCCATATCCATCTACATCTCCAACAACTTCTTCATAGAAGAGAAGAGAGAGAGAGAGAGAGATTAGGGATCATACATTCAAGCTAACCCCGCAATGGCCATGTTTCCATTCTTCTCCATTTTCTTCCTCCTCCTCCCACTCTTGCGCATCCCAGTGCACCCCAGAAACCCAAGCAAAGATTGAAGCTCTCACATCAATCAAGCTCAG
The DNA here is from genome assembly GCA_012931725.1 of Litsea cubeba. NCBI lineage: Eukaryota > Viridiplantae > Streptophyta > Magnoliopsida > Laurales > Lauraceae > Litsea > Litsea cubeba. The sequence continues at coordinate 86,800,900 of CM022948.1, read as the reverse complement.
CATCATCTTCCTTTCCCCTTCCTTTCTCTCCTCTTCCTTCTATTCTGCGAAAACCTGCAAGTGACGAGTGACGATAGCGTCACTTAATTTCATCTTCAAACGACGCTATCGTCACTCTCCAAAATACTAAAAAAAAAAAAAAAGTGGAAGGAGGAATGCTCCCGTAGTGAAAATATTCCAAGGCACTGCCAGATGCGACGGACATTTACTGGGTATTTTCCAGTAAAAACATCTTTTATCTTTTTTAGTTTACACCCTACTTCTCTTCTTCTTTCTTCTTTTTGTTTAGAATGTGCTTGTGAAATTTGAAATGCATTTTCTGCGCTAATGTAATGAGAAGTTCCTCAATGAATTTCATACAACACATATAATTGTGTAAAATCCAGCAAAAGAAAAAATTCATCCTTACTTCCACATGTATCAAAATACGACGGCTTTTTTTTTTTTGACAGATACGTATGTCTGTGAGATGAGAGGATTTCATAATAGAGAGAGAAAATTTATTTTGATTTTCCATCCAATCTATTTTGTTGTTTGGTAGAATATATCTTTCTGGTAATGAATTAATTTCATGGATAGAGAGGATTTTTATTTCTTATGAGAGAGATAGGGATGAGATTCCTCACTCAAATAGAAATAGAAAAAGACTCTTTTCACTTTCTATGCTTAGGGGAAAAATGCTATGATTTTCTATATAACGTATTGTCTTATTGTTTGATGTGACATTTTTCTAACAAATAAAAAAGGAAAAATCTAAACTAATTTTCCTCGGTGGAAAGCTTTTTAATTTCTTATGGGGGTTGGAATGCAAGATTCTTCTTTAAAATAAAAACATGCATAGGGCTAATTCGGGCATGTTTGTTGCATGAGAGAAGTGGAGTAAAATTAATGATCAAATCAAGAGTGCTGAAAAGATGAAGGGATTGAGAGTAAAAAACAATAAACAACAAAAGACTACTCTTTTTTAAGTTGCATCTTTCTTTTTTTTTTTCATTTAATGCCTTTGTAGTTTTGTCTTTCATTATTAAACCCAACATCTTTATTTTCTTCTTAATTTGATACTTAATTTTTTTCCATTCTAACCCTTATACAAACAAATACGATGTTAAATGACTTTTGGTTGTTAGCATATAACAGTTACATAGTCCCACCATCACATACCCATATTCATAGGTGGACAGTAGGGTTCCACAATCATAATCAAGACCATGGTTTAGAACTTGATTTGGAATTTTTTTTTTTGGAAAACTTAAATTTGAGGCTTGCAATCTTATTAAAAAAAAATGTTCCTAATCTGCCAAAGTTATCTTTCAAGGTACAAGAAATCATCTTTTTTTTTTTTAATAAAAGAGAGATTTCATTAATTTCATTAAAAGGACAAACGTACAATAGGAAAGGCCATAACAAAAACCAAAAAGGACCAGACAGACCAATATAATAACTCCACAACTGAAAGACTACCGTGATGCCATTGCTCATCTGAATTTGCACAACAGAGACTGTCACCATCATATTACAAATCAAGAATGCAAACATTGTCAGATCAGGCCACCGGGTCTGACTCCAATGGACCCCATGATCTGGGACCAGACCCGGACCCTATTCTCAGCAGCGTAAGTAACCAGGAAATTTTCGGGGGTGTAATTCTTGGAAAGGCCATATGTGAAAAAGGGTAGTTTTCTAAAACAATTCAGGGTTTTCTTAGGGCTTGATTCTTCCTGTAATTAGGTAATTAAAGGCCCATTGGCATCCCCATTTATGTCATGAGTCAAGCTCCACTTGGCTCCACTAGTATTCACCCCAAGTCTAAGCTTGTTAACATCCCTAACCATTCCTTCATCCTCAACCTAGCCATGGCTTTAGATTTTATTCATGACTAAGATTCTATAATAAATGGATGGCTATGATCTGACCATCAAGATAGCTGTAGATATTTTTCTTCACTTGTATCATACGGGAGCTCATCTAAACTTGACACAAATCCAAATCGGGTAAAATCCTAATCAATAATGCAAAGATGTATCCATCTGACGTTGTCCAATGATTAGGATTTGGATAATTTTGAAGCACCATAAAAAATACCACTCACAGTGGCTCCTATTTGCCTGTACCATTTGAAAAAAAAAAAAAAAAAACAGCCTATGCCTTCAGTATTATCATGTTTCTAAGAGCACCAGGGTCCCACAGCCTTAGGTTGTTCCACACTTAGAAATGGCGAACCATTCCTGAAAAGTAACTTGACAATGAGAGACCAATTATCTTATCTTACTCAAAAGAAAATGACAAGAACCAAATTTTCTAGAGATGTCATAGTAGGAACCTCTCTGCTGCTTTCTATCATATGGCAAGGTTAGCCAATTAGATTTCTTATATGGGTGAACCGAAAGAATTTCTCGATTTGATGTGGGTGCATTTCAACGATGGGTTTTAAATGGGGTGCGAGATGCATTTTTAAGTGGGGCAGGGGTGCATGGCCCATATCCCTTTAAAGGGATTTTCAAAATTTACCGGGTGCAGGTGCACCCCCATGAATCACATGGGTCCGCCCCTGAGGTTAACCCCATCTGCCCCTTTGAGTATTAACTGTCTACTTAGATGTTTCAAGCTATTTAATTTAAGGCCGTGCAATAGATAATAATAATAAAAAAAAATCCGACGACTGTATTTCACGGTTTTGGATAAACAACGAAAAATCCATTTGTACTGGATCTTATTTTTTTTGTACATGACAAATGCACAAACACTTGTAAGATCTGGTGGGAGCAGGTTGAGATTTGAAGCGATTCCATGAATGCACTAGGCAAATTGGGAAAAATTGCTGGCCGGCACTTTTATCTTGACTATTGTCCTCTATTATTTTTTTGTGGTGACGCTCCAAACACCACCAACTTCAGTTCTTTAGCATCCAAGTTGATGTCTCTAATATCTAAATGAAAGAAGTTGAACGATGGTAATCTCCAGGCCCACTGCCTGAAATAGTAGAGACCAGATCCCTTGTCCCTCTCATGCTCCGTGACCTGTGAGTGGAAGGAGTGAAATTTTACAGTGGTATCCACCGATTTGAAATTTGAGATGTTCAAAATGTATGTCCTCTCTCTCTTTCTTCATGTTAGATTGCTTTACTTTTTTATATTGAAGATATCAAGATACAGTTGGTATCAGTATCACTATAAAATTATAAATGGTGGGACCAACACTTAAGGCTGATGAGATTTGAAAATCTTTTTTTCTAAAGTTGAAAATATTTGATATACAGGAGGGTATTCATTTACTTTATGGGGGCTCAGACGTTCAAGTAAGTTTGCTCACTTTGGAGTGCTATTCTAACCACTTGTAGGTATCGTGAGGGCTTGTGAAATATTAAAGCAGGATGTTAGGTGGATGGGGACTAAAAAGGTGTCTTCTTAAGTATGAGATCATGGTGCAGGGCTGTGAAGAAACTCTATCATGAGGCCTAAATATAGATAATTCAAATCAGTTAAAGAAAAATTCTATTCCTATCAATGATATATTCACATATTTCACTTCAATATGAGTAGGTCCTAGTATCGAATTTAACGCATGATTATTGATTAAAAACATATCTTACACTCACTGGGATGCAATTAATCAGGTTTCAATTGTGTGCTCAATGGAATGGTGAGATGCACTTCAATTATAGGAGGGAATGACTTTTTTTTTTAAGGGTTTGGATTACAATTGAGTGGGCCTATGATAGAGCTCTGGTCCTGGATAGCATGTAATAGCTGCTCGAGAGGATTCGGAGTGGACTCGTCGGCCACAACTGTCCAAAGGGAATCCTGCCGCCATGGCCCACCTCTGACATACTATGGTACAATCATTAATACTCATCTTACACGCGTTAAGCAATGGATGCTCGAACCGAACGTCTGTCGAATGCAAATGTGCAAGTGTCACGAGAGTCATGCTAAATGAAATTAAATGAGACTTGAATGTGAGCCATGCACGTGTCACGAGAAGTTAACTTGATTTGTATTTCGGTGGAGCCCACTTATCAAAATCTGAACATCTTGAAATAGAGAATAAAACCAAACGAACTCCTAATAGGACTGTCATCTGGCCCTATGATGGGCTGGTAGAAGCTGTAAAATGAGGACTTTAATTTTTTTATTAAAAAGTTCGAGGGCTGGGATAGGGCAGAATTGTTGGCGAGAGTCTGGCTTAGACAATACTAAGGTCAGCCAGCCCTGCCTCCTTTTCATTATATTATATATATATATATATATAGTGAAAACGGTCTGATAAGGACCGTCTTTAAAATTTATGATACGGACCTTTAAGTGGGGTTCACTGTGAGATCCCATTGGTCATGGGATAGAGGGAGACAGAAGATGCAAGTGGGGTCAACCTACGTATAAAATTTGAAGTCAATTTAATACATCTTTTTTTAGAATCTCCCTATATTATATATATAGCTCTTATATTGTTATAAGATATGGATCTTGGGTGGATGCCCACTTGTGATAAGATAGGGTTAGAATTAGGGTTCCTCCTTTTAGTTTACTTTGCCTATAAATAGGTTCTCTCCCTATGTATTTAGACACAGTTAATGAGATATCAGAAAGGCTCTCTCTTCTCCCTCTAATCTTCTTTCTCTTGGTCTCTCTCTTTATAACAATATTTAGGTTGTTGGCATTGTATATAGATGTATAAGCTCCCAACCTTACTCGGATAGTACCGTGAGATTAATTCTCATAGGAGCATCTCTCATATAATATAGAGCAAGGCTCTCCTAAGCTTAAGCTTAGAATAAGATTTCATAAGCTCAAGCTTGTAGGGCCCACTCTTGGTCTATTCAAATTGACCAAACATACGACACCCTTGAATGCACATGTCCACTAACTTTCGATCAGATCTGAATTTATTGGACCGTTGAATTGATCGTGTATCGATCCGAATAGACTATTGAGCATTAGATTTTTGGGGCCCAGATGGAGATGATAGAAATCACGAATGAAGCTGATTTTTTGCAGGAGGGTCCTAGGGAGTCCTTGAAATCCTCCCATGTGAGTCCCTAGGTGGGCCCCACCACACACTTGAGCTTAGGAGAGTTGGCCCCATATATATATATATATATATATATATATCCTAAGCTCAAGCTTAGAATAAAGTCTTGTAAGCTCATGCTTGTGGGGCCTATCTTTGGTCCATCCAAATGGATCAAATATATGACCCCTCTAAATTGCATATGTCCACTAACTTTTGGTTAGATTCGAATTTACGGGACTGTTGGATCGTCTATGTATTGATCTGAATTGACTATTGGCTATTGAACGTTTGGGCCCATATGAAGATGATAGAAATCACGGTTGGAACTGATTTTTTGCAAAGAGGAAGATTCCAGGGAGTCCTGGAAATCCCCCCACCCCCATCCTCATGTGAGTTCCCAGGTGGGCCCCACCACACACTTGAGCTTAGGAGAGTTGACCCCATAAATAAATATATATATATAAATATAAGTGATTGATGAAATATCCTTATATTTTTAATATATTCTTTCTATATATTTTTCATGCTCGTCATTTCCCTTTTTTTAAACTGTTTCTGCTGTTTCTCTATTGGACGTCAGAGTGATGTGATCAAACGTTTTACCTTGGTAGAGTCTTGTATTAAAATGATGCATGTTTTGTTAAAACAAATTGCATTTACAAGGTCTAAGTAATTGGACATTGAGTTCTAGACAGCTTGTTGAACGTTACTTCTCTTTGTTGTTGTTTTTTCAGTCATTTGTCGCATTTACTATTTTCACCTGTTTTAAGTTGCGGCTCATATTACCTGTGATCTATGTGAGAAATTATTAACTACGCATCTATCATGTTTTGGAAGGCAGCACAATTTGATTTTGTATGATGCATTTCAATGCATGAATTGCATGCGTTAAATATTACGGTGGTATCAATTTTTATAGAACCTACTAAACCCATACAAACGTAAATATGAGGCGGTGGTTTCAAACACAAGACCTGATGGGGAGCATATCCATGCCAAACGTCACTCCACCAACTTTCATGTGGATAAATTGAGGATAAATCACTAGAACATATGATATTTATTTTAAATGATTTAGTTTATCAATTAGTGGCCCCCAAAATAAAGTTTCACACACTTTCTATTAAAACTCTGGTTTTTACACGGCCATCTATCAGAAATAAGATAAAATAAATGTTCTATTAAAAAAACTAAAATCATACAGTTAACTGCATGGTCTCAATAGAGAGGAAAATTTCCAATTTTAAGAATCCGTTTAATAGACTTTGATGGGTTGCCCAAGGCAAGCAACTTACATAAACCTGATCATTACTGGCCCCATAAACATGTATTTTAATTATTGCTAGGTTGAGTGCCTGGCAAGGGCCTGATTTGGGTCAAATCAACATGTTAGGATCATTCATTGTGTTACATTTGGTTGAACCAAATCCTAGTCTAGTTTCACCAGTCTAATAAGTGGGTTGGATACGGATTAGGTCTCAACTATTATCTCTGTAACCCAACCCATAGCTTATATGGTCATATGCGCTTGTAAGGTTGGATATTTCCCGTCTAATAAATAATTCAGATATGGGTTGAGCCTAAACCATCTGATTGTTCCTCTCAATCTGACCCTTATATCAGGTTATATATATATATATATATATATATATATATATATATCACAACTTTCTAGCTTTTCCCAATTTTTTCTTTTATCAAACAACTGTAACATTGATTAAAATATACAAAAAAAGGCCTCCTACTCCAGCGGTAAGAGTGACAGTTCTTACCTGGCTACCCAAGGTTCCAACCTCGGTAGTCACCTTCCCTTACTCGAGGGTTGTCCTACCTCATCCAAGGTCTACTTCCCTAACCAGAGACCTGGGTGCGACCCTCATAATCTAGGTATCAATAAATAAGTAAATAAGATATACAAAATACAGTTTTTTTAAAGTTATATACAAAATACCGTTGCCTACATGTAAACTGCAAACCCTTTTTGTTCCTTAAACTGGGCTTGTTCCTTAAACTGGGCTTTGTAATGCATGCTATTTTTTAAGACAAAAACAAATATGATTATAAATTGACACTAATGTGATGTTATTGTGATAATATATTTTCATAAAAATAGCATGATATTACTTTGATAATTTTGAATATGGGCAATAGTTGTAACATTGGTCTTGGTTCCAATGTTATTCTGAGCCTCCGGACCCTATCTGGGCCATATCTGTTATATATTTAGGCCTTTGCATAGTTATAGCCTATAGGGCCAGATTTTGTCCATTTATGAAAGGGCCGGAGCAGGCTATATGCCCCAAAATCAAAGCCCTAATCCTGCTATGTGTCTAGCATTAGTTAATGGAGTTGAGCTTGAGAGGTATGTTTAGGGTGGATCTCCTTGGTGTTACCATTTGTGAGATGCTCAGGAGAAAAACCCAATTTATACAAGAAAAGAAGATAGAAAGTAAAATAAAATTCAAATATAGTCAAAATTCAAACTCATTTCCTAATATCTCATCTCTAACACAAGAATCACCCTCATCCACTAAACTATAATAGCCTAAGGAGATTTTACAAGTCCTCCTAGTTAGAATTATAAGTGGGCCAATCCGGCCCAGACATGCCTTAGATCAGTCCCGTTGTCCAGCCCGACAACTGAATCGGCTGGCAGTGGTCTCTAAAGACCAATTACTGGTCCATATTTAGCCTGACAAATTTATAGGGGCTTTCATGGGCCGGGTTGACTGAGACTAAGTCATATCTAGGCCTGGCTCGACTTTAGAAACACAAGCCCATATCCAGCCCAAGCCCCAGATGCTGGTAAGTGCATTGCTTGAGCCCACCCACCTCAAGGATGTCACGCACAGGCCCACCCATCCAGTCAATCAGGCCAGACTGGGCCAGGCTTTCTATCACTTATTCAGCCAAATCAGTCACTAACCTACAAGTACTACTTGTTTACGCCTGGACGGGCCAGGCTTATGGTTTTCTATCACTTAATCGAGTTTGGCCAAATACTAAATGGACCCAATTTTTTACATCCAGGCCCAGGCCAAATACTAAAACCCAAGTCAAAACTTGGCCCAATCAAGGTTGGGCCAGGTTCTTGAGCAACCTAGATTTCTAATGGCAGGGATGGAAATGGATCAGGTCAATCCATCCATTTTTGTAATCAGGCTGGAGGTTGTAACCTAAACTGGGAATCACCAGGTTGGCCAGCTGGGTCAGGAACCAACACCCTTACCTGTCCGGGGGAAAAAAGTATGGGTTATGTTCCATTAAAGAGCTACTGTTGGGACGACAGACCGAATTACAAACTAAGTACTGCGAAAGAAACTCTATATGCTGGATTCTATAGGCTTTATCCTGGTTTAGCCCATCCCATGTGCAACCCTGTTTCTAAGTGCTTTGTTGACAACAAGGGATACTTAGTTGGTCGACAACCCCGCATTTCACCCGGCTGGCAAAATATCGATCCATGGGTATGCCACTCTTCCCACTTATGTGGCCTACCCAAAAAGGTGCTTTGTTACGGGTGTGGATAGTCCCTGTGCACCCTGTTCAGCCGAAATGGTTCAAATGTTGAGCCATCAAGGGTTTAGCTTGGCCTGCATTATTGGTTGATGGACTGGGCTTGATTTCTGGCCTAAGAATTACAGAGGCTAGCTGTGTACAGTACACTAATGCACAATAAATGTTGGACTACAAGCTTGAAGCTTTGCCTCAGCTCAACATTTACTGAAATATTTGGAAAACTACTGAATAGATATGAAATTTTGAAAACCTGTGATTATTTACCTTTAGCTGTGTGGTGTTAAATTCACAAATTTACTTTCTAGCATCAAGTTAAAGTGCCCGAAACTCATTTGGAAGGCTTGCAGGTTGAATTATGTTCCCAGAAAAACATAAACAGAAGCATGCATTAGGCAGCAAAAATAACTATTAATTTTTCTAAAATTAAAAAAAAAATTAATATAACATTTTATCATAGTATAAAATTCTATTAGTTTAGATTGTAAGGTCATATAAATATTGATGAATTGTCGATATATATAATTGATGAATATAATCGGTCACTTGTAGCTCAAGTGGTGAGGCATCTCCCTGACCACGGATATAGTCAGAGATCCATCCCTGGTATTTTAGTTAGGGACTTGGGTAGTGTAAGTGTGTGAGTATGTGCTAGAGCTTGAAAAAAAAAAAAAGGCTGATCAACTTTCTAATAAACCAGCTGACCATTCTCATTTGATGATCTTTGGATTTGATATCCGGTTCCATTTAATGGACTAATATTCTTTTTAATTTAGCTATAGATCATATAGTCTACTTATCAAAGGAAGAACAATGGGCTCTACATAGCTTTAAAAAAACAAACAATGGGGTCCACAAACTCTATCACGTGTATCATTCGTTTATTAATGGATGATCCACTCTCACACTAGGCTATTAAGAATTCCAAGACAAAACAAAGATACATTCCAATCAATACCCTGGGGGCTGGGGCGGTAGGATAGAAGGGCTCCAATCAAGGGAAAGGATGATTGTAAAAGAAGCTTTTGTTAAATTCCCAGGAGATGGACCTCTACGTCCTCGTTTCTTAGAATCATTAAACATGGAATGCTCAAGATCAAACCATGTAAAAGAAAAAAAATTAAGGACTCATTTATTTATATGAAATGCACTACTAATTAATTACATAGAAATTTAAGGCCAAATTAGCTCCACATAAGGATTATTAAAAAGATGGGGGCATAGGATTATTAAAGAGATGGGGGTATAGAATATTAGATATCGATCAATGTAGATGCAACCCTCACTTTTCTATGATTTGAATTACTGAGAGCGGTGGCTAAGTATTCGTTTCTCACCTTTCCTTAATTTATTTATCATCATCGGGGGGATAATTTGATGGTTTTTTTTTTTCTTTCAAAATATTGAAATTCCAGCCCTCAGCCCTTAGCCATCCTAGCAGTTACATTGTATCTGTCAATATAGATAAGGCATATCCAATGCGCCAGGTGTGGTGGAAGCTTCTATGCATGCCTTGCTGTGGGCGCGCCACTTGGGGATGGGGCCGGAGTGGGCCCTACTGAGGTACCGCGGCATAAACTCATGCGCTCATCCTTCCTTTTAATCAATGGTCCACAATTAACGGCTTAAAATTAAACTTGATCCAGCGATCCAACGGTGTAATCCATTTGGATGAGTGTAAAAAACGAGACCCGTGAGTCGTTGAACAAAGTAGGGATATTTATGATTCGTTCGAATGAGTCATCAATGGGCTCTACTATGAGGTTCGAATGGTTTGAGGCGTAAATAGAAGGTAAATATAGACAGATAGGGACACTAGCGCTTGAGGATTGAATATTAGAGTCAAAATATGCGAGGCCACTTTCAGACCCGGCCTACCTTATAATAAAATAAATATATCACCCACTTGCCTGTGGATAATACCAACCCGCACAAATAAACAATGAATTGAGGGCTTCGAATACAAAAGAAGTTAAAAAAGAGGCTACTGTCAAATGCAAATATCCATGGGCCTTGACAGGGCCCATAAGATAGAGATCAGCACATTGAATAAATTTTTATTCCTCCTGTCTCTTATCTTATCCCTTCCTTTCAAAAGTGGGTTCACAGGTCACCAAAAATGCTGTCGTCCTGCTCTTTTTAAAAGTTCAGTTGTGGGGAATACAAAACGTCAAAAATATTTCATCTTAAATAACTAAAAATAAGATATCAGCATAATTTATTTATATTTTATTTCACTTCACTCCACTTTATTTTAAAGGTAAAATGCCAAGCGGGCCCACGAACGTGAAATTGGAACTCACTTCAAGACATAATACTTGAGCTAAAGCACAACTTTTTAAGAGTTCCACCCATCTCAAGTTAAGCTCAATTCAACAAAAAGTTGAGCTCAGGTTAGCTCAAGCTCAATTCATTTGAAAAGTCAGAAAAAAAAAAAAAAAAAACCTTTGTTGCACACATGATCAAATTAGACAATGGGGCAACACTGATTGATTTTATTTGTTATAGGATTTCTCCTATTCCATGGTAATACAGTATCCAAACCCCCTGTCTCTCTGTGTGTGCCCCAGCCTATAAAATGATGATTGAGGTTTGAAAAGTCTTCCCATGATCTCTATGAAAAAAAAAAAAAAAAATTCAAGTACCTTCCATAAAAATACAGATATAGTTTTGAAAGTTTGAAGAATTTTTTTATTTTTTTTATAGAACTCCCAGATTAAGCCAGATACATGCTAAGCTTCAAAATTGTCCAATGTAGTACATAGCAGAATGTTCACTTGTGTGGGAGTCTTTCATATGGGCGATGAGGGCTTCAAATACAAAAGTTTGCATGCCTACCAATTAGGATCGGTGGTAATTCAGATAGAGCTAATGAGTATAAGATGAGTGCCAACTAGGATTAGTGTTATTCAGATAGAGCTAAGGAATATAAAAGGCATAAATTAATGATCAAAGAGAGGGCAAGTGCCCCTCCAAGGTTCGATGTATCAAAAATTGGGACCATTGGCTTATATCCACTGAAGGCATGGCAGATGGGGCTCATAAAAACCACGACGTGAAAAGTCGCTTATACCCTTTGAAATTCTCAAAATTCCAGCTTTCTATATGCCGACAGAAAGACTTCACCCATACACGTGAAAAGTTTGCCCACACATGTGAAAACTTTCAGAAAACCTTGGGTAGCTGATTTGAGAGACACGCAGAGGTGGACCCATGTTTTCATGCCCCGTAAGTCAAATTTCAAAATCCTCTTGAAATAGTATTGGGCCTTGGCCCACACCCCAATCACCAAAGTCCTTGCCCCATATAAAAAATGTAGAAAAAAAAGAAAAAAAGAAAAAAAAACTGAGGATACTCTTTCGACCTTCCCTTTTCATTCGACGACCTGAACCCTTCTCCCTTCGAGTGCATGCAGCACGGATGGATCTTTGAGCTTCAGCCTTCAGGTAACTTTCTCACTCTCTCTAACGCCTCTCTCTCTCCCTCTCCTTTTCTGTTGCCTCTCTCAGTCGGCCATCCATTTTAATGGCTTCTATGTTGCCTATCTCTTTCTCTCCCCCATTTTCTTTGATTTCATTCATTATTTTAGGCGTTGCACAAAGAAGTTAGGGTTGTTTTTGTTTGATGGTTAGGGGTAGCCGGTAAGGGTTGTTTTGATTTAGGGTTTTTTATTTATGATATTCATTGTTACATTACTTGATTTTGGATTTTTTTTTTCTGAATCTTGTGTTCTTGTTTGATTTATAAATGAGTGAGATTTGTGGGTTGTTGTTGATGTTCAGATTATCTGAAAACAGGGACATGCATTCAGTTTCTTTATTATTGTTGTAGTTTGCTTGTCAAATTGTGTGCTAATTTCTTGAGGCTTCGCAATTTTGGTGTTGTGGATTAAAAGCTTATTTACAAATCAGGTGTTAGTAGTAGGGTTTTTTTGGAGGTTGTGAACCCTTTCTTTTTGGGGATGATTGGTCTGCCCTCATTTTTTGGAGACTCTTTTGTTTTTAGTATACTTTTCTTATACTGTAAATTTTGGAGAAATGAATAGTTATCATGTCAAACAAAAAATATATTAAGTTGATATAGTTAAATATTTTGTGTCTATTTACATGGAATATATTTTTTATTATTATTGTTAATGTGAAAAAATTCTAGCAAATGTTTAGCCCCACCTAAATAAAAATCCAGAATCCGCCTCCGAAGACACACTCGCTATTTTGTTAATCAATTGAGCAACCTCTCTTCTCATATTTGAGCAATTGAAATCACTTGAAAGTCACTAATACGTGAAAAAATTTTAAATTCCCCTGCACAAAAACTCTTAAATCCCTCAAACAAAACATGCCCTCAAGAGCTAATGCGAAATCAAATATTGAAGCATTTAATAGTGATTTGTATGTGGCCCAGGAGACTGTCATTGCAGACAGAGACAAAACAGGATCTCTTTACCACCAGTAAGCCTAGATGCTGTAAGCAGACCCCACTCTCTACCAAGAGAACCTTATCCTGTCTGGATTATCTGCGACAACCACATGCACCACTTCTCCTCCAAAACTTTCTTTTCAAATCGGAGAGACAGATCTTGCAATTATAGCATCCTCTACAACAGATAAGGAGGAGACTTGAGCCTCTTTATCTCACCACCACACCCATCATCAATGAACCCGGACACCTGTCTATCCATCCATCTACATCAGCTACAATATCTGCAACAACCCCATATGTTCTTATCCTCCACACCACAACCGAACAGGCCCCGACCTTGCATTATCTAAACCGTCCATCACTATGATAATCAGATAATGGGTAATGGGTCACAGTGATAAATGGAATTGGTCAACATACACATTTTACTTTACTTGAGACGGAGATAGGTCCCATTGTTGGAAACAGGTGGGTTTCACGGATAGATTTTAAAAAAACTTAAACTTTTGACCAATTTAACGTAGTGATCAACTATCGGAAGGCTATAAACCCAATCCATGATCCATATCTTCAATCTCATCAACCATGATCAATAAATAACTCTATCTACAAGATAGATATAGCACCAAACAAGTAACAATAAAATCTACAACATGTAAGAAAGTAGATTATACATTTGAAACTCGGTTGTGCTCTAATGGATAATTTGTTTCTTTCTTTGATGATGAATTTTTTCACAAATCAAATTAGTAATCTCCAAGACCCAATCGTCTTCCACGCTATGACCCGTATCGGATTCTCTTTTCTCAAGAAGATGGGTGAGATCTCCAAGAGAAATCAACTAGAAGCTATAAGGAAGAACTAGAAGAGGGAGATGAGAATGGGCATATGCAACTCTTGCACATAGGTGTATTGGGCGTGAATCCCAAGATGGATATATGCATTAGGCGTGCATCACATATCCTCTCCTATTTATAGCACACAAGCAACCTCCTCTTTTACTAATAGAAATATAAGTCTCACTTTAATTAATAATTAATAACATTATTTTCTTTCGAATCTCACTTTTATTATAATTAGTAACTTACTATTACCACTATTAGAAGTCTCAATTCAAATAGAAATAATAACTTTCCTTTTTAGAGTTCAACTAGAATTAGTATGTTTTTAATAATTGGGCTAGCGTAGGGACCACTAGGAAATCCATAGAGAGCTGGCTCCAACTGGGACACGCGACCTCACATCTCATGTATAATCCGGGCCATAGTTAATTGCAAATAACTCCACTATATAAATGCAATCAAACTCCAGTCTTATGAATATATTACATAGAAGACCCTAAACTTCCCTATGACCACAAGTAGGCCCCCTTATCCATATTCATGGATCAATTAGTCCTGTCCACCAAATTTGATCCATATCTTATTATCTTTGAGTCCCAATTAATTATAATGATCATCGGTACCTATCCAATTAACTTTTAATCGGAATGAGTGCGCACTTGCCAATGATAAATTCATTAATTGACACAGGGGGATAATAATGATAGATTCAATCTTGACCATTGAATGTTCCCACAGCTCTACTATCACGTACCCAAACCACCAAGGTGTTAACCTATAATTGGCCTCACTCATTGGTGACTCAAAGTAAATGAATAAACAGAAACTTGAGTTAATTAATGTCTCAAGATTGAGAGCCTATTGTTAGGGAATTATGAGAGCAGACCTTAAAGTAAAGACAGTGTTCATAAGGTGCTTCTCATGGTCCTTCAATACATCCAATGTACCAGCACGATGGTCAAGAATTTTTCATTCTGATGCTCGAGACAAATCACACTATCTCATAGTGATCAAAGTGCAGCAACCTTGTCAGATGAGATGTCCAATCTCATCACTGGTTGTGAATATATTTGAATATAAGATTTGCTATACATGTCTCCTGTATTTGGATATCATACATATACATGTATTACATTTAATATACCTGTGGATTCGGTTCATCTCATAAACCATCACGTCATTCGTATTGGTAATGTGCAATAAGTAATCAATCAATATTGATATCATATCATGAAAAGATAACATGATTCTATTATGATTCTATTGATAAATAAAAAAATAAATCAATGTTTGAGACCACATAAACTAACACCCATCTTATCAAAACAATCACAGCGAGCCCGGTTCATCCCAGGTAGAGGTTTATATTGTATCCCATGTCTCAAGCAGAACTGAAAGAGTGGCAATATCAGCCACAAACATCATTTGAAATTGTCAGGCCAATACTAGAAAATGTTCACCACTCAATATTACCCTTTCAATAGCTTCGAAGCTAATCAAGTTATATCCTGTTTGGTTGGTGGCGCCTCTGACAAGAATGGGCCTGCTGGAGATTTCTGATGGTGGTTTCACACCATATCCCATAATCAGAATTTGATTTTTACTGGAAGGTGAGATTTTGAATATCAGCCCATCTGAAAAGCCATTTATGGGAACTGTTTGGTTAGTGGTATTTTTTATGAGATTTTTTTTATATATTCTAAATGTCATGAAAAGCCACTTTTAAACCCACCATTTGAATTCTCATAATTTTTTGAATGCCAGGGTCGCATTGAGCATTTGAGTTTACAACTGGAGGGACAACATATGTGGAACTTCATATCCTCCCAAATACAAAGAGTTCTTAGAACTCTTATAAAATAGGCCTTGTTTGGATTTAGAGCTAATTTGGTTGCACACATTTAGTGCCCGTTTTGGTAATTCACTTGTAAACTGATTTCAAATGCAGGGTCACTTCCAAGACAAGAAATAAAAATGATTCTTATTAAAAAGAATAAAGTTTCAAAATCCACCTTCTTGATTCAGTCACTTTGTGGCATGTGAAGAACCTTTTTCTTTTCTTTTTTTTTCTTTTTTGACCTTTTTGGATGAAAAGAAGAGGTTTTATTGTCATTTAGTGGAATGAGAAATTAATTTTTTTTAACCTTAGTTTATAAAAGAAGAAGAGATGACTTTTGAGAATTTGAACTTTTTTATAAGACCCCTCCTCTTTTCTCTTCTCTTAAAGTAACCGATCACTTGAATTCACTTTACAAGTGAATTATTGTCATAAGCATTTAGAAGATGAAAATTTCAAGCGGCCTATTGAGTTGTAAGCATTTTGGGATATCTTATCTTGAGAATTTGAGAAATCCCAAATGTTGTCCCCCATAGTAGAACTCCAAAACCAAAACTAACGAGATGTAGTAGCATTCTAAAATCAAAAATTATAAAAAAAAATCATAGACAAAAGTGACTTTTTACATACCAACAAAGCAAAATTTTCTTACAGGAATTACCGATAAAGAAGATTACTATCATAAATGCTCTCAACCAGACAGACTCAAAAGCTTGTCCCCCAAACTAGAATTCCATAACTCAAAGCAAAGTAAAGTAGCATTCTTAGAATTCCGCCAGCCAAAAATAACTTTTTACGTTACTAGCTCAACAAAATTCTTACCATCTAAAGCTCAATTGAAATAGGGAATTCATGATTCCTAGAGAAAGCCTCGCATAGTTGTTAGAAATTCCCAAAAATATTGCTTGACATTTGACGATATTCTACCTAGAGAACTGGGGAAATTTCAAGTATAGACAACAAAATTTCAAAATGCTAACAGTTCAAGAGAATTCAAAATTTTAAAATTCAGAAAATTCATCTGGCCAAAAGTGGCTTTTCACTTGGTCATATCACCAAATTTGACAACCACCACATTTTGTCCGAAATTCCAAATATGGTAAATTTCAGAAATGCTGTCAAATAAAAAAAAATCCCTTTAACGGAATTCAAAGAAATATTTCCTGAAGATTTTACAAATTCTCCAATTGTTGTCCTCTACATTGTTCCAAGCTCTTGAATCCTTAAAATTTCAACATTCTCAGTTCCTGCACGGCTTTGCGTATTTGAAATTTCACTCCGAAGGATAGTTTTAATTTTAAGGTATGATTATGCATTTAGAATTCCACTTGAGGACATTCTCAATTCTAAGATGGACTTGAATATTTTGAAATTCCAGGCTGAAAAAGGATATGAAGAATCCCATATACACAAATTCAATATTTTCAACTAAAAAAGATCTTTGGCCATTCTTTTGTTGTGAAGAGAAGTTTAAGAGAACGTTTCTTTAGTCAATTTTCACAGAAAATAAAATAACTTTCTACAAAAAAAACTCCTTTTTTATATTTTTGATGCGACAGTTTTCCACATACAGTTCTCTACAGTTATGCTCTTTTGCCGCATCAGCCTTTTCCTTCTTAGGCTTAGAAATAGACTTCCAATGAAGGCGTTGAGAAGTCAATTTCCAAAAAAAATCGGTCCCTGTTTTTCCACCCCCATCCCAGTAGTTTTCATTGAAGAAATTCACAGCTGCACCAAACATCAACACCAATTCATCTTCCACCCCCATCCCAGTAGTTTTCACTGAAGAAATCCACAGCTGCACCAAACATCAACACCAATTCATTGATGAAAAACATTTTACACCAAACACGAATTTTTAACTTCCTAAATAAAAACCTTTTTCAAGACATTTAAAAATCATAAAATTTACGGATGCGACAATTTCATCTTTCCGTGAAAATTACCTTTCCACAAATGTGGCCTAAAGTAACGCGCTATAGTATCCAATCAGATATTGAATCAATCACATAAAAAAATAAAATAAAAAGCCATGGGGATTTAGAAATTCAGCGAAATTTCTACATTCAACAAAATTCAACTTAAGACAGAGAAAGAACCAGCAAGTTCTTTCTGAATTATCAGGACCTTCAAAATAAAAAGAGAATATTTACAAAACAAAATCATCAATGTCTTCCCGGATCTACACTCGGAGCATCAGTACTACCCCATACAACCAGCAAATAAATTCACTTCACCAGATCCGAAACCCAACCCACATCTGGCGCAGTCGTACCCATCTCCACCCAACTCTCTCTTCTCAATTTCTCGAATACGTTGGCACGTAGATTCCTACCCGACTGGGCCAACTCCACCCTCTCCATACCCGTCTCATCCTCCCAAACATGCATCAAACCCATACCCCCCATCTTACCAGTAGCCATTGGCTCAGTCGGATTACAAGATAAGCTTCTCAACACCGAACCCAGATCTAACCCTCCGGGTCTAGGTGAACCACCCCACGAATTCCCCTTGTTAATCTGCAACTGCCCTAATGAAAAGGCAAGAACATCATTCACAGCATTCGACAACAGGGCCCGACGGGTCGACAACCCGTCGGGCGAGACCGGGGGAGAATCCGAAGGCGATGAGGAGAACGGACCCGACACCAGCGTCGAAGTGGGAGAAGTCACAATCGAAGACGATTTGTAGATCGCATGTCGGAGCGGAGACCCGTCATAGGATTCGACAGCGCCCCGCGGACTCTTCTGCTGCTGCTGCTGCTGGAGGACCCGGAGCTGGTCGGGCGTGTGTGCGAAGAAGCAGACCCGACGGCGGCATCCGGTTCCGTCCTTGCATGGCTGGGTCCGGTATCGAGCCGGGTGGAGCCAGCATTCGAACACGCCGTGCGCGTACTCGCACGAGTCCCCTCGCTTGCAGCTTCCCTTTCGGAAATCCGGGCATGCCGTGCCCGAATAGTGGAACTTCCTCGGGTCCCGCCTCTTCGCCTTCTCGCCCGGGTGCGCAAACGGGCACTCGGTCCAGTCGTGGGACCGCCCGCGGGCGCAACGGCGGATCTTGAACTCGTACATCCGAAAGTCGTCGGATGAGTACTCGTCCACCGCCCCATCCAACCCGAGACCCGGAAGGTCCGGCTCCGGATTGTCCAACATTATTTCATTGGAAGGGAGATAGTGATGTAATGCTGGAGCTGGGTGATGTGGGTATAGCATGCCAGCCGTTGGATCGTCAAATATGGTCCAGGGAGGTATCTGAACCGTCGGATTATGTCTTTCTCCAAGCATCATGTTGGTGAGGATGGAGGGAGTTAAGGGGGGATTTTGGGACAGTGAAGAGGTTAGAGAACAAAAGCTCTGTATATATACTGCTGGGGGAGGGGAGAGGAGAAGAGAGGAGGTGATGGGTTAACTGTGGTTGGGTTAAAGTAACTAGTGAAGTTAGAGTAAAATATAGTGAATGGTACGTCCACTCA
Organism: Litsea cubeba; assembly: GCA_012931725.1. NCBI lineage: Eukaryota > Viridiplantae > Streptophyta > Magnoliopsida > Laurales > Lauraceae > Litsea > Litsea cubeba. Next base: position 86,781,801 of record CM022948.1, on the reverse strand, counting down.
GGTTAAAGAAGTAATAAATAAATTGGAACTGATGGCGTTTTACTTTCTGGTGGGGGAAGGCTCCCAGTAACAAATATCCATTAATCTGTGGTTTTGCTCAGTACATCGAGGTAAACTGAAAGAAACATACTCTCTTTTTTTTATTCGGGAATTCTTAAAATAGTTAAAGATTTTGGGCTCGTTTAAAAATAAAAATAAACAAAGAATTAAATATTAAGAAAATAATAAAATCTCTCCACCATTCTTTTAATCAAGTTCTTTCCATATAATTTTTTTTAGAAATAATAAAGTATCCTTCTCTTCTAACATATTTTTTAATCTTTTCTTCCTAAAATTGATATATTTTTTTTATTTTTGATAATCATAATCATGTTACGAAGCTAGCCTTTTAACTTAATTATTTGGAACTCTTTTTTTTTCAACCATCCATGCATAAGGGAAGATCAAGTGAGCTCTATTAAGTTGTTTGAGTCTTTTAAATGATTTACAAAATGAAAAATTTGAAAAAATGACATTAGAGTATTTTTGTAATTCTTAAAAGTAAATTATTTTTTTAATGAAAATGACTTGATCGAAAGATTTTTTTTTAGTATTTGAATTTTTATACATTTTTTAAAAAAATAATCCAAAAGTCATATTCTTTTTAAATTTCTTTTTTGTAAATGGGGTGGGGCCGTTGGTGAGTTGGTGAGAGTCAGATCGGACCATGCTCAGTGGGTCCGTCCTGTCCGGAATCGTTTCAACCAAGCAATGGTATGTACGGTAGTTTTGGGAGATTGCGAAATGGATAAGGTTTGAATTGCTCTGCAGACGTGGCGATAAATTTCTTTTTCCCGATAAAAACGCGATTAACTCGTGAGAGTGACACGACATATATTTCACAGTGGGCGGAATTTATTAATTATTTATTTAAAAAAAAATGTATATCATAATCAGGTCAAGTGAACCATCCAGAGGTCAACGTGAGTCCAGTGGGTGTTTTGGTTGGTTCACTGTCCATTTCAGATTCACAAATAAGCTCATATACCTATTTAAGAGTCTATATCCAAATCTGCCACACAACAACACAAATAAGCTGAACAAAATTAGACGGAAATGGAATTTGGTACAACTATAAATCACACCCACACATCTATCTACAGCTAGGATTGCAAAATGGAACAGTTTGGGCTTAAACCACAGTGGGTTTATTTCTAAATAACAGTTTTAACTCGAAATTTATTTTATTAGTTTCGGATTCAGTTCCGATATGAAAATCGGAAAGCTTAGAAAGATTCTATCCAAAATTACCACACAACAACACAAATGAGCTGAACAAAAGCTCATGGAAATGGAGTTTGGTACAACTATAAATCACACCCACACATCTATCTGGAGTGGGATCCGCTACAATTTACAATGCGGCTGGAATGAATGTTTATGTATGGTAAAAAAACACAAAAAAATCTGCAGGCAGGGTAGTCGGCATGGCAAATAGAGACGCTTGGGAGGAGGAGATAGGATAAGAAACTTGCAGAGAGGACACGTGTCGACGCCTGGGCAAGGAGAATAGCTCTGCCCCTCAACACTTGGCGCATAACTGTTTGGTTAAATGGAGAGCCCCAGTCTTGTCAGTAGTACTAAATACTAATCTGGGGGTGGGTGCGTTCGAACTTCGAACCCGGGTTAGGGTCGGAGTCGGTTTTAGCAAGAGAGGCTTGTGTCTGGCCCAAGTGCAACATATGGGACAAAATCTTCCGGCCCAAGCCTGACCTGTATCAATCATGTCAGGCCTGAGCCTGCTATTTAGTCTTTTGGGCAGAGATGGGCTGGGATTTTATATGATTTTCTTTTGGTCCCTTTTACACTCGTTTTGATAGATAACTCTATTCGCGTCTGTTTCTTTCTTGGATTTTTTCGAATTTATGAATTTTCAGATATAGTAGAATTTCTGGATACTTCTTTAGACTTGAGCATCTAGGAATTCCATCAAAATACAAGGAAAGTGGAATTCCTAAATTCTCAAAAGTCGAAACAGACATTTCATGTGCTAGAATCCAAATATGTTACTGAGGAAACATGAGATTCAAAAATTCAAAAGGACCACATGTCACATCATATCCAAGAATTTCAAGATATGGTGAATTCATGGCAGAAATTTCACTAAAAAATCAAAGCCTAAGATAAGTATAAGGTATGAAAATTTGCTACTCAAACTCAACTCGTCCATTTCTTAAAAACTGACTCGGAAAGAGACGATGCGACAAATTAAGAGTGTTTGGGGAATTATTATGTCATTGTACTACTTTAAGGTTGTTAAATCAAGGGATTAGATGATCTGGAGGGGCTAATTTTTTAGATCCCCCTTGTCCATGAAGAACCTTTCAATCAACCATCCTCTCATTAGCAAACTCGTATATCAAGTGGGCCCCACGAGCTAGGCTATACATAAGATAAAATGCATTCTGTGTTAGAGATTAGTTTCTTAAATAAGATTACTTTGGTTGTTAGAGACTTTAGGTAGTTTGAAATCTGAATAATTGTTGTTTTGGCATGCACTTCATTATACGAATTGAGATCATTTCTTAATTGATTAATTGAATGTCACGGTAGATTTTATGCAATGGATAATAGTTTATTTAAAAGTCTCTATTCTGCTTGTGGGTGAACATTTCCCGAGTATATATTGATAATAATAATTAAGACCAAATTACTAAATTTATATATGCAAGAAAAATATAATAAGAAGAAAGATCAAAGGAAAAAAAAACTTGCACGTTAAATAGTTTTAAGTCCAAACATTGAATGTAAAATATCAAAGATAAGTCCCAAGATACATTTTAATTAGTCATTTTAAATTGCTAACTATAAACCTTAAGCACTAATTGCTTAAAAATAAATATTAGTTGTTTAAAATGAAATCTATTTATAAAAACTGTTCAAGATTGCATCCAATTTATCAAAGTACAAGTTGACTTGGATGAGTTTCGCCGGCCTCTTACTAAAATGAGGTGAGTTTGCCAAGTAAAGAGTCAACTCACTTAGTTTTCCTTACATGGACATAAATATAAAACTATAAGAAATGCTTATTCACACTAGGTTGAGCCAAGTTGAACAAGACTTCGGCATTTTATCACTTAATTTAAGTGTGATTTAAATATTAAACAAGCATAGATTTTAAGTTCAAGCATGGCCTGAATATTAAAATAGAAAGTTTCAAACCTGGCCCAAAGTGGGCTGGACCTGAGTTGAACCCAAGCTGGTGCAAATCATGAGCACCCTAGTACTAAATGTTGGCCTATATCCCATTCATCTCTTTTTCATTCTCCTCGGGTGTAGTTGTAATTTTATTCCTACCGCTCAACGTTATTGATGGAGTGCTTCCTATAAATTTGTTTTTTCTAGGTTGGGCTACTGATTATGCATTATACATCTAAACTTGACTCACGAATCCATCCTTAGAAATATGTGTGATTGTAAGGTGTCAATGCCAATCAACCATGAGTGTTGCCAAGTGCTCCCTATCATTGATTAGTAATGAGTTTTGTGTCTCCAAAGGCTATATTTTTTAGGCCTAAGACACAACAATATTTATAATTAAAAATAAAAATAAGAGATGAATACATAAATATGACCATTAAATAACACCCCATTTATTGAAAGCTAATTTGTACCTAGGCAACACCTTGGAAATTCAAATTCTAGACGGTCAAGGTCCCATTTGCACTGCTATTTTTATCCTTCACCCCTTGCCTCTTTTAATAGTCCCTAGAACGAGTCATTCGACCATGAAATCGTATTATCAATTACAAACAAGGAGATCCTAATGATGAAAAGCCATAAATTATATATTATTGTTAATGGACTTGTCCACACAACTGATGTGAGCCCGTTGAAATTTGTACCATGCTTTATCCAAAGTCCAAATATAAGAGGTGATTCATAGCATTAAATCCAACATGAGTACTAGGAATGAGGGGGTGCCTTGTCGGTTGGGAGCCCTATATCTCACCCAAATAACTAGAGATCGATCTGCGGTCTCTCCCTCATTACATGTGCGAGTCTTTTCTGCATGCGTGTGTTGCTTTCTCCTCCTCCCTACATGTGTAGGTGCTAGTGGGGTAAGAAAAGAAAAAAGAAAACCAACATGAGTGTAATTTCATCCTTGCCTTTAACCAGTGAGAATCCAATTAATTCGCATACGACAGACAATAATTTCGTTTACATAAATGGGGGACATGGTTTCTATTCAATTTGGTTTTATGTCTTTGTCCCATCTATTACATGGACCACCATTTAGATAGTCTGAACTGTGTGCATGTATTGGGAGGTAGCACTAACATTGTCCAAGTGCAAGCGTATGGACTATGGACAGCCATTCTTAGTGCTTGGATGACCATACTTTCTTATTAACATGGTTCCCCCTTTTTTTTGTGATGAATTGCTGTACTCTTTGATATTATTTATGGGCTCTGATTATCATTAAGTGGGGTTCATCCAATTATTGAATCACTGTGGTCATTTTGGAGACTCCATAAATTTAGATAATTGTCACGGTCATCGTTATCACAGCGCGCTTTATCTCATTTATCTAGGATCAATACGACGGACGGATTGATAAAATGGCAGCTGTCATTCGAATATTTCTTATTGAGAGCGTTGATTTGGATTAGAGCAAACAGAAACCAAACCATGTGAGTTGTGAAGTAGAAAAATGATGTTGCCCATAAATAAATGAGTGAAATCTAGACTTTGTGGCTGAAGCTGGGTCTTTAAAGTTGGAGTGGATAAGGCCTAGGGTCAAACAAAAGAATGTGACTGCAGATTTGGATCAGAACAAAGGCATAAACTGGTATATTATTTTTATTTTTTTCATATTAAAAAGTAAGGTCGTTAGAACTTCAAATGTGACAGGTGATACAGTCAGATAAGTGGACCCAAAGACAAGAAATCTTATAAATCGCTTGATATTGAAGCATCAACCAAACCAATACTCCCTCCCTCTCCCTCTCTCCACCGAGTGCAGCTAGTTTGGAGGCCCGCAAAAAGCCGTCCCCCTCCTCCCTCGATCACCCGCGTGCAGCTAGTTTTGAGCACACCAAACCAACCCCCCCCCCCCCCCCCCTATACATGGTCCACAAGTTTAATAATTATTTTTATTAAAAAATAATATAGTTGACCTAACTGTCCAATTCATTCAAATCAGTGAAAAAATAAAGGATCAGTGACTATTGGTGTGGAGGGAAGGGGGCAAGGTTGTGTGTACGGTCCATTTAGATTGATGATTGACGGCCCCACTAGGAGGTGTGCAATGTACGAACCAGAGAAAAAGGTGTGCATATGAATTTTTTGTATATGTAGATGACCACCTAATCACCAATCCGAATAGGCCGACACAACCACCCCTTTGAATGTCACCAAGCTCATTTTTTTTTATACCTCTCTGATTGAGACTAACGTCGGATCGACTCTCTGACTCTTTTCATATAAAACCAATTAACTTGTGGGTCATGGATCATGAGATTAAAATAATTTAATGAGATTGAAATTTACACAAAGGTAGAAGCTAAGTGGATCTTTGATCCCCCCATCCCCCCCCCCCCCCCCCCCCGGATGGGTGGGTGGGGCCCCAAACACTCTCTCCCCTAAAAAAAGGCCCATTTTGCCCCTATTTTTTAAGGTGTAGGGCTCACCTTTAGCCAACCCTATCTTTTTTTCACACTTTATTGCCTCATGAATTAGAACAAGCATAAATTTAATGCTCATCCAACATTTACTCATTGATGGATTGAAAAAAAAAAAAAAAACAATGTCTTTAAAACAACTAGTTTTAGGGCCATTGATCAATAGGTTATGATGAGCCAGCGGAATGATTCACGACCATATAAATACAAGGTTAGGTTGCGCGCTGCAAAATCTATTATCTACTATGGGAATGACAACAAGGGGTTGCTTAGTTGGTTGTCAACCACGCATGTCACTTTACTGCCCGAAGATCAATCCCCCTTTTCTTTTCTTTTTTTTAAGAATAAGTTAATTTTTCATTTTCTCAAAAAGAATAGAATATATAAAGAGGGGAGTCTAAGTCACCAACACGGCTCTTAGAACCTCCGAATGGGGCATACCCCATCAAAGTAAACAGAGAAATCTACCTTGAACCTAAAACCAATCCAAAGAACGAACCATAATTCAGAGTTCTTTGCGTCCAGACAACCAAGCTTGGCGTCCGGACGCCAACAAACAGAAAAAAACATACAAATTGCAGGAAATTAATTGACGTCCATACACCAATCCCAAGTGCCCGAAGCGCCAGCATCAGAAGCTTTCAAAGATTGAAAATCAGGTAGTAAAGATGAAGTGATATAGCTGCTCAATATTATTCACATCCCCTGGAGGTGTACCAGAGTTTCTAATGATGACTTTGTTAAAACGCACTGTTTGAGGATGTAACAACGAGAAGTGCATCTGCTCGAATCGTTTAATCTCCATATGAAGTCTTCTAGCCTGAAATCTCGTGATCCAATCAGATTGACATGGATTGAGAAGATTTTGCTGAAAGGATTTTTCCACTTCAATAGTTATGGAAGATACATGATTTGGAACAAGTTGCAAGATTCGATACATCCCTTCATAGCAGTTTAAAGCCTGCTCTATTCTGCCCCTTATTGGCTGATGAATATCTTGCCACATAATTCCAACTAAATCTTGATTAATCTGAACAATGGATAGGCGCCAGCCTTGGCTTCTCTCACTGACCACCTTTGAGCCGTTCTCTTGCTTATTCGGGGGCACATTCCAATGCATTGAATGTTATTTGGTAAACTGATGCCAAGATAAAGTATTCTGGTGGTAGTCACTTGAATGATTTTATGCATAATAGCTGCACTTGAATTTGATTTTGCCCTGAAAATCCTGCAATTTTCATTGCCCATATGTGCCAAACAAAAGCATTGAAAATAATTTTTCCAAAGGTCAGAGCTCTTTCACTTTGCTAGTCTATATGAGAGATGATTGAATCTAGTAGCTCAGAAACATCATTGCAACTTGTTGGCTGCAAGTGCAATTTATAAAGTAGAAGTTGCCAAATCTCTTGAGAGTATGGTCATTGGAGAATGAGATGTGGTGTCGTTTCCCACTTGCTGTCACAAAGAACACAACAAGAATCATAATCAACATTTTTCTGAAAAAAGAAATCCTTCGTTTTGAGTCTTCCTTTAAATAGCATACATGCACACACTGAGTGCTTTTTAATACACCCTTAGAACCATATTGCTGAAGTCCACTGCAATTGCCGATTAGAAACGTTATAGATTAAATTGTAGGTCGATTTTAAAGAAAACTGACCTTGATCTTCTAAAGTCCACACCATTTCATCTTCAAATTCCCTCCATGGAACAATCTCATTGGGGATGGCCTGATATATGTCCATCAACTCATTTGTAGTTGGGTTTGGAAAGTTCCATCCATCATGCTGAAGAAACAAACTGACCTTGATATCAGTACTCATACCCATGCCACTCTTCACACATGTGCATGTTATCTTTCTCACTTTGTGGGCTTCCCCTTCTCCCTTGTGTTAGCTCCCCTCTTATGCCCTAGCCCTTAGGCTGGGTACCAAAAAAAAAAAAAAAATGAAAAAAAAAAAAAACCATGGGAATGATACATGAGGGTATTAAACAATTAGGAGGATCCATTCAAATACTAATCTCAGAATTTGTGTATCCCATTCCATTAACCTTACAAAATTTGGGACCCTTGTCACTTTACGTTTGGATTTTGACAACTCTGAATCATTCGAACATAACACCTATTTAGATAGGACATGTGCATACCTTTCAAACCCCTACCTCTTCCACGATTGCCATGCTTTCCGTTGCGCTACACAAATAAGTTTGTTCCTTGAAAACAAAGGCAAATCATCCGGGGGGAAAAGGCTTGGAGATATTGTCTCTTAATATCATCCTTAAGTATGAAGAGTTAAATATTCTGGTTAGCAGATTGCATGCAAATCTGCATATAATTAACCATTGTTACAATATCATTAATCACTCTCTAGATGTTATCATCTTGGGAAACTATTAAGATATTTTCAAGTACGAAGTTTTTCTTGGGATATTGTGGGAACAATGTCATAGACCATGATTATATCTTTAAAAAAAAAAAAAAAACAACATATAACTACAAAGATCATTTGAGGTGGTGATTGCGTTTTGGACATTATGGATCATGTGGACGGTTTTCATTTCTTTCGGTTTGATCATATCACTAGAACTTTTAATGGAGTTGCCAGTAAAGGCAGCTAAGTTGTGTGGTCTGTTTGTTTCTCGGACTTTGGTGAGGTTATTGTCCTTTTGTTTTTCTGTAATATTTCCGCCTTAATGGAAGTTTCCTTTCTATAATTAATTAAAAAGATTGTTGAAAGTAATTTTTTTATAGATTTCCCTTTTTAAATTCTGATCATGTGCTATTTTTTTCAACATATATCATAAGATTATAAAAGAAATTTGCAAAAATAACACTAATATTTTTTTACTGCATATAATAACAATAGGAATCTGTATCTTTTCCTTTTCTTGCAGTTGATGCATTGCACAAGGCTAAATGAGTTAAATCATTAATATTTTAGGGACTGTTTGTTTATGACCATTTTCATTGGCTGAAAAGCATGGAACATTCACTTTTCAAGACCCAATTGACTAATCAAGTTTTTTAAGTTGCACTTAGCTCAACTTGTGTTTTTTGGGTGGTTAGACATGTTGACCCATTTCTTGTTGCAGTAGCCTAACTGCCAGAAAATGACATACTGATTAGGCTTGGAAACATACTAATTGACCAAACAAACACACAATCGTGAAAGGAAGAAAGCTGAACTGTCAGGTCTTCTTGACCCTAACTTGCTAATTGCTACTCAAGCTGCCACCCTATATGAACCTAGGATTAGCAATGGCTTGGCTGGGTTTCGACCCATTTATGTCTCACAGCCCAGGACCAGGCCTAAAATGAAGAATCATCTGATATATGGGCCTGCCTCCACAGCAATTAAAAAAAAAAAAAAAATCATTAGGCACTGCTCAGCCCAGTGCGACCAACTTTGGCCTCATGTTTATGGCTTTCTAATTTATTACACACACACGAGAAGGATCTAAATAATAGATACTACGCCCCACTTATGGTAATAGTCAAAATTGATTCGGATATATGTTGGAGTGGAAAGAGAGAGAGACACTCATAATAACCTAGAACTAGATTCAATTCAGCTGAACAATCCATCTAATTCTAATTCTCCGAACAGGGTGTCCATCCTAGCTTTCTGATCGATAGGTGTGATCTTGTTGGTCTCTAGTAGTCTATCTCCAATCTTCAGAACGATTTGCTTGATCATTCTACTCAATATGCGATTCATCTTTGTGTTTGTAGTGGCTAAAAATTCATCTCCCATCAAAACTTCCTTGACTGCCAAAGCCTAATTACAGCACCAGAGAAAGTCTCCCTCATGTTCGCTTGCTACATCTTTAATGGTTCAATTTACCAAGCTCCACAGCTAGCAATGTCTTTGCTGCTTGAATTGTAATTATTTTCTTCCTTTTTGCTTTTGTTTATGGCTCTTCTTCTAGTAACACATAGCTGACCTTGCAATTATTCCATATAATCATTTTTATTCAACATTTATGTAGAGGTAACAAGAAATTCTTTATAATAGCAGAGTTCTGTAACTCACTCACCTTAGCTTAAGTTTTCAGGTGTTCTTGGATCAGGCCAGCCCCAGCCCTAGCCCGGGCTTGGGCATTAATTTTCAGTATTCGGGCCGGGCTCGGTCTATTTATTATAGCATATAGATGGTCCGGGCTTGGATCCAGTATCAGAGAGCCCAAGCCCGACCCGGCCCTACTAAAAAGATATTTACAAGCAGAAATATTATATCATGACATCTCAAAAGGGAAAATCACAACCAAACCCACCTGAGCTTCAACTTTGTGAATGTTAAGAGTGTTTTATTTTATTTTATTATGTAAATCTGGCGGGTTCGGGCTTACTTGGTCAGCTAGTTCTAGCCCGAATCGGGCTTGGGCGGGGCTCGGAGCTAGAGTTTCTAAGTCGGACGGGCCTGGATATTCATTGGCCCGGCCCAGCCAGCCCATGAACAACCCTACCTTAGCTATTTCAATTGACTTTTCGTTTAAGTTGTTATTAATTAATAATTTTCATAGCTACCATTTTTCATATGATCCAATAATGTATGGCAGACGCCCAGAGTTAATCACTGCATGTTATACTGTTTTTTTTTTTTTTCTGAAAACTTCAGTTTTTAAATCTTCCTTTGCTGAGGCTTCTGTTGGCCCTTTTGAAGATCGTCTATAGTTTCTATATTCTTTTTTCTCTTTCTTTTGGTGGAGTCTTTTATTTACAAGGGAGATGGGAGAAAATCCAAAAGTTGTTGATCTCGTAGCGGAAAATTTCTTAAATCAATCCATACCACTCAACATCAAGATCATGGCTCAAGGTACGCTTTTAGTCATTTAGATGATGATCATGGCTCAAGGTACGCTTTTAGTCATTTAGATGATGAGCAGAATGAATTTATCTAAAAGACTAAAAGCGTATTTTGAGCCATGATCTTGATGATGAGCGGAATGAATTGATCTAAAGTTTTTTCCCGCTGAGAGATCTACAACCTTTGAGTTTTCTCTTATCTCTCTTGTCACTTACTCCAAAATGCGTGAGACTGAATGACTACTTCTCAAATGATGTGAGTTGAGAAAGAGGACCGAAAAACCCTTTTTATATATAACCCAAGAGAGATTTCTTCCCATCAAAGAAATCAATTAACAATAAGTTTCCTTAGTTTACTCAATGATTAGTCAACCAATAATCTTGATTGATTGGACTTTCCTAAAATTGAATCCAAAAAAGATTTAATCAAATCAAAACTAAAAGGAGGAAGTTTATGAGTTGACTTGGAGTGAGGCCCGTAAATTATTAGACATGAGGGGACCACTTACTTCAAACATGTTTTTTCTAATGTCCTAGTGCAAAATTCTTTATACATAAGTTTTGGACAATTGCCAGATTTTCGTACCATCACATAACAATAGCTTTGGCTTAAACCATTTTTATACACAGTACCCTCATCCAGTGACAGCAACAGGTTGCCAAAGGGGTTGTCATAGGAGCTGTAGTTGAGTTGGGCGTTTTGGGTGCTTTTGTCTAAAGAAACATCATTATCAATGTGGGGTAATATGTAATTCTTATCTAAAAAAAAAAAAAAAAAAAACGAATAGCCAAATCTGTGTCGACGTCAACCCTGGGCAGAAACAGTATGAAGAAAATATAGTTGACGTCGAACCTCGCTGCAGGTTAAAGGTTCTACTCTGAATAGAATATCCAAACCTGCGTCGATGTAAACCCTGGACTGAAAAAGTATATAGAAATCAGAATCAACGTTCACCCTCGCCGTAGTAGGATAACAAAAGAAGGATTTTTTGACGGAAATACCACTTTGGTAGAAGGATAGCTAAAATGGCTGTTTTGGTATAGGGTGCATCTAAAGTTTAGTTTTTTAATCCTTAATAATAAAGAAGCAAAATTCCTTTTTCTTGTCATCCAATGGAAGTATTTCTAACTTGTAGGCATCGTCTATTCATCCGTAAAAACTTGGATTAGTTGGTATTGCATTTGCCTGTAATTTGGATCGATGGCCTTAGATTTTTTTTTTTTTTTCCTTCTCGGGTTGTTGTTTGAAGATGGAGTAAATAAGCTATCCATGCTAGCGATTAAAAAAAATCTAACTCGGCCCCCAATTCAACAAGTCAAAAACTCAACCAAGTCGGGTCGATGGCTAAATTTTTATTTATTTATTATTCCTAAAAAGGATTTGAGAAAGACCGGTAGATTGAAGAAGGAGAAGAGAATATAAGGGAGATTTGAGAGAAGGATTTTTAGATTTGAGATTTGTGAGATGAGTTCTCATGAGAAAAATGAGAAGAAAAACAATGAAAAAAGTTGGAGAAGAAGGAAAATAGGAAGATTAAGAATCTTTAAATTGAAATTTTGGAGCTGACTTTTCATTAAAAATATAAGAATAAGAAAAACTCAGCTGAGTCATGTATATATAAGTGGACTCGACCAAACTTTAAACTCCACGCATAAGTGGCCCGTGATACAAACAATGGTATTGCTCATCCTTTATTCCAATCTTTATTACTTTACTACTAAAATGAGGATAAAGACCTCTCTAGGAGCAGACAATACCAAAGCTACATTAACTTAGAACACTACTAATTTACTACTACATGTTCCCGTGCCTTTAACTGGCTGTCTGACTGCTACCATATATTCACCATCGGAGCTTGGCCGGGAAATACTACAAAAGAAACAAAACCCATTAGATTGATCTGAATTCCAAAATTGATAACCAATTATACAAATAAATAAAATAACAATGCTCAAGAGGAAGAGAGAGAATGAAAGATGGATATATACCTTGTCAATGAGAGAAAGATAGTAGGGCTTTACTTCATCTTGGTTAATCCTCACCTTGCTCTTGCTATAGAGATCGTATTTGCTGCCGTATACACCAATCAATCATCCAATTTTCTATTAGTCACCCGTGAAACCAGAAGGGGGCTGGCAGGGGCCATAGCTCCCCACCCCAAAAAAGAAATTGTCATTCTAAATTTTAGAAAAAATTATGATTTTTTTATATACGCCCCTTGAATTTTAGAAAAAAACTTCTATATATTTTAAAAACTCATGCATTTCTGATATGTGGCTCAACCTAGTGCAAATCACCCCCCAAGAAAGAATTCTTAGGTCCGCCCCTAATATCAGTTACCTCCATCTTTTGAGTCAGGACTTATCCTAGCCTTGCAAGAAATCCTAATGGATTATTTGGTTAGAGGGATTTTGTGAATTCGAGTTTGGGGAGAAACCAAACAATATGTCCCCTAATTGATAAATTCTAGAACGCCTTAAGTATAATCTAGCATTTAGAAAATTGAAAATTCCAGAATTTTAAAGTGACTTTTCATGAGATTATTTTAAGAATAATAGCATTCAAGCAATGCTGAAAGTTTTTTAGATTTGAGTATTAAGTTCAAGCTTGAAATTTGAAACCTAGCTAAGTGAAATTCAAATGGAGTTGTTCCACCATCAGATTTCCAAAGTGGGCCCAGAATTACATATGTATTTGTTAATGTATAAATTATATCAAGGCAATTCTCCAAAATGCCCCCACTTTAAAAATGCCCACTTTCCCCTCTTTTTTTGGGCATGGCCTCATCTTGAGCTAATTCAGTCTTTTCACACACACTACTCCGTATGAATAGTCACACATCCAAACTCGATACTCATCTAACTTTCTTCACCATTAGATTGCAATCATTTTACGGTTGAATTTTAGGGCAATGGATTGAAGGGTTACAATGATCTTCTGATGTTTAAATTTTCCATATAAGTAGGTCTCATATATATCTTTTTATCCAATGCACTTCCATTATCATAGTTTCAATGGATCCTATTAAGAGTGGTGTTTTTGTCCTAAAAAAAATACTCAGGTGGTTTCTTGAGCTACCCATTATATTATGAATATATAATCCAAATATACAATAGTTTGTATAATACATGATATTCAATAGGATGAAATGAGAAGGGTGAGTTACTTGAAGATGAGGAGCCACTTGAGCATTTCCTTGTCCTCGTCATTCATCAGATATTCGTAGGCCCCCGATCGGTGCAATGCTTCATGGACGGATACAGTACATGCTCATGTCAGTATGACGTATATTTGTTGGAAAACAGTACAACTATATAGACATATTCTTTAAAAAAAAAAACACTACATGGACATGTTAATTCAAGGGCCTCATATACATGAGTCTAGATCCTTTCGGGGCTTAACGAAAATAGTGATTAATAAATAATGTAGAAGATTGTTTAGTAGTGATTTTAATTAAATGCAAATCTAATTCTTATTGAAATAAAATTTAAAAATACCTTAGGTCCCATCTTGAAGTAGGATTCTAAAAAATCATCAAGTCACGTTTGGCAATCAAATTTTTAGGGAAAAGATTTTTGGTTTTTCTAAAGTTGCAGTAAATTCATGTTTGGCAATTGTAAATTCTTGAGAATTTAAATGAATGGAAATCTTCATTTGATAGGATTTTCGGATCCGACCACCCCCATAAGATTTGAAAATCCTCACTTAAGTGGATTTGCACACCGAACTCTATTTTTCTCAGCTATATTTATCCATATACACCGAAAAAGTCTAAATGGCCTGAAAGAAGGCCTGAAAGAAGTCACATCAAAGAAAAAAAATAAAAAAAATTCAAAACATCCCCTCCAGCTGGGAATCCCGGCTCTCATCCGAGCTCCCTGTCGGGCCTTATAGACGGGCTGATATACACCAATATCAATGTGAAATCCTCAACTATATAAATTCCCAACGAGGAGTTCTTGTTTCAGTGGTAGTGAAGAATCATAAGATCTATGAATTCTTCAGACCCCGTTGAAGCAGGATCAGGGCCGGTTCTGAGTTTTTCAGGGCGCAGGGCAAGAGTAAAAATTAAGCATCCATATATATATAAACTTAGTGATGGCCTTATTCATTTTTCGACCAATATCTAACATGTCAAAATTAACTAAAAATTTAACATTTAAAGAATATAAATTTAAAATTCAATATATAAACATTCAAAATAAAAGGCTATAATGTATAATCAAGACAAATACTTGAAGTTGTAACAATTCAATAGTTCTTTTACAAGACAAATACTTGTAATTTACAAAATGTTTAGATGATTAAATGGATTAAAGGTTCAAATGTTGATTATGGGGCCCACAAAAGCTCAAAAAAATAAATCTAAGGCTATAAGGTTTCATGAACTTTTTATTTTAGTTTCAAATCAAGAATAATATTGTTGCATTCAGGGTGGGCCAGAGACTTTTGTAACAAAGCTAAATGCTAAATGACCATTAAAATTTTAAGTGGGCCCAATTATGATAAATCAAAATCAGTTAATTTTGCATATAACAGTACACATTTTTCAATGGGCCTAATTACGAAAAAATAAAATTGTGTTGGACAAGGAATTGTGTAATAGTAAACTGAGCATCAAGTTTTTTCAGTGGGCCTAATTATGAAAAATTAAAATTGAGCATACTCATCTAATAGTTTTAATATTAATTTTATTTTCCAGTGAATATTGTCAATCTCATTTTTGGGCCCCCTGAAAAATGGGCTCGGGGCGAGCGCACTTCCGGCCCCCCTTCAGGGCTAGCCCTGAGCAGGATCCTGAGAGGGTCCAGACCGTAGAAAAACCCAATCTTTGATTTTTTTAAAGAAGGGAAATGAAGCATTTAAGCCCCTGTACTATACCAAAAGGGCCGTTTGAGCCCCTGTACTATTTTTCCCGAAAAAAGCCCTCATAAGTTTGTTTTTAGGCCAAATAAGCCCTTCATGTCAGTCTCCGTCAGTTATATGCTTACGTGGACGGAGACTGACGGAGACTGAACGAAAGTTTGCTTCACCGGAGGAAGAGAAGACCACCAAGATCTGTTTTATGATCTCTGAGCAGAAGATCGGAGAAGGCGACCGGAAGAGACCGGATCTTGTGTTGCAGAGAAGAGATCGGTTTTGATCTCTGGTGGGCCATTGCAGATTGCAAACCGGAGAAGAGACAGAAGTCGGGTTTTTGCTGCATCGTCGTCGCCGCTGTGCCTTGGCCGGATAGGGAGTAGATCCATCTGTGCCTGTCGACGTCCACGTAAGCAGATAACTGACGGAAACTGATGTGAGGGGCTTATTTAGCTCAGAAACAAACGTACGAGGGCTTCTTTTCGAGAAAAAATAATACAGGGGCTCAAACGACCATTTTAGTATAGTACAGGGGCTTAAACGCTTCATTTCCCTTTTAAGAATTATGAGAGATATTTTTCATCACGTGTCCATCGGATTCTATACAGGTATATAATATACCTACCGTAGAATGAATGGAATCTGATGATGAAGAGAGCAGCTTGAGGGAGACTTGTCTTGTTCTCCTTTGCCACCTGTCAACCACATACCACATCAGCACTAACAGAGACGGAGATAGCGAGGAACTCAAACTCCTCTCAACCAAGTTAAAGTTATATAGATGGATAAGCTGACGTGTGAATTCTAAGTAAAAACAAAAAACGTGTGGTTGACCAGTACCAGATACATGTACTCGTCGTGGCCCCAAGACATGATCACTCTATCCAGGCCGCATTTCTCCGAGTAGATTCCAAGCTTTCTGCTGAAAACCGGGTCTTGAGAATCCGGGTTTTCCTTGAAATACTGCAATCCCATTTCACAAGTCCATCAACCAAACCAATTGCACACTAGTGATGAAAAATATTTTGAAAGCAAATGTTATTGGTACAAACTTTCACACCTGATGATGGACGATTGATTCGTCAAAAGCGCATCCAAGTGGGAATGTATCACCTGTACCCCCAAAAGAACACATGATGAAAATCAATGGCCCGGATGATAACCACGCCAAACATATAATCATATACCCATCTGCAGCCCTAGCCGAGATGATCACATCACACATGAAGTCCAATGGCTGAAAAGAGATCGAGATTATAAAAGAACATACCCACGACGCACCACTGAGGCAGTTCTCCAAATGATTTGTGTAGTAAGACTTTGCCCAGATCTATCAGCAAATGAGAGAAGGAGAGGAATGAGGATTATGATTAATATAGCACAAGTAGAGTACCATCCAGAGTATGTGTTGTAAGTAAGATGGACGGATGGATGGTTAGGAACCATGGATAAGAGCCGTCAGATGTAGCCAATCTTGATCTGGATAGTCCCTTCTAATTGCTTCAGCAGTCTGGAGAAGGTGCTGTATTTGGGGCTCGTCTAGGTCTGGATCACTCTCATCTACAAATTCGTTCAGGAGCTCACAGCATTCCCATATACTCATCTCTGCCCTGTTCAGCTTCTCATATTCCTCTTTTTTCCTCCTTGCCTGTACAAAATGTAGATATTGATCGACTCTTACGTAAATAGGGAACAAAATGTTTGTCCCCACCCTGCCGTAGGGCCCCAAATCCAGGGCTTTTGCAAAGTATCAGGTCTAGCATTTTGTCACATCCAATTTTGGGGGAACTTCTGTTTTTTCTTTCATTCTTTCGATGATGTGAGTTTTAATGAGGTCTTCGACCCAACAGTACTATTCTCTTTTGTGGTGTGTCTGCTGTACCCACACAACTGCAGACTAGCCAAAGTTGGGGTTGGATTCGAATACAAGATATAAAAAGCAAATCCACGTCTTATTCCACTCCACCAACTTCTAGTGGGTAGAACATATATAAAGATAAGGCATCACAACATTACTCGGCTCCTTGAGAGAACTTAGCCATTGATGATTATGAAGTCCAATAAGCACACGTCTCGAATTTTTGTTTTAAAATGTCATTTCTTCGACTCACTTGCACAATTAATAAGGGGACCATTACAAATGAAAAAAAAAAAAGCCTTACGAATTCATAGGTCTGGTTAATATGATTAGTCCTGTAGAATTGCTCTACTGTCTCTTTTCTTTCACTCACATCTTCATAATCTCTACACAGCCACAAAACAATCAATGTTTTGGTGTAAATGTTAGTGAAAACCAGCCCAATAAATTTATGTAAAAAACAATGGAAAAAAGAAAAAACAGAGAAAAAAACAAAGGGGACCTGAAGGAATGACCAAAGGCATTGTTGTTGGGTAAAAGAAAACCACCGTCAAGTTCCAATGTTCCATTGTTCTCATCATCCCTCTCAACCTCTTTGTTGGAAGAGTTGTTGCTCTTTGAGAGATCCGGCTCTATCACATGATAACCAACACCCAAAACCCAAAACCCCACCACATAAAAAATTATCAAACATACTTAGATATGATATTATTATATCAAATGAAAATAATAAAAAATGTAATTAAAAGAAGAAGAAGAAAATTGGAAGCTACCAGGAACAGTGACCGTCATGATATAGAGGGTGATATTCAAAAGATTGATGTTTATAGAGACTAGAGAGGATACAATAGAGAAGCTAAGGACAGGAGGGAGGCCGTTTTATAGGCTCGGGTGGATGCGATTTGTATGAGGAGATTAAGAGCCCCTCGTTTTCTGAGAAATCACAGAACATACCAATCCTTGATCCATCCATATATTACTTTTTTCATGATTGGCCCAGTGTCAGGACATAGGAAGTAAAGGGTTCCGTAATAATTCCAAACTTAGTAGGAACTATAGAATCAGACTCCTTACCCACAAGGCCATCCCTCTATTCCTTATTCATTTATATTTTAGAAATTATTAGTCTAATTAAGCCCATATTTGGAACCTCTATTTTCAGTTTTCATTTGTCTAAATGTATAAAGGGTGGAGTGATTATGAAAATAAGAGCGTTTGACACAATATTCTGACCGTCCGTTTTAGACATTCAAATGCAAATCCTCTAAAATCCAAATGCTGAAAAAGTGGGCAGCTGAAAAATAGAGTTTTGGCCTCTTCTATGGCTCTACCTTTATTGGGCCTGTTAGAAAAAGAGTAGAGATACCAAACATGACCTCACATTCTCTTTGTGTCGTGATTTTCTTTTTTGGTGATAGGCAGCTGCCATTAGACCTAATATTTCTCACACAATTATAGTGTATTTTTAGGGCCATGCAGTATCGCACCCATTATATTGTACAATATTCTAGAGCCGTGCGATTTCGCATATATCTTTGCAATATCGCATCATTATTTTACAAACAATTATATGAAAAATATTTAGACTTTAACTATTTGGGGGCAAATGTCAAGTCTAAAGGCAGTCGTACGATCATAATTCTTTTTTTTTTTTAAAGGGTGTCTTGATTTGGATCAAAATAAATGCAGTACGGGATGTCTTTCGATTTTATTTTGGTAGAAATTAATCCCACAATAGAATTGACGGTTGTGATAGAAAATCTGATTAATGTATATATATTTGTATTAATTATAATTTTAATATTCGAGCCATAGTGCAGAGTCTCAACTCAAAGAGGATGCAGCACTGTAACTGGCTATGCATGGAAACGACTCTGGACTGTCATTGTTCCTTGGTGGGATTTGAGGAATCACTTACGGAAAATCCAAACTTTTCAAAATGCATTTTATCTCCTCCGGTAATATATTCTCAAATTTTACTTCACTAGTTATTAGGCCTCACCATAAAATTGATCTTATATTTTATAATATGATTAATTCAAATAATTAATTTTATAATTATATTATCAATTATGTGCTCAATCTGACAATGATATTAACCCATATTAAAGTGTTATGGGAGGAAATAAAACTCTAGAATATTATGACAATTCTTTCTTAACAGCTCGAATTATCATTAGGCAGGCTCTCACTCACATACTCTCACTCGATCTATAAAAATTGGGCTTCAAGCCTTCATCTCTATTCATTTTTTGACGTCAAATGAGTCCCATGAAGACCCGTAAAGTTGCAACTTGCTAATTTTATAATCAGTCATCTTCGTTAAAGTCCCTTGTGAATGGCTCACTCATTGATTAAGTATGATAAATCCTTCCAATTAGCCAGGAGTGGTGGACCATTTAATCAATTAGCGGCAATCTAGATTTGACACCACTCGTACATAAAGTTTTTACTGCACATCCACTGAACAGGAAATGTGTCGGCTCAACGTACATCAATCCTATTTCTATCAAAATGGTTCCTGTTCTCGATCATATACTATATGTGATTGATGACCATGATTGACCTCTAGTGGGCCCCGCAGGTGGAATAGTTGGAGATAGTATGAGAGAGACTGGTTTGAAAAGGGATAAATCAGGTTGGGTTGCAAACGGAGACAGATTTAACCTTTGTCGATTCTGGATCTCCTGAGGCTTTAGCCTAGTGAAATCCTGTATCCATGGTGCATAACTATCAAGTGTTGTCCATCTATTGAAATTCAAACAGTAAATTTTTTTCAGATATTTGGAGTGTTCTAAACCTTTAATAAATCTCGGGCTTTTTTTTTTTTTTTTTATCAACAGTTAGGGTGAGTGTTTGATGGGAAAAAAAAAATTAATATAGGCATATTTATTGTCATGTTCATCATATGAGAGTCAATCTAACTGGTGGAGAGAATTCAGATTAATGTAAAATTGGAATGTATGATGTATAAACAATGGGTGCTTATTTTGAACGTTTATGATTTCAATATATGGGCCCCATTTTGTAGATTCACTCGTTTCAACTCTGGATTTGCATATGTTGGTCTCAGAGGATCCGGAATCAGCCACCGACAGGATGACGTGGCAAAGGGGAAGAAAACAAAAGCGCGATCATGGAGATTTGGCGCCGTATCTACGACGTGTCAGATAGTGAGCTGGGCTGGCAGGTTTCTGCAACCGGTTACCGCCAGTCTCCGGTCACACCTGGTCAGGTTAGTGGGCACATCAGCCAGCTGTTGCCCCGCACAAAATATCTTTGGTGCTGCCCATTGTTTTGTCTTGAATGACGTGTCGTGTGCGTCCGCCACAACTACCGCACATATGCACGGCTGTGCAAAAATCGAGGATACACGTGCTTTAATGCACAGCTGTCAGACCCTGGCCGTCATTTGCTGGGTGATGGGACGAGCCACTAATCTGATGATACGGTCATGTGGCCACCGATTGTGTACTGTGTGCAGCCTACAACCGACTGATGTTGACAACTGATCAATCGGTTGGGATCATATCTATGAATGAAATGTCAAGTAGGCCGGCCCGGCCCGGCCCACGTACGAGCCTTGCTGGCCCGTTTGGTACGGCCCGTCAGGCCCTCCTGGCAAACGGGCTGACCGCAGGCCCGCCCAAACAGCAAAAAAATGGCTATATTTAAAAAAAAAAACCTTTCCGTCATTTTCTATTTTACTAAGTGCTTGATTTCACATGAGTATGACTTTTCTGATGTATCTAACATTTGTAATATTGCTTTTAAATAAAAGTTATTGAGTCAATTAGAAGTACAGTTCCCAATTCATTGATATCATATAATGGAATATAGTTTGTTGATGAAAATAATTTGATATTGTGGGGCCCACTGAAGATAGGGACATGAAGTAGTCCACATTGGTTGCTTTAAATGTGCTTGATATGTGGCATGAAAATTATAAAGTGATAAAAAAAATATAGGACTGGTGTATTCTTCTAGTTTTATGGAGATTTTTCATGACATCCTTTCTGATAGGATCAATCAGATCAATGTCACAGGTTTTATTGATTTTGGATGTATAGAAAAAATAAATACATATTGGCTATATTGGTGGTATCATGTATCCATATTACTCTTGTTCAGTATTATAAAAAAAGGGTAAAACGAATTCTAAAGAAATATGCGAAAAGATAATTTTCATAATTTCATTAGTTAAGGTCTGTTTATTTAGATATAATACATTGTATCAATCAATTTTAGGAATTCATGGTCTAATGAACCTCACCTAAAGATTATTGAAGAGGTGAACGGTGAAGGATATGAAGTAGCAATATAGATGGGACCTTACTTTTCTAGGATTTGAATTACGAGCTAGCATATGTGATAGCTGGATTTTCATTTCTCATCTTATCTTTATTCAATTTCATTACAGGAGACATATACACACATCTTTGTGACAATTTAAAGTGGCTTGCGTCTTAAAAACAGCCTTACCTTAAAATAAAAAACTTATAAAAAAAAAACCATCAACTAAGACGTCATTATCCTTAGGAAAATCAGACACTGATAATACCTAGCAACAGAGATAGCAGCATGATCAAGAAATCTAGGATATTAAAAAAATTAAAAAAATCCATCAGCAAAGATATCCTCATATTTGTGTTCTACCAAATTCTGCTGGAGTTGGAGAGTTGGGATTAAAAGGGGTTGCAAGTTTGAGAATTAGGGTAGATTATATGTTATGAACTTCTTAATGTGCTCGAGCTTGTCATCTATGGATGCTTTGGAAAGCCTTCCTAAAAAAGAAAAATTGTTGGCCCGTCGGCCCGGCACGGCCCGTGGCACGGACGGGCCGGACTTGGAGTGGCCGGCACGGCCCGTTTGACATCTCTATCTATGATATTCACATCGGTTTAGGGCTTGCACCAAGCCCGTTAGGCACTTTTACTAGTAAAAATTAAAAAAAAGTCTCATTTTTTTTAAAAAAAGGATTATATAAATAGTATTTTAATTTAAGATTTTCTTCATCTATTTAAAAAAAAAAACTTAAAAATCTTTTTTCTCTACTAAAAGACAAAAATCAACTTTTCAATATAATAAATAAAAAAGAATTCATACCAAACAACTAAAAATATAAAACAATAATTATTTAATTATATTTTACTCTTTCTTGATTTGATGCTTTACTATAATTTATTTTACATGTGAAATTACCAAAACATTAAATAAAGAGAGAATTTTACAAAAAAAAAGGAGCCATTTGATAATTTTACAAAACCTTCATAAAAAAATGTTAGTACAATAATAGCGCTATATCACATACCCATAAAATATCACATAGGGTGATATCTGCGATATCACACGGCTCTGAAATACCGCATGATCAGATATATGCATATCACATTACCCTAGGGCATCTCATAAATATGGGGGGCTCTATTGGCACCTCGAAAATCTTTCTTCCCACCGTAAAAAAAAAATAAAAAAAAATAGATTTTCCTAAACTACCCCTCCCCTCTCCTCCTTTTCCTCCCTCCTCCTCTTCCCTTCCTCTCCCATCCTCCCCCCTCTTCCCTCATCCCCCCCCCCCCAGTCTCCGGCGGGGAGGGAGCTCCGGCCGGCTGGTCTCCATCCCCCTCTCCCTCTTTCTTCCTCCCTCCAATTCCATTTTATTTCTCTCTTCTCCCTCTCCCTCTCCTTCCCTCTTCTCCCTTTCCTTCCCTCCCCCTCCCAGTCGCCGGCGGGAGGGGGATCGGGCTGCTGCAGGCGGACTAGGAGGTTGGCGTTGGACCCCCATGAGATTTAGCATATAATAAATAATATAACTAAGATTATTTTATACATTATTACTTATAGTAATTAACCCACATGTTTACTCGTAAATATTGATCACTTCCATTAGATGGGGCCGACTGGTTTGAATCCATTGACTCATGGCAATGACGAGTGGCCACTTAACAAACGGCTTGGGAGTTGGGACTTTGGACTCATAAAAAAAAAGATGGCACATTTGGTAAACGGAGAAGAATTCATTATTTTTAGGATTTCTTCGTTCCCCTAAAACCATTTTATTCTTTTCGAGGGAATGAATCATTGCATTCCAAGTTTAGAAAAATCTGAGAAGAGTCACTCACTGTAACTAGGTAGTTCCTTGTATATGTGGATTTTCAAAATTTGATGAGGAAGGTGGAGATCGGTTGAGGAATCAATAATAGAGAGGAATTTTTATGGGTTAGAAGGATTCGAAAAATCCGCTGTCAAGTTTTTTCTTTTCAACATGAATTACTCTCGAAATTAAGAAAAATCAGAGAGGATTCCTCTCGAGGACATTACCCAAATATGAATAATTAATTTAAAATATCTTACTGACTTGGTGCCACATCATGTGGGCCCATTTCATTTTGTTTGGGAGTTGAAAAAGCTCACACTTTGCCAGAAATGCCGTATCCAACGTAGAGCTGAGTCAGACTCATGGAAATGTTGGATCCTGGATTCTCTGCCTGAAAAAGGGGTCCGGATCCTCTGAAGATACCACTTATTGGAACTTTATATTGAGGACCACAATGTTTTTAGTGGAATCATCCCTAAGTTTTATTCCAATACAGATGCTTATAGTTAATAATGTGATTAACGCATAAGATTAATAATGTATAAATTACATCGTTTATATTATTAAGCACATGCTAAATCTTGCTGCTAGCCTTGAAGTAAAATCTAAGTGACATTTCACTCTTATTGCAGTAGAATTTATTGACAACTCATTGAAGGAAAATGTTTTCCTAGGAGAGGAAACCGTGTGTGCAGGCTGGTTGTATGGAGCTCACTTGCCCCACCTATGATCAAAGCATCCTATTTGATAATCGTGTCATTCCATGAGGCCAAGTTTTACACTAATTGAACCCTCACTTTGTATTAGATTGAATACCAGAAAATCTATGGTTAATGTCATAAAAGTTTATGGCTGTTAAATCGATGGATAAGATAATCTAGTGACGACTTGTCCCTACTACGGGAACTTTTCAATGGATGAATCCATCACCTAGGTCCCATAGATGGAGAACTAGGATTTCTCTCTCTCTAGTAGGGCTTGTTTGAGTGATGTCCCAGTTGACCTTTTCTTCCCTTCCGCAGAAACTTTGTGTGGATACGTGTACGATACGTGTACGTAGAATCCACCATCCTATATAAGGAACAGTAAAATCTGGAAAGAAACAGGATCGGCTTGGCAACGCAGAGCTGAGTCAGAATCATAAAAATCTTTGGCTATTTGTTTCCCAGGGATCATCCAGGTCCTTATTTCCTCATCTCTATTGGTTATTAATTTCACAGCTCACCATTTGCCACCACCTAATCAATCTCTGTATCTATTATAAATACCCTTCGAATGCCGTCTCTCCATAGTAGCAACATCTATGCAATACCATTTGTAGGAGAGAGAGAGAGAGAGAGAGAGAGAGAGTTGTCTCCGTTTTCTCATTTCTCTTAGTTGATTTTAGTCCGGAGAAGATGACTGTGATTGTTGATCAGCCTCAACTTGGTAAGCTCCATTGAAATATTTTATGGGTCATTTCAAGCACCTTCTGACTTGATCACCACCAATGGGTAGATGGACCACACAAGTACTAGATTCATCCATTGAACCTAGGTGATGGTGTAACCATTCCAACACCATTCCATACATGTTTCATGGGTGCGATAGTGAAATTAAGATAATAAACTCTTTTTCATATATTAATCTTTTGTGATTATTATTACTATTTTTTTAGTTGTTGACGTGGAAGATAAGAGCATCTCAACAGATTCGAACGAGTTGGTTTTGGACGGTGGATTTGCAGTGCCAGAAACAAACTCATTTGGTCATACATTTAGGTAAGCTCTATTCTTTTAAATGTTATGAAAGTTGCCCTTTATCTAAAGCCCTGTTTTGGTGGATCCTCCACAAATGGATGTTATTTTTTCTTTGTTTTTAATAAAAAAAAGTTGTCATTGAATGGGAAAGGAAAAAGGTTGTCAGTAGTTTGAACTTCACATCAAGATTTGAAAAGCAAAATACTATTTGCATTTATGTGTTTATTCTATTATAGTCATTTTCAATCACATGATGAAATTAAAAAAGGAAAAGGAAAACTATGAAATTGGAAATATTATTCATATTTAGTTAAATCACCAAAATACCCCTTATAACCTATCATTGGTCCCAGATCTTGGATGTCATGCAAAGGATTGGTGCAATTATCACTACAAAGGCTCAATTACTCTGTCTCTGTACTAGCACTAATTGTTTTTTTATATAGAAATTAGTCATAAAAAGGAAATATTTGACAGGGATTATGATGCGGACAGCGAAAGGAAGAAGGTGGTGGAAGAATTCTACAGGATGAATCACATACATCAGTCATTTGAGTTTGTAAGACTAGATGAACTTTTATCTTGAATATGCTTATCTACTTGAAGTACTTAATTAGTTGTTTGACTGTGGTATTTCATGGAACCTTATTTTTTAGGTGAGTAAAATGAGAGAGGAGTATGGCAAGCTGAACAGGGTAGAGATGAGCATTTGGGAATGCTGTGAGCTTCTCAATTCATTTGTTGATGAAAGTGACCCCGACATTGATGAACCCCAGATGGAGCACTTGCTTCAGACAGCAGAAGCAATCAGGAGAGACTATCCTGATGAGGATTGGTTGCACTTGATTGGCCTCATACATGGTATGCACCACCCACTTCAATCTCATTTTTCAGTTTTCTTGTTATGTATCTTATATGTTTTAATCCTTCATTTGAATATATCTGTACATTGAATATATGGGTCCTTCCAGATCTAGGGAAGGTTCTTCTTCATCCAAGCTTTGGAGCCCTTCCCCAATGGGCTGTTGTAGGTGAGAATCATGTGCACTTGGTACAACTTTGCATCACAGAAGTGAAACATCTTGGCATTATATGGACATCTTAATTTTACTAGTTACTCATGAATTAATTCACTCAACAGGTGATACATTTCCCGTGGGATGTGCTTTTGATGAATCAAATGTCCATTTCAAGGTCTGTACAATAGATTTCATTCCAATTTTCTGATGAATCAAATGTCCATTTCAAGGTCTCTACAATAGATTTCATTCCAATTTTCACAAAATTTGCAACTTTTATTTAAGAAAATTCACTTACTGATCTTTAATTTTTCATTTTTGAATTTTTAATAGTATTTTAAGGAAAACCCAGATTATAGCAATCCTGCTTACAACACAAAGTTTGGAGTTTACTCAGAAGGATGTGGACTAGACAAGGTTTTGATGTCATGGGGTCACGATGATTATATGTACTTGGTACTTGCTTCATAACCTTCTAATCCTCCGTGTCTTTTAAAGGAGAACACTCATTTATTTATTTAGTTTTTGTGGGTTTCTTCAATGTAGCCTCCATTGATTAAGGATTTAAATCTAATTAATCCTTGTTTCTTAGGTCTCCAAAGAGAATAAGACAACTCTTCCCTCTGCTGCTCTGTTCATCATCCGATACCATTCATTTTATCGTAAGTTGAAGGCAAAAAATTATAATTCTAACTGAAAGATATCATCAACATTTCAATTGAAAGATGTAATGACACCCGGTTTAATTGTGTTTTCTTGCAGCATTACACAGGTCAGGAGCATACAAACACCTAATGAATGAAGAGGATGTTGAGAATCTGAAGTGGTTGCACATATTTAAGTAAGATGTTTTTTTTATTATTATAAAATGTAATTATGCTTTGCATTTCTCATTTACCTTTAGATGAAAATTAGTAGTACAGTGATCCACAAAATACCACATTGCCAGAATTAGTCTAACTCTTATTTTCTAAATTTATGTAGCAAATATGATCTCTACAGTAAGAGCAAGGTTAGAATTGATGTTGAGAAGGTGAAGCCCTATTATATGTCTCTCATTGAGAAGGTGAGCATCACTTAAGACATTCCTTTACTTGGTTTTTATTTGAGTATTTTCCTCTCTCTTATTTATTTGAATATTGCTGCAGTACTTCCCTGCAAAATTGAGATGGTGAAATTTGGAGACCTCATCCATGATTGAAGTAATGATCCATTGTGAAGATCAACTAGGTGCTGTTCGTTTAACATGATATGAGATATGAATAATGAGGCGAGGCGAGTCGAGTACGAGTACTGTGTAGATTGTTTCTTTTAAGAAAAAAAAGTTACGACCTGTAGTTTATGGTTGCATTAAATAGGCTAGGCTATTACTGTAGTCAAATCATTAGAAGTGGATTTGTAATTCTTTTTTAATTATGCACAATTCAAAATTTAGAAAAGGTATGATTTATCTTTTGTTCTTCATTCTAGACTTCAAATCAAAATGCACACATTGATGATGGTTGGGAGAAGGAAGATAGTATTCAACTTTTCATATTGGCACATACTTGAAGGAAGATTACCACACACTATCCCAAAATAAATCTACAATCCCATTTCTTCTGGACTGGTGCCCTTGAAATTGTTCTTCCATTTTTATAAATAATTAACTTTGAATATGATGGATCCTATGACTTTGTGAATGTTAAAAGAATGCATTCCTGCTCTAAAAAGTTTATTTATTAGTTGGTTGACTCAAGGTAACAAACAACATTCTCTAAACTTCTGAATCCACAAGAATGTGTATATTTGTTATGATAAACCTAGTAAAGATCACTATAAAAAACCTTGATAACTAAGTGCTTTTGAGGAAGACTCCTCTCCAAGTTGCTTTTGAAATTAAAAAGTGGACCAAATCGCATAATTTCAGCCCTTGATTCTTGGACTGTCTCAATTCTTATAAATGCTCATTATCCTTATCACCCAGCATATCATCCTTATTTAGAAATGAGAATAATTGTTGCTTGTCCTCATCCTAAATTCCTAATTGCCTCTAAAATTTCTCATTATCCTTGTCACCTAACAAATCATCTTTATATTTAGAAATAAGATAGTTGTTGCTTCTTCAATCTTTTTGCCTACTCAGCTATGCTTATCTGCTGAGTTCTTGCTAATGGGTCGACCCAACAAGGGCTGACTTGCGGCTTGCCTGACCCACAGACCCGTGGGTACTAACATGACCCTTCCTCAGAAGATTGTCAAAGTGACCTTCCTCAGAAGATTGTCAAAGTGACCTACATTAAAAGTTGGTTATAGAGGACTTGTCCAAAGTTTTTTTTTTTTTTCTCTTTTCTTTAATCTACATATTTTGGGGAAGATGATAAACCAAGAAAAAGGGAGACACTACTTTTCATTGTTTCACATGAGAAATAGGGTTCCTGCATAAGTGTCCTTTCTCCCCTTTTGGTCGCTGGTGTAGGTGTAGCAGGACTGGTATTTATAGAGCAGTAATTTTGTTGGTTGGGCAATTGAAGTCGAGATTTTGACTGTTGATTGATGAACATGAGATGGGTTAGGACTGTTCAACCAGGTTACCAACTCCTGTGACTATGTCCTATTGAGATGTAGCCCAAATAAAAGTACATAACTTTTTAACCCATGAACCAATTTGGACAGCCAAAGTGGTGCAGAGAAACAGCAGATAGAATAGTTTAAAACATTGTATATGCTCAAGTTCTTTTAAAATGGTTGATACATGCGGGACCGATGAGTCAGGGTATCCTGATTGATCAGAGATAGTTGCCGACGTTTGGAATAATAATAGAGTTGGTATTACTTGTTAACAGTAATCAAGTTGCACAGGGGAGGACCTACTGTAATAACAGGCTATTCAGTATTCACTCAACGAATGAAACTCAGCAAGTCCCATGATGGTTATGTTTCTGGAGGAGGAGAAAGTCTCCTAGGAGGCTGCTTTTGAGGTTTCCAAGTTTCCTATGAGGTGATTATGAATTAAATGACGAATGGCATGACAACTTGATGGAGAACTTTCATGGAATAATGCAGCCAATTTTGACTTCAAGGGAATAAGATCCTCTCCAACCATTTGAATCAATTAATTTTTATTAGCAGAATTCTGAAATGTGGGGCCCACATCATGTGACCCAATACCATGGATGGAGTTTGAAGGATTTCGACCACACCGCATTTATGGTGAGTTCCATATCAGAGTTCCTGATCACAGAAGCAAAAGGTTCTCTTGCTCATTTCCTGCATCTCAGGACCATGTAATTCCTACATAAACAGTTATATTTCTTGGCTAAATAAAACAAAAATATAGGATGCTTTGTCTAGTTCTTGTACTTCTTTCATTAAATACCTGCCTCTAAATTTTCTTGATCTTATGTGGAAGTGGATACAATTTTTCAATAAAAGGACAACTTGTATATAGCCAAACAATTAGTACAAACATATAGTTCTTTGAATGTTTTATCCTATGATGCACGGATATTTTAAAATAGGCAACGTATCGTGTCGTCGTATCCGATATTTCACTTTTTATGTGTAAAATCCGTGTCTATGTCTTGTCTTGCCATTTCCATGATGTATTTGTGCATCATAGGTTTTATCGACTCAGAGCAAGTCACAAATATTGACTTTTTAAACTACAGATGGCATGAAAGAGAAGCTCCAAGAAACAAATATATTGACTATTTGACATTTTTCCAATAGAAATGAGCGGCTTAGTAGTAGGTTGACATAGTCTCTAAATGCTTCTCTTTGAAATCGATGATTGGGAATTTTCATCAAATGCTTCTACAAATTGCAACTTAAATTTTTTTGAAGAAAGATTTGTTTTGGAAGAACACCATCCAAGGTCTCACATAGATACAGTAATTGTGGTATTTTCAAAAAAGTACTTGAGACATTCCCTCTGTAGGGTTTTGTTTTAAAGTTAGGCAGACAAACAGCTTTCCTTTTCGCCTTTCGGCTATTAGTGTTTATTTCAAAGGACTGAACAGCAATTTACCACCCTTTACGCCAGTAGGTGTGTCTACTTTGAAGTGCTAACATCTTCCCACCTTTCAGCACTACAGGCCTTCCCATCTCAAATTCATGTAGAACACGGATTCCATAATACTGAAGATCTTAAACAATGTTCTAGCAATGCACAAACAATGTATTCCTAAAATGAATGTTGCCTTTATTAACCACCAAATCTCAAATTTAAAGAAGACATATTAAGTGGTATACATATCATTTTTTTTTCCTTTCCAAAACAGATCATTTAATATGACAAATCATTCATGCTATAACATAAGCATGAGGTGTTCAGAGAGAGAGAGAAGTCATCTTCTCTGTTAAATATCTACGTCTAGTTTGGGTTTTGATTGGTCCTTAGATAGATAGATTCCAGGACCTGGTAGTAAGTTCCTCTAAGGGGTTGATGCCTTTATCATGGCATCCGAAGTGTGCTCGAACCTCCAAAGGGGTGGAAACAGTCAGTTCTATAATGCAATATCTAAAATATCGATCGAAACCAATGACCCAAAAAAATCCAAAGTGAGGGCAAGAAGTTCTGATCATTAGTCCGAGAAAGCGGTTATGACTAAGTGTGATCACCTCCAATACGGGAGATTACAAGTTACCACGCTCATCATGATACCACCAACGATGTATGATGGTCTGCTGATCAATGTACGTATGTAGACATATGCAGCATCTTAATTTTCTTCTTGTCATGGTAGGAAGGAGATAAATGTTTGAAAGATATTTCCTTTCTAGCTAGTTCTTACAAAGTAGGAAAACATCATTTGTCTGATATAATTACTATAGATGAGTTTGATTTAGAAACCACGAATATGCGTAATACTGTTGAATTGTGATACTGAGAAACAAACAAGACAATGTCACCTTGAACACTTTATCCGTTGCTGTATTATGTCGACTCTAGAAACCGCCCATTTGAAAAACTAGAATACCTGTAAGCAACTTTTGTGACGATTTCAAGATTAGGTTCCTCATTTGAATTTATTTACTAGACATAAACCAACTCTCCTTCATGTCTTTTTTCCTCTTTTGTGTGGTTGTAAACTCTTGACTAAAAACAATCAAGTGAAGATGTTCACAAAGGTTTCCAAGAAATCAACAAGAGAGGAAATAGGAAGACATGACTAAACAAACAATAATAATAATAATAATAATAAAATAGAGCTTCCTAAGAAAGCAGATTGTTTGTTTCCTAGGCTTGGAGAAGGCTCTTTCACTCTCTTTCCTTACAACAAAACAAGATCCTGTTAAAACCCTGCTAAAGGTCTTCATTGAAATGCTAAGAGGATCAACTCTACCCCCCACTCCTCTCAAGATTGTCAAAGCAACTTGTTGATATGTACACCCCCCCCCCCCCTCAAGATTGTCAAAGCAACTTGTTGATATGTGTGGTTCACCAAGTTAAGCATCTCCTAGAAACTTGTAGCACCACAACATGCCAACAGGTAAATATACTAAGTTGGAAGATTTGCTAAGTACTTTATAAAAGAAACAGTATCATTCTTTCTTTAAAAGAAGATTCTTCATTAAATGTCAAATTAAAATGTGGAACACAATTTCATATAGATGAAAAACAAATTTCATTAAGTCAGGCTCTTGTTTCATATAGCAAAACTCGTGAGCGTACAGAAAAAGAAAAAAGAGCAGTGTATTGAATATGCGGTACTGAAGAATAATATTTCCTCTTTATAATTCTGTATTTGGTTAAGACATTTTCAAAATAAGTGAAAATACTGTAGCTTACCAACATATTTTGGGAGAGAAAAAATGATATAAAGGTTCTTTGCACTTAAATTAGAGCCTTAAAGCGTAATTGTAACTTAATGGACCTTAGTTATTAAACGTGTGTGGAACTTGGACTTCAAGCAGGGTTAAGCCATATAATCTTAATGACGATGTTAATTTATTTCAAGCCTACCAGAGAATCTTATGGACTCCTTTCGTTAAGCATGGTTATAAAACAAATTCCTTCATCAACTATGATATAATGCCAATCTTTATAGTTAATACAGTGAGATTTCTTCTTAAATTCCTTCATCAACTATGGTGTAACCTTGATATACATTGTTACTCCGTTCTATATAAACTTAAGCTTTTAGAGTGAGTGGTTGTCAACATAAACAACTGTGAGAGGCTTCTATTGTAGAGATTAAAATTAGCCTATAGAAACTTTGATATGAGGAGGTTAGATCATGGGATGTTCATCTTGAAATCTCCTATACATTGAGGAAGTCCTTTAGTCCGTATTGCTTAGTTACATGTACCATTTTTACCACCAGAAGAGGAAAGGAAGACTGAGAACTGTACTCCTCGCTCTACCATAGGATAAAGACAAGGGATCCCACCCAAAAAGGAGGGGGCCCGTATCTCATCATGTGGGCCCCTTTTCCAGCAGTGGATAAGAATTATAGCCACTGATGAAATGCAAACATATCAATCAAAGGGTTTTGCTGACAAGCATTAGTCCGAATTTGGTTCTTACATTGCAGCTACTATTTCAGTTTACAGTTATATAAAACTAATTTGTGTTTATCAAGGCATCTACTCTTTCAAGTCCTGTCTCTCCACTGCAGTGGAGGAAACACTCAAAGACACGAGTTCAAGTCGAAATTTTGAGATTGCCTGCCCATTGTAGAAATACTGCACCTTTGATGGCTCTAAAGATATGTTAAAGAAGAAAATGCATACCATCTGACAATAAAAAGTAGAAGGAATTGTAGGTTTTCTTTATTTCTATCTCAGGAAAATTCATGTACATAAGTTTCTTGAGGAGTTCTACTTTTAATAGGCATCACCTTCACCAGTACTCTATTTTTTGATAACCAACCAACTGAAAGGGTGATAGAGTCTTGGTTGAAATATTTGACTATATAAAGAAATAACCATGAAAGGGACTTGTATTCTCATCATTTAACATGTCCCTTCCACCTTATCG
Organism: Litsea cubeba; assembly: GCA_012931725.1. NCBI lineage: Eukaryota > Viridiplantae > Streptophyta > Magnoliopsida > Laurales > Lauraceae > Litsea > Litsea cubeba. The sequence continues at coordinate 86,748,790 of CM022948.1, read as the reverse complement.
TTGCAAATGAGTCTTCATTGCAAATTTATTGTCCGCTCTTATGGGTCCAATCAGGAGAGAGCTTGTAGACATCATATTTCAATCTATTGTCCTTCGAGAGCAATGGTGAGTTCTAGATTAGGCGAATCGAGAGGAATGGCAGGTTTTGTTATTGCAGAAGATGGTTGAGAAACACAACCAGAGGATGATTCAGATGACATCCCTAAGGGCACTAAAAAAAGAGCTGAAGATGCAGAATGTTTGCTTTCTTGGTTATCTTGGATTTCTCGTTCTAATGAATCAATATTGATTAGAGGTTTATTCTTACAAACTTCATGGTATGTACTAAAAGAAGATAGAGCAGGAAATTCCCAAGGAGTAGGATCTTTGGACATAGAATCAGTGACGGGAACATCTGTGTTACTGTTTCCAACCTGCATAAATGAAAAGAAAACACTAGTCATTAAGCTGATTTGAGTTATAAAGGACTGGAGATAAGGTTTAAAACCAATTAAATCATTTACCATATCAAAGAGGCTGGATCGGCGCTTCTTTTTATTGAAGCTGCCTATCCTTAGGAAATATTTTTGAGCATGACTAGCCACTTGGGTTGCAGTCCTTGTCCTCACGAAGTTCCTCGAAATACCTCTCCAGTCACCCTTACCGAGCTTTGCAAGCCCGGCTAAAAATGTCCCATGTTCTTCCTCTGTCCATGGAACACCTAAGGACCACATAGTTATTCAATATCTGAAACGCCACAAATAAAAGCTAAACAAGATGTATACTAAATCTCATTTTATTTCTTGGAAGCTGAACACAAAAAGGGTAGGTGTAAGTAGTCTACCAAAGCCAAGATAAAAAATTTGAATTCATATTATAATTGACCTAAGTATTATTTACTCAGTCAAACAGAGACTAGATTCTGCAATCCATCAAAGGATAAGCATGAAAAGAATGGTCGATAGGAAAGCAAAAACGGATGAAGAACCAGGTAAAGTGAACAACAACTAAAGAACAGAGGAAAGACATAAATTATATGAGTAAGTTGACTATTGGAGAAAAAGAATCAGTGAATCAGAGCCAGCAGAGAAGAGTAGACGAAAATAATTGTCTATTCAGTAGGTGAAAAGAAAAACAAATATTCATCATGGTGCTTTTATGTTCAAATGTGAAATTACCATTTCCAAATTTCCATACCAAGATTTCAAAAATTAGAACTTTGGTTATCACAAGGGCAAACCATTTATACCAAGATGTCCAAAATTAGAACTTGGGTTATCAAAAGGTTAAACCAATTATACCAAGATGTCCAAAACTAGAACTTGGGTTGCCAAAAAGCCAAACAATTTTAAGCCAGTAGAGGACAGTTATATAATGATTATATAATGAGACCATGAAACCAAACCAGATTTCTTTTGTGGTCTTTATATGCAAAAGAAAAACAAAAAAAGGTTATCAAACCAAAAGTTTCTAGGATCAAATTTTTACTTAAAATTACTAAGCTACTGAGAACAAAACACTCCTGAAAAAGTGAGAGATTTTTTTGAGAGGAAAAAAAGAGAGATTACTGTTTTCAAATGAATGCTTTCAGTTTAAACTTTCCAAGAATTCAAACGAGAATAAAAGGCCCAAAAAGGAAATGATTTAAAGACAAAAGAAACAGAGACTCTCATGACTGAGTATTTCCATTCTCACTCCAATTTTTCAAAGAATCTCAATTTGGGTCTCAGCCTCTCAGGCAAAAGATTCAAAGAACTCAGCCTACTTCAAAACAAACATAGTAAAACTACCATAACTTGGGTACTTATAGAAAATGCATAAGAAGTCAAGACAGAATAAAATAAGTTGACAATACCAATTATGTTAGCCGAAGAAGAAACTATAGAAACAAAAGAAAAAGGAACTGATCATCTCATACAAATTGGTCCAAAGTACTGCTACGAACAATTAAAAATGAATTAACAACAATAAACCAAAAGGACAAGAGCGATTAGTAAGAGAAGGAATTTAATTAAGGAGAGCGCACACACCCTTCTTCCTCTGTTGGGTTCTTCCAATGAGACCATCAGAGTGATATCCGTAGGATATTTTGTCGACGGGCTCTTCAGTATATGCACGAGAAGATGAAGAGGGGGAGAAAGAAAAGCTATCCATGCTAAAACTCTTCTTCATGGGGGAGTCTATGTCAAGCTGCACCCCAAAGAGTCTCAGCCCACCAAAAGCCCTTCTGTAACTGCTGCAAGTCCTTGAATTGTGCCCCTTTTTACCACAATGGGAGCATTTCCTGACCATTCTCACCCAGAAAAGCTAACCACGACAATCTCAGAGAGAGAGAGAGAGAGAGAGAGAGAATGTGATATGAGAAGCTGGTATGATGGGTGGGGTTTATTAAGACTTAACACAGAAAAGGTGATTGGTTGTTTTGATTGATCTTTTTTTTTTTTTTCTAACTTGATTTTCCTGCACAAAGGCAAACGGTCAACTCATGCATCCGTGTGTGGAGAATTTTCTCCTGTAAGCAGCGGCCCCCCCTGAATTTCACGGAAGAATCCACAGCGAAAGCACCAATCCTTTTTCCTACATTCCAATGCTCGCACGAGCTATTAATTACTTCTCCGTGCTCTTTTTCGGGTGGAGCCCACTCCTCAACAAATCCATAACCCTCAAATTTAATAATTTTAGAAGATATTACTTTTTTATGCCAATTCATTAAAAGTGGAAAGCAAGAGTGGTTGGATTAATGATAAGGAGTTCTACGTGCCTAGAAGAGGCGAGTGTACGTGATATCTCCGGGATGTAAATGAATACTGATTCTTCGACTACCAAGAGATTCCAACCCAAGAATTACTTGGTTTTGAACCTTCTTTAGGTTTCGATATGTGGAACTATAGAAATCTTTTTATATATAACCTCATGTTCTAGCAAAAACAAAGAGGAAACTACCTGAAAAATCCCCATAGTGAGCCATGAGTAAGGAGAGGACCCAGCAAGAGTTTAGAGACGCCAGGGGTCTTTTTTTGTCGTTTAGCGATGTTGTCGATATCGACAACATTTATCAGTGAGTTGAATTAAGAGTTGTAAGTCAGCTGCTGCTTGAAGAGATAAAAGTTGTCGATATCGACAAATATGCGTAAACCCTTTATACATTGCCCCGTGTCTGCATTTCTTCGTCAAACCCTTTTCATCGTTTGCAACTTGTGTTCTGGAGATTTTTCCTTCTCAGAAAACTTCTACATGGAATTAGCTAAAGTGGCTGTTGGATTCCATTAAAAGGTTTGGGCTTGGTTGATGGCGATTTTCGTTTTGATTTTGATTAATGGTGATTTTCGTTTTGGATTTTAGGGTTTGAAAAGGGGTTTCAACACCTTCATCTAAACCAATTTCAAGCCACTCAACAACCCCTTCGAAAACCCTCCATTCTAAGAAGAGAATTGCAGCGTTACACCGCCACCGGCGGTCGCGAAGTTGTTGGGTCCGTCCCTTACTCTCTCATGTGATTTTGTGTTGGGTTCTTTTATTTGGTGTTTCATCATAAGGGTTCATTTGGGTACTTTCTAAATCTTGAGAATTCATTGAAATGGATACCGTTTCAACTATAAAATCTGAGGATTGGGATATCTTGCTTGGGAACTAATTGATGGGGTTTCTTGCTCAATTCGTGAATTGTATTGTCAGACTAAGCATTTGATTCATAGTTTATGAATGGGGTGGTTCAAAAATCAGCTGTTATTTGAAGGGCAAATCAACCCTCTCCAAGTGGTCCATTTTATTTGGGTCTCTGCCCAAATCATTGAATGGTTGATGTGATTTTGAGCTTATTCGTTAATTTGGGCGAAACCCCAGTTCGATTTTTTGAAGTTGGAATGGTTTCATCTCATTTATGAACCACTTATTTGGATTTTTTTTTATCATGTTGAGTAATCTTTTTCTGTGATTTGGGGTTTTAACAGATGCATACCGTATCGAATGAAAGGAGGAATGAAACAGGAAGATGACGATGAAAACAGACCTTGCAGTAAAAACTGCTTAAATGAAGAAATGGAAGTCCTTTTGATCACTTCACAAAAAGGAGGAGATGCAATCATGTTCCCAAAGGTACATATAGCTAAAAGTTGGTAACACAAAATCAAGATTTGCCTCTGGTTCGGGTGCGGACCGATATTGGGTATCGTGATTTCAGCCTTGATGCGGCCTCGGTTTCGAGGAGGAAGATCTTGATGGGTTAGGCTATCCTATAGCTGCTGCTGATTTGGTCCAGCTGTAGGGATAGTCCCCTGTTTCTGCTCAGCGCCCGGTTTGGCCTTTCTCATTGTAGTGGGTGCTCTTGTAGCCTCTGGTTTGATTTTTCCGTTAGCCTGCTTGGGGTAGTGGAGTTATCTGCCTTCCATGTCAGTAGATTTTTGGAAGAACTTCTCAAGTGTTCAGCTTCTAGCTCCTATGCAGCTTGTTGCAGCTTTTGGTCTGTTTGGTTTAGTGCTAGCTGAGGATTTTAGGCCCAGTTTTAGCTGGGGTAGTGGCTGTGGAGCTGCTGTGCAAAGGATTGTAGGGGAGTCTTTCCAGCCCAGTCATCTAAGCTTCTTGTTGTAAGCTATGGATGAGATTCTTTCTTTTGTAGCATCTGGTTTCTGTCGAGTTGTAGAGATCCTCCTCTCTCTACTCAGCTCAGTTGCCATTTCAAGTTAGTCTGGAGGCAACCCGGGTAGATCTCTCTGCTTAGTGAGGTGTGGAGTTCTGCAGTTCTGTTAGGCCCTGTTTTGCCTATCTTAGGTGGTCTCATGGTTTTGTGCAGCTTGCAGTTATTTTTTGTTAGCTCCCTTCTCTGTTGTTGCTGGTGGTGTCTGTCTAGTTCAGCTCTAGCTGGGGTGTTGTCTGTGGTGCTGTCTTGCATTGTTTTGTAGTGGCAGCTTTCCAGCCCTCTGGAAGATACAATTTCTCCAGTGCAGTGGTTGTGTCCCAGCTAAATGGGTTGTTCCAAGCTTGACCAAAAGAGATTGCATTCATTTTTTGGTGGAGTTGGTAACGTAAATGAGTTGTTCCAAGCTTGACCAGTGCGGTGCCTTTTTACTTGTATGGCAGTTGATGTAAACGACTTGTATGGCTGCTTATATAAATGGGCTGTATGGTGATGTCAATGGGTTCTATGTAGATTTGAAGCATGTAAATGAGATCCATGTAGATTTGAACACTGCAAATTGAGCTTTTTATCTATTGTGTTTTGTTACTTTTGTAAGTATTGAATGGCTGTAATGAATGTTGGAATGTGAATGGTGCTAACAACTTTTTTAATATAAATGGAGAATGTTGTATTCAGTTATTCCATGGTGTTTGCTTTTTAGGACATTTCTAATGACCATAAGTTGGGTTTAATATGTTGGATTCACACTATAAAATCATGCAAACCAGTTGATTAGCTATCAGATAAAAGTTGTCGCTATTGACAACTTTTATTTATTCCAAAAGCTGCTAACTTATAACTTTTAATTCACCCCACTGATGAAACTGGTCGATATCGACAACCTAATGTCGTCGCTATCGACAACTTTTATCTCTTCCAGCAGCTGCTAACTTACAACTTTTAATTCACCCCACTGATGAAACTGGTCGATATCGACAACCTAATGTCGTCGCTATCGACAACTTTTATCTCTTCCAGCAGCTGCTAACTTACAACTTTTAATTCACCCCACTGATGAAACTGGTCGATATCGACAACCTAATGTCGTCGCTATCGACAACTTTTATCTCTTCCAGCAGTTGCTAACTTACAACTTTTAATTTACCCCACTGATGAAACTGGTCGATATCGACAACCTAATGTCGTCGCTATCGACAACTTTTATCCTTCAAGCAGCAGTTGACTTACAACTCTTAATTCAACTCACTGATATATAGTTGTCAATATCGACAACATCGCTAAACGACAAAAAAAGACCCCTGCCGTCTCTAAACTCTTGTTGGGTCCTCTCCTTACTCATGGCTCACTATGGGGATTTTTCAGGTAGTTTCCTCAAAAACAAAAGGAACTATGTAATAGTTATATCATATAACTTTAGTTTCTAGTATTTATTCTAGCAAAAAATAATAATAATAATAAACTGCTAAAAAATTCAACTAAAAAAATAAAAAAATTGAACTCGTTTTAGAACTGGACCCTATATTCCATTTGAAACCAGTTCCAGAACATGTCTCTTGGTTTCAAGCTGGAACCAGAACCATCCTTTGGGTTAACGGTTCCAGTTTCTGTGTGGAACTAGCCCTTACCCGACCCTTGGCATTCCTACACATATCTCATGAGAGAAATCCACAATAGAGTCTTAGCCCACGAAAGAGCCTTATGGCCAATCAATCATGATCATATGAGGATTTCTTCCACGGTGATCGTGAGTGGACCAATCAAAGTCCGCGGTGGCATGCCTAGACATATCTCATGAGAGAAATCCACAATAGAGTCTTAGCCCACGAAAGAGCCTTATGGCCAATAAATCATGATCATATGAGGATTTCTTCCACGGTGATCGTGAGTGGACTAATCAAAGTCCGCGGTGTTACCATGGGAGTGCATGACAGGCTGGCTGAGGTGAGGTGATAGACCTTGATTGGTACACTCATGGTCACCGTGGAAAAAATCCTCTGGAGGATCCGGACTCTATAGCCAATATTTTTGAGCAGTGGGTGAGGGCACTCCATGTGTATTATAAGGTTTGATTTTTTTTTTTAGAGAGAGAGTTGGAAGAAAACATGATCCGAGGTAGTTGGAAGAAGACATGATCCACCAATGATTTGAGGTTGGTAGCTGGAGTAGGGTGGAGATGGTAGGACATTTATCAAGATATCATAAAAACGGACTTAAAAAAAATAGAAAATGGGACTTGAAATGGACAGTCAAAAGTCTTAAAAAAAAAAAAAAACGAAATAGACAGTTACAAAACCACTTGGGGCTTGTTTGTTAGTATTGGATTACATAGGATTTTATGCCATGATTGGGCCGGGTGATTGTGATATAGAATATTGTAAATTACCACTGGAAAAAAAAAAAAAGATTAGTTCTCTCCATTCCTTTGTCATGCTGAATGGACTGCTGTATTGTTAACCCTTTGCAAGGATAGTAAGTATTTTTTTTTTTTGCTATCGGAGGGTTCCCAATCCTTTAGGTTGGTCTAATCTCTCCGGGCCAGAGGAAAGTCGGGTAAACTCCCATGTAGTCCCAGTGTGGTAGTACAGTTTCAAACTTACAACCTCCGGGTACAGACCGTGGTCTTAAACCAACTGAGCTACCCCTTGGATTTAGATAGTAAGTATCATTAACTTGTAAGTTTTGCAATCCAAACTTCAAGTTGTGCTTATAAATATATAAAGCTTTAATGTAATGATATATTGTTAACCCTTTGCAAGCTTAGTAAGTATCATTAGCTTGTAATTTTTGCAATCCAAATTACAAGTTGGGCATACAAAGCTTACCCCGTGTAGAAGGAACACGTCCATTTATCCAATTATCTAATAGATTATGTCTTGACTTCTAAGTTATTTTAGATCGGTTCATCTAGGTTAAGCCAGAATCCAAGTTTAAGGCTCAAGGGTATTTTAGTCATTTGTACTAGGGCTTTTCAGGGCTAAAAAAGGATAATATATTTAAGTCATTTTTTCAGTAAGCACTGACTGGACTAGATCGTTGGATTGAGGGCCTATTTAAATTTATATATAAGTTGTTAGACTTGATGGCCACAGATCAAGGTCACGATTTTCCACTACGCCCCAATAATATCCTTTTTTTTTTGTTGGACTAATAATATCCATTTGGCACTATTATGAAGTGGAAAGAGTAGAATGCACTTGAGGAAGGTTTTTCTTTTTTATTGTTATTATTTGACCTCGTCGTTATAGTAAAGAGAACAGAGAATCTTTAAAGTAATGAAAAAAAACTCACTTCTTATGTGGTTGGATCTAGTTTAAACTAGTCCAAGACTCATACCAAAAGACTTAAATAAAAGAATGCTTTCAGTGGGAAAGTAGTGACTTTCTTGTTCAAAGAATTAGAACACACAGACGCAAAAGGTTGTCATCAGAGGATATATATATAAACTACTAACCACTTGTAACTTTCCACATTCAAACATTAATAACTACCACCTGAATTTAACTACACTGCTATTTACTTTCCATATTATGGACTTACCTAACTACACTAGTAATGTGGAGGTTGGAGGTTGGCCCCAAAGCTAGCTCGTTCCAAGGGTAGGAACTGACTTGTCGCTTCTGCTAACGACAATTCTTTATAAAGAGCACCAGCATCGACATAATTATCAAAGTCTTGTTCCAATTATATTTGTCAGATGCATAGATTTTATTTTATAATTTTAGTCTATTTGTCCAAATCTTTAAATAAGCCGTACGTACCTCTTCAGATCTGTCTTGCACTCATTTAAAGAGCAGATGACCAAAATTCATGTCACCTCCTTGTGGATAGCTTTTACGATCTCTTTAATTTTAGAAGAGGATTAGAGGCGCACAAGATATTAGGATGATCACATGATTTTAATCCTTTATTTTAGGTCCTCAAAGCTTAATTAATTCTGCAGGCATTCTGCAAACTTATTTTGAGAAGGTCTAAATGGTGATTAACCTCTTAATCGATGTAAAATTAAGCACAGTGCAATTCAATGTGTGCGCGTGGGTGTGAAGGGTAGCATCGATCACAAGCCCACCAGCACATTTGCCATAGAAGCAACTCCCCTATACCTTGTCACATAAAACATATATAGTAACTGGTAGGTAGGAAAATCTCCACTATGAGCAAGGTGTTCGAGGATCCTAATCAAGCAAGACCCACAAATAGCCTACCAAGTCCATTAGTCCAGCTAGATGACAATGGTTGAAACTTGAAACTGGGTGACAAGATGCATTTCTGGAAAATAAATTATCCCTTGTGTGTTTGATGCAGCATAAATAGTTGAAGTCACATCATTTGGGTTTTTTTTTTTTCCTTTTTCTTTATTTTGTTCCAACTTCTGTTCCATCTAAATTGACTTGGGTGAAAACGAACATTTTTTTGACGTTTGTGAGTAATGCACATCCAATGCAAGTTGCAGCATGGTGAGGATATTTCTTCCTTAGTGGGGCAACGGGTCCATGTAATACCCACCACAGAATCTGAGGTGATAAGTGCGGTGCCGGTGCCAGTGTCCTTTCAGTGGTGGAGCTCCTTCAATGCATGCATATACATGGTGTATGATCCTTCCATGCATCAATGATCAAAATTCATGGGTTCTTACTCAAATCCTTGTTCAGCTCTGTGGAAGGCTTAATGAATATACTGATTAAGAATTAAGTGGTAGAATATTTTTTAGAATGAGAAGATATTGGTGAGACATTAAGTTGGAAGGATAGTGTCAACTTCAAACAACCATAACTATTGTTCCAAATATTCTTTTATCGTGCACAAGTAATCATTTCAAATCTATGACATACTCTACGACCTTGGTAATCCCAAGGTGAAATCATGCAAAATTTACTGATTACAATAATCTTCTATTCTACTAAATTTAAGGCCTTTTCATCTATGTTTGAGCTTGAATTTTCTTGGAAGGTCGTGAAAAGTAATTTAGAGTTAGATTTGTGGGTTTTTACATAATTAGGATTTTTCTACTGTTTTTTATAATTCTTACTACTACAGAAAAGTTAGGGTTAATTTCCAGGTTATATATAAGACATTATTATGTTGCTGTTGAAGACAATGCGAAATTCCTTCCGTGGGTTTTCCTAATTTTTTCTTGTGAATTCAGGATTTTATTTTTAGATTGAGTAAACTGATCCTCTTCCTCAATTCTTTCGCACTCTCCCTGCTACAAGCAAATCAAAGTTGCCCCGTTGAACAGTTACTTACAAGGTTTTAATCTTTACCAAAAAAAAAAAAAAAACTTTTCTTTGTGGGATACATGCAAGGCATATATGATATATGTATCTGCCGCCGCCTTGGAATTGGGAAAATTTCACCACTGTTACAGCCAATGCTAACAAAGCCTCCAAAATATTATATAGCTAACGCAGGAAGATTCAAAGGAATCGTCAAATCACATGAAAGTCGGTGAATCATGGGTGCAGTGCAAAATGCAAAATATACCAGATTGGTCATCGTCTAACTCATCACCTCAACCACTTACATTGAGATCAATGCCTTATTTTATTTACTCGTATGTTGTTGTTGCCTACACTGAAATCATCATAAGGAAATTCAGTAGCATTTTATAATTTTTAAGACTAGTGTACATGATTACATGGGCATCCTTTGCTTTATTAGTCCTTTCTTTTTTAAAGAAAAGCTTGAGGAAAAAAGAGCAGCAAAAAGGCACACTAGTGCTTATATTAGTACCGGTAGACTCCACTTACCACAAATTAAAAAAAAAAGGTTCAATATAGAATTTGATTTGTCTCTGTGCCACCAGTGTTGTGAATTGTGATTCATTGCATATAAAATCTATGGGCAAAGCAAAACATTAGTAAATTTTGTTATGTATCAATCAAATTTAAAAAATAAAATAAAATTGATATTCAGATGAATAATAAAATACAACCCTGTTTGATGAAATAATTTCTTACAAATATGTTTCAGGAAGTAATTTGCATTCAGCAAGACTTAGTCTTACAAATATGTTTTCCTTCATTTTATTCTATTTCAGAAACAGCTCTCTCTCTCTCTCTCTCTCTCTCTCTCTCTCTCTCTCTCTTATTTTTTCCCTGCAGTTACAGGTAAATAATAGAGCAAAATAGTGTATTAGTGGGGTTCAGATCATGCTTGCACTAAATTAGGACCGTTGATTGTGACAAGGACAGTCATTGTATCTCCTGGAGAAAGGAGTTGCGAATTGCGACCCATACATCCAAAGATCATTCATTGTATGTGTTTCCTTTTTTAGTCAAAATATACTCGATGTAATAAATAGTGCTCTTACTAATGAGCGGGCTTTTTATATCCATTTTGATCTGCAGGTCAAGCTCCATTTGAAGATGGTGAAATTATATGAAATCCTACACCCATTAGATGGATATATAGTGGGTAATCTCGTTTACTTGATGCTCGCTTAACCTAAAATTTCTAGATGGTGCATGTTGTTAGTCAGTTTGTTTCTGATCCTTGAAATGTAAATAGGACAACAATCGTTTAGACCATTATAAAATAAATATAACTTTTAGCGGCGGACAAACCAGCCTTTAGCGCCGGGTTTTTTTTTTTTTTTTTTTCCACTGCTAAAAGTGATATTTTACAAAGGAATTTTTTTTCCGCCGCTAAACATCTCAGATATGCTTCGATGGTGGTTTAGCGGTAGGAAATAAACCGCTGCTAAAAGTCTTTTTTTCTAGTGGATCGATAGAGAGGAAAATTGTTCTGATTATTCATACAACTTATTATTGTGTTGTTTAGTACAATGCATCTTCCTTGCAGAAAAGGAAAGAAAGAACAAAAAAAAAAAAAACTGATTGAACCCATTTATGGTTAGCAGCTGTCACTCCCATGGACGGATAGGTTCATATCCATACACCATAAATAGAAAACCTTCCCTCCAAGTATATTAGGCCGGAGGTCTACATCCATGAAAGATACATAAGCTGAATGAATGGATTCCAAATACAAGGGGTTGGGACTAGAGGACACCTGCGGCCGGAACTCTACGCTGCATTGATAAGTCAAAAACCCACAAATCATAGATGTAACATGGGCTAAAATCACGACAGATGACCCCATTCATAAAATCTATGGCTGCAACTGTCTAATGGATGGTCTGCAGTTAGATGCCACCCATTGAAGCAGCGCAGGGGAGTAGGAGGATAGCCAACGGGCTATTCTCCAAGCCAAACGGCTTAGGGTATGATGTCTTGGTCTCACACCAAAGACAAGAGAGAAACACACATGAGAGAGAACTCAAATTTTCATTAATTTCTGTATATCCCAATGGAAGGGATTACATCCTATATATAATAGAGTCTCAATATAATTTTAGTAATCAATCTCTAATACTAGGAAACTTTCAATTCTACGAATCTTGGAAATTAGAAACTACCTAACCAAAGCAATTAAAGAAATTTGCTAAATATATAATAATCATCTAGAAAGCCTTGTGGGCTTTGGGCCTTCTGGAATATACTTTCAATCGGGGCCCAGTAGTCTGGCCTGCATCAGCTCTCCCCGGCTTGGAGAAACTCGACTCCGGCGAGTTATCAGCTTGGTACCTCTCGTATAAATCCGGATTGAGTCGCTGAAAATCTGTGGCGGTGATCCATGTAGCTTCAGAAAATGGTTTGCCTTTCCACTTGACCAAGAATTTGTGATATCCGCCAAGCTTGGTTGACACTAGCTGGTCATCATAGACATCTTCAATTTCTTCTCGAGGAGTTGGAACTATGGGAAGCCTGATGTCGTGTTCTTCAAATGATTCATCTTGATAATGGCCATGATAAATCGTGAGATCTTCGACATTGAATGTAGAATTGATATTCATGTCTGACGGAAGATCGAGTACGTAGGCATTTGAGCTGATTTTCTTCATAATCTTGAACGGACCTGCACTTCTGGGATAGAGTTTCTTGTAAGTGCCTGTGGGGAACCGTTCTGGCTTAATTCGCACCATGACCATGTCTCCTTCAGTAAAGTCAACATGGCGCTTTCGAGTGTCCGCTTGCTGTTTGTAACGCTCAGTACTTTTGGCAATCTGTTGACGGACCTCATCGTGGACGTCTTTCATGTGCTGGGCAAATTGTTCAGCTTCTTGGCTAGGCCTGGCTTCAGCTGGTAAAGGACTCAAATCAATCGGAAGACGCGGCTGGATACCGGTGACAACTTCAAATGGTGATCTTCCAGTTGATCTATTTACGGAATTATTATAGGCAAACTCCGCCGTGGGTAAAATAAGATCCCACGAAGCAATGTGGTCTCCGACGAGACAGCGAAGGAGATTACCCAAGCTGCGATTGACGACCTCAGTCTGACCATCAGTCTGAGGGTGATAGGCACTGGAGTACTGGAGCTTTGTCTTCAACATATGCCATAAAGTTTTCCAGAAGAAACTCATGAACTTAGTATCTCTGTCCGACACTATAGTCTTAGGGAGGCCATGGAGACGAACAATCTCTTTGAAGAAAAGGGTGGCAACTTTTCTGGCATCTGCTGTGGTTGTACAAGGAATAAAGTGGGTCATTTTAGAAAACCTGTCCACCACAACAAAAATAGAATCTACCCTTCTTGCAGTCTTTGGCAAACCCAAGACAAAATCCATGCTTAGATCTTGCCAAGGTGCATGTGGAATAGGAAGGGGCTGATACAATCCCGTGTTCTTCTTTTGTCCCTTTGCAAGCTGGCATACTCTGCATAACTCACAAATTCGAGCAACATCTGTCTTCAGGCGGGGCCAAAAGAAGCGGTCTTCGACAAGTGCCAAAGTCTTATCTCGCCCTAGATGTCCACTGCATCCACCTCCATGCAACTCTCGGAGGACAAACTCGCGGATAGAAGTAGCTGGCAAACACAACTGAGTTCCACGAAACAAATAACCATCATGGATAGAAAATTTGGGATGGTCAGAAAATTCACCATTAAGAAGAGCTTTGTAGATGCGACCAAAGTCATGATCATCAGGATATTCTCTGCGAATCTCATCAAAGCCTGGAACTGTGACGGAAATTGTCGTAAGCAAGTGAGAACGACGACTTAAGGCATCTGCGACCTTGTTTTCCGCTCCTGACTTATGACGCAATACAAATGTGAATTCCTGCAAATATGCGCTCCATTTGACACGGTTTGCGCTCATCTTCTTTTGTGAGTTCAGATGCTGTAAAGCTTCATGATCGGAGTATAACACAATTCTTTCCCGATCAAATAGTGACGCCAATGACGAAGAGTTTGTACAACTGCATAGTATTCCAAGTCATACGGCGAATACTTTTTGCGAGAGTCATTCAATTTCTCGCTAAAGAAGGCAACTGGGTGACCATCTTGACTTAAGACTCCGCCAACTCCAACTTGCGAAGCATCACAACTGACTTCAAAGACCTTGTCAAAATCTGGAAGTTTCAAAACTGGTGCTTCTGTCATTTTCAGCTTGATTTGTTCAAAGGCACGAGTGGCTGCTTTAGTCCAATTGAAATCACCTTTCTTCATGCAATCAGTTATAGGAGTCATAATGGTGCTGAAATTGCGAATAAATCTCCTATAAAAGGTGGCCAACCCATGGAAACTCCGGACTTCATTGATAGTTTTGGGAAGAGGCCAATCTATGATTGCATTGATCTTCTCTGGATCAACTTCTACTCCTTGGGCCGACACAACAAATCCCAAGAATATAACTTTGGAGCTTAAGAAAGTACACTTCTTCAAATTAATATAAAACTTCTCGTTGCGAAGTGCACGCATCACATACCTGAGGTGATCAAGATGTGCATCCTTGGACTTGCTGAAGATCAAGATGTCGTCAAAATACACAACAACGAATTTACCGAGGAAAGGCCGTAGAAGTTGTGTCATAACTCTCATAAAAGTGCTGGGAGCATTAGATAAACCAAACGGCATGACTAGCCATTCGTATAGCCCATCTTTAGTCTTGAAAGCTGTCTTCCATTCATCTCCTGTGCGAACACGAATTTGATGATATCCACTTCTAAGATCAATTTTGGAGAAGACGGAAGATCCGGCCATCATATCAAGCATGTCATCCAACCGAGGTATCGGAAACCGATACTTGATAGTAATTTTGTTGATTGCTCGGCTGTCGACACACATTCTCCAAGAACCATCTTTCTTGGGTGTCAAGAGGGCTGGTACCGCACAAGGACTCATGCTTTCGCGAATATAACCCTTCTGGAGGAGCTCTTCAACTTGCTTTCTCAACTCTGTGTGTTCTGTCGGACTCATGCGATAAGCAGGTAAATTTGGAAGTGATGACCCAGGAACCAGGTCAATAGCATGCTGGATGTTCCTCATAGGCGGTAATTCTTTTGGAAGATCTGCTGGAATCAAGTCTTTAAAATCATGCAACAAAGACTTGATATCTGGTGATGTAGAAACTGTTTGTTTATTTTCTACCCCTTTGAATCCGTGTGGGATAAGTGCATAAACAACTCCTTGCTCTTTACTTTCTTCTTCAAATTTCCGCATTGAAAGGATGCGAGAACTTGGTTGTGATACGGTTTGTTTTGCCGGAATTGATGGTGATTGCTTTGCTGGGGCAGTAGGAGGCTTATGGGGAAGAAGAGTAACCTTGCGACCTTTATACTTAAAAGTATGAGTGTTTGCTTCTCCATCACTTTGGACTTTGTTATCAAAAAGCCAAGGTCTTCCCAACAGAATATGAGTGACATTCATTGGAATAATATCACACCAAATAGAATCTTCATAACCACCAATTCGAAATGTTACCTGGCACCTCTTGGTTACTGGAATTGCGGAATCATTCACCCAAGAGACCTTGTAAGGTTTTGGGTGTTTTTCTGTTGGAAGCTTCAACTTCTCAATCACTTCTTGAGAGATCACATTCATCTCGCTTCCTCCATCTATGACGAGATTGCACAATCTGTCACGACATTTTGCCATAGAGCGAAAGATGGTGGTTCGCCTCCAATCTTCAGCTTCCTCTTCAGTTGTAATAAAGAGACGACGAATGAATAATGTTTGTCCTTCTGTTTCAGCTTGATAGAAGGAATGATCGTCTTGTTCTGGCGGAGGTGCTTGCTCTTCATATGGTGTTTCAACTTCAATTACTTCATCAACAGGCTCTGAATCATAGGGATCTTCTTCATTATGTACATAGTGAAGATTCTTCGAACCTGGGCATTCAGAAGCATAGTGTCCTCTGCCTTTGCATCGAAAACACTCGATGTCCTGCTTCGGTCGTGAAGAATTTACAACATTCTTCCCTTTGTTTGCAAAATTGGCAGGTCTTACTTGATTCTGAGGAAGTGCTGGCCTGCTAGAATTTTGTGGAGGAGGCTGTCGGGCTGAGTTTTGTGTAGAAGCAACCCGCTGATAATTCGTATCGAAGGTCCTCCTTTGGAGAGGTTCACCAAAACGCCTTGAATATGGATATCGCAACTGATCTTCGACGCGGAGTGCGAGGCGATGAACTTCTTCAATGCTGTAAAAGGTGTGAGTAGTCAACTCCCTTTGGATCTCTTGACGCAGTCCTTTCTTGTATCGTGTGATAGCCTGTCGATCCGTTTCAGACACTTTGCATCGCACCATGAGATCATGAAACTTTTCTGTGAAATCATCAACAGTGGAGGTCCCTTGTCTACAGTCAACTAATTGATCATAGAGGGAATCAATATAGTCAACCGGTAGATATTTATCCTCAAGTTTCTGTTTCATCTCCTCCCATGTATTGATAGGACGTCGCCCATAATTTATATTCCTGTCATCAATACTCCGCCACCAAACACGCGCTGCACCCTTCATCTTCATCTTGACAAAGGAAACGCGTTTATCTTCATCCATATTGTACCATTCAAAATAATCTTCAAGGGCTGTAATCCAGTCTGTGAAGACTTTCACATCCATGCGTCCAAAGAAATCAGGAACATCAACGCGTACCTTCTTGGTGATGTCATCTCGTCGGCCATGATGGTCTTCATAACCAGTTTCATCCATAATGCGCTCCATAAATTGCCGACAAGTTTCCTGCGGTTCACCATTGACAGAATTTTCCACATCTGGCGGACGGATGTTTCCCCTTTGTGTTTTATTGCCGTCTTTGTTGGTGGAAGGTCCAGGGCTGTCATTGTTCTGGTTACCAGGAGGATGAGTGCTGCGAAGATGTTCTTCAACCCTATCCATTCTGTCCATTAATTCCATAATGTAGCTATCACGCTGGCGGTCTGTGAATTTACCTCTGAATGTGGCTCCGGTGCGGGTAGTCGGGATGGGGGTAGACATGCTGACTTTTTTTTTTTTTTTTTTTTTTTGAGCTACTTGATAGTGGGCCGGGCTCGACCCGAAATCAAACCCAAAATATGGGCTCGGTTTCTGTCACAGACACGTGAGGCCTTTCGTCCTCGTGTCTCGTGCCCAACAAAGAGATAAACTTGTTGATGTGGTTGCAAAACGGTTGGAGCTGCTGGAGATGATGCAGAAGACGCAGACGAATTCCCCTTTGCTGGAGCAGTGTGGCCAACGCAGCAGGCGAGCAGCGATTGGATGGCAGGCAGCGATTTCGGTTGGAGTGGAGGATGATGGGGGGCGACGCAAGTGGCCGGCGATGAAGGCGCAGACGGTGATGGTGATCGGCTGCTGACGACAGCGATGAGGATCGGCGACGCACAGGTATGTACCCCTTTTTCTTCTTCTCTCTCTCTCTTTTTTTTTTTTTTTTTTTTATGGTTTGGGTAATGGAGGCCTGGATTGAGTTGGGTTGGGGAGTGGTGCGGTGGGGAGTGGTGCGGTGGTGCTGGTAGATGATGGGGAATGCGCCGGTGTGGGTCAGGGATGGGTTTATGGTTATGGATGTTGGTTCAATTGGCTAGGGGAAATTCTGATTTGCGGTTTTGTGGATGGAGAAGATAGGTTTGGGTTTGTTCTGGGAGGTCGAAGATGGGGTGGACTGTTTGGTGCGTTGGGGTTTGGTTTGGAGAGATGGGTATCTGTGAAGAGTTTGGGTAGAGAGGATGGGTGAGGGAAGGTCTGTGAAGAGTTTGATCGACAGGGATTTGGGCTGCTAGGGTACAGGGACTTAGGGATTTAGGTTCGATTGGATTTGGGGTTTTTAGGGTTTCTGGGTGAGGGATATGATGGTACAGTTATGTGACGAAGGGTGGTGGGTATGATGATGATAATGGACGGAGAAGTGAGCGGATTACCTCGGATCGGCGATCGGGACCGGCGATCAGAGAAGGATTCTCTGCTCTGATACCAATTGAAGCAGCGCAGGGGAGTAGGAGGATAGCCAACGGGCTATTCTCCAAGCCAAACGGCTTAGGGTATGATGTCTTGGTCTCACACCAAAGACAAGAGAGAAACACACATGAGAGAGAACTCAAATTTTCATTAATTTCTGTATATCCCAATGGAAGGGATTACATCCTATATATAATAGAGTCTCAATATAATTTTAGTAATCAATCTCTAATACTAGGAAACTTTCAATTCTAAGAATCTTGGAAATTAGAAACTACCTAACCAAAGCAATTAAAGAAATTTGCTAAATATATAATAATCATCTAGAAAGCCTTGTGGGCTTTGGGCCTTCTGGAATATACTTTCAATCGGGGCCCAGTAGTCTGGCCTGCATCACCCATGAGACCGGTTCAATGCTGAGGCCGGGATTTGCATGATAAGCATACAGGATGGGCCCATGGATTTGAATATGTTTAAAAAAAAAGAAGAAAAATAACCATCAGCGACCCACCATATGCCACTGATGACGGTCACCATTGACTGGAAAGTGCCATGCAGTATGCTTCTTTTTTTTCAATCTCCTCGCACATTAATTGGTTTGATCAGCTGGCCAAACAGTTTGGACGATGGTTTGATTTTCACTACATTAATTGCATCAGCTGGCCAAACCATCTGCTCTCATTTTGACAAAGAAGCTTCTGCTTGCTCCTGGTTTGCAGCAAATATGAGAAACCACAATTGCATCAGTGGATCCATCTAATGCTTTGTGTTTCCCCTTTTTCTTGTCCCAGGTTGCGGGGTTTGTTGTTTTAGCCTGGTTGTAGGCTTCTTTTTATTTTTTGCACTGTTTTTCTGCTGTTGTGGGTTGCACTGTTTTCCTGGTTGTATGCTTGATAAATAATAAGCATACGGGATGGGCCCATGGGACTACATACGTTGCCCAAAAAAAGGTTTCCTTCTTCGCTGTTATTTTGCTGTTATTTTGTTATATTGTCTATAATATACCAAACTTTAACTTGCTGGTCCATGAATTGACTGGCCAGCTTGTCACATGTATAATGTATGAGCTCTCCTCTCTCAACACACACACCTCCCGACCAGATATTTAAATGGGGTCAAATCCTATAATGTCTGATGAGGACATAGCCATCAAAGTGATTCTAGGGGAGATCAAAGGGTTAAAACTCAATTACAAAAGAACGACCAAGTTTATCTAGGAGACCAGACCAATATGAAAACATTGTTAACAAAAATCAACATCAGCCCCCTTCACTTCCAATAAATTAATTACCTCATAATGATAATTGCTATACAAGAGAGAGAGAATACACATTTCTTCTCACAAGAGGTGTTAAGTGTGTACCTATCAGCTTACAATATTACACAGTATCATTGAAGACCGCGCTCTTTAACTTCTCCCTGTTCAAATAAGCTGCTCTCAGAGTCTCATAGGAGAGTTTCCCACTAAACCCCTCGGGCACCTCGTATTCCAGCTGTTGCTGCTGCTGCTCCAGCCAAAACCTTCCGCTCCTGCTTCCAGCATCGTTTCCAGGAATTGAAATGCAATTAGAGTCCAAAAACATGTCACCCTCCAATATGCGTAGCACCTTTGATCAAATGAAAAAAAAAATCAATAAAATGACACAACACTTAATATTTCCATAAATCATTTACCGATCATACATAGTGGTTGCAGTAAATATGGGCTGGACCGAGCCATCAGTATGACATACACTAGAGATGCATTCAGTTACCAGTTTCCAAAAAATCTTTTTCATCCGTTCACATTCAACAAGCCTGCAATTGAGTTCAACACCTTACCTGAGACATGCGAGGCCTTGAATGGGGGTCACGCCGAATGCACAGTGATGCTGCATGCATCATATAATATACCTCATCTTCTGAATATTCAATTCCCAGGCGTGGATCCACCAAGTCATCAATTGCATACTCTTCCAGCAAAGGGCGGGCCTGAAACACCACTACGAAGTATAAGTACAATCTAATGGTTGAATCGCGATGAGATTCATTGTAAAAAGTTCCCCATCTGATTTAGGAGGAATTATATGATATCCAGATGATATATATGCATGATATCCTCAGCCACTAAGTATATGTATACATACAAGGAGGCCAGTGGTTTTGACATCTAGACGACGCTTTATCCAATGGTCGCACCGTGGAACCACACAAAATTTCTACAATCCTAACCATTAACTTGCCAGGATTTGCAGATGTGAAAGAAATTTAGAGTGAGGGTCAACAGTGATTGAAATAAAGTCCATTCATTGGATGTCTACAATTCATATCTAGCCTTTTTAAGAGGTATCGCATACACGACAGGCTCCTGCATCATGTAGATCATGCATATTTAGAGCCCACGACCATATAGTCACTCATCAGATGCCTTTTCTATTCTGTCATAATGTTTAAAGTGGATTGCTGGCCTTTGAGTCTGTTCTCTACCCATTCAGTAAGAAACTGTTGGCCCTTGGGCCGGTTAATGTCCACAGCTTTACGCCCCGTAACAAGCTCCACCAGCACCACACCAAAGGAATACACATCAGCCTTTTCTGTAATTTGGCCACTCTGGGCATACTCTGGCGCAAGGTACCTAGCAGAGGAGCCACATAAGTATCACCATTATTCCATTATTATCAAGATAAAAAATATATATTTCTTATCCCTGGAGATTTACCCAAATGTTCCAATCACACGTGTGTCCACACCCATGTCTCCATCCGGTTGCCACCTTGCCAGACCAAAATCTCCGACCTTTGGAAAAGAAATTCTGAAATCAGATTCCAAAAAGTCGTAACTTATCCTATAGTAAATATAGTCGTATGAAGGGTATTCATGTGAACACAATATGGAAATGATTAACTCTGCACAAATGGCAATATCATACATGGGATCTGAGCCATACCCCAGGGATAGGCCCATTGTGCAGATGCCCAGCCTCATAACTCAGGGTGATGACACTGATCGAGTCTGATCAGGTGGGTCACAAATGTAAAATGAATGTGCCATTGGTCTTCATCATTATGAATGTCGTGAGGTTTGCTAAGGAGTAAGGATACATGTCCAAAACAAATGCTTAGATGAATCATAAGCTGATTACTCGCATTCCATTAAGTGGTACTTTGTAGTTTCAGGTGTCCAAAATGGCTCATAACCTTGAGTCCATACCAGCAGCTGAAATCACGGAAACATGAACATTGTTTGGCTTCATGATTCATATACAAAATGCATGGAGAAGTAGAACTCATAAAGCTGACCCCAGCTTGAGAGACACTAGGTCACCACCAAATAGATGTCATAAATCATCGATGATTATGACGACCCGAAATGTGTCTGAATGTACTCTAAATTGCTGAATAGTTATTGCCACATGCGTTGCCATTTAGATGGTCATTTGGATGAATCCCACGCTGATTCATTATGTTCCACACAATAGAGTTTTGTAGTTACAATATATTGTTGAGACCTCCTAGATTTATCAAAAAAATATCATATATTAGCCAAAATTCCAATCCCAAATAGATTGGGTAAGGCTAAGATAACGATGATCATGGTATCTTAGTCAGGTAAAGTTCTGATCAAGAAAATTTTCTCATAGACTTGATGAGAAAAATGAAATTGCAAACCAATGCATTTTACTCCAGAGTGATTCAAATTAAGGGGGTCCATACCAGTGGTTCAAAATCATGGGTGATGAGAATATTATTTGGCCTCATATCCCGATGGACGATACAACCCACTCTACATTCTTCGTGAAGGTATCTCAACCCTCGAGCAGCTCCAACTGCAATTTTTTGACGTGCAGACCATGTCAATGGATCCCGATTGAGCCCTGCAATTTTTCAAATCCCAAGAACCATAATTCTTTTCCATGATATACATAGAAGAAACATCATAATTCACAAACGGCAATGGATATTGGCATATGAAATGTAGTGATGTACCCATATTCCAAAAGGTGATGCAGTCAAAGTTCAACCAAGTTCTAAAATATGATTGACTAGAAATATATTGAATAAAGTCACTTGGTGTTTAACAGAACAAACAAGGCTCTAAAAAACAAAAATAAGTAAATGACACCTTCAAACCAGGTAAAGTAAGGTGTGTGTGATGCCACAAAATAAGTGAAATTATGATATGTATCACTCCAACTTGGACATCAATATACTCAAAACTCAATGCTAGATAGAAGGCTAGAACCCACAAACCACTATCCCAAAAAATAGTCTTGTGAGATTCTGTAATGCCTTCACACGGAACATCAGTCACTCTGAACAATTTTATGGTTTTTGCATATCTTGACTAAGATTGGTCATCTATTGAATGTAATTATGTTTTTCATAAATTTCAGCAAGGGTCTGTTGGCCTATTTTGTATTGAATTCCTATGAGTTCATGGCAAAGGGCATTTTAATCAAAGGAGTACTAAAGAGGTGAGGCATGAAGGGTCTAGAGTGCAGATCCAGATCGGATATAGGATTTAATTTACTGGAATGATGGGTGGGTAATCATTTCTTATCAAACAGGAAGATTATTTGATGGACCTTTGCAGATCTTCACCATTAATTCTTCACTTTTAGACCCCAATAATAGAGAGGCATTGCTAAATATTCCAGGAATTCAAATAACATTTAATGGGCCGGAAACATATCGCTTGCCATAACTTGTTAAGGAATTACCATAAAGATGAGAATCCAGTGACCCGTTGCAAATATATTCATAAACCAGCAACCTTCTCCTGTCCTCGACACAGAAACCAATTAACATGACTACATTTCGGTGTTGAGCACAGCTAAGAACTTCCACTTCTGAGCAGAATTCCTGGTCACCCTGAGAACTAGCTAGTTTGTGCTGCTTGACAGCTATTGCCCGACCATCTGGTAAGACCCCTCTGTGAACAGATCCAAAGCCTCCTTCAGCCAAGAAATTTGCTTGTGAAAACCCACCTGTAGCGAGTTCCAGCTCGGCATACCTAAACCACCTAGGAGGTTTCCCAAATACAGGAGCCTTGTGCTGGCATATTGAACATAGAGGAGGTGGCCTTGGAGGTGCATTTCTGGAGAGCGCAACTGCTGCTCTAATGTTTCCACTGACGCCCATATCTGTTACAGAGTTCTGCATGCCAATTCCAGATTCTCGATTAAGCTTGGAGAATTTCCTCAACATGGCTTTTATTGGGAAAGTCTGAGCATTATCATCATAGCTTTGTGAGCTTTCTTCACTGTGTTTTGAAGATGTGTGGACCGCACTGAGGATCTCAGCAATCCAAGGATGGAAGTCTAAGCTCCTTGAAGGACTTAAATTACCACCATCTGTATCAGAGCTACTTGCATCCGAATTACGATGCTCCTTTAAAGTGTCCATTATCTCCTCTTTCTTCAGCCTTCGATTTAGTTCAGAGATAAATGGTGTTCCAGGATCGGAACTTGATACTGATGACGTCCCAGCCTCGGTTATGGTAAATGGTGTCCCCATCTCTGGACTACTAGATGGAGTCACAGCTGGCCCCCTAATAGAATTCAGTGGGTCGCTACAATCTTTTGTCTTCATTACAGATCCTTCTAAATCTAGAGGCAAAGGACAAGGACAAACCATTTCAGGCTCTGTTTTAGGTGATCCCACCAAATTCAGACGAAGGACTTTTGGCTGAGTACGTTTCATAACCACAATATTACATTGCAGCTCTTCCAAGCAGTGCTTCTCCTCTTGTTTCAGCTCTCTGTACAAAGATGCAAAAAAAATTATGAATGAGCCAAGGCAACAAAAATGAGCAAAAAGATTGGTAGGAAACATGCTAAAAACAAACAAAACTCAGTTCAGTAAAAAAAATTTTAAAACCCACTATTCAACAATCCAACTAAAAGCGTTGAGACTAAACACAATTTTTTTTACAAGTATTACTTGTCCAATACCACCCAGTTTGCTTGAGCCCTCTTGGCTTCAGCAGCCACAGCTCCACTTGGTGATCCAGAAATGACCTTTATCTTGACATCTACCTATAAAAAATCAAATACATAAAACGTAAAATGGCCACAGTAGCAAAGAGTAAAATTCTTTAAACCATTGATTGCAGTAGCAAAAAGAAGCATGGATGAGAAACATATGGGAACACTTTGAACTAACCTTTTTTGGGTCATAAACATCATGGAGTTGAAGCATCATTTGTGAACAGCTATCTGCAATATCACACTTCTGCTCTGAAGTAGTTCCTGAATGAGACCTGGACCTCCTGTGCCCACCTGCACAGTCTCCTGCAAATCTCGGGAATCCCCATAGTTTTCTACCTAAGAAAAGATATCAAGCACTCTTATCAGCACCTATTGACAACATGAGAATCAGATTCAAAGGAAGATGAGAAGACTATTTTTTAGAGAACTGAATTCAATACATAAGTGCAAGAAAAATGATACAATTTTCTGTGAAATTAATGAAATACAAGAGAACTAGCATTTCCTAGGTGAAACTATGAAAACTTCTGTTGAAACAGCAAGTTCCTGGCATTAGCAAAAAGAGAGCGGGAACGGTGGTATTAAGGGCATTTAACAACATGATCCATTGCATTTATACAGAGTAAATGTGATGAGATTTACCAATTTTACCAAATTTCAAAAGAGAGCAAAATAGTTTGTTGCCATTCCAGAGAACCAAATACAACTGAAGTGGTTGGCCAAAGATATCATGGAAATAAACTAACCACACAAACCAGTAACAGAACAGCTAAAAGTGGCATCTGACAGGCACAAAATATCAGCAAGTGATATCAACAAGAAAAGCCATCAATAATCACCCAAGCAAAAGGATCCAAATGTCATATAATCTGATAGTCTTAACACAAAAAGGGTAGAGATAGATACCTGAACTCTGTGCCGGAACAACCACTAGCAGTGTTATACAACCCCCAGGTTGAACAACATGGGTTAAAGCCCACAGAAGCGCAGTCCTTGGAATATCCTTAGATGCCTTCACGGCAACAACAATCTTCTCGGCTACATTCAAGCCCTTATCTGCCTTCCCACGTTTCTGATGCAGATTAGTGTTCATCACAACACTAAATTTTAAACAACTTTCTTGCAACTCAATCTTTCAAACCCAACCTAACTCAATTTTTTTCTCAAAAAAGTGTTGGTAGGAAAAAACCCAGAAGCAGAAAAGAAGACCTACACAAAACAACAAAGCTTTCCATCATTTCAGCTGGATTACTATCCCAATCCCCTACTATCCATTCAAGAGATGGAAATTGAAAAGACCCCACACAAGTATTAACCTTCTTTAAGATACTGCTAAAGGAACTGTAAATCTGCCTAACCACTATACTTTTGTTTTCTTTGATTGAACTTTCTTCCGAATCCTTTTCTTTGCTTTTATTGTCTTCCTTTTCTTCTTTCAAAGATGGAACAATAAAGCCCACTCTTCAAAACCGTCAAACGGAAGAACCTGAAGGAAGAAAAACAAGCATTTCACGATCCCCTTAACAGTGTAGGCAATGAGAGCTTCAAGGCAAAAGCATCATAACACTGTTATTGTGAATGACAGTGGTCCCGCGGTCTAAAACCACGCATCTAAAGCAAATCTCACTATCTTCCACAGGAATAAGCTTCAGACACTTTAAATCAACGACCTAAAACCCTAAAACGGTGAAATAAGAGCCCCAATCAAGGTAAAAACAACAGATTTCTACAATAATGACCTCAAACCTTCTCGGATCAAAGGATGGAAATCCAAATCAAAAGACGAGAACATGAAAATCCTTTGCAATTCCTTCAAATCGATGAGAAAAGGCACGTAACGGATTCTATTGCTTCCCACGGCCTTACGATCGAATCGAAGTAACTGACTTTTGCGTAAATCAAAGAAGTCTTCTTGATCTAACCAAAACGTTGCTTATCGTGTGGAAAACCACTTAATCAACACCTAAAACCGCAAACCTGCTACAAATGAGCATGCAGAAATCATTTCAATCCTTTCAACTTCGACTGCTGATTTTAATCTGCCTGTCTTAAAACAGCAAAAGTCTACGAATCTTGAAGCTTAAAAAAAAACGCGAATCTCCCCGAGAAGTAAATCCGAACGCTAAAATCGCCCAATCTGTCGAAATGATGAGCTCGAGATGGAGAACAACAACATCAGTTCCATTCAGACCGCTAGCTTTCGCAGTTTTTCGTCTCGAAAGTCCAAAAAAACCTTCAAATGAAAAGGTCGAAAACGCGAATTGCATTCAGAAACAAATCCAGATGCATGAGAAAAACATTTAGGAGAGGTATTAATGATGATCACTCTCCCTCATTGGTTACTTCTACTCTCATATGAAAACTGAGAGAGAAAGCAAAAGAGAGAGCTAGGGTTTCAACAACCTTACCTACCTACTGCGTGAGAAAAGGAAAGGAAGCGTAAGCTGATGATGATGAAGGGGAGAAAAATGCAAACCAAGCTTCCTATCTCATCATCTCAGTGTGCAAGAAGAAACTCTTCTCTGCACTCTATCAGCTCTGTTTTTGCTGCCATCGCCGTCGATAGTGATGCTTTCCAACAGAACTGACCTTCGTATTGACCGAAATTACGAAAGTGGCCCTGACTGCGAGTCAAAATCCAATTGAATTTTGGAAGGGAATTTTGACTGTACAGGCTCCTGAGACCTCAGCCACATCTTTGATCCAACTCGCAGTTATAAAAAATTAAACGGTTCGATGTTTTTTAATTAAAGGCAAAATTATCATTTTTTCTACTATCTTTTATAGATTTGTGCTCATCATTTTAAGGATTTTTTTTTTAAAATGTTGACACTGCTAACAAGGTAAAAAAATTCAGGTCCCAGGACTCGTATTTTGGAATGTCTCACTCGTGGGTCCAATTGCCACAGGGGTGTGGTGGAGACTACATGTTGACTAAATCTTAACCCCCGCATGTTTTTTTTGGTGTAATTGAGTTCTTAAAGATTCTATTTTAAAAGTAGTTAGAAATGAAGAATGAAAGATGTATATAAAAAAAAATGACCATTAAATATCTTCATAAATGGAAAAGAAAAACTCAAACATCAATAGTAGTATTAATTCAATTTTTAAAAAGCCAAGGTCTCATCTATATCTTTGACTTTATATTATTTCTCCTCACCTCTTCAATAATTTATCGGTAGAGCCAATGTCTAATATGACATCTTGACTTTGTATCATTCCCCCTCACTTCTTTGATAATTTATCAGTGGGCCCACCTATCCATAGAATCATTGAGGGGTGTGGTAAGGATTATATATTGGCATATTGGGCATGTTTGTTTTGTAATGAATTCATTGTACTTTATAAGTGGTTAAAATTGAACATTGAAAGTTGCATGTATATTCAAAAATGACCATTAAATAACACGAAAGATGGATATGAAAATAAATTCAAACTGTGTTCAAATCCTGTGTAATCTATGTAAACAAACGAGTCTGATAATTTTGATTTTTTTACCTTAGATTTTAGTTACAAATGTGCAACTTTACAAGCCAATCTTTCCATGTGACATGGATGAAGCTGATTTTAATCGATGATGATAATTTAATTGAAAGTTATAATAAAGTTGTAAGGAACCTTTTTAATAATTTAATTGAATGTTTTATAAAGATGGAGGGAGCCCTTTGAAGCCCAATGATGGTAAAATGTGGCTGAACTTGGATAGTTGACTATTGAATCATTCAGGTATACAAGGGTGGGCCCCTCTCCACGAGGACTTTTATCATTGTTTCTACATAGATCATCACATTGATCTCTCTCTTGTCCAACCACGTGGGGCCTATCTGAACGTCACCGTGAAATATTGAAGCTATTTGTTGATTTTAGCTGCGTGCCCAACGGCTAGTTGGGATGCTGACGTCGTCAGTTTGGGCGCCAGTCACGGATCGGGTTCCGGGTTCGAACCCGTTTCGAGGAATATTTTAAAGGAGCTCATATATCAACTCCCACGTCCCATCCATCCTTCTCGTGAGCGTTTTTAAGTTTTTTTATTATACATGACTGAGTGACCAAGACATGTAATAATAAAGAAAACTAAAGATATATATAAAACAATGACATGCATGCACATTCCAAAGGTTGTTTTTGTATTCTTCCTGAAAATTACATAAAGAAATGGATATAGTGATTTACAATTGAACGACACTCAATTTATGAAGCAGAAAATCTCACATGAAGAATATATAAACAACCACATCTTTGCATAAAAGTCTAGTTTCAGACATATATGTAAAGTCGAAGCTAGCTAATTAGGTAATAAATTAAAGCACTCTATAGAAAAAAGATATATTTATAGAATTTTTTGGCATATATTAGCGGGTTGCACAGGTTGGCACATGGGTCAAAAAGGATTGAGTAGGTTCAAATGAAGGACTCGCGGTTTGTATGTGCAAGTTGAAATCTCACTATTTTGAAAGCCAAATTATACAACTTAGACCCCGCATGCCAACTTTTCTATCACACTATCCTCCTATGATTAGAAAGCATACACTTGGATCCCACAAAAGGCTGAGTTCATCTCTCATGCAAATTATGCAAGATACCTCTTAGCAGAAGGTGACCCTCCATTATATATAATATATTTTTTTTTATTTAATTTCTAACTGTAATGATACGTGTGTTTGCCTTCAAAAATTAAGTATTGAGTTCAACTAAAGACTATGCCCATGTATTTCATGGGTTAGTTACCAAACAAGAATGGGTCGTTCAGTAAACAAAGTTCTGGTTTAAATATATATAGAGGTCATCCTGCAAAAGCTTGAGAATCATTACCAAGTTAGGCTTCAGGTTGTAAGAGAGGGAGACCCATAGCAAGCCTGGCAAAAGCGTCACAGAAATTAGAGATCAATGGCCAGATGTCCCTAATTATTTTATAACTTGGAGACAGTCCCTAGTAATTGATTAAAATGACAGAGCAAGTGGTTTTTTGTTTATAATATGATCATACAAAGAAAAGATTAAGTCAAAGTCTTACCTTTGGTTTTCATTTCCATGAATAAGGTAGACAGCAAGACAATGTTGCAGCAGCCAGCAAATGAGCTAAGTCACTTTATCTAAAATTATCATAAATAATGCAGGGAGTGTGCAGACTTGTAATAAATGATCTCATCTTATATGCAATGATATATGATAATTATTTCTTTTGACGTTCAGCATGTCGTCTTTGATCCCTTTATCCTTTTTTTTTATTATAGTAATTATTTAGTTCCATTTCAGTTTTTTTACATATAATGTATGATGTAGAGTGATAACTTCTTTAAAACTTTGCTTTGACACATAAAGCCCACATTATCCTTTCAGATGATGATGCATGAAGTAGAGAGTAACAAGGTCATTGTAGTTGATCTAGATCTAGGCGTGGATCGAGGGGATAGAACCAAACAAGTAGTTGGGTTTTGAAGGCAAACCCAAGATTTTCTTAAGACAAAATTGGAAATTTTATATGAGTTATGAAACTAAATTTTTAATTTTTATATGGATTTTGAAAGCGGCCCCAAGGTGCAATGGGTACAACCGCCCCCCAAATAAGCATGCACATGGGTCCGCCCCTTACTGTAACAGACGACCTGATACTTTTAACAACTGTTATATATGATAATGAAAACCAAAGAAACACAATATAGGATTTCAAGAGAAACCAAGAAAGAAAATAGAAATTCAATATATAAGAAACACAAGTGAGATTGAGCTTTCCGAATTTTAAAAAGGAAAAAAGAAAGATTGTAGAGCTTGCGGGGTTTTCGTCTCACCCTCCACTCTTTGATTCCAATAATAAAATCATAAAATGAGGAGAATCTCTATGATGTATAGAGATTACATCAATTATCAATAATGCTCTCAAAACATTATGAAATGCGCGGACATACCCTCTAGTAGTAGGTTGCTCCACCCCCGAACCCTATGACTCAGAGGTGCAACATTGTGCCTCCCCGACCCCAACTGGGGGCTAGCTAATGTACAAGTATGTCAAACAATCGATCTTCGTAGAGTACAAGAAATCTAATGTGTTGGAAAGTCTCATAGCTCACATCGCCTAAGTTCTGAGTTGGATAGGGATTCATAAACTTTTGGGTTGGTACATAGCTTTTTACATGGTATCAGAGCAGGTTCCGATCCCATCATTGATGTTAATTTGTATGGCTCAATAGAAGTTAATAAGTCTTCGTTAATCGGGCCCCTGTATTGCAAATAGAGACTCAGAGTCTCTAGGATGTACACCTCTATTTTGATTGCATAGTGATTTCTCCCGTCTTCCCGTGGACGCAGGCCAAAAGCCGAACCACGTAAATCTCTGTGTTCTACTTGTGTGTGATTGATCTCTTTCTCGTAGGCCCTAGATCACAACAATTCATGTATAGCCCCCGTGGCAAACCCGTCAAAGAAGTTTGTTGAACCTACATGTGAAGGGGAGTGTTGAAAAGTCTCACATCCCACATCACCAAAGTTTTGAGTTTGATAGGACTTCATATATAGTTGTATGGGCTTTATACCTATCAACTTAAGCTATTTTGTCGGATACATAACTTCTTACATGACATCTATATTATTTTTTAAGTTTTATTTTTCTTTTCCTAATTTTTTTTATTTTTTTATTTTAAACTGCACATGTGAATAGATGAGTAAGGAATATGCAAACTGATAAGAGTACGTTATATATATTTTTCTCTTTAATAACCCAATTAAGGCGTTGGGACCATGGTTTTAAAAATCGACCGATATGAACCGGTATCGGCCGGTACCGACGGTCTCGGCGATTCGGCCCCATATATCCCCAAAATATAGGGATATATCGGCCGATATGGTCATTATCTTGGAATTACCGATATCTCGGCCGATATTTTCAAAATATCGGCCGAGATTATTTTAAAAGCCTAAAATCCTAAAAAAAATTACCTTTTTCCCCATCTTCATCTTCTTCCCCTCTCCTTTCCTCTCATCTCCATACTCCTTAGAGCAGCAGCCACCATATAAGTAACGAGAGTTATGAGACTATATAAAAAGGGACATAGGTTCTTAAGAAGGGACATATTTGTTTTCAAAAGAAGAACTTCATAAAAAAAAAAAAAAAAAGAAGCTCGATCCCCGCCGGGGGATACCCTCGGACCCCCTTTGTGAAGCGCATGTTTTAAAGAAGTGGCAATCATGAAGACAAAAGAATCATATTTGACTATGATAGTTAGGACTCTTTTGCTGGTTGTCTTACCTTTTTTGTGCTTGGATGTCTATTATTATCATAAGTTGCTAGATATGATATTAAACCTATTTAATTATGTTTAGAATGATATAGTAATAAAGATTGTGTAATACACTAATTCATGAACCAAAAGGCTTTATATTGAGTTAGATTTGATGTTACTTATTTTTCCCTAGATCTAGTATTTTAAAGTGTAGATCTAAATTTTTTTATTTTCAAAATTTGGGGCTTTTCTTGAAATCAATTACATTTTTCCACATTAGTGTTCAAATGCATTGATAATGGTTAGTTTAAAATAGATCTATACTTTTGGATCATGAGCATCAATAATGGTTGCATTATATGAAATACTGGAAAAAAAAAAAAAGCAAACAGCGACACAGACAGGACTCATAACTTAAAGTGACCGAGATTTCGATTTATTGTTGTTACTAATGGAAAAAAAATATTATTTTCCACCATTTTCTAATATTCTGGATTTTTTGGATATTTTTTGTAAATTTTTTTTATTAAAAAAAATTCAGACCGCGACGGATCGATATCCGCGATGATATCCGCGACGCTATTGTTTTTCGGCCCGGCCAATACCGCGATCGATACCGAAATTTTAAACCATGATTGGGAGCCTTAAGAGACTCGCAAAAACGTAGAGGTCTCACACAAGCAAAAAGAAGAAACCTGCAGGTGCAGGGGGGGAGGCCAGGGTTGAATCCCGATCCTCCCGGTAAGAACCGCATGTCTTACCCACTTGGCATCACATGGAGTGGGAATACAGCATGCCAACCCACTTGCGTTGGGAGTTGGAGCCATAACTAAGATACGTACAATAACAAGGACGAATGGAAATGGAGACCCCATTTGATGGATGCATGCATTAAAAATTGCAGCGGATTATTTGACTTGGCAGGGCTTCCAGGGGTTTTTAAATCTTACAGGGCATGTTTGTTCACACATATTTTACGTGGAAAGTAAAAATAATCACGTCATCAAATTTTATAGAAATAAAAACTTCGAAAATTTTTTTTATAAAATTTAGAAATTTATGTTTGGTGTAAAAAAATTTCTTCGCTGATTTAGTACCAAATGCATGAAAATTGAGTTTTTCCACCGAAAAACGTTCACTTTCGCAGAAAAGTGTTACACAAGCATGCCATATATAAAACAAAAGGAGAAGCTGTGTAGGAAAGAGGGTTTGAATATTCTTATGTTGTTGCAGTAAAAATGTAAGGGGATTTGACAATTCAATGTCTCTTAGACACTCAATCCCCAATTTTATAACTAAAAGTCACTAAATTTCTCATTTGACTCTGGTACATTTTTTTTTACCTTTTTGCCCTGGATCCCATTATATCATGGGTTTTCAACTTTTAACATTTAGATCCAAATAGCTTTTCAACTTTTAACATTTAGATCCCATGATATCATGGGATTGAGGGCAAAAAAGTTCAAAAAAAATATATACATTTACAAAAATTTAGTTGTGAAATTGGGGATTGAATGTCTAAGGGGCATTGAAATGTCAAATCCCCAAAATGTAATGCCTGTCATACATGGGGTACAGAACAAAGTTTTGGTTACGTTAAATATTTTTCTATGATTTTAATTTTGTAGTTATTATGTATTAATCTTAAGTTGAAAAACCACAATAAATTAAATTAGAAAAGTGTTTATGTAGATTTGTATATTTTTATAAGGGATTTGACATTTCAATGCCCCTTAAACACTCATTCCCCACGTTCATGACTAAAAGTCTCTAAATGTTATAAGAGTGTTTTGACTCTAGTACACATTTTTTTTTTTTTTACTTTTTTTGTCTTGGATCCCATGATATCATGGGATATCATGATTAAAAAAAAAAAAAAGTATACCAGAGTCAAACGACTCTCGTAACATTTAGAGACTTTTAGTCATGAACGTGGGGAATGAGTGTTTAAGGGGCATTGAAATGTCAAATCTCCTTTTTTATATTATCTTGGACTCTTGGATATTAGATGATTGGGACTCTTAATATCATAAAAAGTTTCTTCTATCAGCTTTGTTTTGTTTTATTTGCTCTCTCTCTCTCTCTCTCTCTCTCTCTCTCTCTCTCTCTCTCCATTGGTCATGGACAGAGTTGGCTTGAAAATAAATCCACTGATAGTGGCAGGCATTGCTATTAACTAAAGGGCTTTTGATTTCAGGAGAATTTTATCCTACTAGCTCTATGAGGCCCATTCGAGCTCATCTTTGATCCGTGTTCCCCATTAACACTCATTACCCTATTATTATCTAGCACCAGGTCTACTTTGACACTCATCTTATATTTTACTCTCTACTGAAATGAATTTCTTACTTAATCTTTAAAAGACTCTTAAACTTTCAAAGCTGTTAAATCAAGGAGTTTAGATAATTTGATGGGACTGATGTTACGTAACAAGTATCCACGATGACAACTTTCCAAATATTCCCTTTGTTGTGTGATATTCCACGAATTTAACACATAAAAATGGTGTCTGATAGTGAATATTTCTCTGATTTTAGAGTGTACACTTATGATGTGTGAACATCACTCCCAGGAACATAAATGCAATCCAAATGGAACATTAAGATGCCAGCAATGATCTAGACCTTTCAACGAGCAATGCTTTTCATGGGCCATATCTCACTAAATTATTTGTACCCATCTAATCGAGTTTTACCCTTTTGGGCCTATTTTCGCTCAGCCAAGTCTTTTGTTTAAGTACATTATCCGTTCTAGGTGTACATTGATTGAACTAATAATATGGATTGAACTAGTAATATGGATTGAACTATTTGGTGTTTGAATGTCACTGATGGTTTTGCTTGAACTGTAAGTTGGGGATGTGCCATAAATCTTCAGGAGTTTGTAAGCACCCAATGTTTTTACTCTACAAATTAAGTAAGATTGTTGAGATGGACAAAGCTGAAGGAAGAGGAGAGTTGCTTGTTCACATTTAATAGGGGATATAGCTGTTTGGATTAAATTTATTTTTGACCAAAAAAATAAGATTTGTTTTGGGGTTTTTTATGAAAAATAAAGCTTAAATCATAATTAAACGTTTACGCAAAAACTGATATATCAAAGTGTACAGCCTTTCCGTCTGAAAGAAATGGTTTTTAGCATTATTTAATATACATTTTGTATTTATTTATTATTTTTAAATTAGTTTAGTTTATATGTCATTTCAAGATAATATCCCGAGCACATTTGAAAATGTCCGAGCATCTTAATAGAAAATAATTTTTCAATGGTAGTTGTGATAATGATTATGACCAAGGGAAAGGAAGGGAAGAAACAAAAACATACTGATAGGACTTTTGGAATTAATCTGGCATTCACAAGGTTTTCGAGTTTGTGAGTGAGCACTATTTTGTTAAACTATTTTGAGCATAGATTGCAATAGTAGTGAAATTTGCAATGTTTATTTATTAGTGTACACTAGTTGTTAGTATATTCAATTATTTTATTTTTTTCGCTGCTTGTTTGACCTAATGACTTAGTTGAGACTTGAGAATCTTAAGTTGCTTTAAAAAAGTTTTTTTTTTTTTTGCCGAGTCATTCCTCCTGAGATTCAAATTCACAACCGGTTGGCTCCGATACCATCTTAAGTTTGTTTATAATCGTATAAATATTTTTCAATACTCCCCCTCAGAGGAGCCACCATCACGACCTTTATATGGTCATGTTACAGGTTTATTCCAACTATTCTATTTAAACATGGTGATGTTTGACAAGTCTACTTTTGTTGACCATTCCACCTCTTTTAGGAAAATGTCTAATATTTGATTTAAAACCGACCTTTTAAGATTGTTTGGTAAAATTGGATGTCTGGAGCATTTGCCTCCTTTTCAAAATGTTTTGATAAGTTTATACCCGGCCATATAACTTTTATAACATGAGAGGTTTTAAAGGGCTACTTTAACTTTAGGAAAGATTTGCATATACTACTTTTATTGTTAGACAACGTTTTTAACAAGACAAGTTTGATTTTTCTAGTTAAATTAGACTTGCCAAATAATTTATTTATAAGAATATAATTAAAATAAATTTATTTAAAAAAGATTAGACTTGCCAAACATGATCTCTTGCCCAGGACAAAGATATGTATTGGGAAACATTTTGAGATATTACTTAGAGAGATGTCTATCCTTAAATCTGACATTCACCCATGAAATGTCAAAGTTTAGGCATTTACTGCGTGTGATGTCCTAGAGCGGTGCGATACCACACACATCATACTGCGCGATATCGCAAATATTATCATGTACGATATCATAGGGCCGTGCGATATCACACCATTATTGTATAAATAATTCTCTGAAAAATATTTAAAATTTAACTGTCTTGGAGCAAATGTCAAATGTAAGATCATTGGTACGGTCAATATCCCAAATATTTTTCAGTGGAAGGTCACGGACAAGGTGCCTATAACCCAACCAATCACATTCATCATGCATGACCCACCAACACATGCATGGTCAGTGGCTTGCTGCGATTGCATGAACCTCGCCACATTGGCTGAGTCGATCAATGAACCATGGATATAAAAAGGATGGGAATCCCATCGCCTGTGTCCAAGCCAAGCTGATATTGGAAGTATAATATGTACTAAATTATACATATAATTTGGGTACGGTCAAGTTTATGTACCCAAGATCCAAATCCGAGCCAGGCTGAGGCTGATATTATTAGTATCTAATAAAAAATATATACATAATTTGGGTATTGGGTTAAGTTTCTGTACCCAAGGTCCAAATCTAGCCAGGCCCAAAACTCATTTAGTTTTCAAAAGTCAAGCCTGAGCCCCAGTTGGACATGCTGTTTAATGTGGGTCCGGTCATTACTCATTAGAAGGCTTTACTTTGGCTGAGCCAAGTTCCACCCCTACTATTACAGGTCATTTAAGAACTGTAAGAATTTCCTGAAAGGATCTAGAGAATAATTTTGTCTTTTGGGCTGGTAGGAAATGCCCGCACAATAAGTGGGCTGGGCCCAGTTAGGTAAAACAAAGCCACTTGGTAGTTGGGCTATCAATATATTTCTCTAGCCAGGGGGTTAAGTTTGGCCCGGGCGGCTGGCCCATGCCTCTCAACATATTCCTCGAGTCCCTTTTTTTTTTTTTGGGATCTAAAACAGTTAAAATGATCAACAGGTTAGAATCATTGGGTTGACTTGAAATTTTGTTTTAAGGGGCGATTCCATTTGAATCTTTCGAACCCATCTCTCCCATGATCCATGTGGTCCTAGGTGGCCTCATAATTGACTCTCAATAAAGCCAATGAGGGACATTCGGGTCCACAGGAAACCCGACGGCTGAAGCAAGGAGTGGAAAGAAAATGGAGAAGGGGTCGAAAGAGAGAGACCGCTTGATGTATACCACTTTTAGTTTGAAAAGAGTCTCAAGAATGACATTATCTTCATTTATTGAGAAAGGGGGTGGAAGGTAGTTATAAAAAAAAAAAGGATTTAACAAAAAAAAAATACTTAATGTGCACATGTGATGCGATCAAATATTTTAGTTGGTGGTGCACCAATTAGAGCAATTGGGCCGAATTTTTAATTTTTTTTACTTATTTGACACATCGTCGGCGCCGACCTTATTTACATTAAAAGTTGTAACTTTTTCAGGCGTTTTCGGGAAAAAAAATTCTAAATACTAGTCGGTGATGACCCTATCAGTGTAAAATAAGGTCATCACCGATGCAGACTTCCTTTTTTTTTTTTTACCAAAAGTTGTAACTTTTCCAGGCATTTTCGGAAAAAAGTTCTCGGTCAAGGTCGGTAATGACATTAGCAGTGTAAAATAAGGTCATCACCGAAGTAAGTTTCCTATTTTTTTTTTACCAAAAGTTATAACTTTTTCAAGACATTCTCTGAAAAAAATCCTAAGTCAGGGTCGGTGATGACCCTAGCAGTATAAAATAAGTGATACAGTGTCAGTGATGACAATATATAAATTTGAAAAAAAAAATCCTAAGGAAGGGGACCAATATATTTACATCAAAAGCCCCCTATGTGCTTCAAATACAACATTTATGAATTTAAATAAAAAAAATCATTTCATGCATTCAATTGACATTTAATCAATCCATCAACATCTCATATACATTTACTTAAACTTGCTTGCACATCTCCTAAGTTTAAAGTTACAAATTGACAATATCCACAATATAACCACTTCAATTATAAGTTGCATTAGGATCAATATCCAAGAGCACAGCAAATGTAGGGGGAGGTCCACTGTAAGTCAGGCGGCAAGACCGAGAGTGAAGGGATGTAAGGATAAAGCACTCAAATATAACCACTCCTGCGAAAAATGACAATTTGAATAACTTAAGCCATAGATCGAAAGGAAGTTTAATTGATTAGTGATTGTGTAGAAGAGAGTATACCAAACCGCGTTCGATAGCGGCGGAAATGTGATGCTCTTGCTCGCATAAAAGTTGGGCTAATTGTGCATTTGAGGTACTAGCCTCGTTGCGGGCAGTTCGTCTTTGCTTGTGTGTACATCCAAATTAGACATGATAGCATTGAATGAAATGAAGGCAGGCATACATAAAAGACAAGTATACATAAAAGACAAGTATACATTAAAAAAATGTTCACAAGACGAAAATAATGAACACTAAAAAATCTCATGCTTACATGGAATAGAGAACACTAAAAAATGTACATTTTATAACAATCTAATATTAGAGATAGATTACGCCCACTTGAAGTAAGAGATAAACAGCTTTATCTAACATCATAATAGTTAAAGTTCATGAAGGGCAAATTGTTGATTTTGCAAAGAAATATAGGATGTATTATCGGTTCTTTGCAACCAACTACATTTGTTAATATTGTTAATATTAATTGCATTGTATAAAAAATATGCACTAGAAAATTGGTGCATCTCCAATTTTTACTCTCTTTACAATTTTCGTATTACAGATTTTGTTGGTTACTTCCCCTCGGCACAGATTTATATTTGTTAGTAAAGTATGAGACCAATATCATTATAGTTAGATTATCCTAACATTTTTATTTTATAACCTTCATGTATATGAACCATTCATTTGATAAATAGTCCGAGGAAAAAGAGTTTCATTATTGATCCCATGGTGGTTCCCTGATAACAGTTTCAGACCTAGTTCAACTAAAATGTGGTTTTATACAGAAACTAGTGACAATTTTTGGAATATGAAATGGCCTAGTTTTGGGTCACTTGACTAAGACATGTTTTCCATATGGATCTCATACTTTTGGGATGCATCAGGTTTTGGCAACAGACAAAAAGATCAATCAAATAAAAAGAAATTAATCAAACCACAATCTTAATTTAATTACAGATATAACTGACCACCAAAAAACAAAATGAATCTGTTATCTTAAAGTTTTGGGACCAAAATCAATTCAATCCATTTCACAAAACAAGGAAAATGAGCAAGGAGAACAAATCCATTCTAATTGCCAAAGACGGTACCATCGTCTTTCTTCGGAACCATCGTCATTCTCAACTCAGAAAACCCCAAATTCGGAATCCTACGAACCCTAGTCCATTCAAGCGAACTATCTACAAATCCTACAACGACATTAAAGCCCATGTACCATGCACTTCGATATCGTATGCGGGATGGCGGGAGAACCAAAAGGAAGGAAAATACAAAAAACATATAGAAAGATTCAAAAATGAAAGGAGATAGATACCTCTACAGTCAAGATGGAAAAAACAGACGATGGAAAAATAAATCAGGGCAAAGAGATGCAGTTGAGGAGGAAGTTTGAAGCCTGATGCAAGTGGAAATGGCAGCTACCACATAGGAGCACTCGTATAAGGCCGGTCTCGGCGGTATACTAGAATAGAGAAGAAAAGAATGAGAAGAAACAGAGTTTCGAGCCCTAATAGGATTCGCGGATAGGGTCGGCACCGACCTTATGCAGTGTAAATAAGGTCGGCGCAAACGATGTGCCAAATAGGTAAAAAAAAAAATGAAAATTCGCCTCAATTGCTCTAATTAGTGTATCACCATCTAAAATGTTTGATCGCGTCACACGTGCGTATTAAGTGTTTTTTTCCGTTTAAATCCTAAAAAAAATGGTTGGTAGTCCTTTATTGAATTTTTAAAGAAGGTTAAAAAACTTAAACTCTATTTTAAGAATATTAGATTTTCAATGTTATTTTTCAAATAAGCCAAAACCTTAAGTCCTTTCTCCCGAAAATTGTTCTTACATTGGTTTGACCTTTAGACCGGGAAGCTAAGAGCAGCTCCAACAGATGAGTCTTTTGTGCCACATAAGCCCAAACGGTAATAAATAGCATTTGTAAGGCCCTCCAACATAGGTGCCTAAATCTACATGGCATTTGGCAGTGCATCCCCTATGCCAAATTTGCATATGGAGAAGCATATGCCAAATCTTTTCTTTTTAATTAAATAATCACTTGGCAAGTGATAGCATTTGAAGATGTGATATTGTGCAAGAGAGAAAATGATAAATAATAAATTGGCATCTCTCTTGGGGTTGCCCAAGAGAAATGCCAAATTTACAAACTTCAATTTGTGCCACATAAGCCTTCAATTTTAATTAGGCATCTCCAAATTTGAAGGTTCTGTTGGAGATGCTCTAAGGTGGAGTCATACACGACCATGTTGGACCTGCATATACAGTGTTCTTGCTCGATGTGGGTTGACTTCCAAAACAAAGATGAAAATCTCCGATCTACTTATAAAATCCATGTGAAAATCATTGGTCTGTCTCCAAAACCCACTTCGTCGTCTAAGTTTAACCATTTGTATAGGTCTCACCCACCAAAAAAGGACACTTCAGGGGACCTCATAGCAAATTGGCTTTCTCGTCCAAAAGAATTCTTTTTTTTTTTAATCTAATTTTTCGAGGGTTGATATAGACCCTCCCCTAAATAGGTGAGGGTCAATATATCTTCCACAAATCCAATCCAAAGGAAATATCCAAATGCATGTCAGATTAATGAACTAATCTTTATACCCTCAACCAAAATCTTGAGGGACTCTTGTGCAAGTCAATTGGAAATTTCAATGAAGGCATTTTTGGAATGTGATTTTGTTCGAGAAAATGGATGAGAAAAATTGATTTTTTCGACAAGAAGGCTGATTTAGTGTGAGGTCCCCAAAAGTGACTTTTTTTATGTATTGTTCATTAAAGTGAATTTTCTGATAAATTCTTCCTACATCAAGGGCGTGGATAAGGGTAAAGGGTTATCCCGGCCCAGACCCGGCTCTGACAGC
This sequence comes from Litsea cubeba, assembly GCA_012931725.1. Taxonomy (NCBI): domain Eukaryota; kingdom Viridiplantae; phylum Streptophyta; class Magnoliopsida; order Laurales; family Lauraceae; genus Litsea; species Litsea cubeba. The sequence goes on along the minus strand of CM022948.1, from coordinate 86,708,494 downwards.
CTATACATGATCATTCTTTCTCTTGAAAGATACAAAATAGTTGGTGCAGTTGAGACACACTTTTGGATTTTTTTGAGTTTAAATCCATACACAGTTAGCCACATCAGCATATGGAAATGAGACCCAATTAATAGATCTCAATTTTGAATAAAAAAAAAAAACTCATCTTGAAATAATTCAGATGTGTCCCTCCTTTCTCTCCATCTAACCTCCTCTTATGTCTATCTGCTTTCTTAACCTCCTCTCTCTGTCTCTCTCTTTATTTGTCTCTCTCCCTACCCTTTCTTTCTCTCCCTTTCTAATCTTCGGTACCCTCTCTGAATCTCAAACATTTGGAAATGCTTGCGATCTCTCATTTCAACAAGTATAAAAGCAACTAAATAGGTATGTGAGATTTAGGTTTTTCTTCAAAGTTGAGAAATGATTATTGATACAGACATGAGAAATTTTGGAATGTCGATGAATTGATATAGTGTAGTACATAATCTACTAATATATCATCATGAGGCCTGGAAAATATGTGGTGCCATGCTAAATTTCACTGTTTGCATCCCCATGGATTACAAAGTTGTTTGATGATTAAATGTTACTGTCCATCTGCACTTTCTGTTAAATGTCATCTCCATTATACACAATATCAGGCACTGCAATGCACTGGGTTAGTTTTGATCTAGCCCTTGTTTGTTTCGAGCCGCTTTTTGCAATGCCTAACTCTATCTTCTCAATGTTTGCATCCCCATAGATTACAAAAATAATGACTAAATGCTACTCTCCATCTGCACTTTCTGTTAAATGTCATCTCCATTATACACACTGATCGGGTGCAGCAATGCAGGTTAGTTTTGGTTCGGCACTTGTTTGTTTCGAGCCACTATTTGCCATGCCTGGTTGGACGTGAATTAATACAGTTACATAGCTTGGTCTTGGTCTAGATCTAATATGTCTTGCATGCCCTTATGTTATTTCTATGTTTGTAGAAGGAGAATAAATCATAAATAAGAAGTAGTTGTTTATTGAAAAGAAACATTTAAAAAGATGGAGCAGATTCAATTTCGTGTATTTCTCAAAATCTAGAGCTATATGCTATTTCCAGGCATTCATTCACTACTAGTGAATTTGATACTTGCGCCTATTCACTATCTTCAAACACTGTGAGCTTTTTTTCCAATGCTACTGTGCCTTCATTGTTAGGCCATTTATGTTGATGAAAATCAAAATATATGTGCTTTGGGACATCGATAAAGAAAACAAAAAAAATAGTAATCCAAATTGTTGGGCATGAATTGCATTTTCATAAAGTCATTTTCATATGCAAATTCAGTCACTTTTGGTATTATGGAATCTACATTCATGTCTTTACTGTTGTATGGGTATGTGCATTTCTATTTATTATTTTTGGACATCTACTAGAAAAACTCCCTTAAATACAAAAACCTATAGTTGAGGATCCTAAACTTTTATAACGGCGGCCAAGGACCTCCAGCCCAATTCATCTTTTTTTTTTTTTTATTTTTTTATGTTTTTCCCTTTCTTTGCTGATGTCAACATAACCATATTCCCTATTCATGTTATATAAAAAAACATATTTATTCCCAAAAATCGATCTCTTCACCCAAATTGAAAAAAAAAACTAAAGTCCCATATTCTGTCATAGGTAATATTCGTTGACATCAACAAAACATTTGTCAAAATCAATATAGGCTTTTGTTGACGTCGACAAAAACGTCCAGTTAGCACAATCAAGTGACTCTTGTATAGGTTAAGCATTTATACATAGAATTTGTTGATGTCAATAGAAGATTTGTCAACATTAGCATAAACTTTTATCGACATCAACAAAAACACCAAGTTAGCACAATCAAGTGACCCTTGTGCATAATATATGTTAAACATTTATACATAGAATTTGTTGATGTCGACGGAAGATTTGTTGACGTCGATAGAAGATTTGTTAACATCAACATAAAATTTTTTTTATCTAGGATTAGGGTTACGTTAATATCAATAAATAAATGGCAAAACGGAAAAAAAACAAGAGATGATTTGGACTTGAGGTCATTGGCAGTCATTATAAAAGTTTAGGGTCCTCAACTGTGGATACCCTATTAAGGGGATTTTTCCGGTATATGTTTTTATTATTTTTGTGGACTAAATTTGCACGTCATATAATGCGATTTCTATGCTTAAATTGTTACACTATGTAGATATCGTTGAAATTTGATCAATCATTGTACAGAAGCGGGGGGCTCATAGTTTGGCAGTAAGCACCATTTACGGAATCAGGATCAGTTAAGGATTTTCTCCACAGTGACCACAATTAATTTACTAATATTTGCTCACATATTATTGGGACACTATAAATAGGCTTCTTATTAATTATTTGTGTTTAAATAAATATATAGGCTTGCCATTTACTAGATTTATATTTTAATTAATTAATACTAAATCAAAATATTAATATTAATTTATTATTCAATTTATATCGGATTTTATGCTAGTGATCATGGAAAGGCGCTTTGGTCCACAAGGAGAAAGTAAAGGCGTAATAAAGATAGGACCGTTCGCAGAAGGGGCTGCAATTGCAATGAGATGGAAGCAGGCGAGATCCAAAGGAAGAAGAGAGAAGAGTGCAAACGCACTAAACATGATCACCTTTTCTCCAAGTGGAAGGTAACACTTCATCATCATCATAATGATGCCGTCTTTCTCATTCATCTTCTTGATCTAGTTTAATAGTTAGTGGTTTTGATTTGGTTTCAAATCGATTGATATGTCAGACAAAAAATCCAATTTCTGAGAAGAGAGACAAGTAGGTTTGGGATTTAGTTTTGATGTAGCGCCATAACCTAGAAACTTTCTTATGTTCTTTTATATGATTTTTTTTAAAGTACTAATAAACTAAACTCACAGTATCATGAATTGGGAATCTTCACTTTCATCGTCTGAGTCCCTCTTTATGCTTAGCAGAGAGGAGTTTAGGGTGTTCAGATGTGGGGTGATTTTGTGAAGCAGAGGAGGTTAGGGGGTGTTTGGATGAAGAGGAGATGTGGGTGATTTTCTGATTTGTGGAGATGGCGGTGTTTGGATGTGGGTTGATTTTGTGAAGAAGAAGATAACAGGGGTTTTGGACGTGGGGTGATTTGTGAAGGAGGACTGGAGATGGGGTGATTTTATTTAAGAACAGGAGATGGGGGTTTTGGATTTTGAGGGTTTTGGCTGTAGAAGCTACAGCAGCAAATGTCATGATGATCAGGGTATATGTTCTCCTGCCGAGCAACTGCAAGTGGAGTTCAGCACTGCAGGGGCCCACTTGGGCTCAACCCTCATCAATGCAATGCCTTTGATGATGCATCAGGCTCAATTTTACACTCACTGAACCATCACTCACCATTGGATTGAATCTAAAGAAAATCTTAGAAAAACTTAAGGTTAAGATGCTAGTAAACGTTAAGGTTGTTAAACCAAGGGCTAGAATTGTCTGTTGGGGCTGTTTTTATCACGAATCCCCCCTTGTTCATAAGGAGACCTTTCTATCTGCCGTCCTTCAATTTATAAATGCGCATCTAAGTGAGCCCCATGAGATGGATTGTATATAAGTTGCATGCAGTTTGCTCTTGGTGAACATTACCTGGTGACTGGTAGTCAGACTGGAGTCTTGGAGAAAAAATTGGACAGAAAATAAAAAGAAGACAAGAGGATCCACGATACCATGATACCGTGAGTCTCTTGTGACATTCCGCTGGGTTAGGGTTGGTAAGAAAGATCATGATATCGTGTGATTCAAGCACTTTGCTGTTATTTGTGAAAATTTTGTTATTCTGGGTTGGAAAATTTATCTAAGGTGGAATTTTTAAGTAATCCCTTTGTTTAGTGGATGTTTTTATTTTCTAATACAAATCATTTTCTTCTACTAGAAATATATATTTTAGTATAAGTGAAAGAGCTTATGTTTTAGCAGAGGCAAATATATATGGGCAATATTCACGTGAGAACTAGTTCTCACATATTATATGAGAATTTTTTTATTGAGCCCAATTGTGGGCCCCATTTAGGGATGGGACCAAAGGGGATGGAAAGATCTATGTGAGGCCATAGTTACATGATTCGTAGTTCGACCAATTTGGATTCGAATTCGCAGTTCGTAATTCGACTCTTACCCAAATTTGAAAATTCGTTGGGGTAGGCTGAGTTAATTCGATTTTCAATTCGCTTGATTCGTAGTTCGAGTTCGATGAATTCGCTAAGTTAATTCGAATATATAATTCGATATAGTTCGATATAATTCGTATGTCCATTCAATATATGCATAAATATTTTTTTTTAGTCATTTGATGCTTTAATAAGTATGAGCAAATAAATGATTAAAAGCATTAAATCAATAAACTATGAGAAAAGTAAATGTTTAAAAACAATCCATAACTTTTTTCTATAATTAATCAATAAACTTCAATCATTTAACTATCCATATAAAATAAATTAAATCCTAAACACCAAATAAAAATGATATAAAATATCTAACACCAAAACATAAATAAAAAGTAAGGTAAAATAAAAATTCATCAGAAATAGGAGTATGAAATAAAAGTCTTCATTTCCAATGCTTTTTCCCTTTGTCATGAGAAGATGGCAAACTGCATCCATATGATGAAATACTTCTTTGTCTACTAGGTGGACGTGATTGTAAAGAGGATTGGGTGACTGCAACATTTGATGTACCACTTGGTCGGGACTCCACTCTACTGTCATTACGATTTTGAAGTTGAGGCTCCTCATCATTGTCTAGTGCTTTCCACCTTAGGTCTTTTAAATGTGCACTTGAATCTTCAATAACATCTGGCTCAGGATCAATGTCCCATTTTCTGAATGGTCCTTCATTATATCCCTCCTTCATGCGTGATAAAAGACGAAGATTTGAATGAATAAAGACAAGTTTATCTGCACGTTTTGCGTTAAGCCTGTTTCTTTTGACATTATGGATAAATGAAAATGTACTCCAATTCCTCTCGGCAGACGATGAGCTTACAGGTTGTGCAAGAACTTTTATAGCTGTCTCTGCTAGCTCTGTAGTCTTAGATCCATATGTTGACCACCATTTTATTGGTGACGTAGTGACTGGGTCCACCTTTGCTGCTGGAAGCCCAAAAATACCATCTTTAGAATGAAATATTTTGTATTGAGCCCTCAATTTAGCCTCAGCTTCAGTGTCCTATTGAAAAAACAAATTGCAAAATATTGAATGTGTTAGGTACATATTAAAAACATAATAAATGAAATATCTATAAAAATCTAAAGTGAAGATGCTTACGTTAGTTAGTCTTTCAAATGCTTCCATCACTCCCGTTATGACCTCCTTATCTTGATTTAGGGGCTTTCTTTTCTCACCACCAGGTGCTAATTTAGTAAGATATGATGAATCATAAAACCGAGGTGTGAGTGCAAATCCAAGACAATGCAATGGGCTACGCATCATTTTCCACCTTTTTATTATAATATTTTCCATCATCTCATAAATCTCCTTAAAATTTGCACAACCATTGAGACTATCTTTTATCTCACCAAGCATATTGTCCATTCCTTCATATACCTCCCCCATCAATGGTCCATCTTGATCACAAAATTTAATCATTTTGAAAATGGGTTTGGAAGCTTTTACCATTTGCTTCACATTTGTCCAAAAAGTATCATCATCATCGGTCACCCATAGCTTTATGTTTTCTGCTATTTCTTGCATTTTTTCATCGCCATGTTTTGCCCATTCTTTCCAGTCATCAAGAACAATGGTAGATTTAAGGGCCTGTCTCTAAGAGTCGCTTCGTCATGACATAATATGAAGCAAATCGAGTCTTTGCAACTTTTAGAAGTTCCAATCGAGAATGTATGATGGCCATTGCTTAGACAAATCTTTAAAGATCAAATTAATTGTGTGACAGGCGCAAGGAGACCAAAATATATGACTATAAACCTTTTCGACTTCCTTACCTGCCAGCTTGCAATTGGCTGCATTGTCTGTGATTATTTGAACAATATTAGCTGGACCTACCTCCTAAATTGCATCTATCAATAAAGATTTTATATAATATTCAGTCTTTTCAACACCAGAGCACTCTACTGCATACAAAAACATCGCCCCATCCTTATTTGCTGCAAGCACATTAATCAATGGCTGATTCTTTACGTTGGTCCACCCATCAGAGATGATAGACACACCATGCATATGCCATGTATCTTTAATTATTGCAATTTCATTCTCCACTTTTCTTTTCTCCTCATCTAACAAAGATGTTCTAGCCTTTTCAAATGAAGGCGCTTTATATCCTTTAGTCGCTTTATTTACAGCTGAAATCATTTCATGAAAAAATGGCGACCGCAATATGTTGAAGGGCACTCCACAAGCACAGAACCATCTTACGATGGCACTGTCAACAAAATCTCTTTCTACCTTCTTAAAGGACTCCATAATTGAGTTCTTTTGCTTAACTTGTTGTAGCGGGAGAAGTGTTGAGTGTTTTTACTGTGAATGAAGTCTGGATTTCTCCGCTTTCTTTACCCTATCAATAATTTCTTGTAATAATTGAGGACCTTTAGGTTGCTTAAGCAATGCTTGACATCGGGTAATATCTGATTTTTTATTTGGCCCTGGCCCAAAAAAGTGTTGGTGAATTCTTGTGTTGGAACTTTTGAACTCATGCTTACAGTGTGGACAAAGCCATAATTTACCAGTTTTCGCGTCCCCCAATATCTTCACTTCATCCCATAGTGGCTTTCCTTTAAAAAGACTTTCTTTTCCTGATGGAATTTCATCTTGATTACCATCTATATCTTCATCACTATTCTGGTTGATATACTGTTCGGCTTCTTCTTCAATACAAATGACATCATCATCTTCTTAATGCTTTCTTTTTCTTTGTCCACTAAACATTATGCAGCACAAATTTGAATATATTAAGAAGAATATTTTTGTTACATAATAAATATTGTAATTCTATATCTAATTATTTGAAAACGTGGCATTTCTAAATTATAAGTGGGCCTTGTCAAGTTTTAGTTCAATGTAAAAGGTTTTTCAAATCTCCATTTTATATCGTCATCAATTGTTAATATTTTGTATTGGGCCTATCAATGAGCCAGTTAGTATAATCTTGATGGTTCGTAAATATTTATATATTTCTTCTTGACAGTGGTATAAATCTAAATTAACGCTAATAAGAAATTATGGCTCCATATGACTCATCAAATAGGTATAAATAATCTTTTTTTATATTTTATTCACATATTTCATAATTGGTTGATCTTATAGTTTTTTATTACCGATAAAATAGAGAGTCATCTATTATGATTGAATTGGAGTTTTAATAAGTAGGACCTACTGTGGAGTTTTAACAATTTTCATTAAGTTTTTAGTGAGTCAAGCTAGAAGGCAAATGAAATTAGGTGTAAAATATATAATCGGTCTAACAAGGTTTTGTCTCAGTTTTTTGTGAAATTTCAATCGTTAACAAAAATTAACTTGATGAAGATTCATTATAGAATATTTTCTATTTAATAAAAAAAAAAGAGCCATACATAGCAATAATGATGATGATGACTTAATGTTTGCATTCTGATTTATTAAATAATTTAATAAAGCATGTGATTAGATTTCTCATAGGTTGGGACCAACATCAAGTTTTACAAGATTTCATATCCAAAATCCCAAGGCTCAACTTCTAGTTCTCCTCTGATGTCTAAAATTGTGGATTTTCTAAATGTATAAAACACTACTTGTGCCACTCATATTGGGACCCATATATAAAAAATCTAAACCAAACCAAACCAAGCCTTTTCCCACTAGGTGGGGTCGGCTATATGGATTTGACGACGCCAATCAAATCTGTTTAGGGCCATGTCCTCCGTTAGATCCATGTAGGCAAGATCATGTTTAATAGTTTCTTTCCAACTTCTCTTGGGTCTCCCTCTCCCTCTCCTACTCTTGGCAAACTCCATGCTTTCACACCTTTTAACAGGTGCCTCTGTTGGACGCCTTCTAACATGGCCGAACCATCTCAGTCGATTTTCTCTCATTTTATCTCCAATCGGTACTATTCCTACTATGCCCCTAATCTCCTCATTCCTAATCCTGTCTCTCCTTGTGATCCCGCACATCCATCTTAGCATTCTCATCTCCGCAACTTCCATCTTCTTGACATGATTATGCTTTACTGCCCAACACTCTGATCCATATAACAACGCTGGCCGTACCGCCACCTTATAATACTTTCCTTTAACCTTGAGGGGGACTTTCCGATCACACAAGACCCCCGAAGCACTCCTCCATTTGGTCCACCCGGCTTGAATCCTGTGACTTACATCAGTATCAATCCCTCCATCCTGTTGCACCATAGATCCAAGGTACCTAAAGTTTTCTTTTCTACTATCTTTTGTGTGCCCAAACTTACTTCTATGTTACCAGGTGTCCTACTTTGACTAAACTTGCATTCCATATATTCCGTTTTGCATCGACTTAGCCTAAACCCTTTTGTCTCTAATGTTTTCCGCCACAATTCAAGTTTAGCATTCACTCCTTCTCTCGTCTCATCCACTAAAACAATGTCATCTGCAAATAACATACACCACGGCACCTCATCCTGGATATGTCTTGTAATCTCATCCATAACTAGGGCAAACAAGTACGGGCTTAACGCTGAGCCTTGGTGTAGACCAATCGTGATAGGAAACTCCTTAGTTTCGCCGCCAGTCGTCCTTATAGATGTCACGACTCTATCATACATATCCCTTATCGCCTCAATATAAGCGACACAAACTCTTTTCTTTTCCAGAACTTTCCAAGAATCTCCCTAGGAACCCGGTCATAAGCCTTCTCCAAGTCAATGAACACCATATGTAAATCTCTCTTACCTTCTCTATACTGTTCCATTAACCTCCTCAAGAGAAAGATAGCCTCCATGGTTGATCTCCCAGGCATGAAACCAAATTGATTCTCTGAAATATTTGTTGTTCTTCTTAGTCTTCTCTCAATAACTCTCTCCCATAATTTCATCGTATGGCTCATCAATTTAATCCCGCGGTAGTTCGCACAGTTCTGAATATCTCCTTTGTTCTTGTATATGGGTATAAGAATACTTTTCCTCCATGCATTAGGCATCTTCTTGCTCTTTAGCACTACATTAAAAAGCTTTGTCAACCAACTAATACCATCCTCCCCCAAGCACCTCCATACCTCAATAGGGATACCATCTGGCCCAACCGCTTTCCCATTCTTCATTCTTTTCAATACTTCTTTAACTTCTTCCCTACTGATTCTCCTATAGAACATATGATTCGCTTCTTCTCTAGAAATGGTAAGCTGCCCCAATTGTATGTCACTACTACTGCTTTCGTTAAATAACTTGTAGAAGTAGCTCTTCCAACGCTCCTTTATCTCCTCCTCCTTTACTAATACCTTTTCATCCTCATCCTTAATGCATTTAACTTGGTTTAAGTCCTTGGTCCGCCGATCTCTAGTTTTAGCAAGCTTGAATATCTCTCTTTCGCCTTCCTTAGTGTCAAGTCGCCTATATAGCTCCTCAAATGCCTTTGCCTTGGCCTCACTAACTGCCTTTTTGGTTTCTCTTTTTGCTTCTTTATACCTCTCCAAGTTCGCTTCAATTCGATCCTTTTGCCACGTTTTGAAGCACTCTCTTTTAACTCTTATCTTGTCTTGGACGGCTTCGCTCCACCACCATGCCTCTTTCTGTACCGGAGCACCCCCTTTAGATTCTCCTAAGACTTCTTTCCCTACCCTCCGAATACACTCTGCTACCTTATCCCACATATTATTTGCACTCTCATCTGTCGCCCAAACGTCTTCCTCTAGTACTCTTTCCCTTAAAGCTAGTTGCTTATCACCTTTCAGGTTCCACCATTTAGTCCTTGAGCATCTATATAACTTCTTTTTTCTAGTCCACCTTTGTAACTGCACATCTATGACCAACAACCTATGTTGGGAAGTCAAGCTCTCCCCCGGTATAACCTTACAATCTTTACAAGCTAAACGGTCTCTTTTCCTAGTTAAGAAGAAGTCAATTTGTGTCCTCGATGAGCCACTCTTATAAGTCACCAAATGCTCCTCTCTCTTTCTAAAAAATGTGTTAGTTACCATGAGATCATAAGCCACTGAAAACTCCAAGATATCCTTCCCTTCTTCATTTCTATTACCGTACCCATGTCCCCCGTGTACTCCTATGTATCCATCTACGTCACGTCCTACATGACCATTCAAATCACCTCCTATGAAGACCATCTCTCCTTGGGGTATCTCTAGTAGCACTCCTTCCAAGTCTTCCCAAAACTTCTCCTTATGTCCATCTCCTAAGCCCACCTGGGGGGCATAAGCACTAATTACGTTCACTATCTCTTCTCCTAATACTAACTTAATTGCAATAATCCTATCTCCATAGCGCTTTACATTCACTACATCTTCCTTTAAGTCCTTGTTTACCACTATGCCGACCCCATTCCTCGATCTATTAAGTCCCGTATACCATAACTTATACCCGGTCCTCTCAATCTCTTTTGCTTTGTGTCCCACCCATCTTGTCTCTTGCAAGCAAGCAATTGCGACTCGTCTCCTTTCCATTGTATCCACCACTTCCATAAGTTTCCCAGTTAGGCTCCCAATGAGTTTAGTATATTATTTATTACTTTTACAGTTCACTAAGAGAGGGATCCTCCGTTGATTTATTTAGTATAAATAAGTAAATTTTTTTATAATATTTTATTCACATATCTAGTAAGTGACCAATCTTTCTATTTTTGTATTTTATTTTAAAAGTACATTTAATTAAACCCCACATAAAATGGGGCCAATTATTTTGATCAAGTGTCTCTCAAGTGAGACCCACGTTGCGATTCACACATCCAAATTAAATATAAGATAAGTCCAAAGGTGGAGAACAAACAAAGCAACAGATAGATATGATATCCTAAGTTGTTGGTAAGTTAAATAGTCAAAACTCAAAACATATGCAAGAGGAGGGAGAACAGATAACCTTTAATAGACATGAATGTGATCCTTTGACATTGTGTCTAATATTCTAACCCAGCGCAATCACGACTTAATCCATAGTGGGCATTTACATATCAAAATCCAATCGGTTCAAAATACATGCCATATACCAACATGGGGTATCTTTAAATCTTACATCAATCAGACCTTGATCAACCTTTAGATTGATTGCTTCATAAAAAAATGTGACCAACACAAATTTTATGTATAATTATTTTAACAATTTTTTCAAAAGGTCAATCCAATGTGGATCAAACTCAGATTGATGAATAGTTTAAGAATAACCTATACACCAGGAGGATGATTATTGAATATGGTTTGAATTTCAATAGGTGGACCCCACTAATTTTTTCTCCTTTTACCTTGGATTTCTCAGGATTTCTAGTGAGGATCCAACTGATTTGATTTCCCACAAATCGAGTAGCAACGTTTGAAAAGGAGAGAAAATCCACTTTAATCACAACCATTCATCTTATGGCCCACCAACAGTGTACCATTGAGATTGAGGAAGATGAGGATTCTTCTCAGCATAATAAAAACTTTCAGTGTCTCTAGAACTACCAAAACAACAATTATACTGTTATTGACTTTCCATTCCCAATGCCCAAGATTTTAGTGATTGAGATGGAGAGAGAAAAGTGTCCTTTTCCCTTCCCCTTCTCATCTCCTTCGTTTCTGCAAGCCCCTTTCTCTGTTTTTCCCCTAAAAACTCTCTGCATGTTTGTGTGAAGAAGATGGCGATGAGATACATACCTGAAATCGATCCGCCCTAGTAGGCACTACACGGGAGATTACGAGGAGTCTGAGAACCAGAAATCTAAATTTAATTGCACAGGCCTGTGATTAAGCGATTGTGTCTGCAAGTATGCATACCAAGAGATTAAATAGGTATTTTACAATTTGAGTTCTACTCGATTTCTAAAATCAGTTTTTTTTCTGATTCTTCTTTCGATTTAACTTTCTATTTTTTTAATTTTTAATGTTACTTTAATATGTCTCTCCTCTGTAACTCCTATTTTTTGAGGGTTTTTCACTTCCGTTACAACTCTCCACTCTCCAACGCCTTTCTTATATCATGAAATAAGATGTCGAACTGAATCGAATATGGCATTTTGCAAACTCCGAATTTCACCGAATCGAATAGCGATTTATTCGCTGCGAACGGTTCGGGATTTGGAACCATGATCACCGAATTAGGTAACTATGTGTGAGACCACCCTAAGTATCAAGTTTCACCCCAAACTCATGCCCCTAACCCTTCCATCCATGGCCCACAAGTTTAATGGCTTCATATTCAAAAAAATATTCAACCCTCAATCCAACGGTTCAGTCCATTCGGATGTGTGCCAATCCTTGGGATTAGTGACTATTAGGGGGTTCTTTATTGGTTTCTAGGTTTGGATGGGTTGCTAGTTGGGCCCCGCAAAAAAGTTCTCATATAATAGGTGAGAACTTGTTCTCACTTGAATATTTCCCTATATATAATACATTTTATTACTCCCAAAAAATTCAAAAATTAATACAACAAAAGAAAAAGGAAATGAAAAAAAAAAAAAAAACAGGAATTAAACTTCAAAAATCACATAAGAGTGAAAAGCTTTGTCCTTAGCAAGATGAAATAAATCACCCAACTAACTTGAGTCATCCCAAATCTCTTCGGTGTAATCCGCCAATCTCCAAGGAATAGAAGACTTTCCTAATCTCCATTGATACACCGAGAATGAACCACCTTCAATAATAGCATTATTTTCACCTAATCTACAACTAACGACAGCAGATCAGAAGAGCGAAAACTTCAACTTCATTAGTGTCCAAGTAATCCACTGGCCTTGAATAGCCCCTTACAACTTTGCCAGACAAGTCTCGAATAACACCTTCAATACCTCCTCTACTAAGAGATTTAATAAAACTACCATCAAAATTTAGCTTAAGGACTTCCATTGGAGGGCTCATCCACGAAAGTCTCTGCGAGGACTTCACACGCCAGCTCCCCTTAAATATAGCACCCCAAGACCTATTAAGATCACTTAAATCAACACTTTCATAGTCTTTTCTCTTGTGGACCCTCTCAGATACAGATCATACAATAGACTCAACAACATCCTCTACTGAATAATAGGTTTTTTTTTTTTTACTTTTCTTCATTATTATTCCCAATTGTAATCAATTATACTGAAAGAATTTTTGCTCTTTCTACTGTTTTACAAAAATGGTTTTTGGAGGTTTTTTCTTTTTACTTACCTGACACATATTTGTCTTCTTCCTCTTTTTATTTTAATCTTCAACCTTTTATGCAATATTTTATTTGAGATTTATTATTTTAATCTTCGACCTTTTATGCAATATGAATTTGTGGTGGTGTGATCATTCAATATTGAGCCATGATGTGAATCTTTGACTAATTTGTCCAACTAGTGTTGGCGGAAATTAACTTCGAAGACAGCCATAATGTGGATGTTCAACTACCTACTCATAGGCCTTCTCCAAATCGGTTAGAAACCACACATAAAATAGTTGCATTTACTCTTTATTTTAAAACTCAATAAATTCCATACAAAATTGACCCTTCTTCACCCATAGGTAAACACAAAATTGACTCTTCTTCACCCATAGGTAATCTCTCTCTCTCTCTCTCTCTCTCTCATATTGTGACACATATTCCGTACCCATTTTCAGGAAAACATAAGAAAGTATTTTTGGATAATGATGCTATTAACAAACACTGAGAAATATTAAAGTGATGGAATAAGTTCTTTAATGGAAAGCACTATGAATTTTTAATAGGGACATCTACTGGAAAAATCCCCTTAAATAGGGTAACCACAGTTGAGGACCCTAAACTTTTATAATGACAGCCAAGGACCTCCAGCACAAATCATCTCTTTTTTTTTTTTTTTTCCATTTTGCCCTTTCTTTGTTGATGTCAAAATAACCCTAATCCCAGATTAAGGTTATTTTATGTTGATGTTGACAAATCTTTTGTCTACGTTAACAAATTCTATATATAAATGCTTAACATGTGCTGTGCAAAGGGGTTATTTGATCGTGCTAACTGGGTATTTTTGTCGACGTCGACAAAAGTTTATGTTGATGTCAACAAATTTTCTGTCGACGTCAACAAATTCTATGTATTAATGTTTAACCTGTACAAGGGTCACTTGATTGTGCTAACTGGACATTTTTGCGATGTCAACAAAAGTTTATGTTGATGTTGACAAATGTTTCGTTGATGTCAACAAATATTACTTATGACATAATATGAGACTTTAGTTTCTTTCAATTTGGGTGAAGAGACCGATTCTTGGGAATAGGGAATATGTTTTTTTTTTTATAACATGAATAGGGAATATGGTTATGTTGACATCAACAAAGAAAGGGCAAAACGGGAAAAAAAAGAGATGATTTAGGTTGGAGGTTCTTGGCCGTCATTATAAAAGTTTAGGGTCATCAACTGTGGTTTTCCTATTTAAGGGAATTTTTCTGGTAGATGTCCCTTTTTAATATGTAGTTGTAACTGTAAGACCGCATTATAATATTATTATTCTTTTTTCCCTTTTTTTAATGATTCATAAATTTCCTTTCAGAGGGTTTTATTTATGTTTATCTGCCATTTTTTACAGGTTCTTATTGGGCCTTCTGATTGGGAAAATTACTCCTTGGGCAAAGATGGAGTAGAGAGATATCGATTGCATAACCTCCCGATAAGCTGTTCATGTCCAGGTCTCTATGAGCTTGGTATAGCTAAAGATGACAGTCACAATGATGAAGGCCGTAAGATTCGAGAGTTCCATCCTAATTGCGTTATTGTTGTTTACCTTGGACAAGCTGAGAATGTTAGAACGAGACTTCAGCACTATGGCCGGGTAGGTTCTCATTTGGACCATGGCAACTCAATTGAAAATGCAAGCTCATTTTTGCAAAGGAGACCTGGATTGTTTCGGGAAGTGTTCTCAAGGGGCTTTCCCATTGTGTTTAGATGGGTTCCGGTAAGTATAACTTGCTTCACCATTCAGGAAAAAAAAGAGTATAATTTGCTTGAAGATCCTTGTCAATTGGATTGAGTCTTGAACCTTGGAGAAACCAATGCTTTTTTATGTAGTGGATATTCGCTTCATTTTGCAATACATTAGGGGTGTCAGGTCGATTTGGGTTATCTAGAGGTTAAGGGTCAAACCAAATCTGTCCTGTGACCGAGTCGTATAGGACGAGGGTTGGTTTATGCCTAGTCATATGTGGTTGGATTATGGCGGTCAAATGTGGGTTGGATCAGATTTTGCCACCCTTAATCTCTATGTAATAAAATGAATTTGTTTGAGTGATTAACAAAATGCAAAATTTGAGATACATGTGAAATTGTATATTATTAAACTCTATTGCCAATTAATTGAATAAAACAATAGAATCATAATTTTTTTGTGTAAAATGATATTTGTAAATTATATTTCAAGTATATATATAACTTCGTCTTGTTACAAAAAATATGCATATTTGCACCAAAATAGTGTTATATATATATATTTTTTGTTGGAAAAATAGTGTTATAAAATGCATATTTATAGTTGTTAGTTGGCATCAAGAGGATCAGTAGAGAGTTACAAATGAGTAACCATTTAGATAAATCTTCTTTAAATTTTAGGTTTTTGGCTTTTTCTCTTTTAACTAGGGCCACAGGGATTATTCTGGCCCAAAGGGCTGGGACAACCTCCGTTATAAAAAAAAAAAAAAAAGTAGAGGAAATGGAATTAATTCACTAGTCATGATAAATCCATGGTATAGTTGAGTTTTATTAATAAAAAAAAGTCTAGTTGGATGTAGGTTGCACTTAGGTCAAAATGGGGCCTCAGTGCTAGTTGCTTATGGTCCGAGTCCTGTTGTAAGTTGTAAGGATTAAAATAATGGTTGCAGTGGTGTAAATACTACGTAGCGGTGTGAATAAAAAAGGTGGTAAAAAAAAATCAGAAAAAAAATCTAGAATATTGGAAAATGTTTGAAGATTTTTTTAGGGGGGCTATCCACGGATACATAGAACCACCCACTAGCCCTATGTATCGGATAAGGCCTTAAGGGATTCGAAGGCAGGACCTCCAGGTTAAAATTGGACTTCCTAACCACACGAACATTTTAAGTGTGGGTTCAATGTACTTTTGTTGATAGTTGAGAAAAGAATACTTCTACTAATATCCAAGGGGGTGCCTACCAAGATATACCTAGAGGAGAGCCCTTGAGAGGAACTTTATATATCCGCTTCAATTTTGTGAGATCTTGTGTATTTTTGGTGTTCTTTTAAGCATGGAAGTGTAGAAGTCTAGAAGAGTTGCCTGGATATGTTGTTTGGATAGAGAATAGAAGGAAAAAAAAAAAAACCCTACTATGTGCTTTAAAAAATGATGGAAAGTAGCGTCCAGTCTTATTGCATAGCGGTTTGTAGCGGCCTTAGAGTTGCCCATAGCAGCCACTATGGATGAGAGTAGTGCTAAATTGCATTAAACGTACCCATTTTCACCACTGCGCCCGATATGATCCATGAGAAATTCTAAGTTGGAATTGTTTCTAGTAGAGGATTATCTAGTAATTTTGGTATGAAGATCGTGCATGTATAATAGTGTAATGAATCAATTAATGATAACAAGGAGCCGGGCTATTGAATACCAGACACATGATGCTGGGAGACTTGGAGTCTTATTCCTTTTCTGATAAACTGCAAGTGCTTAGGTAGTTTTCTAGGTCTAAGAGTAAACCAAACCAAACCAAACCAAGCCTTTTCCCACTAGGTGGGGTCTGCTATATGGATTTGACGACGCCAATCAAATCTGTTTAGGGCCATGTCATCCGTTAGATCCATGTAGGCAAGGTCATGTTTAATAGTTTCTTTCCAACTTCTCTTGGGTCTCCCTCTCCCTCTCCTCTTGGCAATCTCCATGCTTTACACCTTTTAACAGGTGCCTCCTGTTGGACGCCTTCTAACATAGCCGAACCATCTCAGTCGATTTTCTCTCATTTTATCTCCAATCGGTGCTATTCCTACTTTGTCCCTAATCTCCTCATTCCTAATCCTATCTCTCCTTGTGATCCCGCACATCCATCTTAGCATTCTCATCTCCGCAACTTCCATCTTCTTGACATGATTATGCTTTACAGCCCAACACTCTGATCCATATAACAATGCTGGTCGTACCGCCACCTTATAATACTTTCCTTTAACCTTGAGGGGGACTTTCCGATCACACAAGACCCCCGAATCACTCCTCCATTTGTTCCACCCGGCTTAAATCCTGTGACTTATATCAGTATCAATCCCTCCATCCTGTTGCACCATAGATCCAAGGTACCTAAAGTATTCTTTCTCTACAATCTTTTGTGTGTCCAAACTTACTTTTATGTTACCAGGTGTCCTACTTTGACTAAACTTGCATTCCATATATTCCGTTTTGCATTGACTTAGCTTAAACCCTTTTGTCTCTAATGTTTTCTGACACAATTCTAGTTTAGCATTCACTACTTCTCTCGTTCACTCCTTCTCTCGTCTCATCCACTAAAACAATGTCATCTGCAAATAGCATACACCATGGCACCTCATCTTGGATATGTCTTGTAATCTCATCCATAACTAGGGCAAACAAGTACGGGCTTAACGCTGAGCCTTGGTGTAGACCTATCGTGATAAGAAACTCCTTAGTTTCGCCGCCAGTCGTCCTTATAGATGTCACGACTCTATCATACATATCATTTATCGCCTCAATATATGCGACACACACTCTAGTCTAAGAGTAAAAAAAAAAAAACCAAACGATCTAGTCTGTGTTTTTTTTTTTTTATCATGTGAGTTGAATTACTATTATCTAAGTTTTTAGCAAATCATATTTAGGCATTTAATAGTTGCTAGATTTTCTCCATGATTTTCTGTGATAAGTTCACCATTGCTAAATCATGAGTATGTCTCAATATCTCATAGCTAGTTTTAAGATCAATCCCAAGCATTTACTCTATCACGTGCTTATAGAAAAATGTTTCCACTGGATGTGTAATGTAAATATATTTATAATCATAGATTATATCAACCTTTCCTTTCTTTTTTGCCTGTATAAATTTCTCCATCTGTTGTGTATTTGCGGGCAAGATGCACAATTATTTTAATTTTTTTAATATCATCATCATCATCATCATCATCATCATCAACTACAACAAAGCCTCGCCCCAACCATGTTGGTGTCAACTACAAGAATTTTGTTTTTCCATTCCAATCTATCGTGGGCCAAGTCCTCAGTCCTCACTCTTCCCTTTTGTCAAATTTAATATGCATAATTAATTGTATCTTCTGTGTTTACCATTTATATAGATGCAAGACAAAAAAGAAGCTGAGAAGACAGAAGCTCAACTGCTGAGATACTTTGATTATGCATGGAACAAAGGTGGAAATGGTGCCCGTCGCCAAGACGAGATACTCCCGAAACTAGATAAAATTGCTTCAGGCACTCTACATTCTGACCTTTTGGCCAAGTTGCCCCACTTGCATTGGCGTCTCTTCGGTGGAAAACATGAAGGGGTCAGGATCAATGCAACTGTGCTATCAAACGAAACCGAAACTTCTAGTGATCTGAAACACAATCTCGCTTGGCTGCCTTTTAAATTTAGCAAAAACCGGCCTCATGCAGTTTCAGTAACGGGTGTGGGTTATGAAGATCATGGTATATGTGGAGTGTCCTTGGGTGATGGGTCTGTTTGCAGAAACAGGCCCATTGAAGGAAGAAAGAGGTGTGGTGAGCACAAAGGAAAGAGGATTAATGGGTCAATCTCTGAATATGTGATATCTAGAGAAGGAATTACAAAAGAAGGAAAATCAGGTCCTTGCGCTCAGGGGAAAGTTATTGTTAATGAAGATTCCAATATATGTGGAGTGCCCTTATGTGATGGATCTGTTTGTGCCAGCAGACCCATTGAAGGAAGAAAGAGGTGTGATGAGCACAAAGGAAAGAGGATTAATGGTTCAATCTCTACATATGTGATATCTAGAGAAGGAATTACAAAAGAAGGAGAAGCAGGTCCTTGCGCTCAGGGAAAAGGTATTGTTAATGAAGATTACAATATATGTGGAGTGCCCTTAAGTGATGGGTCTGTTTGCACCAGCAGACCCATTGAAGGAAGAAAGAGGTGTGGTGAGCACAAAGGAAAGAGGATTAATGGGTCAATCTCTACATATGTGACATCTAGAGAAGGAATTACAAAAGAAGCTTCTGCTTGGCGAAAAGGTCATGTTAATGAAGATTATAATATATGTGGAGTGCCCTTATGTGATGGGTCTGTTTGCAGAAGCAGACCCATTGAAGGAAGAAAGAGGTGTGGAGAGCATAAAGGACAAAGGAAAACCAGGTGATTCTATTCCAGTGAGGTGTTATTAGACCCATCAAAGGGAGAAAGAGGTGTGATGAGCACAGAGGAAAGAGAATGAATGGGTGAGTGCTCTTGAATAGTTGATGAGAGGACATCAAGCATTTTTATGGGTTAGCTTAGAACATGGATCTATTTGTATGGAGCTCCCAGTGCATGGACGGAAGAGATGTGAACTGCATAGAGGAAGGAGACCATTGGGTGGGTAGGGCAACCCCCCTTATAAGAGTTTGTGTGCTTGAACTGTATTTGTTTGGATTTGAGTTTGCTTTACTCTTAATGCAAATTTGTACCAAATTTAATATAAAAAGGGTCGTCTGGGTGTGGAGAAAACAAGTGGAGAAAATAAGTAGAGAAAACTTTCAATCTCAACCGCAGACCGTTTTCTCCCTCCATTTCTCCATGATATCACCTCATCCATACAGGCCCTCGGGGCCCTCTGGTTCAATGCTTTTGTATGGAAGGGGCTCGAAGTGAAGGATCTTAAGGTAAAGATCCAGGTGGGGACATTTAAGGTAAAAATTGCCTACCCATCACTGAATTAAATTGAATCTATCTGAGTTCCATCTGCATCTCTACTGTAAGATCCTTTGAATTCCTAGGCATTCAGTATGAAGTAGGCAGATGGGCCCTTAAGATATGATTTGAGATGGATGCTGAATTAGGAGTGTGTATTCTCAAGGTCTTTTATGGTCAATGTAAGTTGTATTCATATTCATATAACTGATGAGGGAGTGTGCAATTTGTTTTATTTGAATATATTGTACGTGCAAGGTTGGTGATCTTAGGTTGGGCCTAGCCCACAGTATTTGGATGGATCTTATTGTAAAAATCTAGTTGATTGAGCTCAAAGTCATATTTTAGGCTGAGCTGAGCATGAAATGCTTACGGAAGTTTGTGAATAATTATTGGTGTTTGGTTGTGGCAGGAGTGAAAAATGGGGATTCCATAACAGATGATGAAACTAATGCAACCAAAAGGAGGGGGGAAACAATTCTTTTTCCACCCTCAATTTTCCTACATAAAAAAATCGGTGCCTTATTATTATTAGTAAAATCGGTGACTGTTTGGATGTGAGGGAAACGGTGGAGAAGTGATGGGAGGAGAATCTGTTAAGTGAAATTACAGCGTGGGCTTGTTTGCTTGCTTTAAAATACACTAGCACAAAGACACAGACACGTGCTGATTACGGGTATGCATGAAGAAGTAGGATTCTGTGTATGGTAAAAATAGGGGAGATGAGAGTCCATAACTGGGGTAAGTGGAGGGAGAGTAGGTCAGTAGTTATAAAAATTAAAAATAACTTTCAGTCAAAATTAAAGCCAAAACCTCTTAGCTTAATATATTATAATAAAAATTAAATTACCAGGGTGATGGTTGAGTATTCATTTTCCATCTTTTGAATTTATTTTCTAAAAGTAAAGCTGATTTGATTTTATTTCTCAAAAGGAAAAGTTATTGGATGCTCAATTTAGGAAATTCACCTTTCATCTTACTTTTAACTACTTATAGAATTCATTATGTATTCAATTTCTACATAATTTTGATGCAAATAAATAGGCCCCGTGTGATCATTAGAGCCTGTTCGTTTGATGGAATTTAGAGAATTTCTGTCGTGGGGAATTATATATTCTCTAAATACTGTCCCCTGTAGGATTCACAATGCCTTGATTTTGAACTCAATTCTACTCATTTAATTTGGAGTCTCTGCTTTAGTAGAAGCCTTTCGCTTGAGACTCTACTCTGATGTGCATGCTTTGGAAATTTTATGAAGATCCCCCAGGACACCCACTAATTTTCAAAAGGTGAAGGCATTAATTAGGTTGGTTGGTGCTCATTTACATTAATCACTCGCCCTAGATTAATCACTCGCCCTAATCACTGATTAAAAGAACATTCTTAACGGTTATGTACACTTCTGTCATAATAACTGGTCATAGGAAAAATGCAGGTTGAAATATCTTATCATTTCATTTGCTAATAGAAGGATATAATAACCATGTTCAAAAGGAAAACGTGGTTAGCAATAATCTTATAAGCATATGAAAGACAGTTGGGGCTTTGTTTAAGACTAATAAGAATCTAAACTCTTCAAATCTAGCTTTAACATAATAAGTAGAGAGTGTTACCATGGTTTGATTAACTACTGAAGCCTTTTTAATTTGTATTACCATAAAGCCTGTCATGCACGGGTTAAGACTGTTCAAATTGAATCATAGATTAAAACTAATATTTAAATTAAACATTAATTAACAAAAAGCTTATGAATTAATTGAATTGTAAATCCATTTGTGTAATCATCATAATATAAATTTATAAAATGTTCTTCAACTGCCAATAAAACCAAATCTTAAGGTGGGCCCACCTAAATAATAGCATACTCACATGACACCCATTAGATCCAAATGTTCTATACAAGGGTGGATGGGTTGGATGTAATGGGTCCCATGCATATGGGGACAAAGGATTGATTGGGTTTATGGTGTATTCAGATAGGATGTACATGATTTTCATTAATTGGCCCTCAAACACGTAAGTTGAGATTGTGAAAAATAACTCTTTGCTTCTGATGTGGCTTAAGGAGTAGAGACACAAGTATAGCTTTAAGGTATAAATGTGATACCAAAATCCCTAAGCTTGGTGCCAATACACTCTTGGTTGATGGTGTTGGCACTTTAGTATCACTCGTATGGAATCGATTCTTAGATCTTTTAAGTTAAATGTTTCACTCGTGACCATAACCCTATGTCAGCCAAAAAAATAAAATAAAAATTCCCAAGCTTGTAATGAGGTTAAGGCACTCCTTCCTTGCTTGAACCAGTTACACGTTCCATTGATAGTATTATTTTCCTCGCCCATTGCTCTTGAAGGAAAATGGATTTTTAGGATCTTTTCAGAGATGGGCCTCTCTCAAAGAGGTTAAGAGTGGAGATCAATAATAGAACCCCATCAGGATAATCTCATATGAAATGAGATCAACATTAGAACTCGTCAGGATAATCTCATCTGAAATTGAGTATTAGGAACTTGATTCGATGGATGTTCACCCTCGGCCCTTAACTACTGGCTTTGTTGTTCCTTAAATTTACCATCAACTATTATTTATTGAAAAAAAAATCAAAAGATTGTTCATCATGAGCAATGGGCCAAATGGGGAAGATCTGACCAAGTTTGGGATATGAAATCTTATTGGTTTACAGTTGTTTCGTTGCTTCCATGGCCGACAATAAATACATTAACTAGTATAAGTGTAGTAGAAATCTAGTTTAAAAAAAATCACAATTTATGTGTATATACAATTTACTAGATAGCGATTAGATCAGTTATTACCTATGGAATAAAATGCTAGCTAATTGAAAAATAACACAAAATGAGTGTAAAAGAAATGCGAATGTTGAAATGGATGTATAGTAAAACTAAAATAGAATGAGAAATGAATGCTTTGGCGAGCATTTAAGGGTATTATTAATAGGTGATCATAAATCAAGAGAAACTCATTTCATTGAAGATAGTTTGAACATGTCCAATATAGACAGGCAAATAGCAATGCCGTTGTTTAGAATAAGTTTTTAATATAGTTTTGATGGCACACAAAGGAAAATGGGTAGAACGAAGAGGACCTGAATGGAAGTAATAATTATAGATGTGAAGAAATATAACTTATTTGAGGGCTTAGCACATGATAGGTTCTTAATAGAGGAGCACAATTCATATAGCGAGTGGTGGACCTAGGGTTTTTGTTTGAGGGGACGAATTCAAACGAGTAGATAAGGTTTTGGGGGCAAATCCAAAATTCTCTAGTAGGTTTTGGGCCGGACAAATAATTTTTCATGTGGGTTTTTGAAAGTGACCCAGGATCTCCAAGTGAGATTTGGAAGCGGACCGAGGTCTCACGGGGGTGACCGCTCTCAAATCCATCTATTAAGTCCGTCCCTGTGTATAGCTAGCCCACCATAATTGAAACAAAGGTTTAATGATGATATATATATATATATATATATATATAAAATACATATACCATAACAATAACTGTTAAAAGGTAACTAAAGAGTTGAATCTAAACAAACTATTTTCTTGATTCTTTCACATATCAGTTTTCTTCAAATTTATTAGGTTATATGCTCCTATATTTATCTAGACCTTTGGGCAGATTGGGGCCTCCTCAAATCCCGCAACCCTGCAGTCCTTATAAAAAAATAAATAGGGTCATGTGATTCTGCCAAATCTGGCAAGTTGGTGCACTAGTGGGTACCTTTGACCTTTGTGTTGCGACGTCCTGACCTTCCAATCATGAGAAGGCTAAGTAATTGAGACCACATATTCTTATTCAATAGGTTTCTATATATAGATTTCTCTTCTCCTTTCCTTTTTGATACATGTAGTGTGTAGGTCCAAGTTCCAACTATCAAATTAGACTTTTTCAATTATCAAACATATCAAACATTTTGTTAGGTAATATTTTATGTTTATAAGTAAGATATTTTATTACTCTTACTTCATATAATAATACTGTTGACATGTAATTTTATGTTTATAAGTAAGATATTTTATTACTCTTACTTCATATAATAATACTGTTGACATGTATTAGATATGATATGGTATCAACTGAGGAATCAAACCAAGTTGGCTCTGGAAACTTCAAATATTTTTTTTATAGCTTGTGTAATTTTAAATATTTACTATTAGAGAGCTAAATAATTGAATTTTCTTCATTCAAGAAACTACAAATATATTTTATGCAATTAGATTCTTTATTATTTACTTAAGTTGATAAGGAAGAAAGAACGGCTCCTTATCCGAGGTAATGAACGTCAATTATTATCTGATTGTTCGGGTTTGAACATCCGATTACATCACTTTTTTCCACTTGTACGGGCATCTTCCCACTTGATAACCTCTTAGATGGGGTTAAAAAAAGAAAAAAGTGGATATGAAAGAAATTATAAAAATGGCATGGTATCAAAATGATTTAGGGTGACAGAGGGTATCTACATGTTGAAGTCCTATTCGACTTGTTTTTGAAACGAGACAGGTAACTTCAACTTGCACACAGGACAGGTCAACCAACCCGAACCGCATGACCTGCACAACCAATGCACATCTATGTTGCCTACCTCACTGTCGATCGTCCCAATGAAGTCTCATTGACAGGGTAATCCTAACTGTGCAACATTTGACAGGCTAGAGAATCCACATCTTGTATGGTCCTAGCATTAGCAGATGAATGAGTGTGATCCACTTTATTGTAACTTCTCATCCATGGTTGGTCCCACCAGCTGAAGGAGTATGATCACTAAAATATGGGTCCCACATCTTGGGTCTGCTTGAATCTTGCAAAGGGAGGAAAGATCACGCACAGTGTTTGTTAGACTAGTCACATGATTCATAAATTTACACCTTGCCTTTTCGATGGAAGTAACAGCACTCCCTTGAAAGGTCCCTGTCAGCTTCTCTTTGTTGACTGGAGCATTGCGTAATCATTTGATCAGCATGACCCACTACATCTTCAAACAATACTTGGAGGAGATTGATCATGAAGAAAATGGCCACTAATGCATGATTCACTTCTCAAGATTAAATGGTTAAGATGATTGTCATACTACTAAGATCATTGATAGTATTGATCTCTCTCTAGATACTTTTTCCAATTTCTTAGTCTCACTGAAATGAATTGGAAGTACACGAAAAAATAAGGATGGGTAAGAAAGGTGTGGCCCATGACCAGACATGGCATGGAGGTTGCCACAATCTACACTTATCTTACGGTTTGTCCCTTCCTATTCTATAATGGACATCTTCCTTGGAGAAAATCAAGAGCATGCTAATGGCAATCCGTAGTTCTTACTATCTCCTTAAACTAATGAGCAGAAAATGACCAATGACATAAACAAAGTCTAAACCACCCTTACCCAAGATACAAAGCCATCCCTAACCTAAATATTGCTTAAGATTGAATTAATATTCATTTTGTTGAATCGAAGTCATGATCTAAATTATATCCCATGTTTATGCAAAAAAAAGAAAAAATCACATGGATGTAATCTTTAATTTCATATTATAGTGCTTAAGATCAGTAAATACCATTTCATTTTTATATGCTACATATAACTTTTTTTTTTCTTGTTTGATGCCAACGCTCTTAAATTTTTTTGAGACTTGTGGAAAGGTTAAATGATGGGTGACACTCAAGCAGGACCAAGAAGAGGAGAAATGAACACAATGATCATACTCATTTGCTTCCAAAAAGAAAGGATCTAGTGATGGATCATCAAACTTAAATTGCTATTGTAGATTTGAACTCATTCACTCTACTCATGTACACATGTTCTTAAACAGCTGAGCTGCAGTTAGGGACAACGGATCATTAAACTTGATTTAGTCAAATAAAATATAAATAATTAAAATCGTTGAATCAGACATTGAAAATCAACTAATATTGATTCATTAATGAGTGTCACTAATTAATTAATTTATACCATCAATCTTACACAATAATTCCTTATCATTAACTTCAACCATGCATAGTTGCCGTTTTTGAACTACTTAGCCTCCTCTTCTGTATTCCCAACCTCCCCATCTTTTTCTATTATTTTCAGCTGCTCTCTTCTTAATTTTCTAACTTCAGTACGGATTCCTCTAATTTGCTTTTCTTAAGAAAATGACTTAAGATGATATTGAAGCTGCTTGTCATAAATAAGAGCTTTAAAACAAGGGCATATCAGTCACCAAATAAAAACAGCACGTCGACACATAAATAAACTTCCATAGTCTCCATGGTTGTCACAACCACCACATATGCAACAAAAACAAACTCCCTTTCTACCTTTGCTTCTCCTTCCAAACTTTGCAATTTTGCATGCTCTCTCTCTCTCTCTCTCTCTCTCTCTCTCTCTCTCTCTCTCTCTCATATTATGGAGCCCAACCATGACCAGAGTCCCCCACTAGGCCTCACCCAAGAAGAATTTGCGGAGCTAGAATCAATCATTCACACTTACCACACATTCGAGGGCGCCCCAGATACATGCACATCGCTGATCAAGCAGAAGATTGATGGCCCACTTGAGGCTGTGTGGCCCTTGGTGAGGAACTTCAAGAGCCCACAAAGGTACAAGCATTTCATCAAGAGCTGTTCCATGAGGAGGGGAGATGGGGGTGTGGGGAGCATAAGGGACGTGACTGTGGTTTCAGGCCTTCCTGCATCAACGAGCACTGAAAGATTGGAGATTTTGGATGATGAGAAGCATATAGTGAGTTTCAGTGTGGTGGGTGGTGAGCACAGGCTAAAGAACTATAGGTCTGTGACCTCGGTGAATGAGTTCAGCAGCAAGGAAGGGAAGGTGTACACTATGGTGCTGGAGTCCTATGTTGTGGACATACCTGACGGCAATACAGGAGTAGATACAAAGATGTTTACGGACACAGTGGTAAAATTGAACCTTCAAAAGCTGGCTGATGTGGTAATGGCTTCTCTACAAGGACATGATGCCTAGACAGCATGATCATGATGATCATAATGTTTAATGGCACAAGGCGTCAAGGCGACAGTGATGATGATAAATGGCGATGAATGGCTGATAACAGTGATGTGCTATTTGCGTTTTCTCAAATTTGATTGGCTTGTGAATTGAAGATGAACAGAGGTTAATAGGCCTTTAATTTGGAGTGTTTTGTTTTTACTAGCCTAATTAGGATATAGTGGGTGGGTTTTACTGTTATACTATTGATTATAAAATCTTAATTCGAGCATCTCTCTTGACTCATTTGGCCTTTTTTTGTGATAGTTTTTTCTGGGTCATCTTCTTTCCTGTTTCTCAAAATTTTCTTATCAAAGAGAGATTTTGTGGAACTAGAGGTACTTCATTTTGAGGTCTCTTCTCCTCAATAGCCCCTTTACACTGGTTGATTACAGCTCCGGAATGGGTTGATTAGAATCAATAATGATATGATAGATTTAGTAATCCCAATCACCCTATTTATTACTAATGATGATACAATTTTACTCAAATAAAATAAAAAAAATCACTAATCATATGGCTACTATCGATGTAGTGTGCCCGCGGTCCTCTCATTGTTATAGTAGTGTGCATGACTATCACCAATGATTATGTGATTCGTACAATACCTTTTTCTTTCTCTTCTTTTTTGCTTTTGGTAAATACTCCCGCTCCCATATACTCCACTCCAACGGAGTTACAATCTGGAATCAAATCCCTGATTGTTTACTTAAGAGTGGGAGATGGCTCATCACTCACCAATCAGTGGATTGGTTCCTGTCCATTTTTTATTCATGCTGGGTTCACTTGCAATTTAAAAAAAGTTGGGAACTTTTGTGAACCGTATTCTCTTCCTTACAAAAGTTTACTTTATCTAGAAGAGTGTCTCATCTCTTTTTATCATGTTGTGCAACTTTGTTAATGTATTGTTGGGACAGTGGACTACCACAAACTCCACATTGATATGATATTGTTCACTTTGGGTCTAAGCCGCCTAACCCCTCATGGATTTATTCTTGGGTTCTACTCTTGGATTCTACCCAGAAGGCCTCATACCAATGGAGTACTTAGTCCAACTTATATGTCCATTATCTTTCTCAATTCTAGTCGATGTGGGACTTTTTGCACATCCCCAACATGTACGAAGCAAAGATAAGAGATCAATGTCAGTCTATGAAGGATTGGCGGATATTAAAAGGTCTTGCTTCTTAGATCGACATCAACCTGGCCCTGTTTCAACGGTAGTGTGAGAAGCTGACGTTGGGAAACATGAGACATGTGAGTTCACTTAAGACACATGTGAGCAGAATCTGCATCTTTGGGTTCTCTTTTTGAATCTACCACAAGCTCGATCAGATCAGCTCCTTCATCGATTGCTGAGGTATTGCTGACATTGGAAGCAGACCCGCCACTCAAACCGTCTGTTGGGTTGGGATCTTTTATTCCAGGGTTGACTGGATTAGTCCATTGAATTAGCCTCGATCGATTTTGGGTTAGGTATATTTGGTAATTGTATCTTCCTCGGGAAGAGGAAGTTAAAGGTACGATGAAATCCGAACCACGTAAATCTCTCATGCAATTTTCCTCTGTGAGTTTGCCTCAAGTGGTTTAATTATTGATTATAGGTTATCAGCTTCCAAGACAACATTGTTTGTTACTTACCAAAATAAAAGAAGACAGCATTGTTTGTTTCATATAATTAAATTCCTAGTTATTCTAAGACTTATATTTTTAATAGTGATTAAAATTGAAGAATGAAACTAAATATTAAAAAACAACAATCAAATAATCTCCCTTTTAATGGAAGATAAATTGAGCATAGATAGGGCCAAATTCCTTATAAATCAAATCCTAAGAAAGTCAAGGCCGCATCAGCTTCTCCACTTTATATCCATCATTCCTCACCTCTTTAATAATGCTTTATTGTAGCCCTTTTGACCATGAAATCGTATTATTTAATTCCATATAAACGAACGGGTCCTTAGATCAACAAGCATTAGATTTAACAGATCCAGCAAAAGCTTCAATTTTTTAGACTTCTTGATTCGTTTAAATGTAGATATTTTCGTACTCCTTTTTTCTTTCATTTTGTTATTTTTGGTGTTGTGGATGAAGATGGAATTCTGGAGATGATGGTGTGCTTTCATATTCTTTCTTTGATTTATTTTTTAGTTGGTGTTTGGATGAAGTTGTAATTCTGAAAATGGTGGTGTTAAGAGAAAAAGCTCAAGTAGTTTTTTTTTGGCTAAGTTGGGCTACTGGTCAACAGTGTCACTTTAAACTTGAAGGCCCAAGAATTGATCTTTGGACATGTATTTGAAATTAAGATGCCAACACCACTCAATCACACATGTGTTAGTGAATGTTCAAGTAGTTAACAGTGAGATAAGAATATATATAAATATATGATCAATTAATTCCTACTTTCTTCTTGTCCTGGAAGAGTTTAACCAAAAGTTTATGACAGATACTATGAATCAATTGAGGGATTTCCAAGTTTTATTTTAGTTTTTCACTTTAATAAAGATTTCAGCCCAAGCACCCTCATTTCCTACATCATGTTCCAAACCAGCTGATTTATAGGAAGGGACATTTTTGTGTTTGATTTATGTAACTTGTTTTGTTATCTTTTGTATGAACCTTAATGCTTAATTGAGTCCCAAGGTTTAGCGGAAAAAAATAAAAAAAGAAAGAAAAGAAAAAAAATATTTTTTTTCATGTTTCAAAAATCAGGTTGTTAGAATTAAAAAAAAGAAAGAAAAGAATTAGTTTAGATTTCTATTTTTCCATCTCTATTAAAATCCATGATCAGATGGTTATGCTTTTTTAGAGAACTGGTGCAATGGGGCCATAACTATAGAATCTATTAGATCTACCTGCAGTCCTCAATTAATATCACCTGTACAAGGCATGCTCAACCCATGAACTGAATCGGAGTAAGTCGAATAGATGGATTTGTAATGTAAATTGTGATGCCCTATCTACAATACATGAGAATCAATTGTGACTGTGAGATGGGGCCATATCATTTGACTTTGATGAATGTAATGAAGTATGTGGACGCCTTGTAGTGGGCTCAACACCACTATGAACAATTTTTATAACTTCTGTAGTGTAAGCACAACCGTTATTTTCCAATGCAGCAATATGTTACACCAAACACCAACACATTAGAATCATTTAAGGAATCCGTTACTGCACGAAACAACAACTCTGAAGAATTCAGACTTATTTCCTTTTCTGCACCAAACGCTAGAAGAAGGAAAAAAAAAAAAAACAACAGATTACTGTTTCCATGGTTTTCAAGAGCCATAGAAAATGAGGCTCCAAGGATTCCATTTAATGCTGGATTCCACTTTCCGCACAAACGAGGCCTAATCCTATTCTGCAAGTCTTCCAGTTCCATGGCCATCTCCCGCGTTAGCGCACCCCCAGTTTTTTTTCTTTTGAAAGACAGAGAAGCAGCTACAGTTTATAACACCACATTTTGGAAGCCAACGTTAGTCCATACAGCTCCAGGAAACAGCATTCAATAGCATTTAGAATTTTGAGATGATGCTCCAGCAGTGTAGCTAGCAACTCATGTCATCGGTTTTTGGTTGTTTTGGGGCAGTTAATCTTTTGGGTTTTGGGGTTGTTATGCTGTAAGAACCTCTTCTATGTTTCCGTTCCTGTTTTAGTAATGAAGTCCCTTCCTTCGAAAAGAAAAAAATGAGAAGAAAAAAAAAAAGTCAAAGCCACCATCACATTTCCCAAACAGATCAAGCCAGATTTTACTCGACCAAATTTCCATTGAAATCATCGATTCCAAATTCCCAATGTTAGCCAGTGTTTGGAAGGTATAATAGGGAAAAGAAGCATGGTAGACATTTTAGATACGATATGAGAGATAAAATGAAATTACAGGGATCAATCTCGTTTCAGAAACACAAAATGACTAGTTATGTACTAAAGGATGTAAAGCAATTTTCTTCAGATTACTAAATTTCTAATCTAGCTATAAGAACAATGAGGATATGATTAGGGGCCTTATCAGTGTACACCAAGCAATTACAATCGCCAAGATATCTATATTTCATCCATTTTCCTTAAGGTTTAAGATCAGATCACGTCTATAAGTTGACATACTATGCAAAATCATATAATTATTCACCATTCAATCATTGATTCATTGTCTATGTGGGACATATAGTATGCGAGTTAAATAAGTTCCATCATATTTCCACATACTCTCCTTGCATGTTAATACTGTTCCATGAACCATGGGAATATTGGTTGTATGTTTTATCACAACCTACTTGGTCCAAATCACACAGCCTAAAATAGATGACTAAAGCATTAATACAGAGAGAGAAGAATTTGCTAAAATCAGATGTTTACCAAGGCAATTCAATCTAACTGCATAGTAGTACAGGCAAAAGTCTTTGTTTAATTAAAGAGTATTTCAATCTCCACAACATACCATTTACATGAGGTTGGTGTCACTGGATGAATGTAATAGATCGTCTGCTTTGGAAACTGATCTTCATAAAGAAATTATTAATTTTATGGTCATGGAAAAAGATCATCTTAATGATTCCTTCTTCAATTTGACATGGTTATATCAGTTGAACTTTCAAAAAGATAAGCGACACTGCTTGTTTTTCAACCTAGGCAGACGATTATTTAGCACAAAAAAAAAGAATAAAGAAAAATGGGCTGTTGCTCTTCCTCCACTTGTTCACCGTTAGATTAGAAATATTGACATCCCTAGCTGATATTGTGAATTTCACATACGCTCCAATTCTTCAGAACAAGATTGCATCGTGCCAACGGGATGTTCTCGTGTTCCAATGGGATAAGAGCATGGAAAATATGTTTGGTAAGTATAATTACCGTATTCAAATATTGGTTTAGCTGGATCAATCCATAAAAAGATATTTTATTAATATTTAAAATGAATTTATGAATAATTATAATTGATTTAAACTCAACAATATTACTAAATATGATTTTTGTTTCTTAGAACAAAACTGTTATGATGTTACCAAACAAGTTTTACATAGAATAGTCTCGGCACAACCCGGTCTTAGTACAACCAGATCTCATAATAGAATCGGGAACAACACTGGAACAATGCCAAACAGCCCTAAATGTTTATTGAAAGGGCTTATTGAAACAGTTTTTAAAGTACAACAAAACTTTAAATGTCAAATTATATAGTCTGACCATTCTGAGATGAAAGATGTATGATCCATTGACTCCCCTGGCACATCCTCATGCCTTGATGGTTTCTCCTTCCCTCCCACAAGTCTTGCTGGGTTCCCCACTGCCGTTGTCCTTGGTGGCACATCGATCAACACCACCGAACCTGCTCCAATCTTTGCACCTTCCCCAATCCTCACATTCCCAAGAATTGTAGCTCCAGCCCCAATCAAGACACCGTCTCCAATCTTTGGGTGCCGATCTCCACCCATCTTCCCAGTCCCTCCCAATGTTACATGATGCAGAATAGAAACATTATTCCCGATGACAGCAGTCTCTCCCACAACAACACCCGTCGCGTGGTCAAAAAGGATCCCCTTTCCTATCTTTGCAGCAGGATGGATGTCTACAGCAAAGACATCAGAAATACGAGAGTGAAGGGCAAGGGCAAGAGGGTCGACGAGCCTCGGTCCAAAGCTTGTGGGCAACACGATGCGCCTGGCAAGCAAGGAAACCCTTGTAATTGAGAAGGCAATGGGAGTAGGAAATGCAGGCAGGGTCACGGAGGCGAGCAGCACGGAGGTCAGCGACAACAGCAGAACGGAGAGATGCATCTGAAGAGAAAGAATGGAGGAAAAGATCATAGAGGAGGGTGGAGAGAAGAGTGGAGGAGCACAGCTTGTTGCCGAGATGGAATGAGAGGGAGCGCTCCAGAGATGAATGAGAGAGGATGGTCGAGTAGAGGTAGCTGGCTAAGGCTGGTTCGGACTCAGCATCACCATGGGCTTCAGCTTTGATTTGGGACCATAACCAAGAGGACTCATTTTCATCAGATTCAATTGATGATAGTGTAGGATGAGAAGGGGGTGAAGTTGAAGGGTAAGAGAGGAGCTCTCCAGCTGGCATTGTTGATTCTGTTGGCCTCTACACACAAGGGGGATTGAGTATGAGTGGGGATACTGGTATTTCTGCTAGCTTTTCAATAGGAAAAGTGTGTTTGCTTGCTGTATGTTAAAAAAAATATATGCTTGAAAAATAAAAGTGCTACTGCAGTACTGCCAACTGCATTTGTGGGATGAAACTCTTCTCCAACATCTTAAAAAAGAGATTGGAGAATTTAAGTGACTCGGCATTGACAAAATGCAAAGATAGATTAAAAATAAATAAACAATAAAGAAAGAGTATCATTCATAAAAAGAAGAGAAGAAAAAAAAAATAAAGAAAGCGTCCAGAGTAAAACTAGAAATCATAAAAATGAAGAAATGGTGCTTACAAGTAAGAAACAGTAGGAGGGCAAGATAGAAACAAACTTCACCTCTGCCATCTTTTTGCCCCTTTCTTTTTCCCTTATGGGAGAGGTAATTCTAAAGTTTTGAAGGCTTCACCTCTACCATCGTCCTTAATTATCTGCCTTGCTCGGTGGATAGGTAAATACAGTCCATTATAATTGAGTATCAAATTTATAATACAAAAGAGAAGAAAGATTGCACATGACCTGACACGTTTAGATTGTTTTAAAAAGAAAAAATAAGTGATATTTCCAGTTTTTTATTAGTTTTTATTTTGGGTCAGCATTTAATAGTACATCTAGGAACAGTGAACATTTTTTTTATTGGCACACCATTAAGTTCTTGTAGAAAAGACTAAACATCATAGATTTTTTTTGTTTTTCTGGGGGGATGTAGAATCTTGTCACGCAGGCTAACCTTCAGGGTTTTTTAAGAGTCTCAGGGATTTTTATAGGTGTCTATCTTTCCCCAGGATGAATTTATGACTTGATATAAATTAAAGAAGTTACATAGAAAAGAAAAAAGGCTAACAGGATAATGGAACAATTATGTACATAGTAAATGCCCTCTATAAGGCAGTGAGTAGTTGATTTTTGCATTATCTTCTTTCTTTCTCTCTCTTTTCCCTTTTAGATTTTTAATTACGGATCATCATCATTTTTTTTTTTTTTTTTGGGGCTCTGGTAAATACACACACACACACACACACACACACACACACACACACACACACACACACACACACTTCCTTCTTTCTTTCTATTTTCCCCTTTTAGATTTTTAATTGTGGATAATCATAAAAAAAAAGGCTTTGGTAAATACTCAAGTCCCTTACCAAGTGAGCTATGGTTGGGGATTCATCCCTAGTTGTTTCTATGAGAGGTGCCTCACCACTGAGCTATTAGATCATTTTTATTTCTAAAGATATCTTTTTGTCATCCATTTCAATTTTCACCGCGGAGCTATTAGATCATCTTTTATTTCTAAATATATCTTTTTTGTGATCCGTTTCAACTCTTCTCCACTATATTCTTTTGCATCATTTTGGCATCAAGAGAAATGAGATCACACTCCATATGATCAGATATCCCATCCTACACCATAAACTTTAAAGCTTATGATCTTGTGAAGCTAGAAATGCAGCATATATATCTTCTAGAAGCTCTAACTTCAATGAGCTAGTAATTTCTTCTTATTTTCAACAAAGAATATAAATCTACCAGAGTTCTTCTAAGTAAAAGAATCAACAAATCATGTTTGGCAGCATTATTGAATTTAAATCTATTCTAAATATGCATACATTCATGTTATACATTAAAGAAACAAAATTAAAAATTAAAAATATTCATATATCCATGTCAAAAACTAAAATCAGTATCAACACAGTTCAATGGTAGTTGATCTCCAAACAACTGTTTTCCTATACAAATTGATGGTTATCATCACCTACATTAGATGGCCAAATTAAAAAATAAATGAAAAGATGTTCAAAGACTTAGTTCTTTGAATACATTTTTTTAGATATTGTACAATAGAAAATGCTGTATAAATGAAAAGGCCAATATAAGTTGTAGCTGCAGCTCCTGTGTGCTCTCTACTTTCAAGAGTCATTTTTTTCCTGTTAGGTATTTTGGTATTTTGGGACCCAATCTCCTCTAAAAAAATTTATAACATCCAAAGAAAATTCGGCCGTCATCTAAGAAAAAAAGAGAGAAAATTCAAACAATTGCAATTCCATGTTCCAAATATTTTGGATCCCAAATCAGAATCAATCACAACCTTGTTTTCACAGAAACCCAGAGAGTTCCCACCCATTTCAACCCAAAATATTTAACATATCCCCAAAATCAAAGTCAAGCAGCTCAGAATGAATTGCAGATAAAGAAAATACCCAAACGAAAAACCCCATTTTGCCTAAAACAGCTGGAACGTTCCAAACAACCAAAAATCCTCAAAACCATTACAATTAAACCTTACCCCAGAACTCAATATTGAAAACCCAATCTACCACTTCAATTTCAAAAAAGAATTTGTACCCCAAACCCTCACAAGCACTCACAGACTCCAGAACGCCCGATAACAGAGAAAATCGAAAAATAAAAAAATATAGATAGGAGGAAAGCACACAAACCTGCAAATTAGAGATTATAGAAGGTCGAGTTTTGGCTTCCTTGTTTCCTGTTCCTTCTCTCCTCCTTCCTCTTCTTCCTGTCTTCCTTTATTACTCTGGCCGGCGGCTAAAGGTTGGCACCTGAACCTTGACGATTTTTTTTCCAAAGGACACCTTCTTCTGGGCCTATGTGGGTGTTTTTATAACCAAGGGTCTGTTTTGGGGAATGGATCACCTATCCACTCAGAGTGGGTCAAATGTGATTCCAACTTCCAAATATATTTCCTGTTTTATTTATTTGCTTTATTGTGATTAAATTAAGACCTATTCAATTTTTATTACTTTAGGATTAAAATTTCTTGTGTTTCTATTTTTAGCTATTTGATTTATCCTAATTATGATTAGGACTTCTCTAGTTTCCTAAAAAAACTCTATATTGGATTAAGATTTCATCTATTCTCTATTTGGCTATTTGCTTTATGATAATTAGATTATGACTTGTCTAGTTTTCCTAAAAATCTCTTTAGATTAAGATTTCCTCTATTTCTAATTTTCGTTATTGTAGCCCTATATAAGGGGCCTTAGAGCTTATGTATGCATTCAGAAATTATCGATAATAGCAGTATTTGGAGGTGTTAAGTTTCCCTCGAATGATCTGAAGGAGGTGCGGGACTCCCTGGAATATGAATTGACGGTCACCGATGTTTTTTACTAGAATTCATGGACCTCATGTCTGAAGAATTTTGAAATTCTCATACATGGTGGAATTCCTGAA
Source organism: Litsea cubeba (assembly GCA_012931725.1). Classification (NCBI taxonomy): domain Eukaryota; kingdom Viridiplantae; phylum Streptophyta; class Magnoliopsida; order Laurales; family Lauraceae; genus Litsea; species Litsea cubeba. Next base: position 86,672,211 of record CM022948.1, on the reverse strand, counting down.
TGCTTCCTTGTATTTGAGTATACTGAAATTCCAGTAAAAAGCAAATGGGATGGAATTTCCGAATTCTCAAAGGTCATTTGAGACTTTTCATGTGGTTGAAGTTTTGAGATGCTTGTGAAGGAACATAGCATTTGCAAATGTCATGGGATAAGATGCTACATCATGTCTTGTCCAAAAATTCCCAACGTGGTAAATTTCTACGAGAAACTCTAGTAAAGAAACAAGCCCTCAGGGCATGTTCCTTTGCTAAAATGGGGTTTTTTTTGACTGATGGCTTGTCCCTTGAGATTTTTAAATGCTCAATTTCATATGAGAATTTAGAAATTCCACTATGTTTGAGAATTCAAAAATTTTCTAGAAAGAATTCTCTAAACTCCAGCAAAGAGACATGCCATTAAATTGAGTTTCTTAAAGACATGTAATATGAGAAGCCATTAAACTTTGAGGCCCCATATCACGATTGTGATGATTTCATTAGTCGATTTCTTATTTCTCAAGATGATCATATTGACAAATAGTGCCAAAAGGGGCTTAGAATTTTACTCTTATTGTGAACGGTATCTGTTAACATAACATAACCCAAGTCTAATATTCATATAAATTGCTTGATTGTTCAGATCAATGGATGCTAAGGAAGCTGCTAATATCACAACCAAAACTTCTCTTCCCATATCCCTTTTCTCTACACACACTACTTAAGTAAGAAAAATTGCCAAAATCTCTCTCTACACACCTTTTTTTCCCAAATCACCCTTCCTCTTTCCCTCGCCTTCTCACTACACTCCCCTTCTTCCCCTCACTTTCATGTCCCTCTCTCCCTCTCCCTCCTTTTCTTTGCCCACCACCACCCACTCTTCCTCTCCCTCTTTCTCTCCCTATTTATTTCCTTGTTTTTCTCCCTCTCTCTTTCTCTCTATCCCTACTCGCCTCCGTCCGCTGCTCACTGCTCTCCCTCTCTCCCTCTCCTACCCGCCACCCTCTCTCCCCAGTCCTTCTCCCACTTTCCCTCTCTAGGCCCAACTCCGCCCTCCCACCGCCGCCCACCCTCCCGCCCTCTCCTTGTCCTTATTCCTGTTTCCCTCTGGGCGGTGCTGCTGGAGGGGGCAGTAGTGGCTAGGGTAGGGATGGGTGAGTGTAGAGAGAAATTGAATGAGGCATGAAATTATGAATGGTGTCTTGTTTGATAATTTTATATATGGATATATTATTCTTAAAATAAGAGATGTGGAATGAGAAGTTTTGACTATGGGATGCTAATATATAATGATAAAGGTTTGTAAACGGATAGCATTGGAATTATCGCAAGTGGAATGGTTCTTTCATTTTAAAGGTAAAATGGAATTTGAACTTTGAAGTGCAAGAATGGAAACTTTTGAAGATGCAATAAGACTTTGTCAAAATTGGCTCTATCTCAATCATGTTTACGAGAGGATAACAAGCCAAGCTAGCTCATGTGCCAGCTTAGCTTGGCTTGATGTCTGTGTAAAGAGCTTGTCAAGCTCAGCTCAACTCGGGCTCCGACTTAAGCATGGGCTTGTTAATGATGGGCTTCGATAAAGAGCTTGTTGAACTAGCTCGAGACTGGCATTGTCAAGCCCGGTTCAAATCGGGCTGTTCTAACTAAGCAAGTTGAGCCATGGTAGATGCTGATGTGGCGTATTTAATTAATGGACTATTAACAACAATTAAGTGACATAAATTGGTGACTTTCTAGCTATTTCAACTTGTGAGATCAAGCTCAACTCAATTTTGGATCAAGCTTGAAAGCTTAGAGTTAGAGCTATTTCAACTTGCAAGCTTGAGCATAGCTCAATGTGGAATCAAGCTCAAGTCAAGTTGAGCTCCCATACTTCCTATAGCCATATCAAGCCAAGTTCGAGCCCATCATCGCCTTGTTTATACCAATGTTAAATGCTAGATCTTGATTTGACTCTGTATTTCATTATATAAAGTATATAAAATGATAAATTAATTCACATCACACACATTAAATGCTAAGATTATTGTTTTTCATCTGTTAGTTAATCCCAATGGCCTACCTCTCTATTGGAGAATATTTGGTATTTGATAATAAGCTCAAATGATCCATCTTTCTACCATGTCTCATCTGGAAGGATAGGAAAATGTGGATGTTCTCATAAGGTAGGGCACTTGCCCGGGGTAATGTGGGGTTTTTTATCCTTATTGTTCACAAAGAGTGATCCCTCTTAAATTGAAGGTGGGGGACCAAAAATTCCTCATGAATACTGTTGCCCCTGTCTTGTTTTGGTGAAAGCATTTTAATAGAAATAAAATACCTTTTTGGAAAAGGCCAAAACTAGGTCATATGAATCTCTCTCTCAACCCTTGTGATTCTTGGGCTCACTAGCCAAGTTATTTTTAAAAATAAAAATGAAAACAGATGTCCTTGGACCTAGCTTGTTTTTTTTTTTTTTTTTTTTTTTTTTTTTTTTTTTTTTTTTTGTAAATGAAAATGTCCTTGGATTGGAATGAAAATGAAAACCATAAAAAAAAAAGAGAAAAGAAGTCCTTTTATTTTGATGAAATATATAATGATTTGAACTTGACCAAAATTAAAAATAATAAAAATTGTGACTAGGCCATAACCCTTTTCTTGCGGACTCAGATCTTCATTTCTGTTGGACTCAGACCCTGTTGTCTTCTTGAGCTCAGACTTTGGGTCATGTGAACCAGGCTCAAACACAGTGCATGAATACATGTAACATGTTTTGAGGTCTGCTGAGTAGTCCAATAGGCTTTAGGGCCTGTTCGTTTCATGTAATTGAATACCTAATAATATATTTCTAACTAAAGGTAAATACCCACAAATGCACATCAAACAATCTTCGTTGAATCGTAGGAAGATGGAAAATGAATACCTAGCCATCACCCTAGTAATTCAATAGCTACGAAAGTCAAGGTCTGGTCTACATCTTCACCCCTTGCTTCAAATCGTTCACCGCTCATCTCTTTAATAATCTTTTGTCGGAACTCATTTCACCATGAATTTCTATATATTTTTATACGAACAAACATGCCTACATCTATGAGCAGTGGCGCAGGAGACTTTTTTTCACATTTTGCTTTCATACATCTTTTATTTGGAGGGCATTGAAGTTCCCTAAATGCAATTTCTACGAAATGGACCATCCATCACAGAATCTACCATATAATCAGCAATGTTATACAATCCAATCCATTAAAACTGGCAAAGACCCATGAAACCAAGAAAGGAGCAGACTTATGATAATGAAACTAATGAAACTTTTAAACAAACCTACATCTAGCATCCTAGCAAACTTCCTTTCTGTAAATACAACATGTACATGTTTTAAGTATCAACTGTTGGAAAATGGCATTTAAATTTGCCAAACTTCAGAATTTTTGGCAGATGGGACTTGGGAGAGTGGCATATGATTAGTGAGGAACAGGGAGAGCATGCGGAGGAGCATTATGTGAAGACATTGGCATAGTTTGAAACTTGCACATCAATTGAGCAGAGGTAGTGTCATCTTCAATAACAACTGTTTTTATAAGGTAAAGGAGGACTCTCTCAAGCTCCTCTCCATTGCTCCATTCATGTACCTCTGCCTTAATAACCAATGAATTGGTAAAAATGAGCTCCCACAGAGGAAAGTTCTTCCTTGGCATCACATAGTCCTCATCACCTAGTTGCCGAGATGGGCAGTAATCGCCATTTCCATCGCCGAGGTAGATGAATTTCTTCTTTCCCTCTTTCAATATGGAGGACCGGATTCGCTCCATGATAATACCCTAGATGAAAAAAATAAATAATTAAAAAAAACTCAGGCCACCATATTAAGCACAAATTAAAGAGAAAAGAAACTAATGAGAAATTAATTATGGAGAGCCTTCTTGGGTAGTTACAAAAGCAGCTAAACTACAAAGGCCATTGTCATTCAAAGGTCAGAAAAACATAAACCCATGAGAATCACATATTCACATGTATCATTGCATGGAACCACACTCAAGAAAAAGAACTATGGAAAGCAAGCAACCAATCACCAAATACTTACTATTGTTTTATAGAATTCTCTATAGAACAAAAATGAATTTTGAGTTACTCTGCATCTAACAGAGAATTAATCAACAATGCAGAAGGTTATAGGAGGAAAAACTTCCCAAATAGAATAAAAATTGCAAGGGTGGTTAAATGATCAAATTACCTTACACATGTTGGGAGGGCAGAGATCACATCCATGTGGAGCACATGTGAAGTCATGGTAAGGGAAGATCCTAAGCTTTCCATTTTCATCAACTAAACTTGGGTTTGTGTTGATCTCTGAGAAATAATCGATTAACCCATGATGCTTGAGGATGGTCTCAATAAAGAAGAGATTAGCATCACTGACTATCCTTAAATCACACCTAAAAAAATTCATTTGCAATTAAGTAAATGCATTAAAATAGATAAGGCTCAATTATGAAGAAAGCACCAAAAATAGAATTTATGGAAGAAACTGAAAGATTTGGAAGAATACCCTTGAGAATAAGCTGATTTGATGGCAGTGATGATCTGTGAGTGCAAAGGAGCCCTTTTCAAGCTGGCTGCAATTTCTTCAATTGTTTTTCCCTGTGAATGCAGCTCCCTCATCGTTCTATCCTGAAAGCATTACAATTTACAACCACATCAATGTTGGGGGACAGAAAACATTTACACATTTTACATGAAAAAGAAACCTTACATACAAGACTAGACAAAGCTTGTACGTTTATTCTAACAATAAAAAACTATTGGATTTTAATTAAAATGCCTACTCCTAATGAAATGAAGTCTTTAATTTCTATGAAAATGCAGAACACTGATTACAAAAAAAAATAACATGCTTAATTAACATCCTAATCTAACAGCGATTTGTTGGAGGTATGGGGTGTGGCCCACATGACCATAGGCATTTTACATGGGCCCCACCTGGAGACCATGTACATAAGGGCCCCTTTCCTTGATTAAAATAAAGAGGCTTCCAACTATTTGTTTATTTGGTTAAAATTGAGGGAGGAGATTTGTTAAAGATAAAACTCCATGATGTAAACTAATTGTTCCAGAAAAACCTATAAATATTAGATTTAGGGTAACCCATTTTACTTCATAAGAATTGATTGGCATCCCATCAATAACACATGTAGAAAGGGAAGTAGAAGAAATATGTAAATCCCATGAGAAACAAAAATTTAGGAAAAATTACACTTTACCACCCTTAATCATTATCCTTTTTTATTTTGCTCCCTAAACTTTAAAAAGTATCAATTGACCCCCTAAACTAATTGAATTGCACGGCCGTTACCCTGAGGCCAAAATCGTTAAAATAGACGGAATAATTCAACTCGACCCAACCCAAGCCCATACCAGATGCGAGCCCACGCCGTCCGTGGCCCATCACCTGCACGCGACGCCCCCATCTCCTTTTTTTCTCTCCTCCTCCGTCTTCTTCTTCCCCCATTTTCACTGCGCCCACTCGCACGACCTCTCTCTTTTTCCTTCTCTTCTTCTTCCCCATCAGATCTCCTTTTCTCTTTCCCCCTCTGTCTCTCTCCAACAACCTCCATTCCACCTGCACCACCATCCCCCCTGCACGCCCCACCTTTTCTTTCTTTTCTTCTTTCCTTCTTTTCTTCTATTCTCTTTTCTTCCCCTTCTCTTCTCCCCTGCACGCCCCCACCTTCTTTCTCTCATTTTTTTTTATTTTTCTTTCTATCCCTTCTTCCTCATCCCTGCATCACCCATCTCTTTTTTTTCTTTTTCCCTTGTTTCTTTCTTCCCTTCTTCACAGCACACATGCACTCTCCCTGCTGCACCCACTTGACCCACCTTCTCTCTCTCCCTTCTTCTTCACTGCACACACGTCCTACACCCCCTGGACCCATCTCCTTTTCTCTTTCCCTCTTCTCTTCCTCTTCCTTTCTCCACCAGCACCCCTCACCTGTGTACCCACCTGCACGCGGACGCCCCATCTCCTTTTTTTCTTTCTTTCTTTCTCTTCTCCTCCATCTTCTTCTTCCCCATCTTCACTGCGCCCCACTAGCACGACCCTCTCTCTCTTTTTCCTTCTCTTCTCTTCCCACCCCACCTACATCGCCATTACACACAGCCCCTGCACCTTCCCTGCCGCTACACCCACCTGCACGTCCCACCCTTCTCTTCTTTCTCCTTTTCTTCCTCCTTCTCTCCTCCCCTGCATGCACACATGCACATGTCCACCTAGCAGCCCCCACCTGCGCGCCCCACTTGTGCGAAACTGCTAGGTGGGAGTGAGAGGTGGAGTGCAAAGGCTGGGTATGTAGGTTCAAAGGTGGGTTAGCGAAAGTGGGTATAGCAGTGAGGGAAGAGTGCTCAGTGGGTGTGCAACGGTACTGCAGTGGGGAGTGAGAGGTGGAGTGCAGCAAATGGGTGTGCAATTGTTATAGCAGGTGGGTGTGCAATTGTGACAGCAGGTGGGTGTACAATGGGATGACGCACAAGTGGGGTGCAGCAGGTGACGGGTGTGTTGGTGAGTGTGGTGCGCAGAGGAGGAGAAGGAGGAAGAAGAGAAAGAGAGAAAAAGAGAAAAAGAAGATGGGGCGTGCAGGGGAATGGAGGGTGTTGGCGATGTAGGTGGGCTGGGAAGAAGAAGAGAAGGAAAAAGAGAGAGAGGGTCGTGCAAGTGGGGCGCAGTGAAGATGGGGAAGAAGAAGATGGAGGAGAAGAGAAAGAAAGAAAGAAAAAAAGGAGATGGGGCGTCCGCGTGCAGGTGGGTGCACAGGTGTGGGGTGCTGGTGGATAAAGGAAGAGGAAGATAAGAGGGAAAGAGAAAAGGAGATGGGTCCAGGGGGTGTAGGACGTGTGTGCAGTGAAGAAGAAGAAGGGAGAGAGAAAAGGTGGGTGAAGTGGGTGCAGCAGGGAGAGTGCATGTGTGCTGTGGAGAAGGGAAGAAAGAAAACAAGGGAAAAAGAAAAAAAAAAAGAGATGGGTGATGCAGGGATGAGGAAGAAGGGAAAGAAAGAAAAAGAAAAAAAAATGAGAGAAGAAGGTGGGGGCGTGCAGGGAGAAGAGAAGGGGAAAGAAAAGAGAAGAGAAGAAAAGAAGGAAGAAGAAAAGAAAGAAAAGGTGGGGCGTGCAGGGGGGATGGTGGTGCAGGTGGAGTGGAGGGTGTTGGAGAGATCGCTGGGAGATGGGATGCAGGTGGAGTGGAGGGTGTTGGAGAGAGACTGAGAGGGAAAGAGAAAAGGAGATCTGATGGGGAAGAAGAAGAGAAGGACGATTTTGGCCTCATGGGGTAACGGAAGTGCAATTCGATTAGTTTAGGGGGTCAATTGATATTTTTTTAAAGTTTAGGGGGTAAAGTGAAAAAGGGGTGATAGTTTAGAGTGGTAAAGTGTAATTTTTCCCAAAAATTATGTAGCCGACCCTAATATAGCTGGGACAAGGCTTTGATGATGATGACGGCCAGAAGAAGAACATCGAATTGTGTATTTCAAGAGATCAAAGGATGGAATAAGAGATTATTGTTCTGTTTTAGTCAGATATAATCATATGACAGACTACCCTATTATGATTTATTCGCAACATGATTTTGACGAGAGAAGGAGAATGGTTAAAGGACAATATGGGTAAAGATATGTTAGAATAATTTGTGTATCATCCGCAAAAACCGGTTCTGCTGCATTTGGCTTTTCTATGGAAAGAAATTCCTAACCCATAGCAAACGTTTTTAAGCAAAAATGCAAAAAGTAAGCTGATTTTGGTGCTTTTTCAATGAGGAAAAGTATTTACTTAAAACAATGGAAAATTTTATTTCATGAAAATCATCCCACTTTTGCTTACGGAATCGTGGCTGCACAAATGTACCCTTAAAGCATTTTTTTTTTTTTTTTTTAGAGAGGGGCAAATGTATGTTTCCTCTTCTTATGCAAAGTATATCCCACACCCTGCTATAGGTCATGTTTATAGGATATACGTAGATGACGATGTATGAACAAAAACCAAAAGTTTAGAGTAAAAAACACAGAAGAAGGAAAAAGTGCACCATTAAAGAATTCCATGGCATGGTGGGAAAGAAGCTGATTGAAGAGCTCTGTGGCACCCAACTCATCCACCACCCAGTTATCACTATCGCAGTCAATGATCGTTTTGTCAAAATCGAAAACCACCACAACTCTGGCCATAGACACCAGTTAGTTTTCTGGTTTCAAGATTGGCTGTTCCTGAAGAACTCTACGTCTCTACTCTATCTGGGCAATGGGATTACTCAAATTACTGGCACAAGTTGAGGTATTTATAGCCCATAGGACATGGCATATGTCTCAGAGAGAAACAGAAATCGGGTACCCAAAAGAAAAAAATATTACATTACGTGGATTGTAGAATTGGAAATACGCCTCTTGTACATATTGGGCTTTGTACTTCCACGAGACAACTGTAAGAGACAGCTTTATAGGGCCCACTTTGGCCATGCCATTTATGAAACGTGGATGATGGAAAGACCTCAATGAAACCTAGTAGTGTGCAAAATATCAAGGCAACCCCAATAGATCATCCTAACCTATTAGAAGGCCTGTTTTTGGCATTTTAATCTACCTGTGAGTAACATTTGATGAGTGTTAAATTTGGGTTTGTGGTAATTAACAACATTAGTGAGTGTGAGGGGTTTGAATTGATTGTAGAGGGTCCCATGTTGGGCCCACAAAATTACCTCTCACATTGATTGTAGGATTTGCCCTGGCCTATTATATTCCTCTTGTGCGCGGGGACCATAAATAAAGAGAGGATGCTTTCCAGCCCATGTTTGGGGAGGGAAATCCAGTGCATTGCTTGTCCTCTAAATCTTCTCATTGCAGCTGGTTTTCTGTGTTCCTCTTTGGGGGTTGGCGTACTTTGATTGGTTGACAACATGTATGACTTGGTTTTAGTTTCTTAATTTTAATTAATAAGAGGATGTGGGGTTTTTAATTTATGCAACTGGCCTACCAGAAAAAAAATCTGACTTTTGACCGTTTCCACTGCTAAAACAGGATAAGGCTTTGATTATAATGATGATGATGAAAAATTCATAGATATAACTCTCCATTTTTTTTTTAATGACTACAAAGATACCTCCTTAAATATGGTTTTTTTTTCTTTTTTATAAAGACATTTTTTTTTTCAGATATCTGATTTTTCTCTTTACGTATGGCCTGGCTTGTTTGTTTACCTGAGAGGAGTAAAAGATGATTGGATGTTAAATCATGAATATAGTTAAAAAAGATCTGGTTATATATAAACTTCTTTATTATTTGTGATTATCATATTTCCTTTGAGTGCAGCATATATTTAGACGATCAAACACTGTTATTTCGTAGGACCGAATCTGATGAGGGGTCGGCAGATGTACTCTTAAAAAAGAGAGGAAATTAGCTAGCATATTCAGACTGAAATTAATATGGCATTTAGATGAATGGAGTTATTTAGTGATCTGAGTTTTTTATTGAAAACTTTCTAACATTTTCCTTTTTTCCTCTAATTTTAAGGGATTTAATTGACTTGGATTCTCGAGAAGAAGAATGAAATTATGTATGGATATACACATGCTTCAAAGGTGGCCAAACATAGTTTTTTTTTTTATATATATATATATATATATTATGAAGGCCAGCAAAGATAACTTGTAAAAGGCCAAATGGATAGAGATGTGGACACCCTCTTCCTTCTGAATTGGACATTGTTGGGTATTATTAATATTTAATCATCATCATCATCATCATCGCCGCTTTGAGTGTATATCTTCGTGATATACACTCAAAATGACCAAAAATTACCCAATGTTATCTTATAAAATGATGTACCGATCAACAGGGACCACTTGTGTTCTTTATTTTAGACTCAGTTTTTATTTGGGCCCCGATTTGAGTGTATTAGGGATAGAATCACCTTGATTTGACTCACATATGAGCAAAATTACAGGTACGATCATTTTAGCCCGTTTTCTAAATACTGCACTTGAAATTTCACCCAAATTCTCATCAGAAATGCCAAGAACTAAGCAGGCCTGCCTTGGAGGATTTGGGAAAAAGGATCTGATCTGGATTCATTTCTGTGATAAAACTCGCAAGGATAAGGATGTTGCCAATTCTGATTTGATTGATGGACGCATGTGTGAGTGATCAGCAATGTCTTTTTGTGTGACCATTACCAGGCTACGACTACGTCTACGAGGGAGATCCGATGAGTGAGTACTGACATATATATAGTAGTGAATTCGATATCCAATTTCACCGCTACCGAATTGTCCCGTCCCTTGTCACTTGCATTACATGTGCAAAAGAAGCTCCGGTCCACATGAACCTCCCCAACAGTTTCTGCACCAAGTGACACTCTTTATCATCATCAATATACGTCGTGGCATCAATCAAAATTGTATCTTTGCCTCTGTCATGAGGTCATACAGAGCGGTGAGGTGAGGGCCAGGCTCATCTATTATTATTATTATTTTTTTTTATAATTTGAATTGCTCAAAAATGAATTTCATCCCCTCTAGTAATATATCCTCAAGTTTTACATTTAATAATAGTTGCTCCCATGTCGATACTAAGAACATAATGACAGCATAATTAGGACAATCTTATGCATTAATTGATTCTATATATTAATTATGTTATTAGTCATGTGCTCGAGCTTATGGTGGTGGAATACGTTCCTATTGAGACTAAACTTAAGGAATATCACTCAAGGACATGACAATTGTTTCGATCGGTTTAGATCATCAATAGGTGAGCTGAACCCCCAGTAACTCCACCATCACACTCATGGAAAGCGTGTGGAAGACAATAAGGATGGGAGGGGTGTAGCACAGGTTGGGGTTTAGCATTGGGGCCTTTCTAGGAAAAACAAAGTCTTCATTTTGTAGTCTTCTGAGTTTTGAAGGAGGTTGGGGTTAGCATTGGAGCTTTTTAGGAAAAAACAAGAGTCCTCATTTTGTAATCTTTTGAAGGATCCAATATATATGACAATTTGCATGGCCCACTTGAGCCGCTTCTATAGATGATGAATTGTTAAATAGGTAGCACCATAGATCACACGAGTTAATTTTGCAATACCAGTTTGATGGAACAACTTAGTCTACCAAAACTTCTTCATACCAGAAATGACTAAAAAAGAAAATAAAAAACATCATCGGATTGTTATTAAATCCATTGCAATGATGATAGTCAGCACAATAAGATATAGTAGTTTTGGCTATCAAATACAATGCAACTTTTTGTTAGACCAGATGCACCATAGAATTTCAGCCCCATCTTTCATTTCCATAAAGATTTTACGATAATCAGAACTATAATAGAAAGGGTAATAAATGAACAGGAACTGAGTGGAATGGTCAAGATGACCAGATTTGAAAAAAATGAAGGTGGGGATACCAGAAAGGAGCACAAAACTAGTAATTAGAAATCAAAATTATAATATTACAATTCAGAACCACACATTGAGTTTAAGCCACTTAAATAAACTATTTCAACAGAGAGAAAAATTACGACAGCCCTGCCATTTCATACCGTTTGACTTCAGGAGAATGTCAAGAATCTCAGAATTATACCAATGATCGTGTCACCTTAACGCATCTTGTAATGTTGAATTCTGGAGACGCTGCAATGCTGACCATTCAATGAATATTTAAGCATTATGTCTACATCGCGAGGGTTGTTCTTGCTGGGCGCCACCGTCATGTTTCCCACCACTGCCTCACCCTCACATATGGTTAGCACATCTTCAAGATATAGGACGGTCTGCTTCCAATGAGTAGATCGTGATCTCGGTCCTGCATGGCATTTTATTCTCAGAATAATAGAACACACATCAACCTCTTGAGAAACCGAACTAAAACCAAAAGCTTCAGCGCATGTGCGTGCATATACAAAATTATTAATGAATTTTTTTTTTCATTTTTATATAACAGTTGAATTGTAAAGGCCTGTTACAGATGCTGTACACCCACTTTTGTCACCTAGAATGAATGATCCTAACTGTGCCAAAAAAAAAAAAAAGGACTGATCCTAACCATCTGGTGAAGCAAGAATAATCACTTCCCAAATGTTAAGTTGGACCACATTTAATCGTAAAATTTGAAATTTCTTGATGGACAACAAACATCCAATGATAAAGGTGATCGTTAGGGGCAGTGGGAGGGGGATATCAGGCAGCCAAGGTTAAGCCCAAAGATAAAACTATAAGATTGAGAACTCAAAGATGAGCCCCATTGACCAGTAAAGGCATAGTTTGATGTCATAATGCCATCTTATAATGCAAAGTTTTCACGGATCGTCCCTTTGTATATATTTTTTCCCATTTCCAGTAAAGGCATAGTTCAATGCCATAATGCCATCTTATAATGCGAAGTTTTCACGGATCATCCCTCTTTGTATTTTTTATTTTTTTATCCTTCCATCTGTGGAACTATGAATGATTTTTACCGATCGATCCTTTCCAGTAATTAATGGGTGTTTTCAGAATAAGATGTGATAACAGACCTTTGAAAGAAAAATATACCATCGATAAGAAAAATAAAGATAGTAAGACTCTGATGCTGTTATTTAGATACCATACAACATATAAAACTCTCCAAGGTAATTGCTAATGGAAAATGTCATAAATCATGATATATAGGATGGCACGTAAACATGCTTTCTTGTATGAAACTGAATATATAAGAAATTTAAAGTACATTTGGCTAATAAGCACATCCTAAGATGAAGATTATGGAGTCGGAGAAATGATGGATATAGGAAAAACCACAAAAAAGGAAATTTGTGAATAGGTCCACTGGAGAAAATTATGTGAAAAGCACATAAATCCATTAAGTGTTCCACTTTTAAAATGCACCAGAGAATATTTAGCATTAAATGGTGATATGAATTCCTTCCTGGCAATGCAAGAAGACTGAGCCAAGAATTATATTATAGACATATACCCATTTCATAATGCTAAAATCCCACATGCAGAAGTATCATACCCTCTCAATGGTAGCTTACCAAATACAAAAAACCAACTGAATGAATTAGATTTGTTCCATTCAAGGTTGCATCTTTAGATAGATAGATAGATAGATTGCCCCTTTCAAAATAGGGCATTCTGGAGAATTTCCCATATATATATATATATAAAAGCAAGGCTCTCCTAAGCTTAAGCTTAGATTAAGGTAAGCTCAAGTGTGTGGTGTTAAGGTAAGCTCAAGTGTGTGGTGGGGCCCACATGGGAATTGGGATGAGGGGGATTTCAAGGACTCCCTGGGATCTTCCTCTCAGCAAAAAATCAGTCCCTATGTGTGTGTGTGTGTGTATATATATATAGGGAGACACTCCTATAAGAGCATCTCTCATCTTACTTTGAGAAATAAGGTGGGGGCCCTCCATCCATATCCAATGCCAACAACTTAAATATGAGGGCCCCCACCTTATCTCTCATAAGGTTAGGAGCATCTCCCATATGTATATATATATATATAGAGAGAGAGAGAGTATGCTTTTCTATATTGAAGTATTTGGCTACAATAGAACAAGAAGGCCACACAGATTAGGGAGGTCCAAAAGTGCAAAGACCTGACAATAATTGGCCCCACACCAGTTTGCAAATGGATTGTTAAGTTTCTTTTTTATCATCTATATGCGCCAAGCAAGACTACACCTACTAAAAGCACGGTTATAGTCACCAACATGGGTCCCAACACTGCAGGCATAGGGGCAACAAAGAGATGGTAGTGGCAGAGCACCTCAAATCCCCCTTTGATAATGATATTGAATCTTTGAAGATGAATACAATAATTAAAAATGAAATTACCTGTAGAGAAGCCTGTAATCTTGTGACACTTCGTAAAAGAAACATCAAAGTATGCCACAAGAGCATGGATATAATCATTCCGCTCAGCCACAAGTTTAAACGGCGCTGTGAAGGAAGCATCTCCAGGAGCCATCTTAGAAATGTCCATTGTCTGAACCAACAGTAAATCAACATAAGTCACTAAGCAAAAAACAAGGAAAGATACAAAATGATAGTAACAACAACAACAAAATGTAGTTGTCACCTTGAGTAACTGGCAGTTTGTTACAATTTGGTTAGGGTCAACTGTATCCACAAGAGGTTCCATCATTGATTGTTTCTTGATGCAGCTCATATTGAACCCATATACATTATCCCAGACTGAAATACAAAAATACCATCGGGGAAAATCAGCAACAAAATGTAGACTCGAGAACATCCAAACGAAAAAAGCAAAAGCCATTCAATTGGTTATCTAAACCACAAAAACCATCTTGACTAAATGTCCAACCATCAAATTTAGTTTAAAAATTATGAAAAAGAAAGAAAAACTCGGCAGGGTCAACCTCAGTAGACTCATTCACCCATAAATTGCATATGAATGCAGCAAAAGTGGAAAGAAAAAGGTAACAAAAAATGCTGGCAATAAATATCCAGAATAAATCATTTTCAATTTAATTATTTAAACTTATAATCTGTTTTTACTAGATAGGATGAGCAGACCTGAAACCAAGCCAAGCTGACTCTGCCGTGAGGCAAGTCACAATTTCAGAACTATGATTAAAACAAAAGCCTAAGATCCCATTCACAAGGACATTATATGTAAATACATGCAAAAAGTTTAAATATAAATGGGAATATGAGCTCACATTCAATCTTATCATCTTTGTACTCAGCATCCTCAATTGCCGTCAAATATAGAGAAGCTTTGTCTGGCAACACAATTCCATCATTAATCTGAATAGAGGCCAAAAAGAGTTAGGGGTTAAGAACAGCAATAGTCATTTTTCTGAAATTTGGGGATTCAAAAGTTAGCAGCACAACAGAGTTGATTGTCCCAAGGAAATGGACTATTTGTTCTTATACAGTTTGTTGAAGTGAATAGACAAAGCAAAACTGTGGATCATTTGTTCAACCTAAGAATTCAATTCACCAAAATTAATACAAGCTCTGGAAGTCAGAAATGAGAGCGAATATAAAAGAGTGACCACTATATATAGTAGGAGAATCCAAAAATATAAAAACTCAATTTATACTGCACAAGATTATTTTTGCTAGAGAAACAAACATCATATGAGCACTTTTTATGGCTAATCCACTTGTCTATTCCAATTATCTCTAACCCTAGCTCAAAAAGGAAGAAAGATAAATTGCTACTGCAAGACAAAGTTATGCTACTACAAGATGAGCTTAGCAAATCTTTGTCATTTTTCCTCTTTCTTTAGGCTACATAAAGTTGACAGCACCAAATTCTTAATATTCAACAACCTAATGCTTGCTGAAGATTCATCTAAACTCTCTTTTTTTTTCCTTTTCAAGACAATCGCCAGCACAGCTGCACAAACATCCATTACAAGCCTGTGATGCTGCTCTACCTTTGAATGTAAAGTACATAAAACACTAGCAAATATCATTAAAAAAGTGAAGAGTGCAAAAGAAACTGCATATGGGCCCAAGCACACATTATCAAGCAATTCAGAGATCTATCCAACAGATTTACTATTTTAATTGGGCCAACAGGTTGATGAGGTGAAATCTTCAAAATACCCAATGAGCATTATTCTCTAATATTATGCCATTTCCTTGCCTTCTTGTGATTCTCATCTGATGCAATATTTGAGTTAATAGGAATTTTATCAGATAATATATTAGCACTTTACAAAGAGTTCAATTATACGATGAGATTTACCGCAAAAAAACCTCTACAACTAAACATTGTAAAAGCTGTGGTAGCATTCTGCTGTCTTTATTATATTTCATTATATTTACTTGTGGATCGGATTTGCTGCATAATCACAAGCATACTAGCATCTAACACAGCATCACAGGAGCATAAGGCAACTTGCTGGAACCAGATATAGACGTGTTTAAAAGCTTCACTTACAAGCCATTTATCACGTGCATACAGAACTGTGTTCAACATATTTTCAAAGAGTAGGAAATAGCCCATCCACTCTGAAATGATGATATCCACATGGGAGACAGGCAACTCAATCTCTTCAACCTTTCCCTTCAAGACAGTTATGACTGAAAAAAAAAAAAAGGTTAGTTGATGATCATAAAATGCCAATCCAAAGGAACTGAGACATCACAAAGAAGGGGGGAAAATCAATGCTAAATAGGTTAGAGTTGATGATCTCACCATCAGAAAACCCATTTGTCTGAACAATCTCTTTCGCCATGTCAGCCATAAGGGAGCATTCGACCTGCAAAGCCAAAAGTTGGCATTCCCCGACACATTAGATGATAGAATAAGAATATACAATATGAAGCTTCAGAGGAACCACTACTGATTGGACACCAAAGCAAATTAAAAAAAAAAATTAACACATCAACATGCCAAATTTAGAAAAAAAAAATGAAGATTGAAAACCATTAATAAAGGAATCATTAATGGAAAAGGAAAATCTTTTAAAGGAAAAAAAAAAGATGATAAAAGCTTTAAAGCTGGGCGTATATTATTGACCAGAAACTATGATGGAAAAGAGACAGAAACCTTAAACCTTTTCTTTTTTTCTTTTCTTTTCTTTTCTTTTTTTTTTTTTTTGAGTGGTAAACCTTAACATTTTTGGCAGTAAAATAACACTACTCAGTGGCGGAGCCAGGATTCTCTCTTAGTGGGGGACAGAAAATCTCCCTTATCAGGAAATTTGAGAAAGAATTTAAAAAAATTAAAAAAATAACATTTATCAGAAAGTTGAAAATGTGTTCAACCCAATTTACTCGTAAACTAGCTATTACATAATACCCCAAAAATTCTAAAAATAATTAATTTGTATTACTCTCCATATCTAACAACATTCAATTATGGGTCCAAAAGATTAGATAAAAATTACAAACTGCATGATTTTAGCATATTTACTTGTGACCCACATGTTCATAGTTTAAAAAATAAAATTACATAATTTTCTTGAACATCATAATATGGGATTGATGTTGACAAATAGTCTTGATCTTTGACCCACTGTTTAAAGCTCAAATCCTTTGATAATTACTTTAACAAAAACATTAAGGTTGATGGAACCTTTGAGCATGTAATTAATATAAAGAACTTTTAAGCACCTCTATTTATAGGCACATGAAATGAAATCTCTTACTTAAAAATTAGATTTGGTCCAATTTAATTCAGAATTTGAATTAAAATTTTAAATATTCAAAATTTGATAATAACTTAACGGAAAAATTATGCTATAATTATGAGTCTCAAATTTGAGAGAATTTGAATTCTGAAATCAATAAAGGGTGAAGACAAGGGGGGAAAAGATACGAAGGGGCAAAAAATAGATGCCATAACACACCATGAGGGAAAAAGAGATGTCAAGGGGCAAAAGGAAAAAAAATAAAAGTTAAGGAGGGGGCAAATGACCAAAATGACCATATCAATTTTTATTTTACTACCTCCTATTTAAGAATCAAAATAGCGGTTGCGGCGGGCGTAGTAATCAGTGGCAAAAACGCTACGTAGCAGGCGATACGTAATAATAGCGGCAATACGTAGCGGTGTGAATATATAAATGGTCAAAATTTTGAATCTTGTATAGTAACCAATATTGTGCTTTTTAGTGATTTGAAACCATATAAGGGTAGAGACAACTTCAAAAAAGGCCATTGAAGAGAATAAATAGAAAAAGCAATGTTTAAAACTAAAATTACTTGGCTCTACTCAGTTTTAGACCGTAGCGCTGCTATTTTTAAACTAGCATAGCGGCCTCGACCGCTACAGCCGATAATGCGGCCGCTACGAACCATGCTCCTATTTTTAGGAGGCTAAAAGTTGAGGAGGGGCAATTTCCCCTCCTCAACTCCATGTGGCTCGGCCACTGACACTACTTATCCCCCTCATGGAGGAAAACCCATTAATCTTATCAGCATCATGGGTCAACAGAACAGATTGATTTTTTTTTTTTTTTTTTTTACCATAGTTCTAAAATTTGTCAAAGTGATTTGATTGAGTTAATCCAATTCACTCAAACATGAGCCAGGCCATGTAGCATATCTGGACACATCAAGACTTGGCAAAGACAGGAATGCACAAACCAACCGCGTACCTGTTCCTCAACTTTACCATAGTCATATGTTAATTCATGTATATGGTAATTTATAGTAGTGAATGAACATCTCTCATGCAGAATCCAGCTTTCAAGTCAAGTAGGTCCATTGGATATCTGGTCAATTAGGAGTTTATACCATCACTTCAACACCAGTTGGATTACGGAAGGAAGTAAAGCTGTTTTGTTTTTTTCTTAAGAGAGAAAAAAAAAGGCTTTTGGGTTTTTAATCTTAAACTAAATAGAGCTAATCAAGAGTTTTATTCCCATTCTTTGTGCATATATACAGAACTAAAGCATGTAATGTGGTTGAATTTAGTGTCAACAAGGAGTCAATACGACAGTGGCCCTGTTCTGTAAGTTTCAGTGAACATGCTGTATAGTCACTGTCATTTTAGACCTTTGGATTTGTTCTTTTTTCTTCTTGTTTTTTTTTTCTTTTTTTTAATTTTAATCTTTTTGATAGGTAGTTATATTGCAATATGGTAAATCCAAACGGAAGAATTATCTTTCAAAAGGAAATCCACAGTCCACATAGAAGAAAGTTCATGAGAATATTGCAGTACCATTAAAAAAAAAGGCTCCTTATTGATAATGTTATACATGGATCATATCCCATATGGCTTGGTTACATATGAACCATGGATGATGGATGGACTTAGGAACTGTTTCTTGTTCAGTCTAGAACATTTGATTGATACACAACCATATAAGTTAAATGGATGAACATTGACCAACTTGGTACTGTATGTGTTATGCGTGTTCATGCATGGCCATGGGTGGGTTATTTATACAGGATCACATGCTGATAAAGAAATTCTTATACATTATTTTACTGATTATCTTTGTGATCTTCAACATCTGTCATTCATGTTATTATTCATATGGTATCATCATGTTATTTGACATTACATCGATGGTATGCATATAAAATGGATGGATTGTAAATACATTGTTTTCATCTTTTTTATTTGTTAATTAAAGACAAAAGAATCTTATGATTTATGTTACAATTTTGATTTTCCTGACCATTGTCTGTCAAAGTATGTGCATCAAATTAATTGCTGTTACATAAATGCTGCCTACAAACAAGGGAATTTTGTGGAATCTTGTCTTCTCTTCTAGAAACTATCAGGTGTCTAACAGACATGAAAAACACAAATTTCTTCTGAGAACAGATAATTGTTGTCATGTACACATTAACTTTCAAAAGCGAGTAATTAATCCTAGAAATATAACAATCTAAAGATCAACATACTAGTTTGGAGAAAATAAAAAATAAAGCACCTACCGCATAAACATGCTTTGCCCCAGCTTTCGCACAAAAAAGGGATAAGATTCCTGTACCTGCCCCAACATCAAGAACAATCTTATCCTTAAAGAGAAATTTATTTTGGTATATAACATTTTGATATGTTTTCGTCCTCACAGTGTCTTTCAGCATTTCCTACAAGACAAAACCATTAGAGAAATAAGCTATGCCATATAAATCTAGAAACCACCATGATGCCTTTGATTTGAAAGACCAAACAAGTAAATAGCAATATCTAGATTTAAGAAAAAGAACACAAAAGGTTATATCCATCGAACTCCAATCAATATTGAATTATACACCAAACATAATCGCATATTCTGTATGCAAGAGAAGAGGATAAAGTTAGAAGTTCAATCTATAGAAACCCCATACATTGATTCAAAAGCAATCAGACCAGAAAATTTTACACTAGCTGAAAAGACAACATCGATGTACTGAACACAAAAAGAATATCGATTTATTAAGCACCTAGATTAAAAGTAGATATTTTTCATGATACAGAAATAATGCATTGAATAGATGAACAAATCCCTGCCAAAAGAATCTAATGACCCAATTTCAAATGCAAGACTAGGTTTAGATAAAAATTACCTATTTAGATAACTTTAAGTTAGCATCACTCATAACTCAACTGCATCAAATTGTCACTTACAATTCAGATCCATAGACACTAACACTACAACAGAATAGCCTGCCTATGTTATTTTGCAAGATAATATTGCTAAGAAGGAAACATTAAGGCTTAAGACATAACTTGATTAATTACAAAAGCAAGCTGAGAAATTTTGTCAACCCCCTACCCATTGGCTTTTGATTTATTTCCCCATTTTTTTTATCTTCCGAATTCTATGAGAAAACCACAGGTCGATATTCACAGTCCCTTGACTAGAAAAAATAAATCCCAAAGAGCCCCCTCGCCGCTCCTCACATTAGTGTTTTTACACAAAATACTCACCAAGATTAAATGCTATCAACATTTAAAACTATATGAAACCAAGAAATAAACTTTTTATTCAAAACCATGAAATTGAGGATTTGGCTCAATATTGTACGTGTAGCCGACTTCAACATAGTTGGGACAAGGATTTGGTGATGATGATGGTGATTCAAAAGCACCAAATTACTAATAAAATAACAAAAACAAACAAACAAACAAACATCTTTGCAATGTCATAAATCAATCTACATGGCTCTGCAATGTCATAAACCAATCTACATGAGTCCCATCTACTTCAACGATACTCCAGTAAAAGAACAGTTATCAGTCATTCCTTCCAAACTCAGTATACTTACTTCATGGATACCTGCAAAAAGGAACACATCAAAATAAAACTTCAGTCCATTATCCAGAAGAAAAAAAATCTACAGATACGAGAATTGAAATTCTTTCTATATTTTTTAAGGGAAAAAAAAACCCACTTCAAATTCAAGCAAACCAACCAAAAATACCACAACCCCACTTGCTTAACACACGTGAAAAGCCCCAAATAAGAAAAAGAAAGGAAGATTGATATAAAGAAAGAAGAGAAATCATTGGCATACATACCAAAGTGGGAGTAGGAGTCGAAGTAGTAATCAGCGCTGGTCTTGTCGCTGCCGATGACATCATCTGTTGGGTCGCACGTGGAGTTGTCAAGATTAGATATTTCTTCGACGTCTTCGTCTGCTGTGACTTGGAGATGATTTGGGGGGCTGCTGTTTTCGGTGCTAGAGCTGTTGCTGCTCTTCTTATTGTTATTGCTGCTTCCCTTTCGCCTACCCATTCTCCTATTCTCCTTCTTCTCCTCTTTTCTATCTCAAAGATTGAAACTTTTTGGCTTCAGGGAGGTTGAGAGAAGCAGCAGCGTCTTTAAAGCCTCTTGTTTTGCTTGTCTCCTTCTTCTGATTGTAAAGGAGGAAAGGAGGGAGTTTTGAGATATAAAGAGAGAGGGAGAGAATGAAGTTTAGATTTTAGGGCAGAGGAATTAGATTGTCCTCGATATGGAGATGTTTGCTTTAGTATCCTGGGGCGTTAGAGTTGCATGTGGTGCACATGGGTTTTATTTACTCAATTACTCCCTGTCAATTCGGTGCACCTTTTATAAATGGTGGCTTCCTCCCTTCACCCTTGCGAGGTGTGCAGGGAAGGATCTCATTCTCTTATATCTATCGTCCCACAGGCAAATAGGCAGGATTCAGGACCCAGGGCCGGGCCTATTGTATATATTTCAGGAGTCGAGGGAGGCCCACCCTGGGACAAATGCATAATTAGGGGAAGGATCTCATTCTCTTATACCTATCGCCCCACAGGGGAATAGGCGGGGCCCAGACACTTCAGGAGTCGAGGGAGAGGTTCAGGGTTCGAGTCCTGGGAAGGCCCCTGGACAAATGCAGGATTATGGAGACTCGACTCTTGAAGTGTATACAATAGACCCGGGGCCCTGGGCCCCGCCTATTCCCCTGTGGGGCGATAGGTATAAGAGAATGAGATCCTTCCCCTACAAGGTGCATTTAAGTCATGGAGAGAAGGCTGTACATGAAGATTCAGATGACATTGTGGATATAAATATAACTAAGGTCGGGGGGTGGTCCCCATTCTCTTTTTTAAAACTTTATTTAGGGGGATTTTACAAAAAAGTAATTGATCAGGAGGTGGCCCCTATAGTTTGAGAAAGTTATTTGAGTGTTGTGTGAGATAATGTACTTGTAATTGATTATAAATTGATCTAGTCCATCTGCGACCCATTATTGGATTGATACAAGTTTTAGAATAATTATTAGGCTTTTTGTGCATGAAAAAGTTATTGAGAGCGAGACCATTGAGAATTGAGTTAAAATAATGTTACTTCTGTAAAATAATATAGTCATTTTTGTTTAATGGATGTAATGGCAAAGCTTTTAATAAGAAAATTCAACACAAACTTGATTGTGGTTGGTCATTCTCGTTAGGGCAATTGATTTTCGGAACATGAAAGGTATTAAAATGAAATGTTAGTGACATATTTATAAATATTAAAACCATATAAGCTTATTTACAAATTTTAGAAACCTTAGGCGGATATATTCAAAATACTCAATTATTATTAATATATATGAATCGAAACTAATTTCAAATTGAAATCAGCCTCAATTTCTCCATTTAATTTTGACTTTTCTCAATTTATGTTGACCCCTCCCAATAACCTCTCTCCCACGTTACAACGGTCCCTTCTCATCTTTCCATTCCTTTTTTCTTATTTATGTAGTGTTTGGAAAGTCTTATTTTTATCTCTTATTGACTTAAAACAATTTCAAACCGCTTTTAGAGTATTTGGTTATGCTTTTCACATGTCTTTCTCAATTGGACAATAGACATTAAGGTGTCTTCTCCAAAAAAAAAACAATGAAATTGCCAAGATTTGAAGTAGACATCCCACGCTGAAGCGGAAAGACTTCATAGCTACAATGCATTTGACGCTATCACAGGGGTAGTCCGATTTTTCCTCCTTTTTTTCAAATTGTTGGGCCCCTCAAGCTCCATCCAAACCGTTGGATAGATTTATAAGATTAAACACGACTATGGGTCAAATTTTGGACCGTTGGATGTTCATATATTATGAGATATTTATAATAAATCTAAGAAGCTTAGATCATCGTTTCTAACTTTTGTGGGCCCCACACTCAAGATCTGAACCGTTCATTCTATTTGATAGGAAGAACGCAGCTATTACCCCAAATTTTGTTGACTAATTCGTTTTAGATGACAAGAAATTAGCAAAAGACTATAGACCGTTCATTATTATATGCTTACCTGACAAAGTTTTGGACACCTTTCACACACTCCGATTTTTTTCGTTTTTCTTCAATTGTGGGACACTAGTCTACAATCTAAACCGTAAAAACTCTTAAAAAGACTAAAAACGGTTATCACACAAATTCTCAACTGTTGATCCTTCACCAATCTCTAGGTATGTGCAAACAAATGTAAACTGCTTGATGTTAGTTTCTAAATATTTTGGGTCTCTATATCAAGATCCACACCGTTGATCCTCTTTGAAAGGCTAAACACGGCAATGAGATTGAATCTCAACCCCTGATTCTTTGTAGATCTCAAGATATTTGCAAAAAACTATCGACCATTTATTTAAAAAAGTTTATTTAAATCAGATTTTTTGTCTTACTAAACATACTTTTTCTATAGCATCTATTTCAATTAGAGTAATTTGAAATAGATCTGTTTCATGCAGATCAGTTTCATATAAATAAGATTTACCAAACAAGATTACTCGTTTTGTTTTAAAACGCCTCGCACAACGCCTCTATTTCTTGAAACACCTCTCTTCTATAAAACCCCAAAGCACAACGACGTCTTTCCGTCTCTCTTTCTCATCTCCTCTTTGACATTTGAGGAACCCACGCTTCTTGGCCTTGGCTTCAGACGTCTCTCCCTTTTCTATCTGGTATGGGTTTGCTTTATCTAAGCGGGCTCTTTGTACCTTTTCACAAACTCTTAGGGGTCGTTAGTTTTGCCCGTTTATGTACGTAAATGGAGTGGATATGTAACTGTTACTCATCATTTATGTTTGTTTATGTTTTTTTACATATCTGTTGTGAAAATCATGTGTGAGAATGGTGGTAAAATGTTGTGAAAAACTGGGCAAAACTTTTACCACCTATATAGGTGTGAAACAGAACCATAGCAGCGCCTGTACAGTGACAAACACATTAAAATGCCAGTCACCGGATCTTTTTCATTTTATGATCTATATTGGTACCTAAATCATGCTATGAACCACTAATCATGTTTAAATGGTTAAAAAGGGCTATTGTATCAAATTTCATCCGTTGGATCATCATAGATTTTGAAAATTTAAAAAAAAACTTTAGACAATTAGATTTATATTCCTGAACTTCTGATCCAAACCGTTAATCCTCTTTAAAAAACACAGATATGATGTGAAATTTCAGGTCATAATCACTTCTGGATCTTTAGAAACTTAAGAAAAACTTAGAACCGTTGGATGCATCCAGTATTGCTACAATGCATTTCACAAGTTGTACAAGGCGGTCAGTGTTTTTCAGATCATTAAGTATTGCCCCCCGCCCCGTCCCCCGTTTCTGTGTTTTTCAGATCATTAAGTCTTGCCCCTCGCCCCCCAAGTCAAGATCTGAACTATTATACCTCTTCATAAGGCCCAAAATGACTTGTAACCAATCGCCAGAATCATTTACTATTGCAGGAAAGGTGGAAGACATCCCACGTGTTGATGTTTTTGCCCACCCCAAATGCATAGGAGTGTCCGAGTGTGGATATGCATCTGCTCTGCTAGCTTGATTATTTTATTGTCTGTGATTTGGTATGCAGTAGATATTCTCTACTTGTTTGTTAATGGGGAAATAATATATATGTACACATTTTCATACTGTACTTGTTCTTTTTTAAACCTCACTGCCCTGGGGGCCAGCTGTATGCTTCAGAAACAGAGCCTCAAATGCTTGGTACCTATCTACTGTATCAAATTGGAGGAGACATCACAGTCATGAATGTTACTAATTCTCAGTATTATAGTACTCATCATTATAATATAACTAGTAAAATGAGTAGAAAAAAAATATGAACTCAAAACAAGATTTTTGAAAGTTGTTTGTCTTGGTGTATATATATATATATATATATATAGTGCGTGTCTGAGCAAGATTCTCCTAAGTTTAAGTTTAGGATAAGGCAAGCTCAAGTGTTTGGTGGAACCCACCAAGGGACCCATATGGGGATGGGGATGAGGGGGATCTCAAAGACTCCCTAAGATCTTCCTCTTTGTAAAAAATCAGTCACAATCGTAATTTCTATCATCTTCATATGGGCCAAAAAGTTTAATGGTCAACGTCTATTTGGATCGATACATAGTCGATCCAACGATCCAGTAAATTCGGATCTGACGAAAAGTTGGTGGACATGTGTAATTTAGGAGGGTCATGTGTTTGGTCTATTTGGATTGACCAAAGGGGGGGCCCACAAGCATGAACTTACGAGATTTTATTATAAGCTTGAGTTTAAAAGAGCCTTGCTCTATATATATATATATATTCGGATCCCATAATTGTGAGGGTCAAAATGGTTATCTGACGACCTGAATAATGAGTCAAATTAAGCATTTTATTGGGTTCTTTTGGTCACTTTTTTAATTTTAAAATTATTTTACAAAAAATTTAAATCAGCTTTAAAAATCTTTTACGTTATTATGTTCTGGACGTTATATTTATTTAATGAACAAGAAGCAGCCCTTCAGCAAACGAAGGTGGACTTTGACTTAATAGCTAAAAGAATACAATGATATAACAAAAGTTGCTTTTTAACTTGTCAACCAGAGGTTTTAAATGCTTTTATCCTTTTTCCCCCAAAAATTTGCTTTTACTCTTACTCTTAATCACCAAGAACGATCTAATATTAATAATCACCAAACGACCCTTAACACAACTCGCTGAGTTGACTCAAACCATGTTGACTTGGAATTTTTTTTAGCTAATTAATGGCAAATGGGGAAGATGACTCACAAGATTGAGTTGTGGATTGAGTGACCTAGTCTTGTTGACTGTGTTAGAATGTTTTTAAACATGAATTTGTATCAAACATGCCCTCAACTACTTTTGTAGAAAATGTGTGTGGGGGGTATGGTATTTTAACAATTCAATCTTTCAAGGAGCACCTGCCCTCCAACATCTGGTCATTTTGCCATAGCTGGAAACCAATTTGACTACTTTTTTAATGCAATGGAGTGGTCCGACTTCTGCTACAGTGGACAATTGACAAAAAGCCAATCCTGCAAATAGAGTTTCTGTGAATTTAGAGAGAGAGAGAGAGAGAGAGGGAGATAGAGAGAGAAATCTCTTGAATCTTGATGGTATCAAAATAACAAAAATTTATCAGTTTACACCATTCCAAGAGGAACCCATTTCACCAAATATGTGTTCTCATCAAGTGAATGAGTACATTACTGCTTTCTCTTTCTCTTCTCCATGAAATCATGTATTCTCCTTAGTGCAACTCCCAGTGTCTTCTCGCTCATGTTAGCAAAGCAGACCCTAAACCAACCAGGTTCAGAACAATGGCAAGAAGATCCTGGAGATATATTCAACTTAACTTCATGCAATATTGAATCCCAAAGAGCCAGTTCTCCTTCTCTTGTGGGCTCTTCCAACAATGAGCTCAAATTCATCCAGCAAAAAAGCCCAGCATTCCCTTCCAAACACTCAATCCCTGCCTCCCTCAGACCTTTCACCATAGATGCATGTCTCTTCCTCAGCCTCTTCCTATTTGTTCTTATATATTTTTCTGTGAATTCAGAGTCTGAAAGCATTGAAGCCAAGAGGTGTTGGGTTTGAGAGGAAACTAAGCTAAAGCTGGACATCCTTCTAGCAGTAGTTACAACTTTGTCATTGTATGAATATATTGTACCAACTCTAAAGCCAGGAAGCCCCAGGTCTTTGGACAGGCTGTAAACAATGTGAACTCTCTCAGAATTTTCATAATTTCGAGATTCAAGGATCTCTGCTATGCTAGTGAATTTGGAGGAGGAGAAGACGGAACCGGAGTAGATCTCATCCGATATAAGGTGGATGTTTTTCCGCACGATGAAGTCAAGAATCTCTTCTAGAACTGAACGTTCTACTGCCATGCCTAATGGGTTTGATGGGTTTGTGATGAGAAGTCCGCTGATCTTGATGTTCATGGCTGAGGCTTCTTTATATGCATCTTCTAAGGCTTTGGTGGTGATTTGGAAGTTGTTGGTGCTATCACAGTGAACAGGTACAATCTTAACATTGGTTCTCCACCTTAGATCTCTGTCGAATCTGCAGAAGAATTTCACCAATAACATTAATCAACATATCTAAGCATATGAAATGGATAACACAAAATACAATATAATTTGAAGTTCGTATTGAATTCAGATTCTCAAGACCTAAAGCAGAAGGTATCGAATTTAGCATTCCATGCATGAAATATGCTGCGTGCGTGGTTTAGGCAGAGATCTTCATTGATAGGTTTTAAAGAACATTAATTTGACTCATGTTTACTGGAACTTCAACGCGTCCCACATATTTCTAGGAAAGATACACAATGCTATCAAATTGGAATTGGAAGTGTGGAGTTACAGGAAAGGATAGAATTAGAAATGAATATATGAGAAAACATAGGGTAACTTCAACAAATGGGAAGAAATGATGGGATAATATGATAGCAAAATAAATGATAGATTGTGGAGTTACTAAAATCATAACAGCCCGTAGAGCTGTGAGAAAGAGGAACTCACAAAGTCGACCCATGAGGATAAATGGGATGAATGTTTGATGGTCATTATGTTGAAAGGCAGATAGAGATGGGTTCAGTTCTCTTATCCTTCTATAAATGCAAATGCATGAAATAAGAATACTTAAAGAATTCTAATTCTAGTGTAGGGCACAAACAAAAGCTCTTTTGTCTTTGTGAGTATTTAAGGACTACATCTTGCTAATAAATATTCGGTGGTTATTTCATTGAGAACAACCAATGACTGTTTATAAGAATACAATGACTCAATATAGAAAACATAATCGCCTTAAACTAGGAAGTATTAGTCTCACCCTGGATAATATGGAGTGGGAACTAGCAAGGCATCTCCAGGGTCTGCTAATATGAATGTCAGTAGCTCATTCGCTGCGGTTGCTCCTGCAGTGAGAACAATCCTTTCGGGATTGAGTTTCACTCTCCTTCCTCTTATTTGTTCCATGAAACTTGCCATTGCCTGATAAAAATTCAATTGTTTAAAAATAAGGTCAGGACTGGACTCATTGTCAACAATATATTGCAAACTTAAGCAACTCCAACTCAATTAGTTAAATACTTAGAGGCATGTAAAAGTTATAAGAGGTGGCAGACCTGTCTGAAAACTTTGAGTCCGTGGTAGTCCTGAAATAAAGCATTCTCTCTAAAGCTAGAGATGCCACTACCCCAGTTGGAGGCCTCTGGATGCTCTTCCAAATACCCCTCTATCATATCAAATGAAACCTGTTTTTAGATTAGAAAGAAAAGGATTAAATCAGGGACTAAAACCAATGGCTACCCATATGTTGACATGTATAAGCATTTGTTTATTCTCCTAGCCTTATGAAATAGACAATGGTCAGTTTTTTGGTTTTTGAAGTTTCTCCTGATTTTCTTACTTGGTTTTCTGCTAATCCCATCTGTATGACTCCTGAACGGTTCTTCACTTCATCATAGGGATTTTCATCATAAGCTTTCCACCCTGCAAAGTAAGGGGAGTCTTCTCCATGTGTCCCAGACACTGCAATTGCTGACAAACGAACCTCTATAGCCATATCAAGGATTTCTCTCAAAAGAAGACCTCCAAAACAGTTCTCTGTGGAGGAGGAAAGCTGAACAGATGCACTTGAAAACCTCTTCAAAGAAACCACATATATAAGATGGCTTCATGCCCATGGTCCCACTCCAGTAGATTACATGACAGAAGTTACATGACAGAAGTTGTATCCAAAAAGAGGCTAATCATTGGTGAGTGACATAAGAAGGGAAGTATAATACAGCTGTTATGTTATCACATGTCATTCAATGATATAGGCTTTCCAAATCCCAATCTCCATGAGATCCATACCAAAATATTGTGGTTGATGAGATGGGTGTTCATCTAGATTTTGTTTCATTTTTGTATTTGCTTCAAGACTCAAGTCTCTTTAAGTTTTCTCATTGCATTATGTCGGTTGTTGTGTTCTAACAAAGATCCCCTCACTTCTCAATCTATGACAGATCAAATCCATCATTAACAGTCTCTTAAGATGTTTCTCGAAACCTTAATCAGAACAATATACGTGGATGGAGAATATTCAGCCAAGTCAAAGTATGATTAAGAGCAGCTAAATCCTTATAACGTGATGAAAGCACCATATCAACACCTCAATATAGTTTTCTTTGGCCAACAAAGTTTAACAGTAAAAAGAAATTTGGGAGGAGATATGATGGGTCCACATGTAGCCAGTCCAAACGACAAACTTCCTGACGCTCATAGGATTTTCAGGCCACGTCATTAATTAATGGGTTATTCTTGTTCTGTCATGTTCGTTTTACAGGCACATTGGGTTCAAAGCAATGAAATTCATGAAATAAGATTATATGCATAGGGCCTTTTAGTTGCCAAAGAAAATTCAGCATTGGTCCAACTTTGAAAGATTGAGGTCCCTGAAGCCTACATCTATTCGTGCGGGTCATGATCATAAACTTTCCAACTTTGAAAGATTGAGGTCCCTGAAGCCTACATCTATTCGTGCGGGTCATGATCATAAACTTTTTTTTTTTTTTTAATTTAGGTGAGGTACAAATTTTGTGAGACTATCTACGCACCTCGATCAGTAGATATATGGAGATTTTCAATTAGCCTCACGCATAAATAACTGAAATATGCATGTCGACCCACTTGAAAAGACCTTACATGATCAATTTGAATGACACACAACACCACCTCCTTGAATTTCATGGATCATATGTTTTTCACACCCATCCAAATGGAATTGGCCTTGGATTGAAATAGAAAAAAAAATGCATTCTAAAATCGTTAAATTTGAGGGTAATGAAAAGGTTAATATGGTGTGATGGAAATGAAATTTTGCACACAAGTGGGTTATATCCAGAGTTCCCGTGAATTGATGTAGTCCAAATTAGGCCCTACAAGATTGTGCCCAAATTACTTAGATAAGCATGTGCTCTCATGAAATCGTCACTCTCTATATATAATATATAATATTTATTTATGTATTTATACTAAGATCTAAGATTTTATTTGAAATTGGATTTCTGGTGGTTTCACCAAACTGACACAGAGAATCAAACTAGTATAAAAGGGAAAAAAATATGGAGAAAAGGAAATGGAAAAGATTGCCTATGTGGGCGGCTGAAGATCATGAAGATCCATGTGCCATGAAATGATGGATTTTCTTCATAAAGGGTTGCGTCATCTAAGAGTGGAGAAGAACAATGGGAGAAGTGATTCTTAACAATTATTCCACTTGAAAGAAAGGAGGCGAAAATCAAACCACATTTCCAGTACCAGACCAGAAGATTTTGTTCTTCAAATTATTGGGATTCTTTCATGGACAATAAAATACAGTTGATTCAATGTCATCGTCATTGTGTTATATATCCCACCACCAATATGGAGTTGGCTAAAAGAATTATTACTGTTAGTGTGTTAAATTTCCTACAACTAATCATTCCTACGTACCAAAATCTTGAAACTTTTGTAGAAGCGGATAAATACCCTTTCAATACTCCCTTTTGGGTGGAGCCCACTCATCAACAGTGGATGAGTGTAACTTGAGCAAATCATCTAACAAGATCGAATAGAGTCACTCTCAATTAGCTAATTTTAAAAACATAAAAATACGGTAATGCTTGTATAAGTAAATGATTTTCTGAAGTGATGACCTTTAGTCATGAAATTCAATAGTAATCTAAAATATTCCCCCACAGACCCCGCACTACTACGTCCTCTTACTATGGACCCGAAAGAGGCCATTACCTCTGGCTGCAGTTCTGTAGAGAATGGTTTTTTCTTCTTAAACTTTTATGATAAAGTTTTGGGCCTCACCTACTCGATCTTCATCCTCGAGAATCATATCGAGTTGGGATAACGGGTGGGACATAGATGAGGTCAGATACTACGTGTAACTCTATCTCCATTAGATTTCGATGGCAATGACGGATTATCATTTCATATTCTCTCTCTCTCTCTCTCTCTCTCTCTCTCTCTCTCTCCATATTGGAAATCTGCAAAGCACTCATTCTTCGGTTTTTTTAGAGTACGGGTCCACCTTTAGTCAATCCAATCCAACCACACATGATCCAATCCAAAAAATAATTGGCATAGGGCCAAATTTTCCATTTTTCTAGATATTTATTTGCCAATATTGTTTTTAAGGTAAGTACTCATACACTCTCCCACAAGTCTCCCTGACCCATGGATGATCCTCCCAGTTGTTCCATTGGAAAAGAGGTGTCTCACCAACTAAGCTAACCATTGTATTTCATCATGAGAAATTACCCGGTATATAACCCATTAAGCTTTTAAAACTTTAAATAAAAGTTAAAACCATCTAATTAGACTATATCTTATTCTTTTCTCATTTGTATTCAAATCTTTCCATCTCCTAGCCTTCGCTTGTTTTCATCCATTCAAGTGGACCACACCTATTTATATGCACAAGAAAATAAAAGAAAGTAATATTTTATAAAATATAATCTTTCATTTTCTAAATAAAAAAAAATCTTGTGTATTTGATAACCCAAGAAAAATATGAAGAAAAGATTATTTTCTTTCAAAAAGTTCAATATTTTTTCTATAACTCTTTCCTACAGAAAACTTTCTACAATATAAAAGCCTTTCAAAATGAGATTTACAATCAAAGTGTTAGAGTAAAGTAAAGAAATTCATCAAATCTATCATGATATACTTGTTTACATGTATGGTAAGTAAATCAAAGGTAAATGTCACGTAATGGTAAATGTGAGGTAAAATAAAAGTGAGATAAAGTATATGGTGAAAGTAAAGTGGGAGAGAGTGCTAAAATAATTTCTTTTTATTTGGCTTTACTGTATCACACTTTACCATAGTTTCTATGGTAAAAAAAAAAAAGTGACTTGTGATAAAGTTTATGGTAAAAAAGTGATGGCTAGACTTTATTTTACCGCACTACTTTTTCATCTAAACATGGTGAAGGGATCACATGTCACATCTAAGCCAAGGCATGTTTGTTTCTATTCATGGTAAAGTAAAATAAATGTTAATGTCACTTCATGCATGGTAAAAGGTGAGGTAAATTAAGTAAGGTAAGATGAAGTATGTGATGAAGTAAAGTAGGAGAGAGAGTTGTACAGTAAAAGCCTTTTGAATTGACTTTACTTTACTACACTTTACCATGATTTTATGTGATAAAGACAAGTGATTTATTGTATAAAAGAAATAGCAGTTGAGCTTTACTTTACCACACTACTTATTCAACCAATTATGGTAAATTACATATAAACTAAAGTATTTAATAATAATTTATTCTAATAATGAACTTTACATCGATCAATAACATTAACTTGTTATTTTGGATTTTTTTAATATATAATAAAATTATAGTACCTTCCTAACAACTCAATTTAAAATCTCTAATATTCTACAAAAAATCGTCAAACAACAAAAGTAGAATAATACTTTAATATGAAACTATTCTATTTTGTACTTTTGTAATATTCGAATATGTAAATATTGTATTCTGCAAACATTTGGATGTGTTTTAGAATATGCCCGGTTGTTTTGTAGCTGGCCCTATATGTGTATATAATATTTCTCAAAAGAAAATATTTTATAAATTCTAATTTCTTTTAGAGAATCCTCGTGATCTTTAGGGGCATGTTTGTGTAACACTTTTCCGCGGAAAATCTATTTTTCAGGTGTTTGGTGCGGAACAATTTTACAAAAACGCTTTCCTACCTCTTCAGCATTTTCCTTGATAATGGTGGAAATGAGTTTCTTATTAGGGGTCTATGGGAAATGGATTTTTTTGGAAAACTTCTCATCTTTTCCTCACTCTTATCCATTTCAACCCAAAACCCTACAACTCTTTCATTTTTTATTTTTTTTAAATAAATTATTATTTGATGTTGAATAAATAATATACATGTTGTGTTATTTTATTCAAAAAAATGTTTCACCAAATAAGAAAATTTGATTTTCTATAAGGAATACACAGCCTCACCAAACAACATTAGCACCAATTCAATTATGAAATCTTTTTTTGCACCAAATATGAATTTCTAAATTCTACTGAAATCTTTTTTTGAGCTTTTCATTTCTATGAAATTTGCTGACGTGACAAATTTCCTTTTCTGTGGAAAGGGTGTGTATACAAACATGTCCTAAAGGATAGGGAAGAAGCATCCAAAGGAAGAATCT
Source organism: Litsea cubeba (assembly GCA_012931725.1). NCBI lineage: Eukaryota > Viridiplantae > Streptophyta > Magnoliopsida > Laurales > Lauraceae > Litsea > Litsea cubeba. Next base: position 86,638,905 of record CM022948.1, on the reverse strand, counting down.
TCAAGCTTCAATTGGCGACAAGAAAATGGAAGTCAATAAAGAAAACAATATATCAACTAATCAGTTCAAGACAATGCAAAACCACTGCACAAAAAATGAAAAATTGGAACGGATTACCGTTCCTAATCCGTTCATCCGTTCTAAATTTTTTTTTTGGAACGGATTAATGGATTAGAAACGATTTAGGAACGAATGAACAGATTAGGAACACACGGATTAGGAACGGTAATCCATTCCAGTTTTTCGTTTTTGGTGTAGTGAACCTTAGATGACTTTGATCTTTTGATTAGGAGATGTAATGAGGGTGAGAATCAATATAATGTAGGGCCATCCTGCCAACAGTAAATTAAAGGCCCCACTTATACAAGCTACAAACTACAAATAGTAAAACTAAAACCCAAGCGAAGTGGTGTAAATCTTTGCCTGACTGTACGTCCATGTTTAATTGCCCTTTGTGGCACCCTTTCTTTGTTAAGACCATGTATATTATGTTGCGTCGTCTTGACTCTTGATGCTAAGTTTTGGGAAATTTTCAAAAAGGTGTTGGGACTTTTGAGAAGTTTTCAAGATTTTCAAGATGTATATTATGTTGCGTCGTCTCGTCGTCTCATAATTGCTTATTTCAAAAGGGTTGATTAGTTTTTCGATCAATCGACTTTCAAATTTTATATAAAGTCTTAAATGTCATCCTTTAAAATAATGATTAATTTAGGGTTTTCCAAAATATGATAGTCCTTTTGAGATTGTGTCTAAAGTGAGAAAATGGGCATACAGACTGAATCTACCTTCACTAGTCAGTAAAAGCTACTAGTAGCCATGAGCTTGGAAAAAAGAGAGGATAGCAGAAAAATTCTAAATTCTTATATTAAAGGAGGGCATTTAAGTCATTACAAAAGTATTTGTTAAAAAAAAATCATCATTTTTTTGGTACCACAACCAAGGAGGGTTGAGTTTTAGAAAAGATGCCCGACACACAATATCAGAAGCCCACACACATGAGAAAGAAAGTCCAAACATGTGTAAAAAATGACATATCCAAGGTTCAAACCCTAAATAGTTAGGTGCAAACTGCTTGGGTAAGGAGCCATTTTCGGCAAAAAAGATTATCGTTGATAGTTGACCACGTACAGAAAAGAACTTGTTTCACACATGACTTGAAGACTTATCACCGTTCTTTTTGAAAGAAGTAAATCATAAGATATTTTATTTTTTGAAAACTCACAAAAAATCTATAATCTTTTCCGAAAATCTTCTTGAACTTTTGGGTAAAATCTATCTTCCACAAGTATCTATTGCATGTCCCTACTCCCCAAGGTATCCATGTTGTATTTGGTTCTCATAGCTAAAACTACATCTACATCAACACTCGACAAACAGTATTTGTTTAATGATTTTGATGTGAAGAGATGAATAATAAAACCAAGGATTCGCAAAGCTGGATTGCTGTCCGTAGTTAGGTGATTAAACGAGACCTCAGACGAGATAAAATATAGACTATACGAGAGCTGGCTAGCATTTTCACTCATATATATTGTAATGGAGTAATGCACTCTGTCCCTACCACAGCATTGGCTGTTGACGTCCATGGAATCCAGTTTTACTCGTGGTTTCAAAACTTGCCTTCAGAAATCCCATAAGCTCCTCAAGTCACTGGTTAAAATATAAACTGTTCAAATCAAATGTCTACTCAAATGAAGTCATAAATCAATCTCAAGAAAAATCTTAGCAAGATTTCATTCTGATCTTCCATCTCAGCAGATCTTCAAAACTAGGGCAAAGGAATTACAATGATTTACAAGTCATCAATCATGACTGACATTCGCATCAGGAATTTCTCATTAGAAGCATCTCGTGCAAGTCTAAATCAAGGGCATGCAGACAAAAAGAGAGAAAAATCTGCTTTTAAGTGCGTCTGTATAACAAGAGGGTTATACGAGAAAGAGTAATATTGTTTTGACTTTTCTTGCAATGCACTATAAGGTTGTTTGATATGTTTAGCCATATAGGCAGGAGGCCTACTTTTGAGCCTCTTGATGATGTGTTTGCCCCAACTTGGCTCATGTCAACATTTGTTAATTTATGTTCGAAAATGTTCTCCTACAAGCAGCCTATATATACTTTATATGCAGCCCGCCGTATGGGACCCATTTAGATGAAGTTTATCAATGGAAGCAAGACCAGATGGAAGATCTCCTCATGAACGAGTGGGATCCAAAAAAAGCAGCCACACCAGATTATGCTAGCCCTTTATTTAACAAACTTAAAGTTAAATGACATCTTAAGCATAGATTTTCTGAATATTTAATCCAAAGGTGAGTAAAAGTTCGGTGAGTGTAAAACTGGGCTTGCTGCCATATCATGGGAAGAAAAGAGTAAAGGGACTGCACTGATGAAGGTTGGCTCAAGTGGGCCTCAGTGCTGGACCGTAGACCGTACTTGAAGTTACTCGTCATAGAACATTTTCCATTGAGTCCAGATCTGGTGAGGTAAAGCCCCACGGTGACCGTGGGTAGACCAACCACAGTCCGTCATATCATCGTGGGGCAGCCTGCCTTGCACGCGGGTAGCTGCCCATGTCTAAGGATTAAGAGTTAATCAGATGATATCGATGATCGATGTGATTATTTAGGTCATAAGGATAATAAGAGATGGGTTTGCATTGGTTAGACGGCTGATACCATTTTCCAATGGATCCATGGATATAATTGACAGAGGGGCTTGTTTGCAGTAATTGAAAAGTTTAGGGTCTTCTTATAAAATTCCTAGGACCGCAGTGCAATTGCATTTATATATAGTGGAGGTAACAGCAATTAACTGTTGGTAAGGAATAGGGCTATCAATCCAGCCCTCAGACGAGGGAACCCGGCTCAGCCCGTGAAAGCCATCAAAGGGAGAGCTTTATTTTTTGTCCTAAAACCCGATGGTAGGGTAGGGCTCTATTTTGAAAAGCCCGCAATGTTGAGGGCCGAGCTAGGGTTTGACTCATCCGGTCCAAGGGGGACCAACCCTCAATTTATTAAATATGTAAAATTTTTAAACTACTTTAAAATTTCCAAGAAATAAGTACCCATCTATTCATTTATTTTTACCAGAAGTAATTAGAATACATAGTTTATTGGCTTGAAAAATGAAGGAAAATCTTGATAAGTATTGAGAGCAATCTAATAAAGTTTTTGAAATGGCTATACTAAGAGTATTGTGTGATTTATGATTCACCTGCCACAACGTTGTCAAATGTGAACAAAGTTAATCTAGTAAAAAAAAGTTACTAAGTTTGAAGATGATTTTTTAATGTTTGAGGAATAAATGACTCCGACAATTACTTTAGAGGAAAAATCTGAATTAGATTGTTATTTGGAGGAGCCAAGGGATAAATTTATAAATTTCAATATATTGGATTAGTGGAAAGTTAATTCAACAAAATATCCAATTATTTCAAGAATGACTCGTGATATTTTAGCAATTCCAGTACATTTTACAGTTTCTTCTAAATCGACATTTAGTCAAGAGGAAGAGTACTTGACCAGCATAAGAGTTGTTTAAAATCTAAAACTGTAGAAGTCTTAATTTGTGGATAAGATTGGATACATTCGTAGAAACACAATGATAATAATTCATTAGACGATCTTTTAGATATTCTAAAAGTTGATTGAATAATTAAATAAAGAACTATTCTTATTTGTTTCATGAGTTCCACTACAAAACTCCCCGGGTATTTTTCTTAAAAAAACGCCCGTCTTTTAGCCAATGAAAGTGTGACACGCGTCATCAGCGATACACATATCTGATTCTCTCTCCTAAATATTATCCTACAAAGGTGGATATCTTAAAATACTAACAAATCAATGTCTATTAGATAGGGGCAAAAACTCCCCTTTTGAGATAAGGGAGTTTTTGAGAACTAGCCTGCAAATAAGAGAAGGTTTTTAACTCCGCCATATTGTTTTTTGCATTGCATTGCCAGTCCCTAAATCGGACAAAGGAAGAGCGTTAGCATTAAGTTGGAAGTCGGTAGTGGCATAGGAAAAATTTATTTCTTTAAATAAAAAAGAATTTTCCCTTCTTTTGGCCCTGGCCTCGCCCTGACCTTGAGGGTAGGGTAAGGGCCTAAAAATTATAAGCTCGCCATAAAAGTCGAGGGCTTTTGCTCGCTTAGGCCCGACCTGTCGCGACCCCGGACCGGGTTTAAGGCCTAATCCGGGATCGGGATGGTGATTAATGATAATGGTGATGAAGCCATGTCAACACAATGATTAAATGGCTCATACGTACACGGATTCAAGAAGAATATTTTATCCATGCACGTGATTTCCCACAGGATTCCGTAGTGAGGATTACAGATACAAGTCATAGACATTCATTCGGGATGCGGAAGCGTGTAGCAAATCATATACAATAGTCCATTCCAACAAAATAAGACTGATAATGCAAATAACAAGACATGATGTTAGAGTGAGCAATGATCATTAGTATTTCCCAAAAATATAAGTTAAATATTTATACAAAAAATCAGTTGATTAATTGCCCCAAAAATAATGGCCAACAAAGGCCAGTACATCCAAAAGAATAACCCCCAAAAGATGTTAGTCAAAATTCCCCAAAAATGTCGCATCTCAAAGCATGACCAGATGTCTACATGACATCGTCAGCTTGCCATTCGACTACACGTTGCAATTCACCAACCGCCTCCTCTGGCTCCTCCTCGAGATAATCGGCATCTGGACCTGAGTACCAAAGGATGGGTCAGACACGACGGTCTGGCAGGTGGATGAAAAGATATGACAATGATAAAATAAAGTAATGATATCTTGTGAAAACATTGAAACCTGTATAATGAATTTCATAAAAGAAATGCATCATTTATTAGAAAAGACATGAAATATAAAACAGGTAAAGGTAACAATGAATTGGAAACTAGCAAGATGGCAACCACATAAAGTTAAATCCTCTCTCACTAAAGTGATGAGAGCACATCGGGACGTTGACCTCAGTCACACAAGGTGAGGAGAGACAACGACTAAATATAAACACATATAATACTATACGGGACCAAGGTAGCGAACCGGGTATCGGGACGGGAACGGGATCCAGACTGCAGCTGGCGGGATGGGATGGGAATCTCCAAGCCGGTGGATCAAACCGACAAGGTCGTCCAAGATTAGTGGTGCCGACTCATAGGTCACATGCTAGAAATCAAAGCAAATTCATATATGAACGGTACGGGGTGCCCATAGGCACAAAAACACATTTGTATCGGGTCGGGTACGAACGGGTTAGCAATATGCTAAAAATATAATTTCAGTGTATCCGGGGCATGACTAGTCATAAGGTATGAAGTTTGAAATGTACAAATGAAATTCGGGTTTAAATAAAGCATAATGGATTTCTATAAATTCTCGGGCTAAGCGTTAAGGGTCTAAGATCCAAATCAGTGTGAATAGGGTCCCGTACGTCGGATTTGATATAAATTTGCTACTCTTTGAGAATTAAGGACATTCCGGGTTCCTACGTACATTGACCAGTCTAAAATCCTCAACGAATCTTTGAAATGGGGTTTCTTTTTCATCCGAATTCCATACAACACTTCTTAGGCCTTTCAATTACATTGGGGCTCCAAACAATACCTCCCCAAGCATTTGAATAACATTTCAGACCTCCTAACATTGACCCAGGCTTGACAGACAGTTGGCTCGAGCGGACTGGAAGGCACACTCGAGCGAATTGCTCTCTGTCTGGGGTTCGCTCGTATCAGGTTGGCTCGAGCGATCAGAAGGTTGACTCGAGCCAACGAGCTTCTGTGAGGGGTTCGCTCGAGCGAAGTGTCACGTTTGCTCGAGCGAATTGTCCAGAAGTGCAAATTCAGTGCAGTCCGGGCTCTTCTTCCCTCTTCTCCTTTCATACAATTTGAGCACCCTTCTTACACATGTTAGAGGACTCCAAGGCCTCATCAAAACCCCATTCAATCCACCATCCAAGTCCCTCCATTACATTCCCATTAAATACAAAAAAAAAAAAACTCATCATCCATGGATATCCAATGTAAATATGAAACAAGATTTAACAATCGACAATACATACATTTTAAGAGATTAAATCAGAGGGAAATATCCATTACTATGCATGTCTTTGAAATCAATAAAAACATAAGGAGAGGCATATACTAATGACCATAAATGAAATCATATTATTCATAAGACATGCTGAAAATCAAGATTTATCGATTCATCCACTTGCCTTAGGTCCAAGCTATGTAAATCAAGGCTCTAATCACCCTCCAAGCCAAATAAACACAAATCTACACAAAAACCCCCAAATCGAACCATTAAGAAACCCTAGAATATCAAGACTATGAATGAGGAGGTGAGAGCTTGTGAAATGAGAGAGGTAGACTCTCTAGGGTTAGAAAAACCCAAATCTAGGAGATGAGGGTGAGGGCTTACTTGCAAGGTCTTCAAATGACTCAAGATAGCTTAAAGGAAGCTCCAATGTCCATGTATTTCTCTTCTAATGGTGTCCAAGGAAAGCTCCCAAGAAGATGAAAAAGAAGATGGTGTCCATTGCAAAGTGTGGCAAGAGTTGGTGTGGATTTAAGATGAAGAAAGCAAGAGGGAGAAGGGAAAAACCCTAGGGCAGCACTCCTCTTCCAAAATGAGAATGAACAAGGAAAGGGAATTGGATAAGATGAGCTTACTATATATAGAATATGAAGTGGGGCCCACAACTTAAAAAGATCGATGGGCTAAAAACATGGCATTTAGGACCTCTAATGAATTCGACGAAGAAGGCAAAGTTGATCGGTGAAATTTCTAGTTTCCGAAAAGTATATGTTTCGCGGGTTTTGACAACATTGAAAATTGTGTCTAGATTTTGGGTAAAAAGACCATTTTACCCTCAAATTGGGAAAAGTCGGGTTTCGGGGCTTCGAACGGAAACAGGGTTAACACGAGAGTTGTAGGGATTAACAAGATGAGTTAAACGGGATAAACACACGAATTTTTCGAATCACGAGTAATCCCCCACGCTCACGCGAAATCATAACAAGAACCCCCAAAGGGTCCCGCTAATTCCAAAGTCTCTCAAAATTTCCCAAATCTATTTAAAAGCTATTCTAATTTCAAACTTAACCAAAATTCACTAAACACACTTATAGCTAAACACAGCTTAATTAACACTAATCGAGGTATCTCAGGTCGGAGTTTTACACGACCCGCACATGTGAGGGTAGGATAAGGGTTTACCTCGGCCCGGCCCTTGAAAACCCTAGTTAGGTACTTGCATGAGATGTGGGGTCTAAATGCTTTAGTTGGAGCCAGATCCAAGGAATCCCTAATGGTCCTCATGCTAGCCCTAAGTGAGAAAGTTATTTTAAAAAAAAGAACTCTAAGAAAAAGAGGAGTGGAACTAGGACTCATAAGAGAACTAGGGCTTTGAGGCTATTTAAGTGACGTCTAGCCCTCTATTTTCTTCTCCGATTTCTCTAGTTTGAGTGCTTTGAGGGTTTTTTTTTTTCTTAATTGAGATCCCACCATTCTTTCTAAGAGGTTCTCTCGAAAGACTGTGTGATTTAAGAGATTGCGCATGCGAAAAGGTTTTATAGAGATAAAAATTAGAGATTTGATTTTAGCACAACAGAGCTCCTCATGTGTAGATCTGCACGTAGTTGTCTGTAGACCTAGACATTACTTGTTTAGATCTATTTTTCTATTTATAGATCTAGGATATTACTACACAAAATTAAAAATTTAAATAGATAAGAATTTTTAAAATCCCATCAAGAAGTCCTACCTACTTCCAACCAACAGTGTCTATACGACCCGACCCTATTGTCCATTTCCCTTACCATATATAAAAAGAGACAGTTTATATGCTGCTTTTTCCTCCTGGTTCCTCTATGTTTTTTTTCTCAGCATGGGCCAGCCTCTCGTGGCACCCACTTAGAATGTGACCTGTTGGCCACTTGATTGCAAGGTGTCCACTTAGTAAGGTACAATCTCATGGGCCCACCTAGCATGCAAGACAATTCCGTTTTTGCTACCAGCATACATACATTTTCTATTCTTTGGTTGTTTCATCCTTTTCCCCTTCATCTTTCTGTTCTTGCTTTTTTTTTCTTCTCTCTGTCTGAGTTCGGTTGGACAGCATGAGCGCCAGCATCTCGTGGCACCCACTTAGATCAGCATGTGGCCTGTTGGCCCCTTTACTGCAAGGTGTCCACTTAAGGCACAATCTCATGTGCCCACCTAGCATGCAAGCTTATTTTTTTTGCTACCAGCAAACATTTTGGCCTACGAATCTTTTCCGGATGTTGTCTGAAGTTCTTCTCCTATCCTCTGCTTCTATCCACACACATCTCTGTGACCTCATTCAAAGGTATGTGGTTTTTTTTCCATTCTTTCCCTGTGTTTGATATCCTTCTTAAGGTATGTGTGATTTCTTTTTTTTTTTAAGTTACAATGATGATGCATTGAATGTGTTTGCTAAATTGCCTTCTGTTAAAAAATTGATAGTTGTAACTACATATTATGTATTCTCTGAATTGGGTTCTAATGATGATGGATTGAATGAGTTTGCTAAATTGCATTGAATGTGTTTGCTAAATTGCCTTAGTGAAAAAAATTTATAGTTGTAACTACATATAATGTATTTTCTGAATTGGCAAGTGAGTTAGAAGAACATATGATAAAAATAAATATCTCAGACTAACAACCAGTATATACAAATTGCTTTACAGTATTGGGCAACTGGGTGATAACAACCTTATTTTTATAAGGGAGCAGTAGTTTTAGTTGGAAGAACTTTATACACATGTTAGATAGTTAACTTTTCCCCCATTTCAACACTCACATGCACTTTCTACATTGCTAGGTACATTCCAATTTATAAAGATAATAACTCAAATTCAATTCAAATTGTGATATCCTTAATCCCACTCCTCATTGCTATCAGCAACTCGCTCTAATATAATATATATATATATGTCTTAACAGCCCTCTCCTTAGCTTTCCTCTAATCTCTTCTAACCATAAGAAAGCATTGATGAAAATAACAGTTTCAGAGCACCCAACAAAAGCGAAAGAAACCACAAAACCAGATGAAGGTTTCTAATGAAGATTCAGATGTTGATCACATAATTTCACTCACCGAATGGTTCTTGGACCTGTTTGATAGCTCTCAATGGCCCATAAGGGCTGGTATAAGCATCGATGGCTTCAGATTAGAGAAGGGTGCAAACACTGCCAGATATTTTATGAAATCTAAGTAAGAGAAGCTGTTTAAATTTAAATATAACGGAAGACTGCAGTGGGGTTTTTGCAATATCTGAAAATTCCTTTAGAAATTACAGCAGACAAGGTTTTTGTAGGCATTTTACACTCTTTTGCTGATATAAAGTTTTAGAAATAGGATCAAGGTAATACATGTAATGTTCGATTTACCTTTTTATTTGGTATATTTGTCTATAATACTGGCATTTAGTGTTCTTATAACTGTGGTTATACAAATGTACCTGCTGCATCTCTACTAATAAAAATATTACAATACTTTCCCTCTCATTGGAAACAAAGCTATGAGCAAATGAAACCAGGGTAACATGGAATATTTACCATCTGTTTGTTTATGATACTGTAATATTTCTCTTTATTTGTGAAGAATGCTTACCATGTGTTTCTTTATATTCGTCTGTTAAAGAAACTAGATAAAGAAACTTCTATTTTTTCAAATGGGTAGATATATATTTGTAAAGAGTGCTTACCATGTGTTTGTTTATATTATTCTATTAAAGAAGTTAGAAAAAAATTGTATGTACAATCTATAATATTAGTTCAAGTAAAATATGTTTTAAGATGTTTGTTGTCCATAAAATTAACCCTTGTGTGGGTTTAGTAGCCTTACCAAATACCAATTCATCTCATTTTAATTATTTGGTTGTTTGCACTGTAGAGCCACTCCAATAATATATTTAACAAATAGTAGCAGCTCTGTCACCATGTGTAACATGAGAGTTCCAAAGCAAACTTCAATTAAATAGCTTTTTTAGAAGGCCACTGGGAGCAATAGAAGCTACTCTGCTTCATTTGCGAAATATTGAATACACTTTTGCTTCACACCATCAACAACTGACCATGCTATTATGCATAGTGAAAATGAAAATACTCCTAGATTTATCTTCTTATTCCATAGATATATCTATTTTTTATCCCTTTATGAGTAGTGTTTTTGTTATGGAAGAGAATGTTAGTTATTGTATCCACATTCCACACTCAGATACCAAGCAACTATTCTACAGTTAACAATTGATATGCAAAATAACTAATTATTAAGCGATTTTTTTTTTATGTAATATGTTCATCTCTTGCCCATCCAAAATGGTTTATTGAGCTGCATTTAATCTGTGTTTATCTTTTATCATCGGGAAAACCTTCCTCAAGCACCTACACTACTGAATGTGAAGGCAATGACTAAAAAACAATACACTGTACTTATGCATCAAATCTAATTACTTTGGACCTCTATATCTGATAATATTGTTGTTTGCCTATTTCTTCAGGGCTTTCTTTGCTTAAGTGGAGCTATACTGATCCAAGTATATAAGACTATATGCAAGGGTAACCCAAGTTCTTTTCTGTTGGTGCTTGACTAATAAAAAATACACACTATTTATGCCTCAAATCTAATTACTGTGGACCTCAATATCTGATGGAATTGTTGTTTGCCTATGTCTCTAGGGCTTTCTTTGCTTAAGTGGAGCTATACTGATCCAAGTGTATAAGACTATATACAAGGGTAAGAGCTATACTGATCCAAGTATATAAGACTATATACAAGGGTAACTTGAGTTCTGTTTTTGCTAATGCTTCCACTCATTCCAAAACATTATTGAAAACAAATTAACCCAAGGCAGGAATTTCTGTACTTGTTTTTCTTGTATGTTATAATTGTTGCATATAATAAAACATAATAGGAAAGAAAAAAATTTTATCCTACATGCAAGTTAGGGACATATTTTTGACTTTTGCAAGAATAATCACTAAAAGTAACAATGGCTAATGTGATTTCCATCATCATTGTGATTAATAACAGCAAAACCTCTTCATCCAAAAAAGCAAAGCGTCATTGCATCAGTTATTGAGGAGAAACTCCTCTTTTTTAATATGGATAGAGATTATTTGTGATGTTACTTTACTTTTATGGGATAGTTACCTTCCATTTATTTAGGCATCTCTTGGAGCATATTTATGTTTTCTTGGTATTTTGACAATATTTATGCTCCTTTTATTGTTAAATCTTATGGTATTTTTTAATTGAGTAGTTGGCCTCTGTTTATTCCTGTATAATGTTATTATGTTGTCTTCCTGTGTGAAAAAGGATTTCTGATATACTTTTAATGTTATCTTTATACTCACTAAAATATCAGTTTCTAATACACGACTTATATTACATTTTTATAAACTTATGTGAACTTACTTGATTTATTTGTACTGCATAATATTCTGGTTTTTCCTAGATTTCCTTCTTATTTCAGTAATCCATTGCAATCGGAATCCTAAACCTATATCACAATAGACAAGCAAATAGCAACTAATCATCTTGACAAAGAAATCATTGTATATCCAAATTTCCTCTTCAATGAACAACAATTAAACAAATAGTTTGTATTTTAAACCAACATATCCTTACTTTATAATGAGTATTTTTTAAGATTTAACTTTTGTTCAACTTTTTTTTTAATTTAGCCTTTTGTTTCATTCTTTTTTTTTTTTTTTGCAGTTTATTCTAATCAATACTGCTCATCTGATCGGATACCCGTCTGTTTTTGGTTTGTTGACATCTGTACCATTTGAAGTGTTAAATCTGAAATATTATTTAATCTTTTTTTTCATTGAATAATGTTCTCTGAAATTATTATCTTATGCATATCTTTTTTTTATCTTTCTAATGTAAAAGTAATCTTGCTGCAATCACTTTTCTTTATTTGTTAAAGTTTTATTTAATGAGATATTATATCTAACTTACACATTTATTGACTATATATGGACCAGTGAACTATATTCAATATCTTCATGATGGAAAATCAGAACGAAAAAGAAAAGATCCATATACAAGGTTATTATCTTCTTTGAAAGACAAAAAACTGCATAAATATGTTTATTTCAGTGCTCAACTATAGTATTAAAGTTATAAAGTCACTTAGTTGTCTTCTTATACAGAAGACAAGGCTAAAAAGCGTCGTCAAAAGCAACGTGATTCATACGCAAAGTTATCTCTAGAGCAAAAACGAAATATTAGCATGAGAAAAAAAGAAGCAAATAAAAGGAGAAAAGTACAACAAAGTCAGGCATTAGAACCTTCTCCAAAGAGCAAAATATATACTTCAAAAATTGCAAATCCCACAGAAACATCAAATTTAGGTTTGCTCCTAATTTTATACTACCTTTATCTTTATAATTGTAATCAATAATGCCATTTGTAATTACTAATTATAATACTTGAACAACTGTAGAACATGCACAACTTCAACATCGACTAAAAAAAAGACAATGGTACACCTCATTGCCTAAAGAAAAAAAAGATGCACTTCTTCTACGAAAAAAGGAAGCTTATGCAAAAAAAAAGTTGCTCAAAGGAGTATCTTCTGCAAATGTTACTTCATCATTAAATACAGGTCAACAAATAGGTATGTAATTAGATATTCTAATACGTAGTATTTAATATCTTTGACAAATATAATGGAGATATATAATAAATATATTTCTAATGAAATATCTATCTTCTGCAACAAACAGAAACTACCGGCATACTACTGGCTAGCACTATCAATGATGCTCCAAGAAATATTAGAGCACAGATGGAAAAAAGAATATACCATACATATGAGATTGGTAAGTTATATATTATAAGTATAATAAATTTTTTCCTCTGATTATATAAAAACTTATATTACAAAATTCTTAAAAGTACATACATCTTCCACCAGGGTCAACATCTAGGCAGCCTGATGAATTCAATCAAGATGCTTCTTCAAGTGTTTATCAAGAAGAAACTTGTAGATTAAACTACAGAGAAAAAGGTAGATATATTTATATAAAATAGTAGTTTAGGTTTATTAAAAGAGTTGAAATATACTAATAAAATTTTTAAATGCAGTTACATATGGTTCTGAAATAAGCATTCCTTTGGAACCATCAGTATTAGAACAAAAGCTGGACTGTAGTTACTGTGGAGCAAGGAAATTTGCTTATGAACCGAAAGGCTTCTGTTGTTCTAAAGGTCAAGTATTGGTGGCTTCGAATCCTATTCCTGATGAGCTCCTTACTCTATTCATATCAAATAGTGAAGAAGCATCTCATTTCAAAACATATGTTAGAACATATAACAATACATTTGCTTTCACCTCCTTCGGTGTCAAATGTGAAAAGGAGCTGTGTAAGAGAAACAAAGGTATTTACACTTTTAAAGTTCAAGGTCAAGTTTATCATTACATCAATGATTTGTTTCCTCCTGATGGTCATCCGTCATATCTACAATTATATTTCTATGATACTGATCATGAAGTGGAGAATAGGATATATCAGTCACCAAAGCTTAGGCCTGATGTTGTTCAAAAGTTAATGGATATATTGACCATCAATCCTTACTGTAAATTTTTCCGATCTTTAAGAGATTTCTCTATTGGTGATGATACAAGAATATTCATAAAAAGTGATCCTCAGTTTGATCAAAGAGTATACAATGCACCTTCAGCATCACAAGTTGCAGGAATCTGGACAGAAAATTCAGATGCCAACCAGTCAGCCGAACGTGAAATCATAGTCTACAGTCATTCTGGAAGCAGTCACAGAATAAAACATTATTTTGGTTGCTATGATCCGCTTGAGTATCCACTACTATTTCCTTATGGAGATTCAGGTTGGCACAGAGGTATCAAACAAGCACAAGGAAATGAGCTAAATCATCGAGATGTACTCTCGATTTGTGATTTCTTGAAGAAAGAAACACGAGGTATAACTTCATTTCATATAGGCTATTATAAAATGAACTTAAACACTAACAACTAATAATTTCTTTTTTTTTCCTTGTATAGCTTCAGAGAAAAGAAGTTCCAAAAAAGAACATATATCATGTCGACAATATTACTGCTATAAATTGCAAATTCGACCATCTGAAGCCTCACTGTTGTTACACTCTGGTCGTCTTTTACAACAGTATGTTGTTGACATGTATATAAAAATTGAAACATCTCGGTTAGATTATTTTCGACGTGAACAACATTCGATCAGAGCAGATTTATATCAAGGAATAATGGACAGTATTAGCACTGGTGAAACTTCTGCAAAAAAGATTGGAAAGAGAATTGTATTGCCACCATCATTTATTGGAGGTCCAAGAAATATGCGTCGTCGATACCTTGATGCAATGGCATTAGTTCAAAAGTTCGGCAAACCAGATATCTTCCTGACGATCACTTGTAATCCTACTTGGTCAGAAATAAAAGATCAACTTGGTTATGGTGAAGAAGCTCAAAACAGACCAGACTTGATTGCAAGAGTTTTTAGAGCAAAGATAGAGGAGCTCAAAATTGATTTAATGAAGAAGCATACTTTTGGTTCGGTTGTAGCACATGTATATGTTATAGAATTTCAGAAAAGAGGGCTTCCACATGCTCATTTCTTACTCATCTTGAAGCAAAGATACAGACTTAGGACTCCAGAGATGTATGACAAATTTGTGTCTGCTGAGCTCCCAGATAAAAAAATCCATCCACATCTTTACAAAATGGTTGTTCAACATATGATGCATGGACCATGTGGGAACTTGAATCCGAGTAATGTTTGTATGAGAAATGGACAATGCAAAAATCATTATCCTCGTGAATTTTGTTCTGTTACAACACAAACAAAGAATTCTTATCCGTTATATAAGAGACAGAAAACTGGAGAAGAGGTCAAAGTTCGTGGTTCTTTGTTAGATAACCGGTGGGTGGTTCCATATAACCCATATTTACTAGCAAAATTCAATTGCCACATGAATGTTGAAGTTTGCTCATCTGTAAAAGCGGTTAAATATTTGTACAAGTACATTTATAAAGGACATGATAGAATCATTTTTCATCTTGGTGGCAATAATGTTTTTGAAGATGTTGATGAGATACAACAATTTCAGCAAGGAAGATGGATATCTCCTCCAGAGGCAATGTGGAGAATTTACCAATTCTGTTTAAATGAAATGTATCCATCAGTTAAAGGCTTACAAGTTCATCTAGAAAATATGCAAACTGTTGGGTTTCGAGGAGATACAGACTTATTGAATATCTTGCATAATCAACAAGCATCTAAAACAATGTTGACTGAATACTTTCGAATGAATCAGATAGACAGAGATGCTTGCAAATTGCTATATAAAGAGTTTCCTGAATACTATGTTTGGAATGAAAATAAGAAATATTGGAGTAAAAGAAAACAACGAAATGCAGTAGGCAGGCTCGTTGCTGCGAGTCCAGTTGAAGGAGAAAGATATTATCTGCGGTTGCTATTAAATCATGTCAAAGGAGCTACATCATACCAAAACTTGCAAATGGTCAACGGGATTCAGTTTGATACATTTCGCAGAGCAGCAGAACAACTGGGGTTGCTTGAATCTGATAACATTATTGTTCAATGCTTAGAAGAAGCAATCTTGTTCCAAATGCCTCTAACATTGCGACGACTATTTGCTACACTATTGGTCTACTGTGGAGTACATAATCCTACAGCATTATGGAACAGGTATAAAGATGCAATGTCTGAAGATTTTAAAAGAACATATTTCATGTCTACAAGCAAAATTGAGGCAAAAGCACTACAAAGTATCAATTTCATCCTAGAATCTATGGGAAAAAATATTTCTGAGTATACCTTGCCACCAATAACAACAATTGATACTCCAGATGAAAAACTGTTGAAAGAGATTCATGAAGAGTTGAACATCCCAATTTCAGAAAATGAATTGCTTACAGTTCAAAATTTAAACACTGAACAAAAAAGAGCTTATACCATCATATTAGAAAGAATAAGAAGCAGCAGTAGTGGAATCTTCTTTATTGATGGCCCAGGAGGAACAGGAAAAACATACTTATATCGAGCTCTACTCATCACATTGAGATCAGAAGGACATATTGCATTAGCAACTGCCACATCTGGTATTGCTGCATCTATTTTACCAGGAGGTCGTACTGCACATTCACGGTTCAAATTACCGTTGAACTTTGAAGAAAGATCAACATGCAATATATCAAAACAAAGTGGGCTAGCAGAAATGTTACGCAGGACAAAACTTATTATTTGGGATGAGGCATCCATGGCAAACAGACGAGCAATTGAGGCACTTAATATTATGTTACAAGATATAACTGATTGCAGACTATTATTTGGAGGAAAAATAGTAGTATTTGGAGGAGATTTTCGACAAATACCTCCTGTTGTCATTCGTGGAGGAAAAAGGGAAACAATTGAGGCAAGCTTGGTAATGTCAGAACTATGGAGCAAAATTCAAAAAATAGAACTGACTGAAAATATGAGAGCTAAAATTGATCCACATTTTAGTGCATTTCTATTACGTGTTGGTAATGGAACTGAAATAGCTATTTCTGAAGAAAGAATTCAAATTCCAAAAACAATGATCATTCCTTACAAAGATGACATTAGCTCAAAGTTCCAACTTGTCAATTGTGTCTTTCCAAATCTCATATTGAATGGACACAATGCTCTTTTCATGACGAATCGAGCTATATTGACAACAAAAAATGAATTTGTTGATGAGTTGAACCACATCCTAATTGAACAATTCCCAGGAGATTCAATCAAATACTACAGCTTTGATTCTGCAATAGATGAGGCACATCAGAATCTACCAGAAGAATTTCTGAACGGGTTAACACCGAATGGGCTGCCTCCACATGAATTGGTACTGAAGAAAAATTGTCCAGTAATCCTATTGCGTAACATCGACCCTTCTTGTGGACTTTGCAATGGCACTCGATTAATTTGCAGAAATTTCCAACAGAATGTAATTGATGCTGAGATTATTGTTGGCCATCATGAAGGGAAAAGGGTATTTCTTCCACGAATTCCATTGCAATCAGATCAAGATGAGAAATTTCCATTGCCATTCAAGAGAAAACAATTCCCCATTCGTTTGAGTTTTGCAATGACAATAAATAAAGCTCAAGGGCAGACATTAGAAAATGTTGGCATCTATCTACCTCAACCTGTTTTTTCACATGGACAACTATATGTTGCCTTATCAAGAGTCAGGTCAGGTGAAGCCATCAAGATATTAATAAATCCATCTTCCAATAAGAAGGATGAAAGCACATATACAAGAAATGTTGTATATAAAGAGCTATTAGCACTTGCTTGCAACAACAAATGATGTCAAAACTCAAACAATACAGGTATATTATGCTTAACATTTACTTAACATTTTCTTTGTATTATTACACAAATCACCTTCATACATTTACTTAACATTTTCTTTGTATTATTACCCATGATTTATATTATGCTACGATTATAGAAACTAAATTCAACCTAGCAAATACAAATTTATTAAGCAATAAATGAATTATAAAAAATTAATAAAATATATATTAATCATAATCAGAAACTACAAATAATGCATGATTCACAAAATCTAGACTATTTTTTTATACTTCTATCTAAATATGTCATATGTGTTATTTTATATTGCACAAATGACTAAGATTTATCCAAATTTGGGCAATCTCCTAATTTGATTAATCAATTGATAAAAACCTGGATGAAATACAGGAGAATCTCATTCCTGCAACTTATTTACACCTTTAGCAAAGAGCAAGACAACACCTCCACCATCATCATTTTAAGCGTCTACACTCATTTGTGTGTAGCCTAACAACATTAAGATATTATATCTATTATGACCCTAACACAATAAATGTAGCACCATCAATCTGTATACCCAAATCCACACCAAAACCCCTTCCAATTTCACCCCCTTTACTCTATACACAACTACAACTCACTCAATTTCCTTCTTCACTCCTAGAACATAGTCATTGCTTATGCAACTTTCTATCAATCACACACATGTATAAAAATACCTAATTCTTGTGATAATATCTAAATTGTGGCAATTGTGCAGAGTCTTGTCCAGCTTTTACCAGTATATATCATATACCATATAGCATTTTTGCTTTCTATATACTAATCCATTATTCCATAAAAATATAAAAAGGATGAAGTTCATTAAAGAATGGCCACAGCTGCATGAAAGAAAGCGACTCCTTTAGGTGTTAATCATTCACATCTTATCACACATATATTAAAGATGGTCTTTCCCCTTGTCAAAAAATCTGCAAGATGGAGAACATCTGTTTCCTTTACAATAAGACAATATGTATTATTATATTTTGCATATTAATAATAAATAAAGACATATGAATGTAGTAGTTTCCATGTTACCAATCAGAAGATCCATCAGAAATGCTACCATACTCTCTAGCTAACTATTTTAATAAATTCTTTGCTGATAACGTACAAATACCATGAACCATCACACAACATTCAAAATGAAACTTTCTTTTTATTACCTATAAACACCCACAGATTGTATATCTTTTTTTTTTTGTCATACAACAATTATACTTATTATGATATATTTCTCATACATAATCAAAATCATACATTCACTTCCTTGTATAGTATATTGATCTATATTATAATTTGTATTACAAAAATTTTTTAAATCAATTATAAAAATATCATAACAAATTTAATTTCTTATTATCATATTTCTTTGCTGTACATCATGCATGCTTCATACATATTATTAGCTCAATAATCTTCATTCTTATATCTCTAATACAAATTTGAATTTTTCTTTTTCTAGGATATCTGCCTTTTAATAATATATACATACAAGATGGCAAACCAATGTCAAACACTTAAAGAAATTAATGATGGAATTCAAAACTGGACTATGAAGGTTTGCATTCATGAAATGAAGCGACCACAATCTTCAAGGAACAACAAATCAACTTACCAACATCTAATCTTAATTGACGAACAGGTATTATTTTATCAAGAATTTATATGATTATCAAAATTAAAATTCAATTATGTTATTCATTTATATGTTCCATTCCTTCAATGTAGGGGACAAAAATGCAGGCCACAATTTTCAATGATGACATCAATATATTTGCTTCAGCAATCAAAGAGCATTGTACATACTACATATCAAATGGTGTCATTAAAAAAATTCCACCACAATATAAAGTTGTTGATCATGACTATCAAATGATCATAAACAATTATACAAAAGTGGAAAGAGTAGAAGAGGCCTACAACATCACCACACAAAATAACTACAAGTTCACTCCTCTCAAATCCACCTCCATTGACCCTTGCTCAACAACTACAACTGGTATAAATCTCTCTTAACATCTCTAATATCTAAGTATTTTTACTATAAAAACTTTATTTCCTAACAATGAGTTTTTTTTTTTTTTACTTTCAGATATTATTGGCATTGTCTTAGACATTCTCCCAAAGAAAATATTCAAGAGGAAATGGGACAACCAAGATTCAATGGTTCAAGAAATGGTTGTAATTGACTCAAAGTACATTTCTCACTTTCCCCAAATCTTATTATTTCTCAATCATTATATATTTTTAAAGAATGTTTTTAAATATACCTACTACAAATGCTAACTATTAAACTTCATTATATATTGTATAGTTTGCAGCCCACCTTCCTATCTACATGGGACAAATTCATAGAAGATGAATGTATAACAATAACTGAAATATTGTCATCCAGGCCAATTATTGTTGCAACAAACGTATCTCCAAAAGAATTCAGAGGTATGAAAAAGAAATTCACATATTTTTTAGTGCTTGCCTTATTTCTAATAAAATTTATAAGATAAAAATATAAATTTGTGTCACAACCACTATTAATTCATATTCCTTCCAAATTGTAATTCCTATTGAAGCCTGATAATTTTTTTCTTGATTTTTTCCTATTCAATGATTAGGAAGAAAATCATTCTCTACAAGGTCATCATCAACTATTCTAATAAATCCA
Source organism: Litsea cubeba (assembly GCA_012931725.1). Classification (NCBI taxonomy): domain Eukaryota; kingdom Viridiplantae; phylum Streptophyta; class Magnoliopsida; order Laurales; family Lauraceae; genus Litsea; species Litsea cubeba. The sequence goes on along the minus strand of CM022948.1, from coordinate 86,618,802 downwards.
ACCATTCCCGAAGTAGACGAAATGCATTCTTTGTAAGTATTTTTTAAATTAATTAAACATTTGCAAATAAAAAAAAACTAACTATTTTTTATTTGCACCTTTTACAGCTCTGTGGAAAAAAAAGAAGTATTGGATTATATTGTTTGCAAGAAATCATATTTAGAACTACCGAAGCCAGCAGAATTGCAAACAACATCGATTCAAAAAATTATCGATTCTGGAGAAGTTGTATGTATCTGCATACTCCATTCTATTATCTATTCCATATGTATGACATCGTATTTGTATTATTACAGAATAGCATTCATTGGATCAAAGGTTCGATTACCAGCATAACACAAAACCAACAATTTTGGTATATGGCTTGTGGTCATTGCAAAAAAAAGACAGAAGAAACTTATCGTGCATCATTTACATGTCAGAACTGCAACAAATCAAATATTGCAATACCAAGGTATGCTAATAATGTACACAATTCATATACATTATATTTATAAATCAAAACACATACTAACTTTTATTAAACTATAGAAGCGTTATCAACGTCGAAATTAAAGATTCGACAACAACTATTCATGCAACACTTTTTGAAGATGAGGTCCAGAAAATTTTCTCTTGTACAGGAGAGTATATTATGAATGTTCAAATGAAGGTGATTTTATTTCAAACACCTTTCTAATTCTCAAACATAGTCTAATCCAAATATTTTTTAAATATAAACTTTAACTTTTATATAATTTTCATTTGCAGGAACATCACGATCAAGTCAAAATATGGATGGAAGATTGTCAAGACAAAATTTTCTTATTCTGCATCAAAGTACAAGCTAACCAAAATGGTCAGAAAAGGGCTATTATAATCACATCACAAAAAGATGAATAGTTTTTACATTTGTCTATATATCAAAAATGGTAATTTCTCATCTATCCAATCACTTGCATATACAATACTTACATCCAACCAAATATATATAATAGTAATCCCTTCATGAGATGTAGAAATGTAATAAAAATGCCTCAACATATATGTATTTCAGTATTATAGTTTTTTTTTTACTGACTTTATGCTTTGTAGGATGAAAGCCAATGGCATATGGAGACAATGACTACCACAAAACTGCAAAAATTAAACGGCTGATGTTGGACGCTTTTAGATTTCTTTTTATCGTCAATTTTGTAACAACTTGGCTGTAATTGACCAATAGCAACATGTATAATGTCAAGTGATAGGATTTCTACAAGGCTTTTATGTTACGCTTTTATTTCCTTATCTTGTAAATAATTACTAGAGGAACATAGAATACAATTTTTGTTGGGTATATTTCAAAGCTCTTATATGGATTAGGTCCATTTTGTGCATGTTGTTTGGGTTATTAGAAAAACATACTATACAATTTCAGTCTCTGGTCAACCAAACCATAAAATTGTAATATCTGGAGTTATATGATCTCTGATCTAACAAACTGATACCTTTGGCACTCAATTGCAAAGTGTATATCTCATTGTCAGAGTATGCTATATATGTTCCTTCTTTTTGCCAACTTCTGCCATACGATGTTTTTCAACTTATTGACTATTTTACATGAGATATCAAGCAAACACACCTCTGCCCAAGTCTTTTCATTCCAGGAGGTTCTCAATTGCAAATTTCTTCCTACACAGTTTCTTCTCATATCCTTTCTCAACTGCACATAGTAGCCTATTGTCCTCTTTTGATATCACAGAAGGCCTTATCCAAAATTCTTCTGAAACTGGTTTTGGACTTCTACTGCATTGTTTCAAGTACGCTACCTATCCACAATTTACCTTTCAACAATATTTATTACTGTTAGACTAATCAAATGCTCTATCCTTTTCCAATTTTATGAGTACTTTTTTTTTTATGGAATATTCATATTATTTTTATATTTTTACAGGGTCAACATCTGAAGCTTACCAACTGAAGATTCTACCACTCAGCAATTATGTTAACCTATTGCTTATGTTCATTTAGGGAAAATAAACATTGCGAATTTGCAAACCAGAAAACATTATTCTCCTGAAACTGATTATGGACCTCTGCTGCACTATTTCAAGTAAGCTACCATTGGATACTTTCTTTTTCATTTTAGGAAATGCTATCTTGTATTTCACTTCAATGAGTAGCAACAAAACTACTAGCTTACTGCTAAAAAATTCCACTGGTTTTCTTAACTAAATTCTCTTCATCTGTTTCTTCTTTCTCTATTGCATCTAGGACTACAATTATTGGATCTGGTTCCTCTGTTCGGAACTCTCAACTCAATCCCTTCCATATCATCAACAAAAGACTCTGTTCCACTCACAGTATACTCTTTTTTTTTTTTAAATCTTCATCAAAACATTTATTACTTATTTACTTATCTTTTGGATTACATAGTGTTGTGTGCTTCTATACTTTCAAGCAGCTTTGTGATACCTCAAGATGTGCCAACACTGATTCCCATTGAATAGATTGCATCTCTAGAACCAGGTCAGACAACAAACTAAATTCTTCAGTTTCATTTTCATCAACAGCTGGGTATATTTTGTAATAAGAACTGCTACCCTGTTAACTTGCGGTCTGACATTTGTTATTTTATAAAACCAATTTCCTTGGTTATGGATGCCTTTATGGACAATGTCAGCTACAAGGAATGCCAGTCTTTTTTTTTCCTTCTCCATAACAGTCCAACTTTATCAGCTACTTTTTAACTTGGATTGTGATACAACTTAGTACTAGATTAAGTTTTGAAGTAAATGCATTATTTAGTAGCATTGGGAAAGGATCTCCACTTGCCACTTATATTGTTCAGGAAAAAGGCTACTCTTGCCTTGTAAATGCTCTTAAGAATGGACATTTACATTAGTAAAATATGGGGGATAGCTATTATAGTCTAATACACACTTTCAAGTTAAACTTTTAGAGATAGCTAATCACTATTATCGACAGATTACTTGCAATTAGTAAGTTGGTAAGTGAATACCTGTATATATATTTTGCTGTTGTATCAATTATCATTACTATTTTAAAAACTTACATATTACATTTTGGAAACTCTTCAGGTACCTCATTCTTTGCAAGACTCCTCACAATACAATATCATAATAAGAATTTAGAAATTTCAAATAATCAATGCCTCATACTTCTGATATGAACTTTAAGCTTTAATGATAACCGAACTTGACTAATTTCATACTAACATAGCCTGAACTAAAATAATTAGACGCTCTCAACAACAACTACGTGCAACGCACGTACATCCCACTAGTCTTCCTATAAACAAGCACTAAGCAAACACGTCGATGGCCGGACTGTTGAAGATTCTTTTCGGTTCTTGTGCACCCATCAGTTCAATTTACACATTTGCGTCCAAAACCGGATCCTGTGCACCAGCACACAGAATTTTCTGTCGGCAGCCAATTAAATCAGTCAGTGGGGCCCAATCCTTTGAAAATCAAACCACACAGGGTTCCTCTTCAGTTCAGCTCCCCTTTATTTGGTAAATTGGACCCCCACCAAAGATGCAGGCATCTTAGATGAAAATTCGAAGGGGAACATATCTGTATGCGAATATTCACATCTTTTGGGCCATGTCTAACCCGTAGGATGGTCCACAGTTCCAATGATAGGGACCATGGATTTGGAGGCTGTTCATTTTCTCTCTTTCCTTATTCAATTTTCATCAAAGAAGAGATTAATTGATAGTCATTTTTGAAGGAGTGTTCATGGCCTGGCTGAGCTAAGGCATATCCAGGTCCGACCCGAATTTAGAAATAAAATAAAATCGATGCATTTCTTACATGGACCAGGATTTGGGCTTTCTATCAGTTAATCCAAGTCCGGCCCAAAGCAAGCTGGGCCTGGATGGAGCTGGCCCGGCCTATGAGCATCCCTATATTTTTGGATCATAATCTTTGATCTTCATTTTTACCCACTTTCATCATGAATTTATATGTATTAAAAAACCCTATTCCATACAGCTTGGAGTAGCAGAGCCCAAATTCTTTTGGGTGTGATGTCAGTGCAGTGTTCAAGCAACGGTGGGCTTTAAAATCTAATTTCTTTTTTTCCATAGTTTTCAATGATATCCAATTAATAATCCAAGATATGAAAATAAATCAACAATTTTCATGATATAATTTAACATACCTTTTTGAGATTAGTTAAAATACATAAATACTAGGGTTAGCACATGAGTCCAAACTACTAAAAAATAATTGATTTACTTATTTTAGCATTGAGAATTGTATCACACTCCATTCACAATGTGATTAATGTCAGATTAATAACACACGACTCAATTGACGCATGGTTAATTAATATAAACTTTCAATAGGTAGACCTTAGTATGGAGTTTTCATAGTGTATGGGAAAACCCAACCTAAAATCCCAAGAACTCTGCTACATGGACCCTTTTTCTCGTCCAATATCAGAAGACCGACTCCATATTCCGTCCATATGTAGACTTTTTGAAACCCCAAACACCCCCCGCCCCCTTCCGAGTTCCACAGTGTGTGGGACCCACCCCCACGCCAACCCCTGCCCCCACGACGACCCCGGCTCCGCCCTGTGTACTCCCTACACTTATCTTCTATATCCATTCCTCCAATTACAAATCGCAATCAAGCTCAACTTCTTCCTTCCAGTAAAAATAAAACCCTTCTCAGATTCTAAAAGAAGGAAGACGTGGGTAGAGAAGTCCAGTCCAAAGTCTCCTATCAGAAATGCAAAATCCAACCACATTCCAACCCATCAATCACCAACTGGTTGTGGAGCAGGAGCACCTGAAATGCCCTCGCTGCGACTCAACCAACACCAAATTCTGCTACTACAACAACTACAATCTCTCCCAACCTCGCCATTTCTGCAAGAACTGCAGACGCTATTGGACTAAAGGTGGTTCTCTTCGCAACATTCCCGTGGGAGGTGGCAGTCGCAAGAACAAGCACAGGACGAACCCAAAACGCTCCTCCTCCTCTTCCTCAGCTCCTCAACCAGTTCCACAGCCCCAGATGACAGCCATGATCTACCCCACAGTGCCTGGGATCGATCAGGACTGTCGAATGCTCAACATGCCCGGAAGCTTCAGCTCCCTCTTGAATTCAAATGGGCAGCATGGGAGTCTGATGGAAAGCATGAATCCGACTAGTTCAAGTGTTCCAAGAGTGCAATTCGGGGATTTTCCGGAGAACCCATATCTAGGTATGAATTCAAATTTGATGGGGGACCCTGGATTGGATTTGCAGAGCACAAGCAACCCAGAAACGGTCTTGGGCTTGCAGGGTGAATCGAGCTGTTGGAGTAGCGGTGGTGGTGGAAATGGATGGCCTGATCTTGCCATTTACACACCAGGCTCGGACTTTCAATAAATGATGACTTAAGTATTTATGCTTCTATGGATTTTTGGGTTTTAATCTGATTTACTCAGGCTATGTGGTGATGAAGAGATGGATATGCTTAGATTTCGGCTATTCTTTGATTTTGATTTTTTGTTCTTTTTTGGTTTGATGAAGGCATGCTGTTAGTTTTTCTTATGGTGTTATGTATTTGTGTGTTGTCTGTAATTTTTTTGGAAGTTTAAATATGTTCTAGATTGTCTTCAAGGAGTGTAATCTTTATAGTACATGTATGGATGGATGCAGCAAGTGAATGCTGCCTCTTGTTTTCTTTCCCTTATGAGTGAATATTTTGTTTATTTTTTTTTTGTAGTCTATGTGCAGAAGCAGAAAACTTCTCTAAATCCAGAAAAAAAAAAAATCAGTAGGGATCGGACCATGCCGTACGCGTTTAAAATAGGTTGAAATTTAACTTCAATTAGAGTTGTTGGGCAAATTTCAAAGGAGTCAAAATTCAGCCCAGCCCAGAACAACGGGCTCGGATTTCAAAAATGGGCTCCCTGATTTATAGGACTGGCCTAAGAGGATCTATGTCAGATTCTTATAAGTAGAATAACATATATGAAGGGATTAAGAATACAAGATGCATGGTGATGGGGCCCCACATTATTGTTTTACCACATGTGATGGAGACTGCAAGCTGGCAAATTAATCGTAAGCAGAGGAAGTTTCTATTTTGAACTTACAATGGCCCTACACAGATATAGTTAAAAGTAGATTAGTGAAACTTGGTGACAGTCTTGTTTAATGGAAGAATGACAATGAACAGATTTTCTTTGGCTTTCCATGCAAATCCTTTGCGTGTTAAATCGAATCAACCCAATATGATCATACCAAGTCATCGGGATTCAAGATTATGTGCAACCAACTTATGTATGTAGGTGCTTAGCTTTGAGTAACCTATTGATTCATTACTTCACCAATTTGAATAGATGGGAACAATACAAGTGATATGTAAGACATCCAACTTCATTTTAATATCCCCACCTCTTATCTCCCGCGGCTTGAACAATCTTTATGGCTTAACCCATCTTTGAATGGCCAGAAACCACCAACCATCTTATCTTAGGGCTTATTTGTTTGGCCGTACGTATTTCTAACCTAGATTCCCCTGGATTGTGAATTCCCAGCAACAATAATAGTTAATGTCCCCACAGAATTCTTAATCTCCAATTTGAATGGTGATAATTTATAAAACCTATGTGGGGAATGTCACTTTTGACTAGTAAAAATTTTCAATTTCTCGATTTCATAGATGCTACCTTGTATTTTGAGCATTTGTGAAATTAAGTGTGAGCAAAACTGATAAACCCCCTAACAATAATCCTGTAATTCTTGCAAATAAACATGCATGATTGTTTTGTGGAATTTCTAATTGAGGATTGCAAGCATTGGAGATTTTTGAAGCTGGTGTTAGATCATGTCTCCAAAGCATTTGAAATCCTCCGTCTGAAGGCCAAACTTAAAACCTCTTGAAAGGCCTCTAAAATTCTAGAATCCCAATTCCCATCTGAATGCCTGCCTGAGCATTTTGAAAACCAATTAAAGAGATGTGATTTGAAGAATTCAACATCCTCCCCAGTCAACGAATCCTTAAAAGCGCTTTGACCAGAGAGCTCCTCAACATGCCACCTCATATTTATCGCTATCAGTGCATGCTGCACCCATCAATGTCTACTAGAGTGTGTTTTCTGAAGGATGAGCATGTGTGCATGCATGTGTCACACACCTGAAAGGTTCCTCTGTATTGCGAACTTGTGAGTATGACCCGTGTACAGCAATATCATCAAGTTGGTTAACAGTGGTGGGCCACACCCATCATGGTTGGCAAATGGATGCACCAAAACATCATTTCATCCTTCTCATTTTGTTTCCATGCCATGTAACATGGCGTTGGTTCCGCAGTTCATAGAAGACAAGCACGCGTGAGGCATGCCTCTGTGAGTTGACATTATCATCAAACTACTCAATTTGATTTTTTTTTTTTTAACAATTTCTATGGATTCTTTTATTAGGCTGATTAAGTAATAGTGTTTGAAATAATAATTATTGAGATTCTTTATATTTAACATGAAGGGTTGGATTTGGAAATAACTAATGGGATCAATGATGAATGTCACTGTAAAGACAAACTACATAAATTGTTATGGGTAGATGCTAGAAAAAGAAGCACCGAGAAACAAAATATGTACTAGCACAATGATCCATATTAAATACGGGCATGACCAAGGGTGGATCTAGAAGTATTTTCTTGGTGGGGGTCACTATATAGAAATAAAATTTTGAGAGGACCACATATAAAAAAGTGCATATAATTTTTAAAATATATATGATTTTTTTCATTTTTTTTTTTTTTTTTGGGGGGGGGGGGGGGGGTTGGGTTGGGTTTAAATTTTCCTAAAACATAAGGGGGTTTCTGAAATTTTGGAATGGGCTGTGGCCACCGGCTGGGCATAACCCCATATGGCCAGGCTGCCTGCTCCATCTTACTATTTTTGATATTTTTTAGTAAATAATAATATATTGATCCTGTGTGGTGTAATGGTAAGGTTAGTTATTATAACTAGCAAAAGATTATGAGTTCCAAATCTCACAACTTTAATATTTTTGGCCTTCTACAAAGGCTCGATAAAATAAAATCAAAATTAAAAGAAATATGGTCAAAATTGAATCCCAAATCTTTGACTTTAATATATTATAATATGTTAGGAGGGATCGGGGATGTATCAAATTAAAATAGAAATAATATGAGTAAGATAATTCAAGATTTTAAACATTAAGATTAAGAGATGTCATTTTAAATTGGTTGGGTGTAAGGAAAAAAAGAGACCGTACTGTGTAAAAAGAAGAAAGTGTGCAATTTCATGTTCAAGAAATTAAGAGCGGGTGATGGGTGATATTAATGAAATATTGAAAAAGGCTATCTTCATTATCAAGTTGCTTGAAAAATTATTATAAACAGGAATGAGTGGAAAATAAAACCGCCGTAGAGCATTCTAATTAGGGTATGTTTATATGGCCATTTTCCATGGAAAAGCATGGGAAAAATACAGTTTTATACAAGTACTGAAAGTTCTACATTTGATGCAGCCGGTTTTCTATGAGAAAAAGCAAGAAAATAAACTAATTTTTCTATAATTTTATGAAAAACTGGGGGACATTCTACAGAAGTGATTTTTTCAGGGGATTCTACAGAAGTGAGATTTTTCCTGCAGCTCTGCACAAACATGCCCTAAAGCAGTTTTGTCCTTGTGGAACGGCTGGATGGTTAGCTTATCGGTGAGGATCCAATGGTATAATATAGATTTCTATGGAGAAAAAATTTATAATAGGGACTAGCACGAAGCCCATGTGCGATGTACAGGTTAAGTCTCGTGCGACCTTAATCATATATTAAAATTAATATCCCTTTCATATAAAGCCATTTATAAAAAAAGTAATTAAAAAAATCAAATCAAACAAAAAAAAAATTGAAAATCAAACTATTCTTTCCTTAATCTAGATTGGCATACATGTTTTATTTTAAAAACAAAGGATTCATATTCATTTATGCTCATTTTGAATACTATATAAAAACTTTAAAAATAACATTAATTTATAGAGTTGGAAAGCATCACTTGAATTTGGTTACATCCACACAAATGGGTCCAGAGGACACATTTTACTGAAAATACACATATATTTTTAAATAGACACATTCACAAATGAGCCTCAAGAAAGGGTACATTTTATTGAAAATGTACATTTATCTTTTTAGAAAGACACATTTAAGAGGCACATTAACAAATGGGCCCTAAGATGCTGTCGTGGCTTCTTCTAAGGCCAGAAATGTATTTTTTCTTCCAATCTCTAACAACTTTCAAAGAGAAAGAAAGAATACGACCTTTGAATGCAGTTAAACAAGGCTGTAGATGCCATGTTAAGAAGAGCTAAGGGTTTTTTTGCCTTCCGCGGACACCAATATTACTGCTAAGGCATGATACATGAGTGCCGCACTGAGGCTACAACCATGGTTAGAAGGGGCAATATTCTCCTACAAGTAGCCAGCATATGAGCAATACGACAATCCAATCTGTGGGGCCCACTTAAGATGCCTTATGCGTAGTAGGTAGAGTACATAGCAAGGTTTTCTAATGAATAATTAAGGGCCAATAAAAAAAAATCCAACTCCAAAATATAATCCTAGCCTCTCATTTAGTAGCTCTAATTCTTAGTTATCTTTTAACCATATATATTTCTTTGATATTCAATCCAAATGTGAATAAAGATTTGATAAAAGTGAAATCAGATTTTATATTGAAGGTGTGCTTAAGTGGCCCCACATAATCGGACTGCATAAGCAGTGGCTCGTTCTGGGCTGGTATGGTAAGTGGGAAACGGAGCTGCTAACACAGAAAAAGGTTGTTTGTTGTCTTGCGTGCCTTGCGGCAGCAAATGCAGGTAGGGTCCTACTGCTCCTTTTTAAAGTTTCTTTACTTTGTTGTTGTTGTTGTTTCTTTCTATCTTTGCTTCCTTCCTTCTGTAATTCATTCCTTTCTATGAAAAAAAAAAAAAAAAAAAAAAAAAAGTAGTATAATGTGCATTATCAAGCAGTCTCCACATAAGGGTATGTTCGTGCAACACACCGCATGAAATTAGAAATTCTTTTTCATTTTTCAGGGTAAAATGCTTTATCCCTTTGCTCCATTGAAAATGATTTTTCGCAGAATTTCGAAAAAAAAAAAACAGTTTTATTTTTCTGCAGAAAAAGTGGTAAACATTCTGACCGTTTTCATAACGGTGTAAACGTGTGTGTGATGTTAAATTTTTTTAATTATTTACAAGTTATAGGTTATACTTTAATGAAGATGGTTGTATTTTTTAAATGACATATTATTATAATGGTATGTATATAGATAATGGATGTGTTCTTCAATGGGTTCACGTTGAATGTGATCTTAGATGGAATCATGTTGCATAGGTTCTTGAATGATATATGCATGTGGAAAAGAATGTGTAAAGCTTCCTTTTTCACATAATTATAAAAATTACCATTCACAAACCTCTCTAAAAAGAGGTAAATAAAAGGAGTACTAAAAGATTAATAGTTAAAATAGATCCGTGTATTACCAAATACATTTCTTGTTATTCTAACCTCTTCTTTTTTTTTTTTAGATCTATTTTGACCAGGAAAGTTAGAAAAAGAGTAGAAAGAGCGTAGAGAAGTAAACATTTCTTGTGTCGGCTTTCTTTCATATATATATATATATATATATCGACCCTCTCCCGGCCCCCTCATTTGAAATGCATATTTAAAAACATGGTCCACCAATTGAATGGTCTGGATCACCTAAGTGGCTGCTGTCATATAAATCTCTCTCTCTCTATATATAAAGGAGTATACATAAGGTGGTGCTTTGGGCTTCCAAGTTCTACTTTTGTTCTTCCTTATTAGCTTCCAACAGGGTGGTGTTCTTGAAGGCTCATTCTTCTTCTTATCCGGGTATGTGCTTCTGTTCATGCTTACATTTTATTGCACATTCTAAATCAAGTTCATGAATGAAAAGCATTGATTTTCAAATGGAGATTTATGCCTCCAACCCAAAATATAATTTTTATCTAAAAACCTTCTAACCTCTTTCAATGAAAGTTTTTGTTACCTATAAAAAAACATAGAGAATACAAAGAAGTTGGTTATTTGGTATTGTTGATCTTTTCCTTTGGTTATTGTAAATCCAGATTTATTTGATTAAGTAGAAGCTCATAATCAAACAGGAAAAGGGTCATCAGTATAATCATCCAAAAGTTGAGATGAATGATCAATCATCCAATTCCCCCCCAGTAAAAAGATTATTATCACTTTTGAAGAGTCATGTTCAAGTTAATATAGATTAGAGGGCTAAAGTATCTGCAAAGTTGAGCTTGGAGCTATTTTACTCTGAAAGTTAAAAGAAAAATAAAATTATACTTGTCAAAAAGATGCCCCTATTAGGATTTAGGACCATCTGATTTGGGAAATTTTAAAGCTTTGAACTAATCTAACCAGGTTATGGCACATCAATCTTATATGGTCAACAGATTTTGTTGTGAAACATTGCATGTGACTTCTTTTGATGGTCCCAAAGTGGTCTATTTACACAATTAAGACACCCGAATCTCACTGGGGAAGTTTTTAGGCTGAGAATATGTTGCCTGCATAACTTTGGGTCCACCTAGGTACAGCATCTAAACTAAAAATTAAATTTTCAGGCAAGGGCCAGTGAGTTTTGGTGCATAGCTTTACATAAAAAAAGTCTGCTTTTACCGTTGGATAGTTTGGATCGACAGACACATCATCCCCAGTGATGGCCTATACATTGAATTTTCGGGTAGTTTGTACACAAAAACACTACTTTTCAAATTAGATGTACATGGCTACTGTTTTGAGCTAACGGATCATCTAATTATTGACAACTGTAGCTATTCATGTCTCGGTTGTCACCCATTCTTTGTTAGAATGCCAATTAACAGTTACCTAATTGTGTTTTCACATTGCATTCTTGTAGGTTTTATTTTCTGATTAGTTTTCTGTTTTTATATATTACATTAGGACTTGCAAATTGATTTTTTTTGCAGACCATGAGTTTTCAGCTTTCTAGGGCCTTGATGAAAATCTCAGGACTGGGATAAGAATTGTTGTACCCTCTGGACTGGGGTGCCCTGTATTTATATTAATGTTTAGAATGTATGATTACATAAATAACACTCTCAAAGGGTTTAAAGAGGAGATATATATAAGGTTAAATGGAAAAGAAGTTAAGAACAAATTTACAAGTAGTTATCCAAAGGAATCATCGGCACTCTCTTCACATTAGATACCGTATAGGAAAGTCATTTCTCATATTACAGAAAATTCAAAACTTAGTCAACATTTTATTTATTTTATTAATTTATCATTGTTTCGAGTAGACAACAGCTGGATCATCTTATGCAATGGCAGTGCACAAATTTTAGAGTTTGACAATCTATAAAATTTATTAGAAATTGTCTAAAAAACACATTCATTGCATCGAATTAGTAGCTCATTCATTCGTAACAAATAAACTTTTATTTCAAGGGGCAGTACAGTTGGCTAAGACCACGGCTCAGGAATCGGAGGTTGTGGTTTCAAACTAGCGTTCTCCCTGGGGCCACTTGCTTAGCCAAGAGCCTGACTTACCTAGTACATGGGGGAGGCAGAGACTTCACGTGTCCGAAGAATATGTCAAGCAGAACACCCTCGTCGGTAAAAGAAACTAACCCGGGCTCCATAACTGAACTAGGATCCAAATGAATATTGCATAAATCACCATTTGGTATAGGGTTATGCTGTGCAGAATATGGAGATAAGAATAGTTGCTGAAAAATGCTTTGACTCTGTTCAAAGTTCATCATAAAATAACCTATTCCTTAAAAGGAAACAAAAAAGGAAAGACTTCAAAGAGAGATTACAAGATTTTTTTTTCTTTTTTCCCTTTTAAATGGCATACATGCAGAGTGTGAACCTAAACCAAATAGCCTCCTCTATTAGATTCCAAAACCTGTAACAATCTAAATTCTTCTGCATTACAGCTGAAAGCCATGGAAGAGGCTTCCAAACTTGCTCCCAAGCAAACTCTTGAGAAAGCTAAGAAGGGATAGTTGCAGAGTAATCAGCTGTACCAGGTATCTTCCATGCTAAATCTCTTTATTTGGGTTTCGTTCTTCCTTTTGATCTTTTTATGATCCTTGTTTCTCCTAATTTTGATTTCTTTTTGTAGTATATACCGGAGACCAGCTTATATCCGAGAGCGCCAGAATTCCTCAAGGAGTTAAGAGATGCTACTACCAGCCATCCATTGTAATATATTATCACATCTAAACCTTATCTAACATTTTTTTTTTCATTATCAAGATGATGGTTTTCATGTGGTTCTTTACCGGATTTTTATCAAATCTGGAAACTGGGACTTGAATTGGCAAGAAGAAAAAAAAAATCAAGAAAGTTGATATTTGTTGCTGATAACCACAACCATGTGAACTACAAAGGGATTCCGGCTATGAATGGCCTTCCAATTTACTATGCTCAACTGAAACGCCATAGGGGTAATCCAAGGCATGTTTGAATTTGACCCAAATCGTTAACAAAAAAAAAAAAAAAGAAGAGATTTTGGAAGGAAAACACATGAGGAGCCCAATAAATCATTAAATCTATTTTAACTTCAAATCCATGTCTGGAGTGTGTGTAGTAGTGGGGAAGCATCATATCTGGAAGTTTTAGTTCTCTTAAAGTGTATTCTGAATTTATTAGCATCTTCATATATATTGGGATGTTGAATTGTCCTTTTAGGAGTGGTATTGCTACTGCACCTGACGGAGGACAGCTGATGGCCTTGCTTTAAAAGCTTATCAATGCAAAGAAGACGATTGAGATCGGAGTTTTCACTGGATACTCTCTTTTACGGACAGCTCTTTCGCTTCCTGATAATGGAAAAGTCTGTCTATCTATTAATCTTATATATGCAAGTGTGTGTTTTTATCTCTTTCTATTGCTGACCAAACGTCATGGTGCAGATCATAGCCATCGACAAGAATCAGGAAGCATATGAGATAGGTTTGCCAATTATCAAGAAGGCTGGGGTTGAACACAAGATTGATTTCATCGATTCTATTGCCCTTCCTGTTCTTGGTAAGTTGCTGTAAAATATAAGTACAATCTCTCACATGTTTAAATACAACTTCAACCAGACTTCTGTAATCCTAAAAAATCAGAAGCACAATATGTCAGCAACTGTCATTTGAGGATACTACCTGCCAAAACACTATGCAAAATTGCAAATGCACATAAGCGTGTCCTAGTGTTAAAATTTTCTCTGCTTGCTACTCGTGCATATTGTTTCTTCTATCTCCATTGTTTGATTTTTGTATATCTCAAGTGGCATTAGGTGATGGGGTCACGATCTGTCTACGCCTCTACTGATGTTAAGCTTTTGGTCTGGTTCTGACTCACAATCTTCCTTATTATTGTATCCTCTCTATGTATGAGAGCTTTAGACTATGAATGAAATAAGCAGGTCAGCCAGACTTTTCACTCTCTTTTTTATAAGAGAGGGTGTCCAGCTACGAGCCCAAGAAGAGCCGGGTAAATCCCGCGTGGCCCCACCATGTCAGACTTTTCACCCTTGACAAACCTCCCTTCATAGTAGGTTCTATTTCTTTTAAATCAATAGGATGAGATGGTATTGGGCCCACCAATAACAAGTTGTGGTATCTATTCAGGGAAAAATAAATTGCGGTATTAAAAAATATAAATGAAATGAAGATTGGGGTGGTAATAAGGAATGGGTAATGGGGAAAGGTGTTTTTACTGTTCAGAATTTGTTAGATTGGCCCAACGTGGGATAATTTCTATTTCCTTTTCCTAAACAGTTTCCTTCATAATGGATGGAATAATTATTTTAAGTGAGGCCACATGTTGTGCTCAGCCTCAGCTCCCTGTTGTGGCATATGCTAGTGAAATGGAACTGTCCATATGGGTGTGAATGGTGCCTAGAATTGTTGGTAAGAGTACAAAATGCTAAACGAATATGAAACAGGATCATTAAACACTTTTTGTCCATGCTTAAGCAAGGAGAGGAGAGAGGAGAAAATAGAGAAAAAGAGGCTTGAAAAATACAGAAATGTAAGATGTTGATGGTCGGCCATCCGCCGATCCGCCCATCTTGTCTGTTTGTTATGAGGTGCTTCGTGAGCCAATTGCAATTCTATTTTGCTAATTATTATTTTTTCAGATTTGGTCTGTTTTGTTTTTGTTTTTAATTTTATTTTTGTAGGGCAAGTTTTTTCTTCCATTGCAAAAGACGGAAACCTATGGCTAATAGTAATAGAGGAAAGATTCCGCGTGAATATTTTCTGTACTTATTATGGCTTCATTCATTTTTCTGATGTAGGTTTCTAATGTAAGAAGATATTGTAAATGCTACTCTTTGGTGATATTATTCTTATTTATAATAGCTTTCTTACGTGCAAGTTTTTTTTACACTATTTAGCGGGTACCACCCGTGTGGGATTAGTCTTGTTGAGTCAAAGACCCCAATGGGACCATGTCCAATGTGACCATGTTTCGAAAAAAAAAAAAAACTTTTATCTTGTTAAAAGTGTAATAATTTGACTCGGGTGTGTATTAGAATGTTCTCCTGTGAGAGTGAACTGCATAGCAGTCCTATCTTAATGGGCTCACCTTTGATTAGTGCTACTCCTTAGATGCTCTTTTCATTACATGATCTGACATCAAGACCAATTTTACCCATATTGAAACTTCACTTAAACTGGATTAAATCTTTAAAAAAAATCTATGACTAAGATGCGATTAAACTTTAAGGCTGTTAAATCAATAGCTAGGATAATTTGGTGGGGATGATTTTATGGCTTTCTCTTGTCCACAAGTGGATCTTTTCGTCTGTATCTTTCCATTGATAGAAATGTATCTAACTGGGTCCCATGATATAGTATGCTCATAGAACCACCCCGGAATTGGCTCCAACCCCAACCCAAGTGTGACACTCATCCAAAGACTAAACATGAATTATAGGATAAAATCCCTCCATGAGTTGGCTCCAACCCTAACCCAAGTTTGACACTCATAGGATAAAATCCATTAGCTCGCTTGGAGAGCCAACATCAACCAATTTATAAATGAAAGAAGATTCTCTCTAAATGCAAATATAGATAACAAAGACACTCCATAAACCTTGTAAAATCAACATCCAAACTTGGGGTATCTTCCATTTTTTAAGCAAAAAGATGGGGATTTTTTTTAACAAGTACAATTTGGCATCGGAGAATATTAATCCCAAAGACCACCTCTCCAATCCCCCTAAAAAAACAAAGCTTAATTCCTGTACCTGAAAGCAGAAATTTGGGGTCTGCCCGTGTGCCCTTCAATTACCCAAAAAGATTTGGGATATCATGGAGATGTGTATTGAGAGGGAGTGTGGGTTGGTTTGCTAAGTGAAGATTGAATTGTGGGCCTTTTTCTATATCAGGAGCTAAGAGAACAAAGATAGCTTGCGTTCCAACTTGGTGGAGGAACACCTCAACCCATTAGCTGTTATCCATCTCCTTCATCACACACCAGGAGCTTATAAAGTATGCACGAGAACTCTCCTCTTGTGTATTCAAACTCATGGCTAATGACTCTGATTCCATACTAAATTTTTTTAGTTAATCATTCTTACCAAAATCTTAAAACGCTAGTAGAGACATCATAAATACTTTTCAATACTCCTCCTCCTCGGATGGAGCCCACTCCTTAACATCCACTACCCCAAAGTGAGAAAAATCAAACAGAAAAGAAAACAAATGTTACATCTTTCCAACATTCTAGTACATGAAGAACTCATAATTCCATTATTTAGGAATAGATGAAGGATATTTTGAAAACATATCACGAGAGAGAGAGATGCACATGGGACCTTTTGGAAAAAGGCTCCTCTTTAGTGAATAAAAATAATATGGGAGGTCAAATCATGAATAAAGTAAAAATAAATAGAAATTATAAATAACAAAAAAACAGAGACTTAAATTAAAAGACTGAGAGGATTACCAAAAAGGCCCAAGTATTCCAAAGCCACCAAAGGAGTGTACTACAAACCGAAAAAACATCTAAAGTGGTCGCCGTAGCATTTCCTTTTTAGAGTATCTTGTGTACAATCGAAATGTGCTATGCTATGATACATGCTCACAACTAATGCAGAGATTTTTTTAATTAGAAAAAAGGGATTTTTTTTCTGTAAAGTAATTTAAATTCATCGATAACTCCCCTTTGTTACCAAACTGGGTAATTTTACTTACACGTTATGCGTACCGTTCGTACTCCTACGCAGGCCAAAAGGCGATTTTTTGTTTGCGATATCACAACTTATAAACTTGCAATATTGCAATTTGTATTGTGATATCGTATAAAGCGTTATGTTAAAAGTCAACAAATACATTTCTTTTAATAATTTCATTATGTTCAGCTGCTTTTGTCTTTGGCTTGGGTTCTCTGCTTCCATTCTCTACAAGTGAACCTCAGTCCATTGGCATATATAATAAATGAATCTCCTGCCACATTTTCTACAAGTGAACCTCAGTCCATTGTCATATATAGTGAGTGAGTCTCCTGCCACATCTTTGTCTACGGTATTCATTCCCTGTTTCCCACCCAGTATGTATCTCCCTCTTAATTATTGTATTATTTTGTTCTTCTTTTGTGTCTTTTGAAGACAGTTAGGATACAAGGAATCCCACTTGTAGAAACATTTGAAACATTTTGTATAAATATTAATAATGACCTTATGTGGGATTTGTGGAGCCTCACTTTTTTATAAACATCCACATGGAAAATGTGGGCATTCAGACTTATGTCTTTTGATAGTCTACCGAATTCCAATAACGTTTGAACATGCAGTTGTTGATATATTAAAAAAATTCCCTTGTTCTCATATAATGTATTACCATTTAAGGATTTAGCTTGGACGTCCAGTTGCAAAAAATAATGTCGGGTGTCTTGTTGATCCCGTCCTACGGTGGGTCCCAGTACAAACTCAGAAGTCCAATGACTTTTTTAACCTTTTCCTGTTATTGTGGCATTACATACATGGTTTTCGATCATTATCTTAAACTGCTAATATTTTTTAATGTTATATATAAGTAAGCAGACAAGAATCTCGCTAAAAGAGAGAGGGAAGAATGATTATCATGTTTAGCAGGGGCGACTACAACAACACCAAGCTCGAAAACTCCCCGATTGTGAAATAATGGAGGCCAAAATCCATAGTCGATGGAGACAGTGGAGATCATGATGATTCATCAACATCGAACAAGCGTTAGGGGCCTTGCGTATTTACAAATAGGTTGGTGAGGAAGGAGGAGGGTAAAATCGGCTGCGGGAGAGAGTTAGGGTAGGAGAAGATGAGGAATAGTCAAAACAAGGAGGGATAAAAAGATGAAAATAGTTTTTCGAGTTGCGATTTCGCAAGTTAATAAGTTGTAATATAGCAAACAAAAAATAGCCTTTTGGCCTACGCAGGGATACAGACGATACAGAGAACGTATAGGTAAAATTGCTCAGTTTGGTAACAAGGGAGAGTTATCGCGAGTTTAGGTTACCGTACATAAAAAAAAAAAAAAACTCGTGCACGCACAAACGAAGAGAAGAAAAGTTGGACAAGGACCACTTTAGTGGTTTTTTAGCTTGTAAAAACTCTTTTGTAGATTTTCAGATATTTAAAGCCTCTTTTTTTTTATAAATGTTATAAAATTAATAATTTTCACACAGCTTGTTTCTTTCCAAGTCACCACACTTTTTGGTATTTTTTTTAAGCCCCAATGCACACATGGGGTTGGTACCTTGATATTACACACATGTTGAGGGATCAACGGTATTACACACATGTCAAGGGATCCCCTTCAGGTTAGAATTTTTTTGCCTAACAAACTATAGGTCGTTAGCTAGGAGGTCTAGAAAGTAATAAAATTAGATGTAATCCTAAAAAGAAATTTGTATTTGTTTATGCGCCCAAGAAGGATGCTGTGATGATCATTACAATGAAAATGTTATTTTAACATTTTTACTGGTGCCAAATTGGCACACTTGCTACTATCATTTGCAGTAATTCCCACCAAAGAACCATCATCCCCATTTCATAATATTTGAGACCCATCAAAAATCAAGTGGCCTAATTTGAATCAGTTTGACTCGTATATGTACTGTGTTGTAACAAATTCATGATTTTTTACATCAAACGTTTTAGATTGGACTTTGATATTATTTTATTTTGATGCCAGCCTATAACCAGCTAATCTCTCATGCCGTCATGCGCATCATCAACAGAAAAAATCAAGTGCCCATCACCATCCCACGTGCACCACAAAAGATATTTGGGTGTTGATTTATGCACCCACCCTAGAAGGGTGGGTGTACTGCCTATTTTGCCTGGGCGTTGTTAAATGCACCCAACCAATTAAACATTAAAGGATGGGTGTACTGCTACTGCCTCTGAAACAGACAAGTCTTATCAAAGCAGGCATGTGGTCTTCCTCCTCGGGACCAGCAGCAACTCCGTCAGACGCAAGAGAACTTGGAGGAGGATGAATGGGACGCTGCCAAGGGATCTCGGCCGGAATTCGCCGCTGATTGTGGTTGATGTTTCGGGTTATGAGTTTCCCGGCGAGATTCCGGACGGTCTGTGCGAGAAGGGGGTTTTGGAGGAGCTGCTCATCATAGACAACAAGTTCTCATGGAAGATTTCAGCGAGCTTGGCCCAATGTAGGAGCCTGTTGAGAGTTAGGCTGAAAGGCAACGGGCTTTCCGGCGAGTTTCTGGGGCTTGCCGCACCTGTATCTGCTCGAGCTAGCCGGGAATTTGTTCTCCGGGGAAATTTCTCCGGTGATCGCCAGCGCAACGAATCTGTCGCTGCTGCTCATATTAGATAATCAATTCACTGGGGGGATACCAGCTGAGATTGGTTATTCTCAAACACTGGTGGAATTTTCAGGAAGTGGAAATAGACTATTAGGTTCAATTCCAAAGACTATTGGAAAGCTAGAACTGTTGGGAAGGCTTGATCTTCACAACAACGACCTCTCAGGTGAGATTCCTGCCGAAATCTGGTCTGGTCAAATCCCACCGGGAATCGGCTACTTGCCGGTGCTTAACTATCTTGATCTCTCTGAAAATCGCCTCACAGGTGAAATCCCAATCGAATTGCAGAAATTGAAGCTCAACCGCTTCAATCTCTCGAGCAACCGTCTCTCTGGGAAGCTCCCACCTATGTATGCCAAGGAGATGTACAGGGAGAGCTTCTTGGGGAATCCGGGGCTCTGTGGTGATCTGCAAGAATTGTGTTCGGAAGCTCAGAGGGGTGAGACCAAGAGCCACAGATTGCTTTGGTTGCTTCGATCAATCTTCATACTTGCTGGTCTGGTTCTTCTTGTTGGGGTGGGCTGGTTCTATTGGAGGTACCAGAATTTCAAGAAGGTGAAAAGGGGCACTGATAAGTCGAAATGGACACTGGAATCCCGGAAACCGCTAGCGGTTTTGACGACTAGTGAGGTTGGCTTGTCATGTATGTGACATGTCACGTCAGTTGTTTTTTTTTTCCCTTATTTCTTACATATAGGGATATAGAGTGGGTACCTATAAGATGTAGAGTGGGTTTATATAACAAGTAGGGTGGGTGTATTTATAATGACCCAAGATAACAAGTAGGGTGGGTGTATTTATAATGACCCAAGATATTTTGATCATCGTTATTCCTACCTCCTCCACTCTCTTTCGTCTCCAAGGTGTCGACATAAAGGCCGTACTTTTGTTCCTCCTTGTTAGCTTTCAAGTTTCAACTGAGTGGTGTTCTTGGAGGCATACATGCAGAGTGTGAACCTAAACCAAATAGCCTCCTCTATTAGATTCCAAAACCTGTTACAATCTAAATTCTTCTGCTTTACAGCTGAAAACCATGGAAGAGGCTTCCAAACTTGCTCCCAAGCAAATTCCTGAGAAACCTAAGAAGGGGGGATTGTTGCAGAGTAATGAGCTGTACCAGGTATCTTCCATGCTAAATCTCTTTATTTGGGTTTCATCGTTCTTCCTTTTGATGTTTTTATGATCATTGTTTCTCCTAATTTTGATTTCTTTTTGTAGTATATACTGGAGACCAGCGTTTATCCGAGAGAGCCAGAATTCCTCAAGGAGTTAAGAGATGCTACTACCAGCCATCCATCGTAATATATTATCACATTTAAACCTTATCTAGCAATTTTTTTTTTTTTTCATTATCAAGATGATGGTTTTCATGTGGTTCTTTACCGGATTTTTATCAAATCTGGAAACTGGGACTTGAATTGGCAAGAAGAAGAAAAAAAATCAATCTTAAGTTGATATTTTTTGTTGATAACCACAACCATGTGAACTACAAAGGGATTCCGGCAATGAATGGCCTTCCAATTTACTATGCTCAACTGCAACGCCATACAGGGGTAATCCAAGGCATGTTTGAATTTGACCCAAATCGTTAACAAAAAAAAAGAGGAGATTTTGGAAGGAAAACACATGAGGAGCCCAATAAATCATTAAATCTATTTTAACTTCTCCACCCCAAATCCATGTCTGGAGTGTGTGTAGCAGTGGGGAAGCATCAAATCTGGAAGTTTTAGTGCTCTTAAGTGTATTCTGAATTTATTAGCATCTTGATATATATTAGGAAGTTTTTTTTTTATTGATCGGTAACAGCAACTTATATTAAAAGATAATAGAATACAAACAAAGAGTTCAGAAAAAAAAAGAAAAAAAGAAACACATAGGTACCACAACTACATAAATAAAATAAAATAAAATCCTCCCAGGGGGGAACTCTCTGAGCACCTTGCTTGGATAAAGCATCTGCCATCATATTTGATGACCTACTCTTATGCTGAAAGCTAACATTAATGGTGGTGGATAATACCTGGATTTCATTAATGAGAAACTGAACCTTTCATGGATAAGTTTTCTGGTTCGAAACCCAACTCACTATATTAGAAGAATCACTCTCCACAATAAGATTGCCATGGTAGTACCTCGAAAAACATTGATATATATATTGGGATGTTGAATTGTCCTTTTAGGAGTGATATTGCTACTGCACCTGATGGAGGACAGCTGATGGCCTTGCTTTTAAAGCTTATCAATGCAAAGAAGACGATTGAGATCGGAGTTTTCACTGGATACTCTCTTTTACGGACAGCTCTTTCGCTTCCTGATGATGGCAAAGTCTGTCTATCTATTAATCTTATATATGCAAGTTGGGGTCTGTGTGTTTTTATCTCTTTCTATTGATGACCAAACTTAATGGTGCAGATCATAGCCATCGACAAGGATCAGGAAGCATATGAGATAGGTTTGCCAATTATCAAGAAGGCTGGGGTTGAACACAAGATTGATTTCATCGATTCTCTTGCCCTTCCTGTTCTTGATAAGTTGCTGGAAAATGTAAGTACAATCTCTCACATGTTTAAATACAACTTCAACCAGACCTCTGTAATCCTAAAAAATCAGAAGCACAATATGTCAGCCACTGTCATTGAGGATACTCCCTGCCAAAACACTATGCAAATGCATATAAGCGTGTCCTAGTGTTATAATTTTCTCTGCTTGCTAGTTGCTACTGCTGCATATTGTTTCTTCTGTCTCCATTGTTTGATTTTTGTGAGGTGGTGTGGTTGCAGCCAACGAACGAGGGGTCTTTCGACTTTGCTTATGTTGATGCAGACAAGATTAACAACTGGAATTACCATGAGAGGCTGTTAAAATTGGTAAGGATTGGGGGGATCATTGCATATGATAATACACTATGGTATGGAACTGTTACCTTGCCCGATGACTCTTTGGTGCCAGATTACTTGAAAGAGTCGTGGCCTCACATAATCAAGTTCAACAAATCATTGGCATCTGATCCTCGCGTTCAGATATCTCAAGTGCCATTAGGTGATGGGGTCACGATCTGTCTACGCCTCTACTGATGTTAAGCTTTTCGTCTGGTTCTGACTCACAATCTTCCTTACTATTGTATCCCCTCTATGTATGAGAGCTTTAGACTATGACTGAAATAAGCAGGTCGGTCATACTTTTCATCCGTTTTTTTTTATAATTGAGGGTTGTAGCAGTCCTTTGTGCTGAACTAATCCATATAGGCTCGGGGAAGCCTCGTAAATCCCATGTGGCCTCAGTGTAGTAAGACTTTTCAGTTTTTACCCATGACAAATTTGTTACACTTTTAATATGGCATAAACTTGATCACAAAATACTCATTTATAAATTTTATATAATTAATTAATATAAAATAATAGTACATGTCGCATTCTGGTACAATTGTTTTATAACCTATGAAGTTAAATTATGGTTGACCCATGCAACAATAATATCTAGTGGTTTAATATATGGTTTCTTTTAAAATAATTAAGCTAACCACTACGCCCCACAACAATTTTATGTAAATGTTTACCAAAGAGATTTCAAAAGTAGTTAGATGGAGTGGGACCCCAGCACGTCAGACTTTAGTAGGTATGATATATTCATAAAGCTAATTATGATTTTTTAATGTTGACCCTTGTTAATACTATTGTTACTATTCTTTTATTTTATTTTTGCATGTTTATGCATCGTTGAGCACGGGTAGTCAAGCTTTTGAGATAGTCATTATATACAATTTCATTATCTAGAAACTTCACTTACCATTCGATTAAATCTTTAAAAAAAATCTATGACTAAGATGCGATTAAACTTTGAGGCTGTTAAATCAATGACTAGGATAATTTGGTGGGGTTGATTTTATGGCTTTCCTTTGTTCCACAATGGGATCTTTTCGTCTGTCATCTTTCCATTGATAGACATAATCTAACTGGTCCCCATGATATAGTATGCTCATAGAGAACATATATAAATATGAAAAGGCTCTCCTAAAGACGTCTCTCAGTATAGACATTTGATGGATTCCCCTTTTTAGGCACGTAGGATCCCGCCTCATGATCAATCTAACCCCGCTTACACTCACTACTCCCCGTGAATTGGCCCCAAGTACCCCAACCCAAGTTTGACACTTATCCAAAGACTAAACATGAATCATAGGATAAAATCCATTAGCTCGCTTGGAGAGCCCACATTAACCAATTTATAAATGAAAGAATATTCTCTCTAAATGCAAATATAGATGACAAATACACTCCATAAACCTTGTTAAATCAACATCCAAACTTAGGGTATCTTCCATTTTTTAAGCAAAAAGATGGGGATTTTTTTTTAAACAAGTACAATTTGGCATCGGAGAATATTAATCCCAAAGACCACCTCTGAAATCCCCCTAAAAATTCAAAGCTTAATTCCGGTACCTGAAAGCAGAAATTTGGGGTCTGCCCATGTACCCTTCAATTACCGAAAAAGATTTGGGATATCTTGGAGATGTGTATGGAGAGGGAGTGTGGGTTGTTTGCTAAGTGAAGATTGAATTGTGGGCCTTTTTCTATATCAGGAGATAAGAGAACAAAGATGGCTTGCGTTCCAACTTGATGGAGGAATACCTCAACCCATTAGCTCCTATCCATCTCCTTCATCACACCTTGGAAGGAGCTTTATTAAGTATTTGTGTGGGATATTCCCGTACTCGTCGGAAGACTGGCCTGGTGCTCCATCTCGTGCTTCGGCGCCAGCTAGGCAATGCTCGTCTCAGTGCCCACCAGCTCGGCCAAGTGCCCCACTCCGGCCAGAGACTCATCTCGGCCACTTGCACGACATCTCCACCTCGGCTGAGCTCCACCTCGGCCAGGTCTTCTCCAGCTCGGCTAGGGACTTCTCCCCGGTCCTCCACTTCGGCATCTCTGCAGGGTCTCTAGCCAAGTCAAGGTCCTCTCCGACCTCGGCTCCCCGACCTCGGTCAGGATGCCAGAACTAGCCAAGGCAGGGCCTGACAGCTGTCCACCCTTGGACACTTAAGCACGCTACAGCACGCGCGACAAGACAAGGGCACGCCCATACTCTCTGACAGACAGAGCCTCCCATGCCGCCCATGCTTCCTGACAGATCGGCGTCCACAGACGCCAGAGTGGGCTGTGATGGGACGGCTAACTACCTCATTGTCTCCTGCCTCCTCTCTCTCCAAAGTCAACTATCTCCCTCCCCTCTATAAAAGGGGCCAAACCAGAACAATAAGGGGACCCTGACTCTGGCTCTCTCTCTCTCTCCCGTCCGAGAGAACCACACTGGTATCACCTTCTCCCCCAAAATCTCCTCCTACTGTCCAGCACACATACTGACTTAGGCATCGGAGAGCCCTGCGCTGCCCACAGCCAGGGTCCTCTGACCTGTTTCTTCTCCCTCTTCCAGGTTCTCAGGCAGTGGTTCTTCCATCATCAGCGAGGAGACGAGGAGCTTCAGCCTTCGTCCTCCTCAGTGAGCCTCAAGAACACCACCCTCACCGGGATCGTGAATTTTTGTGCACTTACAATTGGCGCCGTCTGTGGGAAACGCTACAAAAAGCCATCTTCCCAAACGCCATGCCTCGGAGAACCAGAAAGGGAAAGGAACCGCTGACACTGTCGACACAGCTGCCGACGGTCCCCCACCGGGAAAGGTCAGGAGCAAGATCTAATCCAGCAAGCGTCCAACAGCAGGGTACTCAGTCGGGTTCATCCTCTAAGGGTTCGACCTCGACTCCACCTTCCAAAAGGCGCACCCTGAAGGACAACAGAAGCAACCAAGCTCCGGACAACAACCACGACTTCAGAAAGTGGCTTGATCGACACATCGAGCAAGCAGTACGACAGAACATGGAGGTCGCCGGTTTCGCTCGAGTTCCGCTGAACTCAGGCGATCTCGGCACATCTCCCCTCTCTCCAGAGATCAGGAGCTTCCCCCTTCCCGAAGATTTCAAAGTCCCAAGGTTCGTCGTTTACGATGGAACCTCGGATCCAGCAGCACACCTCCGGCACTTCACTCAGAGAATGTCGGTGTGGGGCGATGCAGGCCACCTGAACTGCAGAGTCTTCTCCTCCAGCCTCGGGGACCTCCCCCTGAAGTGGTTCTGCGCACTCCCCCAAGGATCGATCAAAAGTTGGCAGCAGCTCCGAAGTTCCTTTATGACGAAGTTCCAAGCCCACAGGGTCGTCCCCAGGTCGGCCGCCGACCTGATGGCCCTCAGAATGAAGCAGACCGAGAACGTCACGCAGTTCGCCAAAAGGTTCTGGACTGTCTACAGCCAGATCGAGGATACTTCAGATGCAATAGCGATCCTGTCTTTCCAACAAGCCCTCCTGCCAGGCAACGAGCTTCGGAGGGACTTGGTCATGCATCCCGTGGTCACTATGGCAGCACTGATGACCAGGGTAAACCAGTACGTCAGGCAAGAAGCAGATGAAGCCCGAGCCCAGAAGCATTTCAACGACAATGACCAGGCAGCCTCCATCTCGGCGGATGCCTCCAGCTCCGCAGCAGCGTCCATCTCGGCGGACACCTCCATCTCGGCGGATGTCTCCAGCTCCGCAGCACCGTCCATCTCGGCGGACGCCTCCATGACAGAAGTCTCCTCCAGCTCGGGGGGCTGCTGAAGCCTCCTATCGTCTTTCAGCTTCGACCGCCCGTCAGCTTTGATCGCACGACCCTCTACCGTCATTTCTGGCGGCACGGTCCTCTACTGTCAGCTTCGATGGCGCCGTCAGCTGCGACGACATCGGTACGACCCTCTACTGTCGGCTTTGATCGTACGACCCTCTACTGTCATTTCGACGGCACGGTCCTCTGCTGTCAGCCTTGATCGCACGGTCCTCTGCCGCCGCTAGTCGTCCAGAGCTACGTACCCCTGGTGACGAGCCAGTGGGATCTCCATTGCGTGCGGCAGGCGCATCTCAGCCACGCGCCAGATGTCCGGCACAGGCCCCTGGTGACGAGCCAGTGGGATCTCCATCGCGTGCGGCAGGCGCATCTCGGCCACGCGCCAGATGTCCGGCACAGGCCCCTGGTGACGAGCCAGTGGGATCTCCATCGCGTGCGTCAGGCGCATCTCGGCCACGCGCCAGATGCCCGGCATAGGCCCCTGGTGACGAGCCAGTGGGATCTCCATAGCGTGCGGCAGGCGCATCTCGGCCCTCGTGCCAGATGCCCGGCACAGGCCCCTGGTGACGAGCCAGTGGGATCTCCATAAGCGCCTCTCGGTACTCATTCTCCAGCTCGGCAGTCGTGTTACTCTCCAGCTCGGCAGAAGCACACTGTTACAACTTAGCAGTAATGCCAACCTCTAGCTCTGGTCCATTGCCAGCCAGCCATCCTCCATGATACTTACCTTCTGACCTCAAAAGAGCAGTCTATTGAGCTCAGAAGCTGGGGGGCTATTGTGTGGGGATATTCCCGTACTCGTCGGAAGACTGGCCTGATGCTCCATCTCGTGCTTCGGCGCCAGCTAGGCAATGCTCGTCTCAGTGCCCACCAGCTCGGCCAAGTGCCCCACTCCGGCCAGAGACTCATCTCGGCCACTTGCACGACATCTCCACCTCGGCTGGGCTCCACCTCGGCCAGGTCTTCTCCAGCTCGGCTAGGGACTTCTCCCCGGTCCTCCACTTCGGCGTCTCTGCAGGGTCTCTAGCCAAGTCAAGGTCCTCTCCGACCTCGGCTCCCCGACCTCGGTCAGGATGCCAGAACTAGCCAAGGCAGGGCCTGACAGCTGTCCACCCTTGGACACTTAAGCACGCTACAGCACGCGCGACAAGACAAGGGCACGCCCATACTCTCTGACAGACAGAGCCTCCCATGCCGCCCATGCTTCCTGACAGATCGGCGTCCACAGACGCCAGAGTGGGCTGTGATGGGACGGCTAACTACCTCATTGTCTCCTGCCTCCTCTCTCTCCAAAGTCAATTATCTCCCTCTCCTCTATAAAAGGGGCCAAACCAGAACAATAAGGGGACCCTGACTCTGGCTCTCTCTCTCTCCCGTCCGAGAGAACCACACTGGTATCACCTTCTCCCCCAAAATCTCCTCCTACTGTCCAGCACACATACTGACTTAGGCATCGGAGAGCCCTGCGCTGCACACAGCCAGGGTCCTCTGACCTGTTTCTTCTCCCTCTTCCAGGTTCTCAGGCAGTGGTTCTTCCATCATCAGCGAGGAGACGGGCGGCTCCGGCCTTCGTCCTCCTCAGTGAGTCTCAAGAACACCACCCTCACCGGGTTCGTGAATTTTTGTGCACTTACAGTATTCATGAAAACTCTCCTCTTATATTCGAAC
Organism: Litsea cubeba; assembly: GCA_012931725.1. NCBI lineage: Eukaryota > Viridiplantae > Streptophyta > Magnoliopsida > Laurales > Lauraceae > Litsea > Litsea cubeba. The sequence goes on along the minus strand of CM022948.1, from coordinate 86,590,641 downwards.
TCATGACCAATGATTTTGATTCCCTATTAAATTTCTTCGTATAATCATTCTTAACAAAACCTTGAAGCGTTAGTAGATGTATCATAAATATTTTTCAATACTCCTCCTCTGGTGGAGTCCACTCCTCAACATACACTGCTCCAAAGTGAGAAAAATCAAACAGAAAAGAGAACAAATATTTACATCTTTCCAACATTTTAGTATATGAAGAACTCACAATTCCATTAGATGAAGGATATTTTGGAAACATACCACGAGAGAGAGATGCGCATGGGACCTCTTGGAAATGGGCTCCAATAATGGCAAAACTTCAAAGGCTTCTTTGAATAAAAATAAGGTAAGGTCAAATCATGAATAAAATAAAAATAAATAGAAATTATAAATAAAAAAATAAAGAAAGTTAAATTGAAGACAGGGAGGATTACCAAAAAGGCCCAAGTATTCAAAAGCCTCAAAAAGAGTACTACAAACCGAAAACATCTAAAGTGGTCGCGTACCATTACCCTTTTAGAGTATCTTGTGTACAATCGAAATGTGGTATGATATGGTACATTCGCTCACAACTTATGCAGAGATTTTTTACCAAAAAAAAAAAAAAACTTGTGTAGATATACTCGTAGGGATGTACACGGATCGGATTGGTACGGATTGGGACAAATCCGTCACCAATCCGTTACCTACAGATTGACGGATCTGAAATCCGTCACCATTCCGTGAGGGTTAAAATCCGATCCGATCCGATCCGTGGAGGACCGGATCGGATCGGATTAATCCGTTCAATCCGTTAGATCCTGGACATCAACCTCATATGAACACAGATAAATGCCACATTAATGTAGAAAACCCAAACAAAACTTTAACAAGATGCAGAGATTATGATGAGGAAATACACAACATAAAAAGGAAATGAAGCAGTAGCAGATTTCAGTGACTTTACTATCAAACCAAAGCCGAGTGAAGATCCACTGTATAAACGAACATCTATCTAACATATAAAGCATCAAAATGAATGAGACACCAATACAAACCTAAAACAAAACAGAGAAAAGATTACTAAGAGTAAAAACAAAAGCAATCTCAATCAGGTCCTGGTTCCTCATTTTCATCACTTATTTAGAAAAGATTCCCATATGAAGGACCGCATGAACCTTCCAAGGATCATCCCAAAACCCACAACAACCATACATACATATATCTAACCCTCTAATCAGACAACGTGTGCACAACACATGAAAGTAGGGACAGGGGTTCCTTCTTCAAAAGAGAAAAACGAAACAGATGAAAATAGCCTCGGAAAAAAAAAAAGAGCTTGAATCGATCTTACATCAAAAGAGATGAAGAAAACACGGCTGGGGTTCCTTCTTCTTCTTGTTGTCACGGCTGGGGTTCTTCTTGTTCTTGGGAGATGAAGAAAACACGAGAGAGAGAGAGAGAGAGAGAGAGAGAGAGAGAGAGAGAGATTGAAGAGATGGGAGAGGGAAGGGTTTTCTCGCTGGCGGCTAGATTCTCACCTTGATGACCTGGACCTATTCTGGCCCTGGTCACAAACCCAGTCGTCGTCTTCTTCAGTTCCATTACAGGTTCTGTAACCAGGTCTTGCAGAAACCGGACGTCCTCTGCCTTTTTTCTTCAGCGACGGCGTAGCACCGGCGACGTCGGCGGCCTCTCCTCAACATCGTTTTGAACTCGATCAGATCTCAGCCACTGAGATCTCCTTCTCCGATTCAGGCAGGCGATGGAAACCTCAAGAACCCTGTCTTCTGAGCCCTTTTTTCTGTCTGCGATGGCCCACCAGAGATCGATCAGGGAAATCCCCATCAACATAGTCCAGACCTTCCTTCACCGGATCGGGCAGCGTACCAGGGGCTAAAACCCATCAGCAAGAGGGAGATGGGAGCGAGAGTCTTCTTCTTGGAGATGAATGACCGATGGGATTCGCCATCTTTGTATATCTTAGGTTAGGGTTTTTGGGCCTTTTGGGGGATAAAGATTTGTGTACATTTGGCCCCTTAAAATTTTCTCTTATTTTTATATTTAGACATTTTAATTTATATCTAGACTCCTTAATTTTTTTTATTTATATTTAATGTCAACGGATCGGATCGGATCGGATCGAATCCGCGGATTGAGAATGAAATCCGCCACCGATCCGTTGCTAACGGATTACAAGATTTTCAATCCGTCACCAATCCGTTAACCTTCGGATCGGATTAAAATCCGCGGATCGGATTGGATCGGATTGGATTCACGGATTGACGGATTTTTTGTACACCCCTAGATACTCGTGTACACACAAATACATGAAAAAAACGAAGAGAAGAAAAGTTGTAAAGGACCACTTTAATGGTTTTTCAGCTTGCAATACTCTTTTGTAGATTTCCGGATATTTATAGCCGTTTTTTTATAAGTGTGATAAAAAAAAAAATTCACAGAGCTTACTTGGACCCCCACCTGGTTGAATTTTTTTTGCCTAACAAACTATAGGTGGCTAGCTAGGAGGTCTAGAAAGTAATAAAATTAGATGTAATCCCAAAAAGAAATTTGTATTTGTTTATGCACTCAAGAAGTATGCTGTGATGATCATTACAATGAAAATGTTATTTTAACATTTTTACTGGGTGCCAAATTGGCACACGTGCTACTATCATTTGCAGTAATTCCCACCAAAGAACCATCAACCCCATTTCACAATATTTGAGACCCATCAAAAATCAAGTGGCCTAATTTGAATCAGTTTGACTCGTATATGTACTGTGTTGTAACAAATTCATGATTTTTTACATCAAAGTATCAAACGTTTTAGATTGGACTTTGATATTATTTGATTTTGATGCCAGCCTATAACCAACAACTCTCTCATGCCCCGCATCATCAACAGATAAAATCAAGTGCCCATCACCATCCCGCGTGCGTGCTCCACAAACAATATTTTGATCATTGTTATTCCTCCTCCACTCTCTTTCGTCTCCAAGGTGTCTACATAAAGGCGGTGCCTTTTGGCTTCCAAATTATACTTTTGTTCCTCCTTGTTAGCTTTCAACTGAGTGTAGTTCTTGAAGGCATACTAGTGGATGGGTACGTGCATGTATATTTGACTGTCGACAATCAAGTGTTTTGTGCCAACACACCAGCTCCATTCTAATCTCCTTGGCAATACCAAATACTCCATACAACCATACACTAAGTTAATTTAAGGAAGTACACCAAAGATATTGAGGGCAACTTGAAAAAGGAACAACAAAGAAGTTGATGCATAGGAAAAAGTAAACACACAGAAATTAGCAATATTTCTCATCGCCAAATGAAGCTATATGACTAATAAATCCTTTTTGTTACTAATAAGAAAAAATGAAGTCGTAGGAGTTAAGATATCATTAACCTAGATAATGGACAAAAGATATGACTTCATTTGTGACATTTACTTATGAAAGTGCAAAGGGAATTACCTATGGCATTTGCCAGGCCCTAAAAGAGAACCCATCTACTTATGTCATTGTAGAAACTATACTTGTGACAGTGATACAAGAGAGAGGTATCCGCATCAGAAATAAAGGTGTAATCCTTTCAAACATAGTGAATAAGTAATAACACGTTAATTTAGCAGTAATTTGACACTGAATAAAGAATAAATCAATCAATTAATATACATACATATACAAAATTACAATGTGGAAAGGAGATTATCTATGTAATTTGCCAATGGCAGAAAAACTCTAACCGTAGTTGACTTGAAATAAATTTTCCATTGATGCACAAGATTCTTATTTGTAAGGAACAAAGTTCATACGAAGAAAAAGTAAAGATATGAGAAGAAATATTACCTGCTTATTTGTCATTGCCCTGATATGAACCAAACCCAAAATTGGTTAAGTATCTTTCATTATGACTAGTTGATGTTTGGAATCGAAATATCCACAGAATGTACCTGTAGCAAGTATCAGCAACAGCAAAAAGATGAGGACTAAGCTCTCCAAAGGGAGCTCCTTTGTATTGCATCATGTGAATGTCATGCAAATGGGGCAGCCTTCTAAAAGGATTTACCGCCATTAGAATGTTCCCAATATATGTCTATTAAAAGTGAGAAACTTTAATTCAATCTCAGTTCTCTTTCCCATAAACAATATGAATATATATATATATTGTTATTCAGGTAAGAGACATACGTATAGCTCATTAAGAGCAAAGTGGAACATCTAAAAGGGAGAATATACAGTTTTTTTGCAAAACTCATTTACAATTTCATTTGAATGACATAATCTCCATACTCATAGATTCATTTGAACTTGGATTCAATAAAACAAAGAATTGACTTGAAACTAAGGGAAACATCAATGCAAGATTTCAAAAAGGCAGAATTTTGAATAAGTAATAACATTAAAGGTGGAAAATTACCTATAGAAAGGGATTGAAAATGAGCTCTTTCATGTTCTGATACAAGTCTAGGAGAGAAGAAGAATTATGCATATAAACTAACTGGATTAATTGAATTTTCATGCAGAGGAACTGGTGAGCTATATGAAACAGAAATTGGTGAGCTATAGGTAGTGAAAGAAAAGTTTCACATTCAAAGTATTGCATCACTAAATATGTACGCACCAATTCTATTCAAAATATAAAGTAAAAGTTAAACAAACAAGCCTTGTAGAAACCGTATCTTTACAAAATATAAAGTTAAAGTTAAACATACAAGCCTTGTAGAAATCCTACCATCCAAGCTGTTACAAAATGATGATCAAAAGAAATTAGAAAGTGCCCAACATCAGCCCTTCAAATTTGCAGTTTTGCGGTAATCATTGTCTCCATATGCCATTGGCTTTCATCCTACAAAGCATACAGTCAGTGAAAAAAATATATTGTATTTCAAAAAACAACCAACCAATCCATAAAAAAACAGCATCAAACTTAATAATAAAAGAAATATAAATATTGTAAATTTACCAAGAAATATACAAATGCTGCAACATATGTGAAATTAAATGGACGGTAACCATTCCAAAAAAAAAAGAAACTAAGACCATATAGATTAAAAAAAAAAACATAAATCTTATATAAACAAGCCAATTTTTTGGAAGTAAGAATAGCACAAAAACCTTCTTAGAAAGTTAATTCATTCGCCACAAGAATAGGAGACATTTGAATAGAAAAAAATAGAGATAAAAATGTTTAGTTGCTGAGTTTAACTCATAGGTGTTAAAGCTACAGTGTTTATAAATGTAGGTAGCATAAGATAGTCATATTATTCAACTAATATAAGGCTTGATTTCAATTTCATTGTGTTTAACATAATCCTAAACTTTACCGAGCAAAAAGAACAGAGTCCTAAACTATGTTTTTGTCTGTGAGTTCTCTTGAATTCAACGATCATCTGTTGGATAATGTTGCAAAGTTGTATCATTCATGAATTCAATATGGGTCAAGTTTGATAGATATTTTGGAGCCTTTGGTCAGTCTTCAGTGTTGTTTCCTTTTTTTTCTCTAAGTTATATGGCGTGTTTGACCCAAATAGGGATCTAACACAATATCAACTTACTCGTGAGATATCTCAATTACTATACTGGAATTAAGTATTGCAATACCTTTGAGTGTTATTGGATGCTTTCATCATTTATTTTTAATGTTCTATGTCATTGTAAGGAGTAGTGGAAGGTAAATGAAGGTTTATGAATAGAGCTACCCAAAATTTTCCTTCGAGTGCCATAAGGTCCCCTAACTTATGTCACCACTAACCATTCATTGAAATGAACTGTGCATTAACCTGATATAATGTCATTCCATAATCATTCCACATTGATCTTTTAGAGAAAAAAAAAAGATAGAAATTAGGTGTAACTAATTAAACAATATCATCCAATGAAGACAGAGTTAGTGCTTGGTTCTACTTTTCAGCCATACAAATACTAATAAGCTCCTATTTTCCCTAAAGCCAATGGTTTACATATCCCATGCTGTCGACATGGTCTTTCAAAAGTTTTCATGCGAAGAAACCCTTGAGGCTTGACTTCAATTCCCTTGTGTTTAAGTAGCCCTAAACTTTACTGAGCAAAAAGAATCGTAGTCCTAAACTTCTTTTTTTTTTTTTTTGCTGGGTTGTTGTCATCAATGTGCTTGACCGTTGTGATTCTTTGGTTGTTTGCACTGCAGAACCACTTCAATATTATAACTTTAGGTGTAGAACCACTGTAGCAGCTCTGTCGCCATGTGTACCATAAAGAGTTCCAAAGCAAACTTTAGTTAAATAGCTTTTTTAGAAGCCCACTGGGAGCAATAGAAGTTACCCTGCTTCCATTGTGAAATCTAGAATGCACTTTTGCTTCACACACCATCACCAACTGACCATGCTATAATGCATAGTGAAAATGCAAATACTTATAGATATATCTTTTTCTTCCATAGATATTATGTTTTTTTTTTATCCCTTTATGAGAATGTTAGTTATTGCATCCACATTCCACACTCAGATACCAAGCAACTATTGTATACTAAACAGTTGATCTACAAAATAACTTATTATTAAGCCATCTTTGTTTGTATTTGATATGTTCATCTCTTGCCCATCCAAAATGGTTTATTGAGTTGCATTTAATCTGTGTTTTTCTTTTATGATGGGGAACACCTTCCTCGAGCACCTACACTACTAAATGTGGAGGCAATGAATAAGAAACAATACACTGTACTTATGCCTCAAATCTAATTACTTTGGACCTCTATATCTGATGATATTGTTGTTTGCCTATTTCTTGAGGGCTTTCTTGGCTTAAGTGGAGCTATACTGATCTAAGTATCTAAGACTACATACAAGGGCAACCCAAGTTATTTTTTGCTTATGCTTGACTAAGAAACAATACACTGTATTTATGTCTCAAATCTAAGTACTTTGGACCTCTATATCTGATGGACTTGTTGTTTGCCTATTTCTTCAAGGCTTTCTTGGCTTAAGTGGAGTTATACTGATCCAAGTATATAAGACTATATACAAGGGTAACCCAAGTTCTTTTTTGCTGATGCTTGTAGTCCTTCCAAGACATTCTTGAAAACAAATTAACCCAAGGCAGAAAGTTCTATACTTGTTTTTCTTGTATGACATAGTTGTTGCATATAATAAAACATATTAGGAGAAGAAAAAACGGTCCTACATGCAAGTTAGGGATGTATTTCTAACTTTTGCAAGAATAATAACTAAAAGTAACAGTGGCTAATGTGATTTTCATCATCGTCATTAATAACAGCAAGACCTCTTCATCCAAAACAGTGCAAAGCCTCATTGCATCAATTATTGAGGAGAAACTCCCTTTTTTTTTTAATATGGATATAGATTATTGAGATGAATTGGTATTTGGTAAGGCTACCAAACCCGCACAAGGGTAAATTTCATGGAGAACAAACATCTTAAAACATGTTTTGCTTCAACTAATATTTTAGATTGAACATACCATTTTTTCTAACTTCTTTATTAGAGGAATATAAACAAACATATGGTAAGCACTCTTTACAAATATCTATACCCATATTAAAAAAGAGGAGTTTCTTTTTCTAACTTCTTCCTTAGAGGAATATAAACAAACACATGGTAAGCACTCTTTACAAATATCTATACCCATATTAAAAAAGACGAGTTTCTTTTTCTAACTTCTTTAACAGAGGAATATAAACAAACACATGATAAGCACTCTTTACAAATATCTATACCCTTACTAAAAAAGAGGAGTTTCTTTTTCTAACTTCTTTAACAGAGGAATATAAACAAACACATGGTAAGCACACTTTACAAATACAGAGAAATATTACAGTAACATAAACAAACAGATGGTTCCCAGCAGATAGGAAAAAGAAATGCATTTACATCTAATTCTCCATTTTTTTTCGTTGAGAAAGAGAGGCATTCATGAGAGGACTCCAAATCAACTTAATGCTCACGGTTAAAAAATAAAAGCTCAGAACTTGAACATTTCAATCAATGACATGGACTAAAATCAAAACAAAATGGGGGGGGGGGGGGGGGGGGGGGGGGGGGCGGCGCGGGTGGCGGGGTGGGGGCGCTTATGAATTACTTTTGTTCAATGGCTTTGTCGTCGATGATTGTATCCTTTTCCTTTTCGGAAGACATGAATCGTAGCAGGAAGAAGGAATTGCATTAAAAGTGGGTTGCATGCATGTGGGCCCACCATCAAACTTATTTGAAGACACCTTGCATGTAAGGGTCCACACATATGACAGTTGCATCTCAGGCAACACCCATCGAAACATCTAAAAGCAGGACACCGAAGCACCGTCTAAAGATTGGAAGGAAGCAAACAGCAGGAGCCCAACATTAAGAATGAGAAGAAATTCCTCTTTTTTTAGTATGGGTGAAGGAGTCGACGTATAAAACCTATATCCAAAATCATCATCATCATTTTATATTATGATTAATAGTGCCCCAAACCAATAGAAACTTTCAATTAATCCAACAACTCCATCATGGCATTTTATGAAAGAGTTCTAAAGAAAAGGCATATTATGACATTTCATCAAACAATTAGAAAGCAAATTTCTTGATTGGCTAGGGTTGCAAACAATTCAATAACAAGCTACAAGCTTGTATATATTCATATAAATCAGAATTTCACTTTGACAGTAGTTATACTTACAAATAGGGGCGGATCCAGAATTTTTATTTAGGTGGGGCGATTATTTACCATTTAGACATATGTGCTTCGGTCTATGGGACAATTGTGTAGTATTTAGACAAATATATATGGGGTCCATTTAAATCAATAAAGAATTTAAAATCAACCTGGGGCGTCATCAAAGCCTGGGTCCACCCCTGCTTACAAATCAATTTTCTGGATTGGCTTACGGTTGTAGAAGATTACAGCCCAAAAACAGCCAAAACCCAATCATGAAAAAGTCATTATTTGTTTGATAGAGGGAGATGAAACAGAGAAAGAAGAGGAGACATGTACCTGATAAAGATGAAGCACGTTTTCGCGTCAAGGAATTGGAATGCATGTAAGTGGGCGAGGTACTATTAAACACGTAGCATCTGAGAACCAAGCAAGAGGGAAGGAGAGAAGCAGGCAGATGTATTATTAAACACGTAGCATCTAAGAGCCAAGAGATATATAGGAGTGAGTTGCTGATATAACAATTTGAATTGAATTTGAGTTATTATCGGTATAAATTGGAATGTACCTAGCAATGTAAAAAGTGCATGTGAGTGCATTTGGCTTTTTTTGGGTTTATTCATTAATATTAGGGCAGTAAGCGGTCGGTTTTTGGTCGGTTTTATGACATATGACACTCGAGCTGAAACTTTCGGTTTTACAATTTTGCAACAACAAAAACCGACCAAAGTACATATACTGGACATTGGAAACCGACATTTCGGTTCGGTCAGTTTCGGTCGGTCTTCGGTTAATGGACTGGGCCTAATTTGTGCTCTCTCTTAATAACTGACAATAGTGTCAAATACAAAATAATTTTTGCTTTCTCTCTCTCCCACAATGAGAATGTACTTCTATATGTGCATATTCCTTTTTGGCTTGTGACCTGGGCACATTATGTTATGTTAGTGATTGCAATGTGCACATGCAGATAAACATTTTTAAATGAAAAAAAAAAAAAACAAACTCCCCAGCCATTTCACTTTGATTGATAATTAGCAGCTGGAATATGTATAAATATTATATTTTATTAGAGCCTTTGAACTTGAAGTCAGCCGTCAGCCAGCAATATTTTGATCAAACTCATAGTGCCAAGCTCGGAAATCTAATGCATCTAAATACTTTGTTCGGTCGGTTCGGTTTTAACCGAACAGTTTCTACATAATTATAAAAACCGACTGTTGAAAAAAAAAAAACTTACAAAAAAACCGTTCGGTCGATTTTGTTTTTAAAAAAATCTATAAACCGGCCAAACGGTCGGTTCGGCCGGGCGGTTCGGTTTTCACGGTTAATTTTGACAGCCCTAATTAATATTTCACTCATATGCCTTAACAAATCTGTCTTTATGAAATGCTTTTGAAATAGGGGAAAAGTGAACTATCTAACATGGAATGTTGTAGATGAGGCCTGTATCATTAAATAACTGTATCAATTTCTTCCAACTAAAACTACTGCTCTATTATAAGCATGAGGTTGTTATCACCCAGTTGCCCAATACTGTAAAGCAATTTGTATATGCTGGTTATTAGTCTGAGATATTTATTTTTATCATATGTTTTTCTAACTCACTTTCCAATTCAGTAAATACATTATATGCAGTTACAACTATAGATTTTTTAACTGAAGGCAATTTAGCAAGCACATTCAATGCATCATCATTATAACTTCATAAAAAATAGAAATCACACATACCTTAAGAAGGATATCAAACACAGGTAAAGAAAGGGAAAAAACCACATACCTTTGAATGAGATCAAATGTGGAGAGAGTAAGGAGCAAGTGACAGAGATGTGTGTAGGGACAGAAACAGAGGACCGGAGAAGAACTTTAGAAAGGCACGTGAATGGAGTTCGCGAAAGACAACCGGAAAACTTTCATAGGCCAAAAATCTCTCTGGATATGTATGCCGGTAGCAAAAAAAAATCAGTTTGCATGCTAGGTGGGCCCATGAGATTGTGCCTTAAGTGGACCCCTTACAATAAAGGGACCAACAGACAGCATGTTGATCTAAGTGGGTGCCACGAGAGGCTGGCCCTCATGCTGTCCAACCAAACTCAGCCAGAGAAAAGAAACAGATGAAGAGGAATAAGGAGGAAAAAACGAAGAATAGAAAATGTATATGTATGCCGGTAGCAAAAATAAATCGTCTTGCATGCCAGGTGGGCCCTTGAGATTATACCTTAATAAGTGGACACCTTGCAATCAAGGGGCCAACAGGTCACATGCTGATCTAAGTGGGTGCCACGAGAGCCTGACTCATGCTGAGAAAAGAAACAGAGGAACCAGGAGGAAAAAGCAGAATACAAACTGTCTCTTTTTAGAGTAATGCTGTCTGGACATTACTTTGTGGCATGAATCTTGGATAAATTCTTATATTACCCCAAAGATATTCAAGGGGTAATTTGATATTCAATGGGTAACATAGGGATTTGTCCAAAATTCATGTCAAAAAGTACGTCCAAATAGACTTTTTACTCGTTTTTATCTGCTGGAGACAGGCAGGTGAAACTGCATCTTTTTATCTATGGTAAAGATAAAGATTATATGGTAATGATGAAAAGTCCAGTTGACTTATCCAGAACTCTCCCCCCAACCGTCCCAACTCTCCCAAGTAATGCTGCCCCCTCACCAAGCCTCTTTCATATTTTCAAGTTCTCTATAATGGCCAGGTGACTTCATCAAGATCGTCACCAGCCTAATGGAGAATTAACATATGGTGAAACAGACGTCAGCTGTCAAATTTTGTTTTTATAATATAGATGTCTTTACTTGCTGCCCAAGTATATTGTCTATATATACATATGAGAGCTTCAACCGGAATATAAGAATTGAGAGTGGTGTCATGAATTAAGCTCAAGCGTGGGTTGATTATTGTATGCCTGTAGTGCATAAAGAGAAAGAAAAGAGTGCAAAAGAGAAAGAAAAGAGTACATGGTACATTATTTGTATTTGATTATTCCACGTGAAAATGAATTAAATGTTTTCTTTCTGTTTTTTGTTGTAATTTCCAACAGTGTGAACCTAAACCAAATTGCCTCCTCAATTAGATTCCAAAACCTGTAACAATCTAAATTCTTCTGCTTTACAGTTGAAACCATGGATGAGGCTTCCAAACTTGCTCCCATGCAAACTCTTGAGAAAGCTAAGAAGGGATTGTTGCAGAGTAATGAGCTGTACCAGGTATATTCCATGCTAAATCTCTTTATTTGGGTTTCATCGTTCTTCCTTTCTTTTGATGTTTTTATGATCATTGTTTCTACTAATTTTGATTTCTTTTTGTAGTATATACTGGAGACCAGCGTTTATCCGAGAGAGCCAGAATTGCTCAAGGAGTTAAGAGATGCTACTATCAGCCATCCATTGTAATATATTATCACATTTTAACCTTATCTAGCATTTTTTTTTTTTCATTATCAAGATGATGGTTTTCATGTGGTTCTTTACCGGATTTTTATCAAATCTGGAAACTGGGACTTGAATTGGCAAGAAGAAGAAAAAATCAAGAAAGTTGATATTTGTTGTTGATAACCACAACCATGTGACCTACAAAGGGCTGCCGGCTATGAATGGCCTTCCAATTTACTATGCTCAACTGCAACGCCATACATACAGGGGTAATCTAAGGCATGTTTGAATTTGACCCAAATCGTTAACAAAAAAGGAGATTTTGGAAGGAGAACACATGAGCCCAATAGATCATTATATCTATTTTAACTTCACCCCAAATCCATGTCTGGAGTGTGTGTTTGCGCTGTGAGTAGTAGTGGGGAAGCATCATATCTGGAAGTTTTAGTGCTCTTAAGTGTATTCTGAATTTATTAGCATCTTGATATATATTGGGATGTCGAATTGTCCTTTTAGGAGTGTTATTGCTACTGCACCTGATGGAGGACAGCTGATGGCCTTGCTTTTAAAGCTTATCAATGCAAAGAAGACGATTGAAATCGGAGTTTTCACTGGATACTCTCTTTTACGGACAGCTCTTTCGCTTCCTGATGATGGCAAAGTCTGTATTTCTATTAATCTTATATATGCAAGTTGGGGTGTGTGTGTTTTTATCTCTTTCTATTGATGACCAAGTTTAATGGTGCAGATCATAGCCATCGACAAGGATCGGGAAGCTTATGAGATAGGTTTGCCAATTATCAAGAAGGCTGGGGTTGAACACAAGATTGATTTCATCCATTCTCTTGCCCTTCCTGTTCTTGATAAGTTGCTGGAAAATGTAAGTACAATCTCTCACATGTTTAAATACAACTTCAACCAGACCTCTGTAATACTAAAAAGAGTGGTGCTATTGGCACCACGAATTTTTCTCTCCTCACCGCATTAGAGGACAAATTTTTTTTCCCAAACTACCCTCCCTCTCTTCCCTTCCTCCTCCTCCCTCTTCCACCCTCCACCCTCATCCCCCCCAACCCACAAGTCGCCGGCGGGGAGGGAGCCCCAGCCGGCGCCGGCAGGCCTCCCTCCCCCTCTCCCTCTTTCTTCCTCTCTCCCTCTTCTTTCCCTCTTCTCCCCCTCCCCCTCCCAGTTGCCGGCGGGGAGGGAGATCGGGCTGCAGCAGGAGACCTGTTGCAGCCCGATCTCCCTCCCCGCCGGCGACGGGGAGGGGGAGGGGGATGGGGAATAAGAGTAGGGGAGGGTGAGGGAAGGAGAGGGAGAAGAGGGAAAGAAGAGGGAGAAGAGGGAGAGGGAGAGGGGGAGGGAGGCCAGCCGGCTGCCGGCCAGGGCTCTCTCCCCGCCGGCAACTGGAGGGGGGGGAGGGAAGATGAGGGAGGAGGAGGAGGAGGAGGAGGAGGAGGGAGAAAGGGGGAGGGGTAGTTTAGGAAAGGGTTTTTTTTCGCGGTGTGGATTGAGCTCCCCTACTAAAAAATCAGAAGCACAATATGTCAGCCACTGTCATTGAGGATACCCCCTGCCAAAACACTATGCAAATGCATATAAGCGTGTCCTAGTGTTATAATTTTCTCTGCTTGCTACTCCTGCATATTGTTTCTTCCATCTCCATTGTTTGATTTTTGTGAGGTGGTGTGGTTGCAGCCAATGAACGAGGGGTCTTTTGACTTTGCCTATGTCGATGCAGACAAGATTAACTACTGGAATTTCCATGAGAGGCTGTTAAAATTGGTAAGGATTGGGGGGATCATTGCATATGATAATACACTATGGAATGGAACTGTTACCTTGCCCGATGACTCTTTGGTGCCAGATTACTTGAAAGCGTGGTGGCCTCACATAATCAAGTTTAACAAATCATTGGCATCTGATCCTCGCGTTCAGATATCTCAAGTGCCAATAGGTGATGGGGTCACGATCTGTCTACGCCTCTACTGATGTTAAGCTTTTGGTCTGGTTCTGACTGATCACAATCTTCCTTATTATTGTATCCTCTCTATGTATGAGAGCTTTAGACTATGAATGAAATAAGCAGGTCAGTCAGACTTTTCACCTTTTTTCTTTTTTTTTTTCAATGAGGGAGGGTGTCCCACAGCCTTTTGGGTCCGGTGTAAAGCCCTATAGCCCAGTGTGGTCAGACTTTTCAGTTTTCACCCTTGACGAACCTCCCTTCATAGTATGTTCTATTTCTTTTAAATCAATGGAATGAGATGGTATTGGGGCTACCTACAAGAAGTTGTGGTATTCATTCAGAGAAAAACAAATTGCGGTATTAAAAAATATAAATGAAATGAAGATTGGGGTGGTAATAAGGAACGGGTTATGGGGAAAGGTGTTTTTACTATTCAGAATTTGTTAAGAGATTTGGGATATCTTGGAAATGTGTATAGAGAGGGAGTGTGGGTTGGTTTGCTAAGTGAAGATTGAATTGTGGGCCTTTTCTACATAGGAGCGAAGAGCATCTCCGAGAGACACTTCAAACCCTCATATCCCCTTTTCAAAATAAAAGCGTATGTGACAAAAAAGGCATATATAAATTTGGCATCTCACTTGGACAACTCCAAGAGAGATGTCAAATTATTATTTTATTTTTTTTATTTAATCCTCATTTGCTTTATTACAAATATCTTACTTATATTTAATGGGATTTGGTACGATTTAAACGTTATTAAAGTAATAAATTATTAAAAAAATAAAAAATTGCACAAATTGTACTTGAAACCCATTTTTCATTGAAAAGGTAAAATCAAATTACAGAATATTATAGTCAATCACAAGCTTTTTCATATTGACCTTGGAAATGCCAAAGATACTCCACCAAATCGACTTGGAGTTTAGAATGTGTTCTCTTGTCACGAATACGCAAGTGGTTTTGAATGAAATCCTGAAATTCTGCAGTGTGGTCACGTGACACAGGAAGGTCACTGCATTCACCCTCTCGTGCATCGTAATTGGGTGGAAGACTTTGATCACATTCATCTTCGATAATCATGTTATGCATTATGATGCATCTTCGATAATCATGTTATGCATTATGATGCATGCCTTCATTATATGCTGAAGTGTTTAACGATCCCAGAAACGAGCATGCCCACGAACAATTGCAAAACTTCCAGTGCATACAGTTTATGCCTTTCTGCTCGTTTCTATGCACATCATTCAGACTAGTGTTCAACTACGAACCAATGAGAAGACGGTCTTTTTCTATACTGAAGCCGGCATCTCGACCAACAGCTTTTTTCTTTGGGGCATCATCAGTAGGGAGTTCGGAAGCCTCACGGAAATATTGTGAATATTGGGTAGAAAAATTAGGAAATTGGGAGAATTGAGAATCCATAGTGTGAATGAGGGAAAAAAAAAGACTTCAAACACTCCTTATTTATAGATATCCTAGCTCCAAGTACTTCTCAAATTAACATAATCAAAAATTTTAAATGGTAAAAAAAAAAAAAGTCCAACGAGTGAAAATAGCAGATGACCGTTGATTCAAAAAAATTCCCTAACGGCTCTTTCATTCCTTCTTCCAACCATTATTTAATTCAAAAAAATTATTTGGCATGTGACTTTATCACATGCCATTTTTGGCATACCTGATGAAATGTCAAATGCCAGCAAGGCTTTGGCTGCTCTCTTGGAGCATATGCAACATGTTTTTTCTAATCGTTGGAGGCTTATGTGGCAAAATAGCGTGCCTGTTGGAGTTGCTCTAACAGAATAAAGATAGTTTGCGTTCCAAATATGTGGAGTAACACCTGAACCTATTAGCTGCTATCCATCTCCTTCATCACAGAACTTATTAAGTATTCATGAAAACTCTCCTCTTGTATTCGAACTCAAGACCCAATGGCTTTGATCCCATACTAAATTTCTTCCGTTAATAATTCTTACCAAAATCTTAAAGCACTCGTAGAGGCATAATAAATAATTTTCAACACTCTTTTTCGGATGGAGCCCACTCCTCAACATCCACTATCCTAAAGTGAAAAGAATCAAACAGAAAAGAGAACAAATATTACATCTTTCCAACATTTTAGCATAGAAGAACTCACAATTCCATTATTTAGGAATAGATGAAGGATATTTTGGAAACATACCGCGAGAGAGGGATGCGCATGGGACCTCTTGGATAGGGCTGTACAGAACCGGACCGCAGACCGGACCAGATTTTTTAAAGTAATAAGTTTTTTTTTTAATGAGCCCATGAGGCATGAGCCCAACGCCCCAGCCCAACACCCATTTGTAAAACCCATCATTCATTCATTTGACATTTGCCTACTTTTTAGATGTGAGGTGAAAATGAAAAAAAAAAAAAAAAAACAGAAACCGGTTTGGACCGGACCACTTATAAGTGGTCCGGTCCGGTCCTTCATTTTAGGCCGGACCGGATATCCGGTTGATCAGCCCTACTCTTGGAAATGAGCTCCAATAATGACAAAACTTCATAGGCGTCTGGGAATAAAAATAAGGTAGGGTCGAATCATGAATAAAATAAAAATAAATAAAAATTATAAAATAAATAAATAAAGAGAGTTAAATTGAAAGACAGGGAGGATTACTAAAAAGGCCCAAGTATTCCAAGGCCTCCAAAAGAGTACTACTAACCGAAAACATCTAAAGTGGTCGCGTACCATTTCCTTTTTAGAGTATCTTGTGTACAATCAAATGTGCTATGATATGGGACATACGCTCACAACTTATGCAGAGATTTTTTACCAAAATTAAATAAATAAATACCCTTGTGCAGAGATACTCATGTACAAACAAATACATGAAGAAAAAAAAAAAAAAAAACCATAGGAAGAAAAGCTGTACAAGGACCACTTTAATGGTTTTTTCAGCTTGTAATACGCTTTTGTAGATTTCCGGATATTTAGAGCCGTTGTTTTGTAAGTGCGATAATAATATAAAAAAAAAAAAAATCATCCAGCTTACTTCTTTCCAAGTCACCATACTTTGTTGAATTTTTTTTTTTTTAAAGCTCCAATGCACATATGGAGTGGGTACGTACCTTGGTATTATACACATGTTGAGGGAATCTCGGTATAACACACACGTCGAGGGACTCCCTCTTCAAATTGAATTTTTTTACCTAATAAATTAGAGTTCTGCTACATTTACTAACTCATGGATAAAATCATGGATTAACTCCATGGTTCTTATTTAAATATTGGATGAGAATCATGGATGATTAACTCCACGAGTAAGTCCATGTAGACTTTTTGAACAAACTATGGGTGGCTAGCTAGGAGGTCTAGAAAATAATAAAATTAGATCTAATCCTAAAAGGAAATTTGTATTTGTTTATGCGCCCAAGAAGTATGCTGTGATGATCATTACAATGAAAATGTTTTCTTAACATTTTTACTGGGTGCCAAATTGGCACACTTGCTACTATCATTTGAATTTGCAGTAATTCCCACCAAAGAACCATCATCCCCCTTTCACAATGTTTGAGACCCATCAAAAATCAAGTGGCCTAATTTGAATAAGTTTGACTCGAACGTGTACTGCGTTTTAACAAACTCATGATTTTTTACATCAAACGTTTTAGATTGGACTTGATATTATTTTGAGGAATTTACTGGAAAGGACTCCCTAGGACCTCATATCACTTTTGAGGAGTTGAAAACACCTTATGTATGGATAAGATCCTCAAGATCCGTTTTTATTTTATT
Source organism: Litsea cubeba (assembly GCA_012931725.1). Classification (NCBI taxonomy): domain Eukaryota; kingdom Viridiplantae; phylum Streptophyta; class Magnoliopsida; order Laurales; family Lauraceae; genus Litsea; species Litsea cubeba. The sequence continues at coordinate 86,572,925 of CM022948.1, read as the reverse complement.
TATTTATTTATTTTTTGTCGTTTAGCGAATGGTCGATATCGACTATTTTTTATAGTCGATACCATTCTACGGAACCCAAATAAAAATTGGGTTTTTCAGGATGGAGAATAGGGGAGTTTTATGGTCGATATCGACCATTCTGCAGGAACCCAAATAAAAATTGAATTTTTCCGAATAGAGAAGAGGGGAGGGGAGGGGAGGGGAGGGGGAGGGTGGTGTAAATCCAACCCATTGTGAATCCAACCACATAAATCTCTAGAACGGCCTTGTATGTGTTATTGGGGATTTTGAGTTCCTTGGAATGTAAATCCGACCCATTGTGAATTACAAATCAGGAAGCAGTGTTGTTACTTGCACCTTTGCTAATTGGGACAATCAAATCAGCATGTGTTTGGTAGAAATGCTCGTATTGCAGTCGATTATCTTCCTTTCTAACACTACCTTCTGAATGGAGTTTTAACAAGTTACCAGATTTTACATTTTCTTCACTTTCCCCACTCTGGGTTTTCTCCTATGATTTTAATTCTATCTCACCCACTTCTTCTTCTTCTACCCTTTTTTCTATGTTTTCAGATGAAACCCTGTTTTGGGAATCACCTAAAGATCCTAGCTTTCTCTCATTTTCAGAGACATCTAGCTCCCCCAAGCCCGAACTTTCTCATTTTCAACCCATTTTCAACGGAAGAAACATTACCCCCATAAAAGTAAAAAGTTACATTCACATGGAAACTAACACTCCAATTGGCAACACCACCCTCCCTCCCTCCTCATCCTCCTCTCCTCTCCTCTCCTCTCCATCTGGAAAAACTCAATTTTTATTTGATTTCTCGCAGAATGGTTATCGACCATTCGCTAAATGAAATAAATAAATAAATAAAACGCACCTTAAAGATTTTATCCATATATATGTTATTTTTGGGACCTCAAAAGTGTAATGAAATCCTAAGGGTCTTATGCGGTCCTCCCGAATCCCCAAGTTGGGGCAATCAGGAGGAGGTGACACGTGAAAAAAAAATCAAATCAGCTGAAATCCTTACCTCCAAATAAAAAAAAAAGCATCACTTCCAATGCCGTCCCCCTGTTCGATCCAAACAGGGGATCTGGCCTCGATAAAATCAAGTGCCCATCACCATCCCACGTGGCCACAAACCAAATTTTGATCACTGTCGTTCCTCGTCCACTCTCTGTCGTCTCCAAGGCGTCTACACAAAGGCGGTGCCTTTTGGCTTAAATTATACTTTTGTTCCTCCTTGTTAGCATTCAACAGGGTGTTGTTCTTCAAGGCTCTTCCAGCTTCCTATCTGGGTATGTTCTTCTATTCATGCTTTGATTTTATTGCATATTCAAAATCATCAAGTCCATGAATGAAAAGCCTAGATCTTCAAATAGAGATCTAGGCCTCTTGGCACATCTATTAAACCTTCTAAATAGATAAACAAACAGAAGTTGGTATTGGGGTTTTGTTTATCTTTTTCTTTTGGTCTTGTAAATCCAGATTTATTTGATCAATCAGAAGCTCATAATCAAACTGGAAAAGGGTTATCAGTATAATCATCAAAAAGTTGAGATGAGTTATTGATGAGTGAGGCCCAAATGACCAAACCCACGAGGATGAGTCAGGTCAGAATAGCCCAATGAGCTAAGGTCCAAATCAGTGGAAGCCGGATTGATCCATTTTGGTCCGGGTCCAGATCCACATAACTTGGCCAACTCAAGGCAGTCACGTGGCTTCGGAAGCAGTCACGCTTTTACCAGGTCCTACGGAGAATATCTCACATGCCTCGTCTAGCGCGAGGGCAGTTCGAAGGCTCCATTCAAGCCGGGCAAATGAAGAGTCGTCCCCATCTGTTAGGGGAGGACTATAAATCGAGAAGCCCCACTAGCACTTGTGGGGCAATTGATATCTTCCATTTTTCTACTCTTGTATTCCCCTAGCCTGTAATCCCTAATGATTGGAGAAGTAAAATACCACAGGCAACCTCTGCCTTTATGGAGTGGATGTAGGTCACACAGACCGAACCACTATGAATTCCCTTTCTCTCTTTCATTTATTTACCGCATTTATTACTGCATTTATTACTTGACCGGTGGTGTCCGAAACCCAATTTTGGCATCATCAGTTATGAATCACCCAATTCCCCTATATCATCTAATTATTGATAACTGAAGCTATTCCTGTCTTAATTTTTCTACCCATTATTTTTTTAGAATGTGAATTAATGTTACCTCTTTGTGTTCTCACATTGCATTCTTGTACATTTGGATTTGCTAATTGAGTTTTCATCTTTCTAGGGCCCTTAGATACCACATAGGAAAGTTATTTCTCATATCGCAGAAATCTCTTCTCCCCCACAAAATAAGAATGGAAAGTTCTTTGACTCTGTCCAAAGCTCCATACAAAGTTCTTCATAAGCTAATTTCACTCATTAAAAGGAAAAAAGAAAGATAAGGGAGGTTACAATGTTTCCCTCCTCTTAAATGGTATACATGCAGTGTTTAAATCTAGACCAAATAGCCTCCTCTATTGATTCCAAAACTAGTGACAACAATCTAACCTCTTCTGCATTACAGTTGAAAGCCATGGAAGAGGCTTCCAAACTTGCTCCCAATCAAACTCTTAAGAATGCTGATAAGGGATTGTTGCAGAGTGATGAGCTATATCAGGTATCTTCCATTCTTAATCTCTTTATTTGGGTTTCTTTCTTGTTCTTGATGCTTTTATCATCATTGTTTCTCCTTTTTTTTTTTTTTTTTTTTTTTTTGTAGTATGTACTGGAGACCAGTGTATATCCAAGAGAGCCGGAACTGCTCAAGGAATTGAGAGAAGCTACTGCCAGCCATCCAATGTAATAGATAATCACATTTTAACCTTATCTAGCATTCTTTCTCTCTTTTTTTTTCCTTAGGTATCATGATGATGGTTTTGATCTGGTTCCTTACCTGCCAATTTTCTATGGTCAACTGTAATGTCATACATGAGTAATTCAAGGTGCATTTTGATTTAATCCAAATCGCTAGCAAAACAGAGATTTGGGTAGGACAGTACATGAGGTCCCCAATAAATCATTAAATCCATCTTACTTTTCCACCCCAAATCAATTTCTGGAGCGTGTGTGGAGTGGGGGGAAGCATCATATATGCAAGTTTTTATTAGGGTATCTAAACATACCTACCCTTAAATCTCTAAGTATATTCTGAATTTATTAGCATTTTGATTTATACTGGGACATCGTATTGTTTTTTTAGGAGTGAAATGGCTACTGCACCGGATGGAGGACAACTAATGGCCTTGCTTTTGAAACTTATCAATGCGAAGAAGACAATTGAGATTGGAGTTTTCACTGGATACTCTCTTTTACTTACAGCTCTTTCTATTCCTGATGATGGCAAAGTCTGTCTATCCCTATCCATCTTATATATGCAAGTTAATGTGTTTTTTTTTTTTGAGAGAGTGTCTGTTTTTTTCTTATGTAGTGTATTTCTTTCTATTTATTCCCAAACTTAATGCTGCAGATCATAGCCATCGACATGAATCAGGAAGCATATGAGATAGGTTTGCCAATTATCAAGAAGGCTGGGGTTGAACACAAGATCGATTTCATTGATTCTCTTGCCCTTCCCGTTCTTGATAAGTTGCTGGAAAATGTAAGTACAGTCTCTCCAATGTTTAAATTCAACTCTACTGTTATGCCATCTCTGTAGGAAAACTTTGCCGTTTAAATACATCTTCAACATGACCTCTGTAATCCTAAAATAACAGAAGCATATTATATCAGCCGCTACAGTGGCACCATTTAACTTCAAAGTTGGCCCATCAGGATGATGAACGTGGGACCAAATTTTTATCAAATATCAGCTTCTTTTTCTCTGCTGCAAACTTGTCATAAACCCCATTCTGAATAAACCCAGCATCACTGAATCCACAGTAAAGATACTTTTAGACCATTTTTGGGGCTATACCTGGTGCATGTGGTGACTCAACTGATCAACCATGCCATATGCCTTTATGATAGCAAGCACAAATGAACTTTCTTGCCTCGCATGCAATGCACTTAACTTTGTAGCTCGACAATGTAGCTGTACTTGCCACAAACCATTTCCAACCCATTTCATGAAAAAAAAAAAAATAGTTCTATCAATTTGATTTAATAGAGTAATGCAAGAGAGTAAATGGGCTATTGAGGAACATCTAACTTCCGAAAGTGCTCATCACTCAGAAGTTTTCATTGATATTCATTTTTCAAAGATAACATATTTATGGCATTCTACTTAATTAAATCTACTGATTTTAAGCATGACTGCATCGTAAAACTTTCTTCTTCTTCTTCTTCTTCTGTTTGGGCTATGTTGGGGTATTGATCTTGACAACTCAGGGATCGATCCCTGAGGATGTGTGAAACTAAGGTGCCAACACAACTCAACCATGAGATGAGTTTTTGTGTCTATAGAATCAACCACAATTCATCTATAAGATACTCCCTGCCAAAACACTATGCATATGTATAGAAGCATGTCCTTGAGTTACAATTTTCTCTACTTGTACTTCTGCATCTTATTTATTTCATCTCCATTGTTTAATTTTCTTAGAGGTTGTGGTTGCAGCCAACAAATGAGGGGTCTTTTGACTTTGCCTATGTTGATGCGGACAAGATTAACTACTGGAATTATCATGAGAGGTTGCTAAAATTGGTAAGGATTGGGGGGGTTATTGTATATGATAATACACTATGGGGAGGAACAGTTGCCTTGCCCGAAGAGTTGGTGCCGGATGACATGAAAGAGTCAAGGCTTCACACAATCAAGCTTAACAAATCATTGGCATCTGATCCTCGCATTCAGATGTCTCAAGTGCCAGCAGGTGATGGGGTCACAGTCTGTGTACGCGTCTACTGATGTTATGCTTTTGGTCTGGTTCTGAATCACAATGATAACAAAGATTGCATCTGCTGTATTATGAAAGCTTTAAGACTGTAAATAAAATAAGCAGGTCAGTCATACTATTCATACATGGCAAAGCTCCTTTCATTAGTAGGTTCTGTTTCTTTTAAATTAATGTAGTGATATGGTGTTGGGCCTACCAATAACAAGTTGCATTATTACTATTCCAAAAACAAAAAAGACAAAAAAATTGCTATGGATAAATGAAATGAAGATTGGAGGTGGTAATGAGAAATGGATTATGGGGAATGTGTTTTTACTAATCAGATTTGTAAAACTCGCCCAACACGGGATAATTTCTCTTTCCTTATTCTTTTCTAAAACATGTTTTATTTTATAATGAATGGTTTAATTTAAGTGAGGCCATGAATGATGGTTCGCAGTGCTCAGCTTCTTTGTTGTGGCATATGTTGATGAATATTTGGGACTGTCCATTTGGGCGTGATGGTGCCTAGGTTTGTTGGTAAGAATACAAAATCCTGAACAAATATGAAACAGGAATGTCAAAACGCCTTTTTGTCCATGCTTAAGCAACAAATATGTTAGGAGAGGAGAAAATAGAGAAAATGAAGCCTGAAAAATACAGAACTCTTAAGATGTTGATCATGAGTGATCCATCCATCTTGTCTGTTGGATATGAGGTGCTGCATGAACCAATTGTAATTCTTTCTTGTTAGCTATTATTGTTAAATTCTGGCTTGTTTTATTTTATTTTTTTAATTTATAAATTTGGCATCCTATTTGCCCTAATAGCCAAGCTTCTTCTTCCATTGCCTTGGACTAAAACGTGGCCAGCCTGATGATAGGGTTGGTGCCCTGCCACTAATCCAACAGTGGATCATTTAGCTAATTTTGTTTAAAGAAATATTCCCTGTGGATGTTTTCTGTACACATGGCTTAATTAATTTTTCTTGTCTTTTCTCATTGATGTAGGTTTATGATGTAAGAAGATATGATATTGATAAAACCTACTTTTTATGTCTATTTATCACATTTTTTTCTTATGTGAGAATTTCTACAACCTCGTTATCTTGTTTATAGTGTAGTAATTGTACTGGTAATTTTTTTTTCCTATTGGTAACCTGACTTGTGACCAAAAAAAAAAACTGGGGTAATGTTCTCCTTTGAGAAGAATGCATATTTCTTATATGCAGTCCAGCTCTTGGGGCCCACTAAGATGCCCATTTATTAGTGAGGTTGGGGTACATGGAAATGTCTTTTTATGGATAAAGGCCAGCAAAAAAATCGGCCATGTCAAATCATCTTAACCCTTGATTTAATAGCTATAAAGTTTAGTAGTCTTTTAACCATAGATTTCTTTGAGATTCAATCTAATGGTCATAAAGGTTTAATGAACTGAGCCTTGTGCTAGTCTGCTAGATCATAGGGGCATGAGAGTGGGAAAGGGCCTGCACTGGTTAAAGGTGGAGATCACACAAAGTTAGATTGCATACATTGTTGCTCATAGGAGAACATTTCTCATTTAGTTAGGAGTATTTGACAAAATTCCGTATGTCATAGCTTAGAAAGCATTGACAGCCATTGCCCTCAAAGAATTCTTAACTCCCTATTTGAATGGTGAGAATATATAAAACCATTGTAGTGAAATGTCACCTCTGGCTCTGGGTTATAGAATTTCCATAATTGTAGTTTCCCAAAGTATTGTGGATTTGAGCATTTGTGAAACCAGGTAGGGGGTCAACAATTGGGGATTTCATAATACCCCCGAGAATTCTCGGAATTCTTGATAACAAAAGGCCCTCAGAGGTCACAATACAAAGTACCTCCCACATTTCCACCGTGCTAATGAGCTCTTGTCACTGGAGTGCTATAATTGAAAGGCTTTTTCGTGTGAAACTCTCTGGGAAATTTTTAGGTTTGCCATGTGCAGGGCATAGAATGACATTGTAATTCATTCTTGTTCTGCCTTTGCCGTAATGCACCATCTTTAATTCTCAGGTGTTACTGGTTAGCCCTCAAAATACCGTATATGGACAATCTTAACCATTGGATTTCAGGTTCTGGAATAATGTGATGAAACCAATCTGGTTTTTTGAATCATGGCCCACTTAAGAGAGGAAATTGCAAGTGTGTACAGTGTCGTTTCCAAACTCGGTTTGACGAAATGACTACTGGCCAAGTGGTTTTGAAGAGGCCCCCATGCCATGCATATAGTTTAGGTCCCAAATGAAAGAAAATACGAGAGTCTCAGCATGTTTGATCCATGTGAACTACACATTGTAGGGCCTTGTTTGTTTGCATTAGAATGTCTAGGAATTTTTATTTTTTATTTTTGTAAAGGAATGCATAGGAATTGAATACATAGTGTGATTAGAAATGAAGATTATAGATGAATTTTCTTAAAAATGAGCATCAAATAGCAGCTTTTTTAATTCTATTTCTCTAAAAGATAATGTTATTTGATGTTATATTTTTTAAAATTCACCTTCGATCTTCATTTTTAACCAATTCTCATATATTCTAATACAAACAAACTAATCTTGTTATTTAAATCTAATAGACCATGTTTGGTTGTAAGCTTTTGGAGATATCTTATATATTACTAAACGTTGATCCCCAACGTAAAATTTCAAAATGCTCGCAGCTTGGCTATAGTTGCATTTAGAAATTTGAAAATGTGAGAATTCTGCCGGCCAAAAGTGATAATTTACATTGCCAGCTCAGCTAACTCCTACCTTTAAATGTAAATTAAACAAGGAATCAGAGAGGATGGAATTCTATACAAGAGAATTCCTGTCAACCCAACAGGCCCATAATAGTAGCCTACCTTCATATACTTCAAACTGCTCGCAAACTTGCAACAATTCACAATGTTCTGACCTTGACTGCTTTTTTTATTATTATTTAGGGAAAACTGCATTATATCTGTCTGGACTTCGGCCGTTTTGCAGAGTACCCCCTATACTTTGGTATTTCGGACTAAACTTACTTATAGTTTTAGTTGACTTGCAAAATGAACGGAAACTGTTAGTATTAACGGCGTAGGTAGTATAAAATGCCTCTGGTACATACTGGGGCAAATTATCATCTCAAAAGGACATATGTGCCCCTTAATGGAAAGGCATGAAACGGATGGTTTGTGTCGAGTCTCTGAACGCGCCTTCACAATTACACAATTATTTTGGGATTTTTGTTCGCAGATTGGAATATATTGAATTTATCATGATATACAGGGGATCCATTTCCCTATAATACACAAACAAAAAACAAAAAAAAAAAAAAGTAAAACCAGAGAGAAGAATGGAACACAATCCATACATCCAAACGAGAACCACATCCATATCAAATTCAGAAAAAGTATCTTACACGGCAAGAAACATAGCAGAGATCATGGTTTAAAATCTCGATCTCGGTCGCGGTATCGGCCGAGCCGAAAAACCGATATTGTCGCAGATATCGTCGCGGATATCGGTCCGTCGCGGTGTGAATTTTTTTTAATCCAAAAAAATTCGCAAAAATATCCAAAAAATCCAGAATATTAGAAAATGCTGGAAAACAATATTTTTTTTTCCATTAGTAACAACAATAAATCAAAATCTCGGTCACCTTAAGTTATGGGTCCTGTCTGTGTCGCTGTTCGCTTTCTTCTCCAATATTTTATATAATGCAACCATTATTAATGCTCATGATCAATAAGATGAAATATCATAAATTTGACATAATGCAACCACAATTTTGAGCAAAAACTCACACTTTTTTGTTCCAAAAGTATAGATCTATTTTAAACTAACACATTATCAATGCATTTGAACACTAATGTGGAAAAATGTAATTGATTTCAAGAAAAGCCCCAAATTTTGAAAATAAAAAAATTTAGATCTACACTTTAAAATACTAGATCTAGGGAAAAATATGTAAGTAACATCAAATCTAACTCAATATAAATCCTTTTGGTTCATGAATTACTGTATTACACAATCTTTATTACTATATCATTCCAAACATAATTAAATAGGTTTAATATCTTACCTAGCAAGTTATGATAATAATAGACATCCAAGTACAAAAATGGAAAGACAACCAGCAAAAGAGTCTTAGCTATCATGGTCAAGTATGATCATTTTGTCTTCTTGATTGTCACTTCTCTAAAACATGCAATTCGCAGAGGGGGTCCGGGGGTATCCCCCGGCGGGGGTCGAGCTGAGTTCTTCATTTGAAAACAAATGTACCTTCTTAAGAATATGTGTCCATTTTTATATAGTCCTGTAACTCCCGTTACTTATATGGTGGCTGCTATTCCAAGGAGCATGGAGATAAGAGGAGAGGGGAAGAAGATAAAGATGGGGAAAAAGTTAAAAAAATATGATTTTTGGGGTATTTTATATAATATCAGCCGATATTTTCAAAATATCGGCCGATATATCGTTACGGCCAAGATGAACTTCATCTCGGCCGAAAAATCGCGATATTTTGGCGATATGGAGGCCGATATAACCGAGACCGATATCTCAATGAGATATCGGCTCAGTACCGGCCGATACCGATTCATATCGGCCGATATGAACCGGTATCGGCCGATTTTTAAAACCATGGCAGAGATTGCTATCATCAGATAACATAAATAAAAAAAAGAAGGATCTCCATCATGAAGCTGTTCATGATCCCTATGGCCTTGCTTGAGATTCCAATATCAGGATGGACCTACTTCAGCACCTTGAATATGTAGCTCTTGTATGTCTCCATGCTCTTCTTCGTCCGCTTCTTCTTCTTCTTGTTTCTAGTGCTTGCTCCTTCCTTGGGAAGGCGCTTCTCTGCCTTGGGCTTCTTCTCTGCTGGCGCTTTCTCGGCCACGGTCTTCTTTTCTTCAGCCGATGCTCCTCTCTCTCTTCCTGATTCTCTGGTGGGGCCCACTTGATCAATGATTTGCAACTGCATCCGAATCGTCCCACTCGATCAATGATCTGACCTGCACCCCCTTTCACATCACGAGGAATCAGAACCGGAACCGTGTCATGATGTGAACCGGATGCAGAACCATCTTCTTGTTATCCCTAACAGCATTCCCCGTAAGCTCAAGAACCTGAAATCAAAAATCAAAACCAAAATCAAACTTCATGATTTGGGAAAAAAGGCAATGGAGATGGGATTGAAAGGGGGGCTTTGACGAACCTCAGCGGCGAGGTATTCGAGGACGGTGGAGAGATAGCGCTGGCGCCGACGCGTTCGGCGTACTTGCCGGCCTTGAGGAATCTGGCGATCCTTCCGACAGGAAATTGGAGGCCGGCTTTGTGCGATCTGGAGACGAATTTGGAGGCCTTGGGCTTGCCTCGGCCGCCCTTTGTTGAAGCTAAAGATACAGCCATAAGAAGCCAAACTTGAAAAAAAAAAATTTAAGTGGGTTGGAAAGGGTACAGGGGATGTGGGAAGGGAAGAGAAAGAAGGAGAGAAGGAAAGAAGAGAGAGGGACTGAAAAAAGAAAAAGAAAGAGAAGGAAAAGAGGAAAGGAAGAAAGAAAGAGAGAAGGGTGAGTGTGTGAAGGCGGAGTGCAGGGGCGGAGGTGATGCAAGGGTGTGCAGGGGATGGAGGTGTGTACCTGCGCAGGGGGGCGAGGGAGCGTATCGGAGAGGATGAAGGTGATGAGAAGGAGAGAGTGCCTGGTGGAGATGGAGATGGGTCTGTGTGGTGAGATGGTGATGAGCGTGTGGGAGAGTATGAAGGAGAGATCGAGATGAAAATCGCCGCAAAATCGCCCAAAATCGCCAGACAATGTAAACCCTAACAGCAAGATGAAAATGAAAAAATGAACGAAACATGCGAATAGAGATCTTATATATGAAGGGTAAATTCCTCATTTCTTATATTCCGTCATGGCTGTTTGTATTTGCAAGTCAACTAAAACTACAGGTAGGTTTAGTCATAAATACCAAAATACCGGGGTACTCTACAAAAATACCTAAATAAAGGTAGGTATAGTACTTTTTTTCCTATTATTTAAGATAAGTGATATTGACCTTGACTGCTATTTCTATCAAAAGATAAGGATTAAGGTCACATTCACTTACACGTAAGAGACTCCATCACTCATGTCTCAACCTTTTTTAACAAGCCATCAGAGCTATCATGCGTGAAAAGACATGATCAAACTAATCTTGGGATTTTGGATGATCGATTTGAAAATTGGGCTGAAGTGACTGACTACCAAGAAAATGAAATGTTTCATGCATTGTCGTTGGACTCATTCCGATTTTTTTGTTAGAGGACTCAATTCTGATTTATCACCTGTTTTCTTTGTAGGAAAATCGACACTCAAGTGAGCAATCTTATCTCAATTTTCTTGAATGCACTATATCCTTTATGAATTTGTATATGTTTTAATTTGACACTCATTCAATTATTACTCATCATTAAATTAAAATTAAATAAAATTAATATTTTTTAATATCATTAAACTTGAGTGTCATACATCAAAGAGGTAGTATGATATAATGGAATTGACATTTTTTATAATCTTAGGTCTCATTTGGACCTTTCCATCTATGATTAGAATTTGCCTTGGATGGCCCACAAAACAGTGCTCACCTAATATGGTTGTTGGATGAGGGTGCCCCTTCTCTATATCTAGCATTATATTATATCATATATGTCTCTATTCCAATGGAGTGGGTCTATGACATGTCATGGCTTACCTCCCTTGCAATAATGATTTGTCAAAGCTCTCACGCATTAAATAAATGCTTCCTTGTACAAGTGGTATCTATATATATATATATATATATATTTATTTATTTATTTATATTCTCAAAAAATTAATGAGCAGAAGCGTTTAGCAGTGTCCAAAGTCTTTATTTATTTATTTATTTTTCATCAGCGACAGAATTCATTAAAAGGAAGCAAAGATTATACAAGAGGGCTGAAAAGCATTGGACCCACCCCTACCCTTACATGAGACAACCTCTCAACTCCTGCTTAGCTAAAAACAATGTCCAAAGTCTTTGATATTATTTTTTATTAGACTTTTGTTAAAAAAAAAAAAACTCTTGTGCTCCTGGGGGTTAAGGCAGATAATATCATTCCCAGAATCCCAACTAGCTCTGAACTTTCTACCCGAAAAAAAAAAAAAAAAAAAAGGCTTTGAACTGTTACTGCGAGCTTCAAGTACTGGATGTATGTGATCATTGTTCAGAAAAATATAAGTCCAAAGGGCTTTTCTATATCAAAAAGGACCCAGGCTCCAGCTACTCACCACCAACACCACCATTATTGAGCAATGATGGTAATCTTTTGTCTTAATGCTAAAATCCCGCCTAGCATGGAAGAATTTAAATTCACCTGTCTTTTCTTGGATGTCATTCCGCTGACAAATTGGATGGAAGATTAGCTCAACTGAATAGCACGTGGGTTTGTCACTATTTTTTTCTTTTTTTTAGAGAAAAACTTTCATATAAGACCAACAAAGGAAACAACCGGAGTAGGGAGAACAAGCACTTGTCACTATTTTATTGTTCAAATTAGTAGGCCTGTTTGTTTACTAGAGTTTTCGAATGAAATTATGCGGTTGAAAATTCAAAGAAAATGATGTCATGGCTGTCCTATGTGATTTTTGGATCTCGTATTATTTTGATAGAATTTTAAATATCAGCCACATGAGGAAAATCAAAAATAAGTTTCAGGATTTTTATAATCCCAATCTCTTTGATATTTTTGGATGTTCAAGTGGAGAGGGAGATTCAGAAATTTCACTTTACAATGGATAGCTTTTGGAGGATTTAAAAGTTCTTTAGACAAGAATTCATGGAATTCCAATAAAGAAACAAGCCCTTTTAGTGTAGGTATGGTGATAGGTAAGGAGTCCTCACTTATGCAAATTTAAGTATTCCTCTTTGAGGATTTCAAATTGGTAAAAGTGCAATCGGTGTATAACTAAGAAAAACTAATACAAATATGTAAATTCAAGAAATTAAGAATTTCTAAATCGTACCGGGGACGTTGGAGATTTTCACAAGCACAAATCCTCGATGATTTACAATTGTCAAACCTAAATCTTTCTAGTCCTTGGAGAAAACCAGTGAGGGATCCCCTGAGGATTTGGTTGCTAAACATGACCAACCCTTTCATGGTTAATATTTTATAACATTCTTAATCATATATATATGTTCAATTTTATTGTAGGACCAACTCCTCTAAGAAGAAATTCAGGAAAACTCCATTTAAGAGGGGGGAGTTTATCTTGAACTGTTAGGATATTCAATAGGTAAGCCCCATTATAAAGAGATAATTAAAGAATCCTAATTCCTTGTTTTATGTTATAATACCATTTAATTTACACTTTTGAATTATCTTTGCATACTTGGTAAATGGCTTTAAATGTTGCCCTTTTAATCATCCATGCCTAGTGCAGCATTATGATCTATCAAACAATCACATGTAAACAATCAAAGGATTCCCATTAATCAATAGTGGGTAAATTGATTTACATGTGATCAATCTAGCATGGGCCGCACGCCCTCAAAAAGTCTTAAGAAATTATATCTTTGGAAATGTTGAGTATGTTCTGTTAGCTTAATATCCCTCAATCCACAGTCCTTGGGTCTAATCCAAATGACACAGTAAAGTAAACATAAATAATCTGAGAATGGGGAGGAGCTTACCTGACTCTATAGCTCTTTCTTGAAGGTAACAGAAGCTCCTTTACAATGACAGAGACTTGAAACACAAGTGGGATTTACAACTCCTTTGCCTTTGCTATTCTTTCTTGCTTAATGATGGAGGCCAAGAAACTTGTAACCAAAGGAGTAACCCAAGGGGTCCTTTTATAGGAGATTCCTACCCATCAAGGAACCATTAACCCTCAACTATCACCTAACCCTTTAATCTCATCTCTTTATTAGTTTGTTGAGAAGTGAGCTCAAAATAACTAGGTCTCTTTAAATGTGCAGACAAGTGGGTGTGATCAAAGAGCCTTAATGGGTTTGTGGTCATGTGGGCCACACCCATTTAATCTAACATGTTCAAGTTTAGGAGTTTTCTTTGAATATTAATAATAAATCATTAAATATAAAATATTATTGGTTTAACTATCACTTGCAAGTTGCACTCATCCTGGTGCTGCCACTGCCCAGATTTGATGACTTGTAAAGTGGATGAAAGTGTGGAGAGAGATCCAATTCTAGTATATCGACAGACTATGGTATCTCTACATGAATGCAACATTACTTTTCGAAGATAGTGTATTTGAAAATAATTATTTATAAATTAGCTCTTTCTAATTGGAGATTTTTTTTTAAGGAGATTTCTACATGAATGACAATCAAGAGTTACAACTCAATATCCTTGGGTGAAAACTAGTTAGTGCACTTTTGGCAACACACATTTCAATTCTTTAGACTCACAGCTATATAAATATATATAGAGGAGTTATCAGGTACACACCATGTGCATCTTATGCACCAAGGGTGGGGCCCACCTGATCGTCCATCTGAATGGACTGCACACACAACCCCCCTGCATTTCACACAGGGCCCACCTTTGCACCCATCTGATGTACTGTACACCGTTGGATCGACTGCACACCCATCCGAATGGACTGTACACCGTTAAACTTGTGGGGCCCAGATGGAGGTGATGATGATTAGGGATGGGGCTGATTTTTTGCAGAGATGAAGGGCAATAGCAGATCTTTCAAATCCTCGTGGTCCCAATCCGAGGTGAGGCCCCATGTGGGCCTCACATTGAGGTGCACACACTGATCCAGTGCGCGAGTCGCGCTCTGGATCAGTACTCTATATGTATATTTCACATTTTCAAAATGAGATAGAGACCCTTATCCTTATCATATATTTTGAATTAAGAATAATCTGAGAATCCACTTGTGGCTTACTCATTCGGTTGAAGGCGGGGAATATATGCTAACATTATAGCCCATCTATGGCAGTCGCAGGACCTAAATCATGGAGACTTTATATCAATGCAGCTACTTGCCACAAGAAAAATATTCATGCACCCATGAGAGAGAAAGAGGAATCTAACTTTAAAGACCTATTTCCACATGAGAATAAAGATAAGAGTCCAAACAGATATTATGCCATGCAAAGGGTTTCTTCCATGGCACGGTAATGAATAATGCATAAGATTGTGTTAATCATTTTTTTGTATCAAAATTTAAAGTAAGAGTGAAATTTTGGAATACCCCACTTTGGGAGGGTATTTATTTTGAGGCAACTTGGATTTTTCATAGCTAAGCCCTACTGTGGAGCTCCACTCCTTGACTCACCGATTATCCAAGTCGGAGACTCAGAAGATTCTGGACTCTTTCTTGAGACCCTTTCAGCTAATGTTGTTGGTCTTTTTCAAGTTTTCCTCTACCCAGGTTTTTAGCTACATGGGCTACTGCCTAATTTTTTGCTACATGGGTTACTGCCTTCTTACTGGTCAGGATCCCATGAGAAGGTTATTTGGTAGAATGGTCTACTGGACAGGAGTGATATACCTACGTTCAGGAGTGGAACCCTCGACATGTGTGATACCAAAGTGTCAAGTGTCAACACCACACAAACCATGAGTATGTTGGCACGTGAAGGTTTGTAGTAACAGGAACTTCTAAAATTATTTCTGAGAGTGAAGGCACCTACAAAAGAGATCTCAAATGCTGAAGGGCCAAATGGGTTTCTTTTGACTATACCGAGAGATGGCGGTCTACAGAGAACTCCCAAATCCAAATCCATGTCACTATCTATATTCTACAATTGTTAGCATTGGCTGATGCCATTCATCAAAGTGGGCCTCACAGAAGGGTGACGAGTTCCTTGCTGATTCTTTGCAATAAAATGAATAGTCTCTGTGGGGCCACTGATATCCCAAACAATTGTCGGATGGGGATGATTTCTCTACCAACACAAGACGACCTTGATAGTTTTACTGAACTTTCTTTATCGCCCACCATCTCCATCTCACCAACCGACAAGTAAAAGTTAGAGAGTCAGTAAAGACCTTATACCTTATAGAGATGTGAAGACCTTATTTTCTATAAGTGTCTTGAGTTTTGGATTCTCCATTCCTCAACAAGTTTGCCTCTAACTTGGGTATGGTTATTCAACTCTTTCTTCTTCTAATTGGCTTCTTTTGCTACTCTTATCCCCTGTGTTGGCTTTCTTGCTTGTTTGCATCAGATGCTTGCATATGTAATAAGTAAACTACATAGATTTTATTATCATCATGCCTGTTTACTAGATGTTAGTTTGGAATTGGGTGCTCTTATCTTCATAGTTATCATATTTTCTGTAAGACTAATTAAACCATCTCGACCTCTTTATAAGATAACCATGCAGCTAATGGACATAAACAGAACCCCACAAACACAAACACACCAATTGAATTCTTCCCATAGATATTCATTATGGATGTGTGATGACAATTGCTCAGTAATCTTTTAATAACCATCCATCTAATGGACATAAACAGAACCCCACAAACACTAAACACACCAGTTGAATTCCTCCCATAGATATTCATTTTGGATGTGTGATAATCTTTTAATCATCTGTTTGTAGAGGTTAGTATGGATGATCCATGCTCCCCAATAAAATTTGCAACACATGTACCAGCTGACGCTCCCAATTTGTATGATATGATCTCTCTGCCATAAAGGATAACAAAGAAAAAGGATTCAGGGCATGGTAAAATTGTGTACCAAAGAAAGAGAGGACTGGTGTGTATACCCGTATGACGCTCTCTTTTACATGGTTTTACTGCTTTAACTAGTCGTGGGGCGTGAATGATCCATTGAGTCTCTTATCAGTTGTGCCCACCCTTGGTTGAGCCAATTTCTGCCATGGGCAGAGAGTTCTACTAACAGAAGAATTCAATGGAACGTCCAATTGCTGGTGTTTGGGAGAGATCGTCCAGTGGGTGGAATTTAGGCAGTGACCAATCCACAGAAGGCCCAATGGATGAACATTCAGGACCAAAACATGGACTTCATTTGGGTTGGAGATGTCTAATTTACAGTCTCTGCGCCTATCTTTGTTAATTATTCTAATCTCCAATGTATAAGGTAAAGCATTGTCCTAACAACGACATTGCCGTCTAAAGTTGGCACTTGCAAGATGGAGGCTGCTTCCAAACATGACACATCCGCCGAAGGTTCACAATTTAGTAAGGGACTGTTGCAAAGCCAAGAGCTGCATCAGGTACTGTCGAGTCTTCTTGTATGATGTATTCATATTGGATAGAAATTTATGCCATGAGTTTGTTACCATTCCTTGGCCAGTGTTTTTTTTATCGGTGACAAAAACTTTTATATTAATGGAAGAGATTTTACAAAAACAAAATGAACTGCAACCAACCAGGTATAAAAGACTAATACCCAGACCAAAAACCATTACATAGTAAAAGCAATCAAAGGAACCTCCCTATCCATCCCTTGCTTCCCCAGAGAATATGCCATGGCATTAGCAGACCTCCCAACATGCTTAAACTGCACCTGGCCTAGCGAAGACAAATATTTAATTTCTGAAAAAAAAAAAAAATGAAGCCTCCAAGGACCATCCATGGCTGAGATCCAAGATATAGCACTAGAGGAACCACTCTCAACAATCAACCTATCTTGAAGGGAAGAGGAGTAACTGGAGAGCTTAGGTGACCCAAAAACAAGACAGGAAAATTTTGAATTCATGCTGTCAACCACATAAGCTCCATGAGTTTGCGCTCTTTGTCACTGGATCTTACTGCTGCTTTTTTTATTACTTAGCGACCCATGCCTCATTCATCATAATCGTAAGTATCAAAGCCTTCGCTCATGTATTTGGAGTCGGTTTTGTGAGTTCTTACTTTCCACTCAATCTTATAGGGCCATCTTCACTCTTAACTCACATGCCATTCTTTACTACTTTCTTTACTGCTTCATTCAATCCATGACTCACAAAAGGTTTTTAATGCATTTGGTAGTATATATTGGAGACAAGTGTATACCCCAGAGAGCCCAAGCCTCTGAAGGAGCTAAGGGCAGCTAGTGACAGCCATCCATGGTAGTTTTTCTTGACTTCTATATATAGTATGTAATCTTCTTCAACAGTATCAAAGACGGTAACTCTTCTGCGTAATCAACAAAATTGCAAGGCCAAGAAACTCAGGCCACTCATATACAGAGTCAACCTTTGTGGCAATTCACTATGTTTCTGTTATATATGCATGCCAACATGGAGAACAAGAGAAGTTAAGAACATGGACAACAACCCAAATTCAATGGGGCAAACCAGAAAGTTTACTTTCATTGCTAATGTTGGGAAAGCAGGCGGAAACCAAGTGGAAGCACTATATGATGCTAAATAAAAATCACCAGACACATGGATGTTCCACCAATAGATCCAGAGTTTTCATTTGCTCATGCATGATACCATGAAAAACAGTGCTAGAGTTTTTTAGAGAGCACAACTGCCTGAAATCTTCTTATAGCTACTATGGCTTAAACATAAGACTTTCCGCTTCTGAGGACTTTTTTGCCTGTAACCAATTGTGCTAGGCAGGCGGGTCACACTGATTCATTGATCCGAAGCATTCTGTATCAATGGCCGGCAAAACAAATTGGCCCGGATCATTGATAGGAATTGGTCATGATGTAGGCCACAACCACATGTTTGATTGCCCATGTGACAACGAGATACTCCCTTTGAATCAGTGGATGTGAAAGGGGCAATAGTGTGATTATGACAGGGTAGTTCAGTGCAGAGTGGACTGGAGCCCTATGGATGCACTATATTGATGACACTTACCTGCATATCCAGAACATGTGATTTGCACCAAAATATTGTGTGAATGAGTGGAAACAGATCATCATCATCATGATCATGACCAAAGCCTAGCCCCAACTATAAGGGGTCAACTACTTGAATTCGGTTTCCCCATTCCAGTCTAATCTTGGACCAAACCCTCAGAGAGGTTGTACATTTGCACTTCTTTATTTCTGTTATGAAATTATTCAAGGACAGCGTGTGTATGTGAACATGAGGCCTTGTGTAATGTCTGTAGGGGTTGCATGGTTTCTGCACCCGATGGAGGACAACTAATGGCCTTGCTTTTGAAGCTCATCGATGCCAAGAAGACAATAGAGATTGGAGTTTTTACAGGGCACTCTCTCCTTCTAACAGCTCTCACGATACCCGAAGATGGAAAGGTCTCTCCTTTTATCCATCTAAAATCTGTTTTTCCTCTGACTTTTCATCTATATTACCTATGTATTTGTCTTTCAATTGAGGATTGATCCTTTCCAAAACCTTGACAATCACTATTATACTTTGAAGACGTTTACAAGGGACAGTGGGTCCTATCCTAGTATGTATAATGGTGTTCGGCCAATTTTTCTTTTGCAATCTCTTGATGGGATACTAAAATTCATCCAAACATGGTGATAGATAATCTAGTGATCAATGTAGACTCTTCTTATCCAATGCTTCCTCCTGTTTGAAGGTGGATCCCACTATCCTCAGGAAAGGTGACCCCAAATTTTCGCAATGGACTACTCCAATCTCTTTTTTTATGACTTAAATTTGGTGTATGCAGATCACAGCTATAGACACGGATAGAGAAGCATACAATATAGGGTTGCCAATTATCAGAAAGGCTGGTGTGGAACACAAGATCGAGTTCATCGAATCACCTGCCCTCCCTGTTCTTGATAAAATGATGGAAGATGTAAGTTCTCTCTCTCCAACAGAAGAGTCAAACCCAAAACTCTGATATTAATTTTGAGTAATTTCACATCAATAATATACTTGGCACATCTCAAGTAATTTCATTTGCTTCAATCCATTCCTTGGGTTTTATTTGGTTGCAGCCGAAGAATGAAGGTTCATTCGACTTTGCCTTTGTTGATGCGGACAAGGATAACTACGTAAACTATCATGAGAGGTTGTTGAAACTGGTGAGAGTTGGGGGTCTCATTCTCTATGATAATACTCTCTGGGGAGGAACGGTCGCATATCCTGACGCTCTAGTTCCAGATACAGATGAATACCCGAAGGAATACACAAGCAAAATAAAGGCACTTAACAAATTCTTAGCAGCCGATACTCGCATTCAGATGTCTCAAGTTCCTGTCGGCGATGGGGTCACAATCTGCAGACGCCTGTAATGATCTCAACAAGTTTGCATTTGGATTAGAAGCTTGTTATAGTATGTGCTGGGAATGGTTTCACAGGTTGAAGAATATGGAAGAGTAGGGCAATCGATGAACAGCAGGAACCAGAAAAGAAGATGTTTCATTTATTAGAGAACAGAATAATAGGTAGGCTCGTTTGAGTTTCCTGTGTTTTTGGGGTGTTTGTGCTGGACTTTGTTATCGTTTTCTTGTTCTTTTTGTTTGCTTTCTTCTTGGGAATAAAATCCTGTTAAGTGAAAAAGGAAATATGTGTTGGGAGGAGATTTTGGTGTCGATGTCCAATGTGAGATTGGAGTTGGACGTGCTCATTTTTCATCTTGAAGTTTGATTAGCATGCCCGTATGTTGGTTGGATCTTAAGGATTTTAAGAAGTCCTCTATCCGCCTCCAATGAAATTATCATGATATTATTTGGGATCAAATCTAGTTGGATGAATCCTTCCATCTATAAATCCTTATCCTCCAATATATTCTAACTAAAACTGTATGCATATGGACAATAGATAAAGAATGACCAGAATGGGAATTAATTTTAATTGGAGAACAAATTCAGGTTATAGTCGGTGGTAAATTCGACTGACTATTAAAAGGATCCGGGATAGATATACCCAAAAAGAGAGCTCTAGTTCTCATCTTCTTTTTTTTTATTATTATATTTTGAAGAATATCATAATAGTTAGATAATTTATTTTGAAAAATCCTTCTATTTCTTTCACACCACAAATGCCAAGCATATGCAGGAAAGAGCAATCCAACGACAGATAGGACCGGTGCTGACCGAGAGTCATGACATCAAGCATCCTTTCAATGCCATCCAAGCACATGATATATACTTACGAATACATCTCTTGAACGGTTGAACCACACCCAATCAACCCAATGTGGAAAAACAAATCTATTGTGCTCACTAGTAATATGAAAAAAGAAAAATTAATGAGAATTTACCATTGTTCTCAACTGTTCAAACAAACTTCATCTAGAAATTCTATCATGGGATTAATTTCCTCGGTGATTTTCTCCCCAAATGCTAATTAGATTACCTTACATAGGAGGCGAAAAAACCCAAGCATTGTTTGCTACAAATCTTGACACCGCCACAGTTGCTCCCAGTTGAAGATCATTTCGTGCTCAGACCCCAAATAGTTCAATGAGCCGCCCATCAGCCAACCACTTATCTACCCAAAAATTTATTGGTGCACCATTCCCAATAAGACGTCTTATATGGGGAAGAACAACCTTATCAGGCATCCTTAGAATTTCCTTCCAACCCCAAAATGCATTTCTATCAAAAGATATCAATATCCCAAAATGAATCTTCTCCCCCGCACAAATTTGCCAAACATGCTCTTCATATTTGCAATGGCACTAAATTAATCATCGATTTGACAGGATTTACAAGGTGTTACGGTTCAGATATACTTTCCCTGTGGAAAGAAATTAAGTTCAACCAAATGTCAGGCATCACTGAGCGTACAGGGGGAGAGTCGCTTCCTCTCTTTTTTCTTTTCCAACTTCATAGTTAAATACACGGATGATCCAGGACGAATGTTCATGCAACAAGAAATACCGTGTTATTGTAAGGTTTTTAAGAGTTGGCTAATTCATGGGTTAATGGACAAAACTGGGCTTTTTATAATTGTATTTTATTTAGAATGGATTGCCCGCAATTGGAAGCAACATAGAACTCAAATTATGGAATCTACAGTCGGTAATGCTGAATTTCAGAAGATTTGGAAACTGACAGAGGTCGCTCGAGCGAACCCCAGACAGAAGCTCCATCGCTCGATCAACAATCTTCCTTCGCTCGACCCAGCTGAGACAGAGACGAGGTTGCTCGAGCGAACCTCCTGTTCGCTCGAGCGAACCTGGGCGAGTTTGAAGTTCCCATCCGAAAACTATCTCCTATTTTCTCTCAAGAGCCCTATTCTATTCCAATCTCACTAGAACTCTCGAGGCTCGTGTTTAGGCTTATTTATAGCCTTTTATCTCTCCATTCCAAGACACTTCTCTTCAATACAATTCATCTGAGAAGATTCTGAGAGATCCATCATCCCACCAAAGCTTCTAGTTGCTGCGCTGAAGATCAAGCTTTGGTTCTGGTTCCATTCTACTCTCCTGAAGCAGAGAATCCTTGAAGACGACTTCGAAGAGTTTGTGCAAGCACGGTTGAAGGTGAACGACGAGCTGTCGATAAGATTCGAGCAGTCCTTAGGTTGAGTTACCTACTGGGAAGGGTTGTAAGTGTCTTTGTAACTTTCGTTATACATAGTGCTTGGTTGTCTGTTGGCCTAGACAGTAAGACCCGTGGTTTTTTTCCGAGTTGGATTTTCTACGTATAAAATCATGTCTCCTTCTTGTTGTGTGGTTTGATTGTTTTTAATTGGATTTAGGATTAATTATGAGATTAATCACGTGTGGATTGATAACTAATAGAGATCTGATTATTTGAGACCTCAGCCTATATCAAGGTCGATTTTTCAATTGGTATCAGAGCAGGTTGCACTAATCTATTATGTGATCTAACTTTACTAGTCTCTATGGATATCAATAGAGAATGAACGTCTATAAACAAGCCCCCTCTCTTAGACGGAACCAATTATGCTTACTGGAAAGTAAGAATGATTGCTTTTCTTCGGGCTATAGATGATCAAGTCTGGAACATAGTTATGGAGGGATACACTGATCCCACTGTTGTTGTTGAAGGACAGACTAGACCCAAACACAAAGCCCAATGGTCTGCTGATGAAAAGACTATGTCCAATTGCAACAATAAAGTTGTTAATGCAATTTACAATGGAATTACTGCAACTGAATTTCATAGAGTTTCTGTGTGCTCTAATGCAAAGGCTGTCTGGGATCTATTGCAAACTGCTCACGAGGGAACAGACACTGTCAAGCAAACCAAACTCCAAAACTTGACAACTGCCTTTGAGACGATTCGCAGAAAGATGCTGAAACTTTTGATGAATTCAACACAAAATTGACTAAGATTGTGAATTCATGCTTTACCCTGGGAGAACCCATTCCTCAATCTAAAACTGTCAAGAAAATTTTGAGGCCTCTCCCAGAACGATTTTGTCCAAAAGTAGTTGCCATTAAGGAGCATCATGATCTCAATTCTATAAGCGTTGAAGAACTTGTAGGGAATTCGCAAACCTTCGAGGCAAATCATTGTCAACTGAAAAAGGGGAAGGACATTGCACTTGTGTCTTCAAATTCAGTAGGTGATCCTGAAAATTGTGATTCTGGCAGTGAATTAGATGATGCACAACTTGAGGTGTACTATGCTAGAAAATTTAAGAAGATGTGGAAAAACAAAAAGCCTTTTATCAAAAAGAATTCTTCGAATCCAAAGACACCTTCAAAAGGAAAATTTGTACCTAGATAAGAACAGAAGAAATCTAAGGGTGCACCGAAGCCTATCAAATATTTTGAATGCCAAGGATATGGTCACACTGCTGCAAAGTGTGCAAATCGAAGAGAAAAGAATAAAGGTAAGGCTTTAAATGTTACTTGGAATGAAGAATCTGATGAAGAAGAATCTGACCCTGATTCACCTTCAAGTGAGTCCGGAAAATAAGTTGCTTTCGTGGCTTTTTCTAACTCTTCAGTGCAGGAATCTAAGTCAGAGGATGATTTAGATATCAATGAAATTTCTGATGGAGAACAAGAAGGTGATGAAGATTACCAAAAGCTTTTCCAAGAATCTGTCAGAATGTCAAAACTTAGTGAGAAAAGAGCCTTAAAATTGAAGGCAATTGAAGAAAATAATACATCATTGCAAGCGATATTGATCGAGTCTCAGTCAAAGGTAAAGCAGTTAGAAGATCAACGCACTATCTTGTCTAACAAGTTGATTCTTGCAGGTCAAGAGAATGATCGTCTGCAACAAAACATTCAAAAAGTTGATTATGAATTAGTACTCTTGCGAAACGAGCTGAACTCTTGCAAATCTGAAAAAGAGAATCTAGCTGGAAAATTGAAAATGACACTTTCTGAGTTGGACTCAGCAAAATCTTTAATAAATCGTATGAATACAGGATCATTAAAGCTGAACGAAATTCTTGGATACCAACAGTCTGTTTCTTCGACAGCAGGACTTGATTTTGTTCATGGAGCTTCCTCATCAAAGGACAAAGG
This sequence comes from Litsea cubeba, assembly GCA_012931725.1. Taxonomy (NCBI): domain Eukaryota; kingdom Viridiplantae; phylum Streptophyta; class Magnoliopsida; order Laurales; family Lauraceae; genus Litsea; species Litsea cubeba. The sequence continues at coordinate 86,548,736 of CM022948.1, read as the reverse complement.
TAAGTCAACTTTTTTTCAAGGACCTACTATGACTGCTATGCCTCCGACTTATTCAAATGCTGCACATTCGCACAATCATTGTCATAGATATGTGTCTAAAATACAATTTGTTCCCATATGTCACTTCTGTGGGATTAAAGGACACATAAGACCACATTGTAATAAATTTAGAAACTTTCAATGAAATCTGCGGAGGAAGCAATACATCTCTCCTCAACAGGTCAGGACCAGAACCATCTGGATTCGTAAATCTGACCTACACTGTAATGCGGTCCTCACTGCACTCAGTGCAACAGAATCGGATGTGTGGTACTTAGATAGTGACTGTTCTAGGCATATGATAGGGAACAAAGCATTATTTACCTCCGTTGAGGACTATGATGGTGCAAGTGTTCGTTTCGGAGATGGAGGTAAAACAAAGGTCATTGGTAAAGGAACTGTCTCAATTCCAGGTATGTCTCATTTGAAAAATATGTATTTGGTTGATGGGCTTAAGACAAATCTTCTAAGTATAAGCCAATTGTGTGATAACAAACATAAAGTTCACCTTTCTGCTAATGAGTGTATCATTGTTGACAAAAAAGGAGAAAATCTGCGTTACATGGTAAAAGAAATTCTGATAATTGCTATATGGTTGCTACAGAAAATGATATGTCTTGTAATTCTGCAACGATGAGTGATATTGATTTGTGGCATCAAAAGCTGGGACATGTGAACTACAAACATTTGGAAAAGTTATCAAAACTTGAACTTGTTCGGGGTTTGCCTACACTTCAAAAAGACCCGAATAGTGTTTGTTGCCCATGCCAAATTGGAAAACAAATTAGAGCTCCACATAAAAAGATTGACTCTCTTACTACTAAGAGACCACTAGAGCTGTTACATATGGATCTCATGGGACCCACTAAGTTTGAAAGTATTGGCGGTAAAAAGTACATATTTTTAACCGTTAATGATTTTTCTAGAATAACTTGGGTTCGATTCTTACCTGATAAATCTGAAACTTTTACTATTTTTAATGACTTCTGGTCTTTGCTTATTGCAGAAAAAGGTCAAGAATTTAAAGGAGTTTCGAAATTTCGCTCAGATCATAGATCTGAATTTCAGAATTATGATTTCTCTGCCTTTTGCACAAAACATGGCATCAAACATGAATTTTCTGCACCAAAAACACCACAACAAAATGGAGTGGTTGAACGAAAAAATAGAGTGGTTCAAGAGATGGCACGGGTTATGTTGCATAGCAAAAAAATTCCGCAACGGTTTTGGGCTGAAGCCGTAAACACAGCTGTTTATGTGATTGACTGTGTCTATCTTCGTCCAGGCACAAAAACCACCCCATATGAAATATGGACTGGAGTCAAGCCAAACATCAAGTATTTTAGAACTTTTGGCAGCAAGTGTTACATCTTACGTGATTGACTGTGTTTATGTGATTGACTGTGTCTATCTTCATCCAGGCACAAAAACCACCCCATATGAAATATGGACCGGAGTCAAGCCAAACATCAAATATTTTAGAACTTTTGGCAGCAAGTGTTACATCTTACGGGATCGAGAACACTTAACTAAATTTGACTCTCGAAGTGATGATGGAATTTTACTTGGTTACTCTTTGACAAGTAAAGCATATCGGGTTTTTCACCTTAAAAAATCAATCGTCATGGAGTCTATCATTGTGGTTATAGATGATGCAGGTACATCTGATTATTTTTCTGATGATGATGAAATTATAACTTTTACTCATTCTTCTGAACAGGTCATGGATAATGATGGGGACAGTCCATCTCACCCTGATTCTGAAACTGAAAAGAAGAAGGAATCGAATGAAACTGCTGCATGTTCGAGTCCAAAGAAATCATCAGAATCAATTGTACCGGATATCATTCGTCAATTTGAAGAGAAAAGTGCAACTAAAAGCTCAAAACCTACTGGTCAATCTCTTGGAAAAGTTGCAACTCCACTTTCTGTTCATCCACAATCCCAAAGAGGACAAGTTCTGAAAGATCATCCTCTGGATAAAGTGATAGGTGAGATCTCCGCTCCTTTAAAAACCAGACAACAGGTACGTGATGAGGTAAGTCACTTGTGTTATGCTTCTTCTTTAGAACCAAAGAATGTTAAAGATGCCCTTGTTGATGATTGTTGGATTAATGCTATGCATGATGAACGTGCTGAATTTGAAAGGAATCGTATTTGGAAGCTTGTTCTTAGACCCTATCACACAAACGTCATCGGTACAAAATGGATTTTTAAAAATAAAACTGATGAGACGGGTCAAGTGATAAGGAACAAAGCCCGTCTAGTTGCTAAGGGGTACACTCAAGTTGAAGGCATCGATTTTGATGAAACATTTGCTCATGTCGCTAGACTTGAGTCAGTTAGATTATTACTTGCTATTGCTTGCTTTTTGAACATAAAATTATTTCAAATGGATGTGAAGAGTGCTTTTCTAAATGACGTTTTAAATGAGAAAGTTTATGTTGAACAACCAAAGGGATTTCAAGATCCTCATTTTCCTGATCATATTTACAAGTTAAGAAAAGCCCTTTATGGTCTCAAACAAGCACCAAGAGTCTGATCTGAAAGATTGACAGTGTTTCTAGTTGAGCATGGGTTTAAACGAGGGACTGTTGACAAGACCTTGTTCATCAAACAAGACAAGAAGAACATTGTTATAGCACAGGTCTATGTTGATGATATCATTTTTTGTTCGACTTCTGAGCTCTTGTCAGATAAATTTGCTCAAAAAATGGCTAGCGAGTTTGAAATGAGTATGGTTTGTGAACTTTCGTTCTTACTGGGTCTACAAATCAAGCAAACTCCCACTGAAATCGTCATCTCTCAGCCAAAATATGGCAGAGAACTACTTAAAAAGTTTTGCATGCAGTCATCGAAACATGCAAGAACTCCCATGAGCACAACTGTCAAAATCAGTCTCAATATTGATTGCATGGACATCGATGAGAAACTTTACAGGAGTATGATAGATAGTATTCTCTACCTTACTGCAAGTCGTCCGGGTATCGCTTACAGTGTTGGTGTTTGCGCGGGATATCAGTCCAAACCAAAATTAACTCATGTTCAAGCAACCAAAAAAATTCCCCTGCCAACCAAAGTTGACACGCTCGATGTCTATTCCCCTGCCAACCAAATCTGTCGCCACAAGAATCCTTTTGTGACCTTCCTTAAAGCCCTTGTAGCGTGTCAATCTGCAAAAAGGATACCTCTAGTAAATCTCCGCCAGGTACTTACCATTCAAAAGAAAATATATCACAGGTAAATTTGTCCCATCGCTAGAATAATTCATGTGCACATGTATAACACGAGACAGATGTAGGCAGGCCTGCCAAGAAGTGCTAAATATGACGCATACACAGTTACACTTGTAAGAGTGATTGCTAAACATGTATTGATAAAATGCCATTGTAGTTTGGAACTAGAAAATGCCATCATGAATTAGAAAAAACAAACAGAGACAGGAGAGTACAGAGTTTTCCATACACACACATGAATAAGAACGTGAAGAATGAACCAAGTGCTCTTAACAATGAGCTGAAGACAACAAAGAACCATTGCATTTACACTAGCAAATGATGGTTGCAAGGACAAGTTACTTCAGCTTAGTGACATCAATGATTAGACTTAAAAGTCAAACACGGATATCTGTCAAGATTTGTTGAAGGAAAAAGCCTCCTGGCAGTTTGACAGTCCCTTTTTTTATCATTTGGAGATCAGAATATCTTGGAAAAATAAGGGCCCCTTATTTATCAGTTGGAAGACTGATCATCTTGCAAAGAATGAATCTTTGTCACAGAACAAAACATAGAACATTCATGTCATGTCTGACTTGAAATGGAGTATCAATCTGGGGCAGAAACCATAGAGAAAACATGTCCTGCAGCCACTTCAAAGGGCACACTGGATACTCAACAGATCTGGCTGTGGTTTGGCATACATCCAAAAGCACCTATTGGCACTCAAAGCTAAATTCAAATCCCTAAGAAAATCAAATGATAATTTCTTGCAGATGACAAATAGCAAAAAAGAAATGTTCCAGACCTCTCCTCTTGTGACATTCCAGAGTGGATGCAGATAGATGGGAAATTGCATTCCACAAGTAACTTGTTCAACTCAGCTGCTCTGCTCACACTTTTGACAAAGATGACAACTTGATTGAAGTCCAATGCATCCAGCAGGTCATTTAACTTGCGGTTTTTTTCCAATTCGCTCAATTTGATGTAGTGCTGCAAGGGGATCAATGCCACAGTCAAAAGAATATATACATCATAAAGGGAGAAATTTTCGGATGTGGATATACTAACGAATCACCTGTACGAGCCCATGCAGGGTCAATTTGGCCTCGTCGTCCACATAAATTTCCATTGGCTGAAATGGAACGAATGTCAGAAGAAAATCACATTGGGGAGCCTGTCCTCAAGCTAATTGAATTGAGTAGAAAATGAGCGGTGTACAAGCAACTCGGGGAACCCAAGATTCCATTCCATCTGATTTGAAAAACTAACCACTGGGGGCCTGTCCTAACAGGAACTGGTTTACACAAATCACTGATCGGACTGCACAAAACCTTGGTCCTGGTAGAATTGCTATACATTTGGCAGTGAATGCAACATACTATAACCACAACCAGCCACCCTTTTCTACCCCTAATGCTCTGGAAAAAAAAAAACACCCAGGGAAAAAAAATAGAATTTGGTTCTTAAACAAGCGATGGTTAAACCAAAAACAGAAGCAATCACTCCATGAAGGTAGAGGACAACATTAGAAACAAAGGGGTGACTAAAGCAACCTGCTATACTTCAATCAAGAATCACACCCATAACTTGCAGACACCTTGAAAACACACACACACAATTCAGGCAAAGACCCAATAGCACGCACAGCAGTATCATGCTTGCACGCACAAAGAGCCAATATCAAAATTCTAGGAGCACTGGCCACAGAACATTACATCTTGCATAAATCTCTTGCAAACAGGTCGGATCTCCTTGCTCAGAGTTGCAGTGAACATCATAACTTGCTTATCATGAGGGGTCATTTTAAAAATCTCCTGCACATCCCTCCGCATGTCTACAAACAGTCAAACATAAACGACCACTAAATTAAAGGTTTAGAATAAAGCAAAAGGGAACAAAATGACAGCGCAGGACATGCACGTACGCATGGACCCTTACAGGGTTGCACATCAAAGTTCAAGAGTCAATAGTTTCATCGGCGACAGAATTCATTATATATATATATATTTGGTTTTTTGAATCGGCGACAGAATTCATTAAAATGAAGCAAAGATTGAACAAGAGGGCAGAAAAAGCATTGGACCCACCCCTACCCTTACATGAGACAACCTCTCTAACTCCTGCTTACCTAAAAACAGTGGCCAAAGTCTTTGATATTATTTTTTATTAAACTTTTGTAAAAAAAAAAAAAAATTCTTGTGCTCCTGGGGGTTAACGCAGATAATATCATTCCCAGAATCCCAACTAGCTTTTAACTTTCTACCCGAAAAAAAAAAAACAGCTTTGAACTGTTACTGCGAGCTTCAAGTGGATGTATGAGATCATTGTTCAGAAAAATACAAGTCCAAAGGGCTGTTCTATATAAAAAAAAAAAATATATAGGACCTGGGCTCCAGCTACTCACCACCACTAGGGCTGAACAACCGGATTTCCGGTCCGGCCTAAAATGAAGGACCGGACCGGACCACTTAAAGTGGTCCAGACGGTTTTAATTTTTTTTCCAAACTTCCAAACTTAAAGTGGAAAGAAGAAGAGCGTCGCCTGAATTTCATGGAAAACTAAGTGGGATTTTGTTGGGTTGGGTATTCAATTCCAAATGTACATCAGCTCTTAAAACCCTCAATAATAGGTGCATTTTTAAGCTAGTCAGAAAAAAGGAGGGGGGCATTGCAAGGATTATCCTCAATGCATTCTTCAATCCATTCATGCTCTGATATGAAATTTGATTTGGGCAAATTGGCCATCTCATGTTGCAGGGACTACTCCCACCTGGAGATAGGCAACTTTCAAATAATCCTCTTGGAAGTTTTCTATTGTAAGGGATCACACCATTCTATGACACCACTCCGTTGGCAGCAACAGTAGAACTCGATTACTGGTGGTGTTGCATAACTTTTAACTGATCTGGCCACTTCTGTATTAAGTTGATTGATTGTTTGAAGCCGCCAGATCAGTTAATAGTTGGTCCAATTCCAACAAACCATTGGAAAGCCCCCATCATAAATAGGCCAATGGTTGATCTGCAGTAACTGGTTATGCCAAACCGTTATTTATATGCACTTTTCCCCTCAAACCTTTTTGACCATCTGATAATGGATGATGATTTGAAATTCCCCACCAAATAGGGGTGCAGGGTGCTCAAGAACACCCCTATTTGGTGTTCATGAGGACCCCTGCCACCAAAATGGCAGCCAATAAAGAGGAGGGATCTCAAGCGTCACCATTTGCCCCAGTTCTTGGTTGGGCTTCTGTATTCACCAAAGTGGGAAATGAGGAAGGCTTTGGGCAGAAACTAGTTTTACTAAGGTGCCTCAAGAGTCATGTCCCATGTCATGCACCTGCTTAAGATCTGGTTTGATATTGGGCCAAGCCTGCACGAAAGTGTCTGTAAGTTACATAGACATGAGCATGGGCTGGGGCATTGGGCTCATGAGCTGAATGCCTGAATCCATCATCTTATATAAAAAAAAGGAGAAATTAGCGAAAGGTCCCTATAAGTCCATGTTTCCAGCCTCCAGTCCAAGGAAAAACTTTTTAAGGTCTTTGGTCCATTCAGCTAGACTTTTCCAGCCTTAGGTCCCTGTGCACACATGTTTTCATTTTTTAAGACAAAAATGCCCCTGTAACTGTTTGCCGTCGGACGCAAGGCGTAAAGTAGGAAGAGTAGCGAGAGAGGGGACCAGTCACTAGTCCAGTCAAGCGATGCCGACGTCACGACACGTAATGCCTGTGCAGGCCCACATGTAGAAAGGGCAAACCTGGGACCACCAGCTATCAGCAAAACACAGTCCATCATTTAGATTATTCCAATATCTGAATTTACCGATCACTAGATCCATCGCCTCACGAATTTATGGCGAGTGGAAGCCTAATAGCAGAATGGTTCATGACACACGTCGAAGATTCAGATTAAAGTTGCTTATCTTTTTTTTACTGACTGTAGCAAACCTTGATTATTGGGCTTAATGTCGACTCTTTCTGTCTTTTACCAGTGAGATTGAGATCCATCTACATCCTCATCCTCCCTCTTCTCATTTCTTATTGCTTACTTCTTCTTGTGCTCTTGATCTATTCAAGTTGCAGAGAGAAAAAGAAAAGGAAGACGAACAAGAGAACATGGCGCTACAGGTAGTAGAAGACAAATTTATTTCAGAATTCAGATAAATATTAAAAAACAGTCAGATAGATTTAACGAAAATTCAGATAAATTTGTCCAGAACTCAGATAAATTTGACGAAAATTCAGATAAATTTGTCCAGAACTCAGATAAATTTGACGATAATTCAGATAAATTTCACAAAAACTCAGATAAATTTGTCAAAAACTCAAATAAATTTGTTAAAAACTCAGATATATTTGCCAAAAACGAAGATAAATTTATCAAAAACTTAGATAAATTTTCAAAAATCAACCTCCGGCGATGGGAATAGTTAATGTCCGGTAATGAACGGTGACAAACAACGGTAGGAGCGGCTGCAAATCAAAACCCCAATGAATCACACCTCCATCACCACCACAAATTAACAAAAACCAATAAAGAAGAAGATGAATTAATTTGAAAAAACCCTCAGTTTTAATCAACCCCATAAAACCAGAAGAAGAAAAACAAGAAAAGGAAGATAAATGAGAAGTTGCATAGAGAGAGATGGGTGGTAACGGAAAAACCAGGTGGAAGATCTCTTTTCATATTTTACCTACTAAAAACCAGGTCCTCAGATAAATTTGATACGAGGACTAGGATATAGGCTGGGCTTTCGTAGCTAGTTAGGTTAGAACCAACCCGCACCAAACCCAACCTCCTTCTTCTTCTTCGTCATGTTCTGTTCCAACTTCAACAGTCAACGGAACCCATCGCCTCTGACTCTAAAACCCTCCCCTACCCCCATGTTATGCCTCTGACGCTCTCCTCCTCCTCCTCCTTCTTCCGCCAGAAAATGACCTCCTCCACCGATATCCTGTCGGCGGTAGTGGACTCAATCACCCACTCCCTGTCAGAGTGTAACTCATGGTCACTCATCTTACAAACGCTTCACATGTAAATAAATTGTTACTTGCATGTGGTTTACAAAGATCCAAATGTCACCCGCTCCCTGTTACATCTCTCCAGGAGCGCATGATAGCAATAGGCACGTGGCTCGCACTCCTCGACTCTGCTTCGTTTCAAACCCAGATCTTTGTAGCAAGGCGACAATTTAGAGAGGGGTAAATTGGTCTTTTCAAGTACCCATAAGTGTGAGAGGGACCTTTGACTACATGACTTTTTTTGTGGACTGTTAGCGACAAAGTTATATTACGAGGGGCCTCCGACCAAAAGCCCCTAAAAAAATAATTATTTTAATAAATTCGGTGCGATCCAATTTGATTTGGACGACTAAAATCGCGAATCCAACTGAATTTGAACCACTGAAACTGAAAATCCATCCGGTTCGATTGTGTAGTCCGATCTCGTCTGCTAACCACCACCACGGCCGCCATTATTGAGCGTTGACTATAACCTTTTGTCTTAATGCTAAAATCTCGCCTAGTAGGGAAGAATTTAATGCAGCGGTCTTTTCTTGGATGGGACAAATTGGATGGATGATTAGCTCAACTGAATAGCACGTGGGGAGAGGATACATTTTTGTTTGTCACTTTTTTTTAGAGCAAAAAACTTTCATACAAGACCAACAAAGGAAACAACCTTGAGTAAGGAGAAGATACACCTGTCACTATTTTATTGTTCAAAGTAGTAGGCCTGTTTGTTTACTCGAGTTTTCGAATGAAATTATGCGGTTGGAAATTCAAAGAAAATGATGTCATGGCCGTCCTATCTGATTTTTGGGATCTCGTATGATTTTGATAGAATTTTAAATTTCAGCCACATGAGAAAAATCAAAAATAAGTTTTAGAATTTTTATAATCCCAATCTCTTTTGGTATTTTTGGATGTTCAAGTAGAGAAGGAGATACAGAAATATCGCTTTACAATGGATAGCTTTTGGAGGATTTAAAAGTTCTTTAGGCAAGAATTCATGAAATTTCGATAAAAAAAAAAAAACAAGCCCTTCAAAGTAGATATGGTGATAGGTGAGGAGTCCTCACTTATGCAAATCTAAGTATTCCTCTTTGAGGATTTCAGATTGGTAAAAGTGTAATCCACTAATCGGTGTATAACTAAGAAAAACTAGTACAAATATGTAAATTCAGGAAACTAAGAATTTCTAAATCGTACAGGAGATGTTGGAGATTTTCACAGGCACAAATTCTCGATGATTTACAATTGTCAAACCTGGATCTTTCAAGTCCTTGGAGAAAACCAGTGAGGGATCCCCTGAGGATTTGGTTGCTAAACATGACCAACCCTTTCATGGTTAATATTCTTTTAATGAGGGCTATAGAACTCCACCATGGGGGGCATCTGTTGAAGTTTTGAACTGCTAAAAATGAAAGTCACTCCCTTCCAATTAATTGGCTAACCCTAAATTTTAAACTAATAATAGTTGGATCCACTATAAGATTGAGCATATAACATTCTGAATCATTTACATATATTCAGTTTTATGGTATGACCAACTCCTATAAGAGGAAATTCAGGAAAACTCCATTTAAGAGGAGGGAGTTTATCTTGAACTGTTAGGATATTCAATAGGTAGGCCCCATTATAAAGAGATAATTAAAGAGTCCTAATTCCTTGTTTTATGTTATCATACCATTTAATTTACAATTTTGAATTATCATTGCATACTAATTGGTAAATGGCTTTAAATATTGCCCTTTTAATCATCCATGCCTAGTGCAGCATTATGATCTATCAAACAATCACATGTAAACAATCAAAGGATTCCCATTAATCAATAGTGGGTAAATTGATTTACATGTGATCAATCTAGCATGGGTCACACGCCCTCAAAAAGTCTTAAGAAATTATATCTTTGGAAATATATATATATTTTTTCACATTTTCAAAATGAGATAGAGACCCTTATCCTTATCATATATTTTGAATTAAGAATAATCTGAGAATCCAGTTGTGGCTTACTCATTCGGTTGAAGGCGGGGTACATATGCTAACATTATAGCTCATCTATGGCAGCGGCAGGACCTAAATCATGGAGACTTTAGATCAATGCAGCTAGTTGCCACATGAAAAATACTCATGCACCCATGAGAGAGAAAGAGGAATCTAACTTTAAAGACCTATTTCCACATGAGATTAAAGATAAGAGTCCAAACAGATATTATGCCATGCAAACGGTTTCTTCCATGGCACGGTAAAGAATAATGCATAAGATTGTGTTTATCATTTTTTTATATGAAAATTTAATGTAAGAGTGAAATTTTAGAATACCCCACTTTGGGAGGGTATTTATTTTAAGGCAACTTAGATGTTTCATAGCTAAGCCCTACTGTGGAGCTCCACTCCTTGACTCACCGATTCGCCAAGTCGGAGACTCAGATGATTCTGAACTCTTTCTTGAGACCCTTTCAGCTAAAGTTGATGGTCTTTTTCAAGTTTTTGGCTGCCCATGTGAAGGTTTTTAGCTACATGGGCTACTGCCTAATTTTTTGCTACATGGGTTACTGCCTTCTCACTGGTCAGGATCCCATTAGAAGGTTATTTGGTAGATTGGTCTACTGGGCAGGAATGATATACCTACGAGAAGGAGTGGAACCCTGGGCATGTGTGATACCAAAGTACCTATATCACACAAACCATGAGTGTGTTGGCACCATGTGAAGGTTTGTAGTAACAGGAACTTCTAAAATTATTTCTGAGAGTGAAGGCATCTACAAAAGAGAGATCTCAAATGCTGACGGGCCAAAGGGGTTTCTTTTGACTATACCAAGAGATGGCGGTCTATAGAAAACTCCCAAATTCAAATCCGTGTCACTATCTTGTTCTTCCATATTCTACAATTGTTAGCGTCGGCTGATGCCATTCATCAAAGTGGGCGTCACAGAAGGGTGACGAGTTCCTTGCTTATTCTTTGCAATAAAATGAATAGTCTCTGTGGGGCCACTGATATCCTAAACAATTGTCTAAACAATTGTCGGATGAGGACAATTTCTCAACCAACCCAAAACGGCCTTGATAGTTTTGCTGAACTTCCTTTCTCGCCCCCCCATCTCCATCTCCATCTCCATCTCCTCAACCGACAAGTAAAAGTTGAGTCAGTAAAGACCTTATACCTTATAGAGATGTGAAGGCCTTGTTTTCTATATAAGTGTCTTGAGTTTTGGATTCTCCATTCCTCAAACAAGTTTGCCTCTAACTTGTGGTATGGTTATTCAACTCTTTCTTCTTCTAAAGGGCTTCTTTTGCTATTCTTATTCCCCGTGTTGGCTTTCTTGCTTGTTTACATCAGATGCTTGCTTATGTAATAAGTAAACTACATAGATTTTATTATCATTATGCTTGTTTACTAGATGTTAGTTTGGAATTGGGTCATAGTTATCATATTTTCTGTAAGACTAATTAAACCATCTCGACCTCTTTATAAGATGACCATGCAGCTAATGGACATAAACAGAACCCCACAAACACACCAGTTGAATTCCTCCCATAGATATTCATTATGGATGTGTGATGACAATTGCTCAGTAATCTTTTAATAACCATCCAGCAAATGGACATAAACAGAACCCCACAAACAATAAACACACCAGTTGAATTCCTCCCATAGATATTCATTTTGGATGTGTGATGACAATTGTTCATTAATCTTTTAATCATCTGTTTGTGGAGAATTAGTATGGATGATCCATGGTGCCCAATCGCAATTGCTTCACATGTACCAGCTGACGCTCCCAATTTGTATGATATGATATCTCTGCCGGAAAGGATAAAAAAGGAAAAAGAATAAAAGGCATGGTAAAATTGGGTACCAAAGAAAGAAAGGACTGGTGTGTGCACCCGAATGACGCTCTCTTTTACCTGGTTTTACTGCTATAACTAGTCGTGGGGCGTGAATGATCCATTGAATCTCCATCAGGTGTCAAATGGATTCCAAAAACAGTTCACAAGGTGACCCCCACCCTTGGTTGAGCCAATTTCTGCCATGGGCAGAGAGTTCTACTAACAGAAGAATTCAATGGAAAGTCCAATTGTTGGTGTTTGGGAGGGATCATCCAGTGGGTGGAATTTAGGCAGTGACCCATCCACAGAAGGCCCAATGGATGAACATTCAGGACCAAAACATGGACTTCATTTGGGTTGGAGAAGTCTAATTTACAGTCTCTGCACCTATCTTTGTTGAGACTAATCTCCAATGTATAAGGTAAAGCATTGTCCTAACAACGATATTGCTGTCTATAGTTGGCACTTGCAAGATGGAGGCTGCTTCCAAACATGACGCATCCGCCCAAGGTTCGCAATTTAGTAAGGGACTGTTGCAAAGCCAAGAGCTGTATCAGGTACTGTCGAGTCCCCAAACTCGTTACTTCTTGTATAATTTATTCATATTGGATAGAAATTTATGCCATGAGTTTGTTACCATTCCTTGGCCAGTGTTTTTATTATCGGTAACAAGAACTTTTCTATTAATGGAAGAGATTTTACAAAAACAAAATGAACTACAACCAACCAGGTATAAAAGACTAATACCCAGACCAAAAACCATTACATATTAAAAGCAATCAAAGGAACCTCCCTATCCATCCCTTGCTTCCCCAGAGAACCTGTCATGGCATTAGCAGACCTCCCAACATGCTTAAACTCCACCTGGCCTACCGAAGACAAATATTTAATTTCTGAAAAAAGAAAATGAAGCCTTTAAGGACCATCCATGGCAGAGATCCAAGATATAGCACTAGAGAAACCACTCTCAACAATCAACCTATCTTGAAGGGAAGAGGAGTACCTGGAAAGCTTAGGTGACCCAAAATCAAGACAGTAAAATTATAAAGTAAACCCATGCTGTCAACCACATAAGCCCCATGAGTTTGCGTGCTTTGTCATTGGGTCTTACTGATGCTTTTTTATTACTTAGCGACCCATGCCTCACTCATCATAATCATCACTATCAAAGCCTTCGCTCATGTATTTGGAGTCGGTTTTGTGAGTTTTTACTTTCCACTCAATCCTACAGGGCCATCTTCACTCTTAACTCACTTGCCATCCTTTACTACTTTTTTTACTGCTTCATTCAATGCATGACTCACAAAAGGTTTTTAATGCATTTGGTAGTATATATTGGAGACAAGTGTATACCCCAGACAGCCCGAGCCTTTAAAGGAGCTAAGGGCAGCTAGTGACAGCCATCCATGGTAGTTTTTCTTGACTTCTATATATAGTATGTAATCTTCTTAAATAGTATCAAAGATGGTAATTCTTCTTCGTAATCAACAAAATTGCAAAGCCAAGAAACTCAGGCCAGTCATATACAGAGTCAAACTTTGTGGCAATTCACTATGTTTCTGTTATATATGCATGCCAACATGGAGAACAAGAGAAGTTAAGAACATGGACAACAACCCAAATTCAATGGGGCAAACCAGAAAGTTTACCCAAATTCAATGGGGCAAACCAGAAAGTTTACTTCCGTTGCTAATGTTGGGAAAGCAGGCGGAAACCAAGTGGAAGCACTATATGATGCTAAATAAAAATCACCAGACACATGGATGTTCCACCAATAGATCCAGAGTTTTCATTTGCTCATGCATGATACCATGAAAAAACAGTGCTAGAGTTTTTTAGAGAGCACAACTGCCTGAAATCTTCTTCTAGCTACTATGGCTTAAACATAAGACTTTCCGCTTCTGAGGACTTTTTTGCCTGTAACCAATTGTGCTAGGCAGGCGGGTCACACTGATTCATTGATCCGAACCATTCTGTATCAATGGCCGGCAAAACAGATTGGCCCGGATCATTTATAGGAATTGGTCATCATGTAGGCCACAACCACATGTTTGATTGCCCATGTGACAACGAGATACTCCCTTTGAATCAGTGGATGTGAAAGGGGCAATAGTGTGATTATGACAGGGTAGTTCAGTGCAGAGTGGACTGGAGCCCTATGGATGCACTATATTGATGACACTTACCTGCATATCCAGAACATGTGATTTGCACCAAAATATTGTGTGAATGAGTGGAAACAGATCATCATCATCATGATCATGACCAAAGCCTAGCCCCAACTATAAGGGGTCAACTACTTGAATTCGGTTTCCCCATTCCAGTCTAATCTTGGACCAAACCCTCAGAGAGGTTGTACATTTGCACTTCTTTATTTCTGTTATGAAATTATTCAAGGACAGCGTGTGTATGTGAACATGAGGCCTTGTGTAATGTCTGTAGGGGTTGCATGGTTTCTGCACCCGATGGAGGACAACTAATGGCCTTGCTTTTGAAGCTCATCGATGCCAAGAAGACAATAGAGATTGGAGTTTTTACAGGACACTCTCTCCTTCTAACAGCTCTCACGATACCCGAAGATGGAAAGGTCTCTCCTTTTATCCATCTAAAATCTGTTTTTCCTCTGACTTTTCATCTATATTACCTATGTATTTGTCTTTCAATTGAGGATTGATCCTTTCCAAAACCTTGACAATCACTATTATACTTTGAAGACGTTTACAAGGGACAGTGGGTCCTATCCTAGTATGTATAATGGTGTTCGGCCAATTTTTCTTTTGCAATCTCTTGATGGGATACTAAAATTCATCCAAACATGGTGATAGATAATATAGTGATCAATGTAGACTCTTCTTATCCAATGCTTCCTCCTGTTTGAAGGTGGATCCCACTATCCTCAGGAAAGGTGACCCCAAATTTTCGCAATGGACTACTCCAATCTCTTTTTTTATGACTTAAATTTGGTGTATGCAGATCACAGCTATAGACACGGATAGAGAAGCATACAATATAGGGTTGCCAATTATCAGAAAGGCTGGTGTGGAACACAAGATCGAGTTCATCGAATCACCTGCCCTCCCTGTTCTTGATAAAATGATGGAAGATGTAAGTTCTCTCTCTCTCTCTCTCTCTCTCTCTCTCTCTCTCTCTCTCTCTCTCTCTCTCTCTCTCTCTCTCTCTCTCTCTCCAACAGAAGAGTCAAACCCAAAACTCTGATATTAATTTTGAGTAATTTCACATCAATAATATACTTGGCACATCTCAAGTAATTTCATTTGCTTCAATCCATTCCTGGGGTTTGATTTGGTTGCAGCCGAAGAATGAAGGTTCATTCGACTTCGCCTTTGTTGATGCGGACAAGGATAACTACGTAAACTATCATGAGAGGTTGTTGAAACTGGTGAGAGTTGGGGGTCTCATTCTCTATGATAATACTCTCTGGGGAGGGACGGTAGCATATCCTGACGCTCTACTTCAAGATACAGATGAATACACGAAGAAATACGCAATCAAACTAAAGGCACTTAACAAATTCTTAGCAGCCGATCCTCGCATTCAGATGTCTCAAGTTCCTGTCGGCGATGGGGTCACAGTCTGCAGACGCCTGTAATGATCTCAACAAGTTTGCATTTGGATTAGAAGCTGGGAATGGTTTCACAGGTTGAAGAATATGGAGGAGTAAGGCAATCGATGAACAGCAGGGTGCAGGAATAAGTACCAGAAAAGAAGATGTTTCATTTTGAGAACAGAATAAAAGGTAGGCTAGTTTGAGTTTCCTGTCTTTTTGGGGTGTTTGTGCTGGACTTTGTTATCGTTTTCTTGTTCTCTTTGTTTGCTTTCTTCTTGGGAATAAAATCCTGTTAGGTGAAAAAGGGGAATGTGTTGGGAGGAGATTTTGGTGTCGATGTCCAATGTGAGATTGGACGTGCCCCTTGAAGTTTGATTAGCATGCCCTTATGTTGGTTGGATCTTTAGGATTTTAAGAAGTCCTCTATCCGCCTCCAACGAAATTATCATGATATTATTTGGGATCAAATCTTGTTGGATGAGGATGAATCCTTCCATCTATAAATCCTTATATCCCTCCAATATAATTCTAACTAAAACTGGATGCATATGGACAATAGATAAAGAATGACCAGAATGGGCATTAATTTTAATTGGAGAACAAATTCAGGTTATAGTAAGGTGGTCAATTCGACTGACTATTAAAATGATCCGGGATAGATATACCCAAAAAGAGAGCTCTAGTTCTCATCTTCTTTTTTTTTTTTTTTTATAATATTTTGAAGAATATCATAATAGTTATTAGATAATTTATTTTGAAAAATCCTCCTATTTCTTTCACACCACAAATGCCAAGCATATGCATGAAAGAGCAATTGCAAGTCTTTATGATGAGAATCCAACGACAGATAGGACCGGTGCTGACCGAGAGTCATGACATCAAGCATCCTTTCAATGCCATCCAAGCACATAAGAAATACTTATGAATACATCTCTTGAACGGTTGAACCACACCCAATCAACCCAATGTGGGAAAACAAATCTATTGTGCTCACTAGCAATCTGAAAAAAGAAAAATTTATGAGAATTTACAATTGTTCTCAACTGTCCAAACAAACTTCATCTAGAAATTCTATCATGGGATTAATTTCCTCGGTGATTTTCTCCCAAATGCTAATTAGATTACCTGACAAAGGAGGCGAAAAAAACCCAAGCATTGTTTGCTACAAATCTTGACACCGTCACATTTGCTCCCAGCCGAAGATCATTTCGTGCTCAAACCCCAAATAGTTCAATGAGCCGCCCATCAGCCAACCACTTATCTACCCAAAAATTTATTGATGCACCATTCCCAATAAGACGTCTTATATGGGAAAGAACCTTATCAGGCATCCTTAGAATTTCCTTCCAACCCCAAAATGCATTTCTAAAGATATCAATATCCCAAATTGAATTCCCCCCCAGGCATCCTTAGAATTTCCTTCCAACCCCAAAATGCATTTCTACCCCCACACCCCAAAAAAAAAAAACAACCAAATTTGCCAAACATGCTCTTCATATTTGCAATGGCACTAAATTAATCATCGATTTGTCGGGATTTTCAAGGTGTTACGGTTCAGATAAACTTTCCCTGTGGAAAGAAATTAAGTTCAACCAAATGTCAGGCATCACTGAGGGTCCCGGGAGAGAGTCGCTTCCTCTCTTTTTTTCTTTTCCAAATTCATCCTTAATGATCCAGGCCGAGTGTTCATGCAACAAGAAATACTGTGTTGGTAATGTAATCCACATCCTTAGATCTCCAAATTTAATTGGGGGATGGTACCAATATGAAAACCACCACAACTTTAGAGCTTAACATATGATGGGGCTTGGTAGTCAGTACCAAACCGAGGGGCAGTATCCAATGGGAATACATCATGCAGAACAAAATATAAATAGAATCAACATATTCTACTCTTGGGCATGATACTTCAAAATATATCACTACTTCACTAGGCAATGAATCACATTTTCCAGAGTTTTACTAGGTTCCAATTCAAAACAAAAACAAGCACAAAATGATCATTCTAATGTAGAATGGGTCTGGGAACCATAGTCAATCCCAGACCCATAGCCACTCTGGAGCACAGTTTGCCATTTAACATCAGACAATCTCAGCTGTTGCCTACAAAAGGAAAGATACTGCAAACACCAGAAACGACATCAAATTCTTTCATCTTGAGCAACTAAAGCAGTGTTATCGTCCTCTCAGAAATGTTTGTACCATCGTGTTTTACCAACCAAAAACAGATAGTCCTCTTGACCCACAGAGACAGACAATCCCCTCGTTCAGATAAATACAATCTCATCAAGAAGGCACTGCAATAGCACAAATAGCAACATGCTGTATAAGAAGTATGGGGTTCAACAAATGTATTAGAGGGAAAGAAAAGGGAGTAACAACTTACTGTAGGTTGAGGTATCAATTTGCTCTGGAAGCTCCTTTATATCCACCTCAAACCTTTCTTGAACCTACAAATGATGCAAAGAAGAACAATAATTACGGATGACATAATTGGAGGATGAATTCATAGAATCACATGACTAAGTATTAAATACCTGATTAAGAACATCAGAGTCGGATGCAGATGACACAAATGTAATTGCAAGTCCTTTAGTGCCAAATCGGCCAGCCCTGCCAACCTGTAATTATGTTAAAAAAAACAGGGGGTTTAGTAAACCAAACTCAAAGTGAGAAATGTGCATATCGAAAAAACAAGACCTGGACAAATCCAGGAAAAAAAAGATGGGTCATTCATTACCCTGTGCAAGTAAGTGTCGGCAGAATCTGGCATATCATAGTTGATGACAATGTTGACACGCTCGATGTCTATTCCCCTGCCAACCAAATCTGTCGCTACAAGAATCCTTTTGTGACCTTCCTTAAAGCCCTTGTAGCGTGTCAATCTGCAAAAAGGATACCTCTAGTAAATCTCCGCCAGGTACTTACCATTCAAAAGAAAATCTATCACAGGTAAATTTGTCCCATCGCTAGAATAATTCATGTGCACATGTATAACACGAGACAGATGCAGGCAGGCCTGCCAAGAAGTGCTAAATATGACGCATACACAGTTACACTTGTAAGAGTGATTGCTTAACATGTATTGATAAAATGCCATTGTAGTTTGGAACTAGAAAATGCCATCATGAATTAGAAAAAACAAACAGAGACAGGAGAGTACAGAGTTTTCCATACACAGACATGAATAAGAACGAGAAGCATGAACCAAGTGCTCTTAACAATGAGCGGAAGACAACAAAGAACCATTGCATTTACACTAGCAAATGATGGTTGCAAGGACAAGTTACTTCAGCTTAGTGACATCAATGATTAGACTTAAAAAGTCAAACACGGATATCTGTCAAGATTTGTTGAAGGAAAAAGCCTCCTGGCAGTTTGACAGTCCCTTTTTTTATCATTTGGAGATCAGAATATCTTGGAAAAATAAGGGCCCCTTATTTATCAGTTGGAAGACTGATCATCTTGCAAAGATTGAATCTTTGTCACAAAACAAAACACAGAACATTCATGTCATGTCTGACTTGAAATGGAGTATCAATCTGGGGCAGAAACCATAGAGAAAACATGTCCTGCAGCCACTTCAAAGGGCACACTGGATACTCAACAGATCTGGCTGTGGTTTGGCATACATCCAAAAGCACCTATTGGCACTCAAAGCTAAATTCAAATCCCTAAGAAAATCAAATGATAATTTCTTGCAGATGACAAATAGCAAAAACGAAATGTTCCAGACCTCTCCTCTTGTGACATTCCAGAGTGGATGCAGATAGATGGGAAATTGCATTCCACAAGTAACTTGTTCAACTCAGCTGCTCTGCTCACACTTTTGACAAAGATGACAACTTGATTGAAGTCCAATGCATCCAGCAGGTCATTTAACTTGCGGTTTTTTTCCAATTCGCTCAATTTGATGTAGTGCTGCAAGGGGATCAATGCCAGAGTCAAAAGAATATATACATCATAAAGGGAGAAATTTTCGGATGTGGATTAGTGGATATACTAATGAATCACCTGTACGAGCCCATGCAGGGTCAATTTGGCCTCGTCGTCCACATAAATTTCCATTGGCTGAAATGGAACGAATGTCAGAAGAAAATCACATTGGGGAGCCTGTCCTCAAGCTAATTGAATTGAGTAGAAAATGAGCGGTGTACAAGCAACTCGGGGAACCCAAGATTCCATTCCATCTGATTTGAAAAACTAACCACTGGGGGCCTGTCCTAATAGGAACTGGTTTACACAAATCACTGATCGACTGCACAAAACCTTGGTACTGGTTGACAGTGAATGCAACATACTATACCCACAACCCGCCACCCTTTTCTACCCCTAATGCTCCGGGAAAAAAAAAACCCAGGGAAAAAAAAATAGAATTTGGTTCTTAAACAAGTGATGGTTAAACCGAAAAACAGAAGCAATCACTCCATGAAGGTAGAGGACAACATTAGAAACAAAGGGGCGACTAAAGCAACCTGCTATACTTCAATCAAGAATCACACCCATAACTTGCAGACACCTTGAAAACACACACACACAATTCAGGCAAAGACCCAATAGCACGCACAGCAATATCATGCTTGCGCGCACAAAGAGCCAATATCAAAATTCTAGGAGCACTGGCCACAGAACATTACATCTTGCATAAATCTCTTGCAAACAGGTCGGATCTCCTTGCTCAGTGTTGCAGAGAACATCATAACTTGCTTATCATGAGGGGTCATTTTAAAAATCTCCTGCACATCTCTCCGCATGTCTACAAACATAAACAACCACTAAATTAAAGGTTTAGAATAAAGTAAAAGGGAACAAAATGACAGCGCAGGACATGCACGCATGGACCCTTACAGGGTTGCACATCAAAGTTCAATAGTCAATAGTTTTATGGCATACCAAGTGACTCGAGCATCTTGTCACATTCATCAAGAATAAAATGCCTAACATTCTTCAAGGCTAAGTCCTTGTCTCTTGCCAGTGCCAGTATTCTCCCAGGTGTCCCAACAACGATATGCGGGCACTCATTCTTAAGTAAGTCCTTGTGAATTTTAATGTTGACACCACCATAGAATACAGCAACTTTAATATCAGGTAAGTAGGTGCTAAACCTCTCAAATTCATGACAGATCTGCAAGTAACAATTACATAATATTAAGAATTTATAATAAAGAATCATGTGATTCTGAGAAAGTTGTCTTCCATATTACACATTTTTAACAAGCTTGGTATGAGAAAGGACATCAAACCTGGTACGCTAGCTCTCTTGTATGGCATAAAACAAGTGCAGCAACTTGACCTGCAACAGGTTCAATCTGTTGCAGGGTTGAAAGAACAAAAACAGCAGTTTTACCCATCCCGGACTTTGCTTGACAGATGACATCCATTCCCAAGATGGCTTGAGGGATGCATTCATGTTGCACTGGTGAAGAACCAAAAGAAAAAATCGAACCGAAGGAAACCTCAATAAGTGAAAAATGATCTCTGGACCATTTTAATACAAAGGTATACTAAACTAAATTTCCCCTCCAAAATGCAAGTATGGAAGTAGTGTTACCTGAAATTTATCAGAAAAAATTCTTTAGAACAGCATCACGTCATGTAAGAAAATGAAGCAGAATATTAAATTACTGAGTAAAACTGAACAAGGAACTCCATGTGCAAATAGATAAGAGAAAATAGTGAAGAGGCTTTGCCTTCTGAAGGATGCTCAAATCCTGAATCTACAATAGCACGAAGTAGCTCTGGTTTCAAAAGGAAGTCTCTGAATCCTGAACTGTGAATTCCAACATAGCCCCTGCATCACAGAAGAATGGAGTATTAGGATACACTTGCCTGTTTAAGAATGTAAGTAAATCAACAGTAGGGAATATGAATACATCATGTCTTTTATAAGGAAAGAGTTGCACAATGAACCAAACCCAATATTCATGAAAACCAGTAAGAGACATTGTTCACAGAAATTATGTGGGCACTACTTCATCAATAAAGTTACATGTAAAATATCAAATAATTCCTTATATACAACTACTAAAATGAAATAACAATGAAAGTATAGAAAGAAAAAAAAATCATATATGGAGCTTCTTGATTTCGCTAATAATTTAATGAAAAAAAATTTGACAAAATGGAACTAAAACATACAAGAAAAAACAAACCTCCAAAAGGTAAATCTTAATGTTCCAGCAAAGGCATCTTCCTCATAGGAAAGAAACCACATAAATGACTTTCGGTCCTTCGTAGAAAGATAACATATATATATTTATCGAAATGATAAACTTCCTTTGAATCATAAAAACAGAAAATAAAAATCTAAAAGAGCCCAGAAGGACCACATATTACAGACGATAAATGAAGTTATTCACTTACAAAAGGGCCTGCTTCAGAATCCACTGAATGTAGAACATGTGGACAGTGCAGTGAAAGTGAAAAATGCGTTCATGAATCTCATCCACCGAATCACAACCCTCCAAGGCAACCCAGATGCTTGGATTGCCAAAAAGAGATCAGTTTCCACCATAATCTCCGAGTACTCCACACATAGAAGCTATCTACACACCAAAATAAGAGAGTGAAAAACTCTGCTTCATTGAACCCTTGATTCTCCAAAGATGCCCTGAGGATTCCTTACGATCTCTCTGCGCTATTTTTACAAACAACTCCACCTCAGCCCACCTTCTTGTAGCCAGGGCCAGGGGTGGACCCAGGCACAGCCACACAGGTGCAGTCGCACCCATTAAACCACAGCACGCTTCAAAAAATCCAATTAAAATTGTGAGCCCACCCTCAAAATCCATGGTTTGCCTCCAAAACAAAACTACCATTCGCACCCCTCAAACGAAAATCCTGGGTCCGCCACTGCTTGTAGCCAACAGCACTTCTATCAAATAGTTTCCAAACACCAACTTGAATATTTTTTCGGCTTATGAAAAATTCCATTCTTCACTGAAATTTCCCCAAAGTTACATATATATTATGCATGCCATCCCCTTAACAGGAACACTGACCTCTGTGCCTTCCCCTTTATTTAACATTTCTTTTAATTCTTAAACAAATAATAATAATCAGGTGCTACTGCGCAGCACTTCCAAACCTTTAATTAACCTATCAGCCAACATCTTGGATAATAACTTGTCAGCACTTCCCAAAAGACACATCATTGTCATAACAGAACTTCCAGCATGGCTAATAGTTTTGACTTCTACAACATCTACCAGTGTGCCATTTGAATTAGAACAATGAATGAGGACCTTATCTCTCAATTTAAAATCCTCTGAAATGGAAATCCTTTTTCCCATCACAAGAAAACCAGACAATCTCAAGGTTCAGTCTCCACCAATCTCAAAAAACAGTAGCTTCTTTTCTTCTGAATATAACCACTGAGTATCAGCTCACCCATTCTCAACCCCTCAAGACTTGGCTTATTCCAGCTTTAGGTCGCCTATAAGTTCAGGAAAAAAATTCACTGTTTCATGATGTATCCATGATCATCCGATTGACTCCACCCTATTCAATAGCTAGCTAGATACACTTAAGTTCAGCTCTTTGCCGTATGCTGGTCATCCTGTGGAAGAATATGGTGTTTTTTACAAAAACTGGCCACTTGTCTGAAATATTTGCCTCCATTGGTTTCATCTTGGACCATACTCATCTTGAGTTCTTCTTTGGAAAAGATCACACCTTTTTCCTTTCCATGTGTAGTTGTAGAAAGGTACACATCTCCACGCCTGCCCAATTGCTGGATATCCGCGAAAAAGAAGTTGGTGTACAATAATAACATCAATAATGATAAGCAAAAAGAGAAACACCCCAAATTCAAAAGTAAGGATGGACTTCCAAATCAGAAATTCCGCATGTACAATTCAGTAAGAAAAATGCACCATTTATCCTAGTTGATCTGCGCAACATCCACCACAAGTAATACATGCCAGCATGGAAGCCTAATATCCACTCACAAGCACAAGTGCCTGTGCAGGTTACAAGGCCTTTTCTCTTCTTTCCTTATGTTGACACCACCAGAGAAACTGCACCCAAATCACATCACTCTCCAGACAATCTAGTGCTTGCTTTCACAAAGCAAGAATGAACAACTTCTAATCAACTCCACCAAAGAAAAAAAGGAAGAAAAACCTAGCTTTCCAGCAGATGTTGAAACACCCTAAAAAGGGATAGATACATGCCAAAGCAGATTAAAACAACAATTCCTACTTCGAACGAAGAAGTAGCAGTAAAAAAGACGAGAAGATGAATGTATTGATCAAAATCAAACCCTAAAAACCCTAAAAGTGCATAATATCTTCAGATCCACTAAAAACTAACTGAAACAATCCATCAAAACCCTTCAGTAATCACAATCAATAGAGAAAACCCAAAATCTTCAAAAAGAAGAGCTTACTTCTTGACCGGTTCTCCCGCGGCTTTCGCTGCAGCGGAATCGGGGGCCTTTTCTTCCTCCTCTTCGTAGTCGAGAAGCTCCTCCTCGTAAGCTTCGTTGTTGTCCCTCGCTTCCACCATTTCTGCAATGATTGACATGAATCAAGGAAGGAAGAAGTTAGGAGATGGAAAAGGAAGGAGATCAACAACAAACTGCATAGACTCTCAGAGAGTTCTTCTTGCCTTTGAATCTTCGATCGCAGAGGGAGATTAGGGTTTTCCTAGGGTTTGGACAGTCTGCAAAGAAGAATACAAGGAAAGGGTTTTCTCGCTAGGTTTAGAGATGAGAATTTTAGGCGAGGGCTTACGATGTGATAAGACAAGGGTGCGATCGGATTTGTATATGATGGGAAATATTCATAAAGGGCCCTGGGTTTCCTGATAATCCGAAATAGGGAAAACAGGCGGACTAAACTGATTAAAATAAATTGTTTTTTCTGCACTCTTCAAAAAAAAAAAAGGACAGAAAAACACAAGTTTTTAAATGGTTGTCTAACTTTTTCATCAATGTTTCAATTAGGTCCTTGCAAAGAGGGGCTGGCGCCTGGCAGGGCTATGGCCCCCCTAAATTGCAAAAACAACCCTTTAATTTTATGAAAGCTTAAAGCAGTTTTTTACTAGGCAAAATTAGCGAAAGGTCCCTATAAGTGAATGTGTCCAGTCTCCAGTCTAAGGAAAAACTCTTTAAGGCCTATAGTCAGCCATAGGTCCCAAAGCCCAGACGTTTTCATTTTTCAGGACTAAATTGCCCTTCCAGCCATTTTAGGCATAAAATTTTGAAATTTCAAATTTTATATTATCCCTCTTCTTCTTCAACGAGCCTAGGTTTATATCAGAATAGATCTAAGGCTTTCATCAGAGGGCTCTTTCGTTTGTTTTCTGCAACAAGTGGGAAGAAGAAGATGAAGTTGCAATTGTGTTGCCTCGGGATTCATGCGTCATAAGTCAATAAAACCAAGCAAGGAGACTCACGTGTTCTTTCTTTCCAAAAGCACTTGTCTTGTCTTCTCATTTGTATCTCGTGCGCACACTTCCCATTCTTTTTCTTTCTTTCCAGCAAAAGAGAAGCACGTGGTGGATGTTTACCAGGCACTTGTTGTTCGATTTTTTTCCACTTTAGAAAGATTAAAAATATAAAAGAAGAAAGGGAAAAAAGGAACAGAACCCATTCATCCCTTTATTGTTTACACCTTTTACTTCGGAAATGGAAAAAAAAAAAGAAAAGATTTTGGGGCTTTTTGGTGAAATGGAAAGGACCCATTTGGGTTTCTGACTTGGAGAGGCAACAGGCTGCTGCACATATCTTCGCCTGAGAAGAGGGCCGCCGCCGCTACGCGTCGTCGGCGAAGGAGCATCATCGCTATCACTGCACCATCTTCGCTGGTCTTGCTCCATCGGAGAAGGAGAAGACAACGATGTCTCCCTGTTGCATAACCGGAAGGAACGAAGAGGAAGAAGAGATCTGGGCCAGGTTCTGCCCAGGTCCAGGTTGGGTTCCGGGTCGAGTTGACCTGACCCATTTGCATTCCGTGGAGGACTGACATCCCTCGGTGATTGCTTTTGCGTTGTTTATCTCTTTTGTCAAATTTATCTGTTTTCTATCAAATTTATCTGAGTGTTATTCAAATTTATTTGTTTTCTGTCATATTTATCTGAGTGTTGTTCAAATTTATCTGTTTTCTTTCATATTTCTTTGTGTTTTTGGTAGATCTATCTGAGTTTTTTTTCAAAATTTATCTGAGTTTTTGATAACTTTATTTGAGTTTTGTTCAAATTTATCTGAGTTTTTGTCAAATTTTATCCGAGTGTTGTTCAAATTTATCTCTTTTCTGTCATACTTCTTTGTGTTTTTGGTAAATTTATCTGAGTTTTTTTCAAAATTTATCTGAGTTTTTTAGCAAATTTATTTACGTTTTTTGAAATCTATATGCGTTTTTTAAGTTTATTTGCGTCTTTTGAAATTTATTTGTATCTTTTCAAATTTATTATATTTTTTGAAATTATTACATTTTTTAAAATTTATTTTCATTATTTTAAATTTATTTGCATTTTTGAAATTTTATTGGATCTTTTGAGATTTATTTGAGTCTTTTGAAATTTATTTATATTTTCTGAAATTTATTTGGATATTTTGAAACTTATTTGCATCTTTTTAAATTTATTTGCGTTATTTGATTATATATTGCTTTTTTTTAAAACTTATTGCATTTTTCGAAATTATTTAATTTTTTAAAATTTATTTTCGTTATTTTGAAATTTATTTGTGTGTTTTTAGAATTTATTTGAAAATATAGGGATTCCATTAATCGTGGGCAATTAAATATTAGTTGGCCATTATTAATGGGATATCCCACCAATCATGAGTTATGATTTAAAGAAATGGTAAACTAGACATTTTAGGTATGAGAAAGTGTGTGAGGGACCTTTGGCTCTATGACCTTTTTTTTTTTTATCTAAGGCCATAAAGTGAAATGTTCAGGGACCTGTCGCCGAATGCCCCTTTTTACAATGCCCCCCGTAGAATTTTTTTTCCATATTGGCCCTCCACTATGTATATCCTGGTTCCGCCCCTGCTTGCGGATGCAGAAAATGGAAGAGAAAGAATATAGAAAAATTAAGAAGATACAATTTCTACAATTTCTCTTCACAAATTGTTGGTTTGGATTATTAGATACAAATTGGGCCGCCTATTGTTGGTGATCCTTTCAATGTTCCTTCAGTGATTTAGTTGCATTCGAGATAACATGAATTTAAGGGGATTGAAAAGGAAATTACATAAATGACCTTTTGTTCGCCGGAGAAAATGGAGTCATGGTAGCAATAATGAATAATAAGTATCGTTTACAAAATCTTTTAATACGTTTACATATATCATTGAAACAAATATGGTAAAATAAATCACATATATAAATGATGCGAAAATAGTGTTATTAGACAAACGTTGTAAAAAAAAAAACGCATGTGGTAAACGTTACATACTTAAAATTTGAATATTCATAATTTACATGTGTAAATTGTATTTACATATCCCATGTGTAAAAGACAAACGACCCCTTAGAGAGATGGCTAAGGAGAGAACTTGGGCTTATTGGAACTTGGACTTGGAATTGAACTTGGCTTAAAATGAGAGAGAGAGAGAGAGAGAGAGAGAGAGAGCCCCTGTTTGCATCTCTATTTAATGTCTTTAATTCTCTAAATCTCTAAAGCAGGTAGAGATTGTAAAAATAGGAGCGTTTAGCAATGATTTCAGCCTTTACCCCACTTTAGAGAAGTAAAGGTAATGCTTCTTAAATCCACACCCCCAAAAGGATGCACTTGAAAGGTAAAGGCAACAAATAAGAGGCAAATGAACAGTAAAATCCACTCCACAACGCCCTAGTCCGGTCTTTTAATCTTTTTTAAAAATTTGAGAAAGTAAATCACGATTCAACCCATTGAAATTACTCCTTCGATCAAGCACGGCTATGGAACCAAAATTTAGCCGTTGGATTATCACAAATCCGAGATATGTGCAAAAAAGGTGAGCCATTGGATATATTTCTAGATTATATGGGCTTGGCCCAAACACAATATCTAAACTATTAGATTTCTTTAGAAGGCTGAATACAACTACAAGGTCAATTTTCAAGAGCTTTATACTTGTGGATCTCGTGATATGTACAAAACAATATCATCCATTGATGTAATATGCTCAATTTTGGATGAATTCGTAAGCAGTCGTGTTTTTTCTCTTTTCTTACTATTATTTCTGGGATAGTAAACCACTATCCAAACCGTTGAGGTTATTCTTAAGATCAAGCATAGCTATGAGACTAAATTTCAGCCATTGGATCATCACCAATCTCGAGTTATGTGAAAAAAATGATCCATTGGATAGTGTTTTCTGGATTCTATGGGCCCCAAACACAAGATCCAAAACTATTAGATCTCTTTGTAAAGTTGAACACGACGATGGGGTCAATTCTTAAGGCTTGATACCTCATGGAACTTGAGGATTTTATGAAGAATTCTCAACCATTGATTTAAAAAAATATTTTAAAATAGATCATTGCATTACCAAACACTCCTTTTGATTCAAGCCTATTTTTTATGGCTTTTTTTTATAGGTCTAACCAAAAAAAGAGTAGAGCTACCAAGCAAGCCTAGAAAGAGAGAGAGAGAGAGAGAGAGAGAGAGAGATGGGAGGTCCTTAGGTAGGTCAAATGGGTTGGGTTGGACTTGCCGACTTAAATGGAGAGAATGTGGGTGAAAAGAGGAAGATATGGGTCGACCCACATGGGTTGGGCGATGGGTAGTTCTTTTCGAGTGGGTCAGTAATAGGGGTGTGCATAGTTTGGTTAAAACTGATTAACTGAACCGGACCGACGACCGTTAACCGAATTTACCGGTTATTCTAACCGATCGGGCGGTTTCGGTTTAAAGATGTTTGAATATTTTTGGTTTTCGGTTACGGTTCGGTTAACAGAAAAAATTAACTAAATTAACCGAACCGAATCGAAATTATAGCATACTATATAAATATATAATATATATAATAAAATGTGTACATGTATATAATATGAGAATCTATTAATACTTATATAAAAAATTTAAAATAAATATAACATACATGAATTAATAAATATTAATTCATGTTACCGAGTACCAACTTAGTAACTTGCCAAGTTACCATGTAATGTAGCACGTTCAATATATTATATATTTATATTTATCAAGATTGCAGAACTAATGGTTGCACCATTGTAGAACTAATGTTTTCAATTCCTTTACAATTAATGGTTGCATGGTTGCTGCAGGTTGCATGTGTATAGAGTGACCTTTCGGCTTTGGCCCAAAAAATGAAAATATAAGGCTTTTGTGAACTTAGCTTTGGCTTTGACTTTGGCCCAAAATAATTAGAATTAACCGAACCGACCGAAATCCAAACCGATATTTTAGGTTAACCGAACCGATGGTTAATCCGCTAAAATTTTTTGGTTTGGTTAAATGATTGAAATTAACCGAAAAATTTTGGTTAGGTTAAAAATATGTCAATAACCGAATCGACTAATCGATGCACACCCCTAGTCAGTAAATGGTTTTGAGCAAGAGTCAAATGGGTCGTGGTTGGGTTTAGATAGGTTGGGTTTGGACCCAACTAAAGCTTGGAGTAGGACCTGACGGGGTCAGATGAGTTATTGTTGGGTTGTGCTTGGACCCAATTGAAATTTGTAATGAGGTTGGACATGGTCAAACGGACCAAGATGAGATTGAGAAAGGGGTAGCCCGTGTGGAGCCCACATGGATGGTTTGCATTGAGTTGGGGATTGAGGGATTTGACTTGAAAATGGGCCATTGGGCTTTCTTTGGCTAGGTTTAGGGCCAAATGTGACCAATTTGATGTTGGGATCACATATGATGCACCTATTTGGCTTATTAATTTGGCGGAGAAAATGAGGTGGGTCCATGAGTGGGTGAATGGGTCACAACATGGGCCATGAGATATAGATTTGAATGGGTTCAAATGGGTCAAATTGGGGGGCAAATGGGTCAATTGGACCCCCTTTTTGGGTCTTAAGAGGGGCGATCCATTGGGAGACCCTATCCCATTGTCGCTCATTTGGGTTGGCGCTCAATTTTACTATGACGTTTTCTTTTTCGGTAAAATAATTTACTTTTGACTTAGAATTTGAAATGAGAGAGAATGAGATTAGTTGGGAGTTTGTGTTTTTTGGGTGTTAAAATGGGAATGGGACTATGGGAGTGTAGGTTAAGACGTGGGAATGGGACTGTAGGTTGTTTGTTTTTTTGGTAAATGGGAGTGGGGTTGTTATTGAAGAAAATAACTTCCTCCTGCCATGAGGTGCAAAGTGGGCTGCCACTTGGACTAGAATGCATAAGTTGTGCCAAGTAGGCCAAGTTAAGTTCCGTGGACCCACCATGCATGTAGGCTTGGAAGACTCAGATGGAGGAGGCCATGTGATTTAGGTATGATGCCCTTGTCAAACAGGCTCGGATGTTGACTTGGACCACCATGTAATCTTGCCCCCGAGGATCTCAAAACTCTTCTCACGTGGTCCGTGGGCAGAAAAAGGGCTACCATAGTTAAAGACGTTAACAAGAAAGAAGATAATATGGTATTTGATGATGATAATTCAAAAGCCAAAATACAATCTCGGATTTGACTTGAGATACAAATTTCAATTCCGATCTAGATTTAATTCAGATGTGAGAATCAGTAGATTCAGGCCATGCATTTTGACAGACGTCAGAGATTCAGATCTACGACCTTGGATCGAAATTAAAATTCACTTATAAATTTGATCACTGCACGGACCAAAATACAGACAATTACTAAATAAGAGAGAAGAATTAAAAGTTCTATTCAGTTTCACAAGCTACAGACAATGTCCTTTGAAACCAATTTAAAAGAGTACGTGCCAATAACGCTCACACTTGCAAACCATGCTGAAAGTCTTTTGGCTTTTCTTCTATATACACATAAAAGTTGCAACAAATGAGGACCCCAACCAATAGCACTGTTCCCAGATGTAGGCTGCCAATCACAGTATGTTTGACAAAGTATCCGTCAAAGTTGATTTCCTGCCTCACCCAGCTATAAGATCAGGACGAGCAGCAGGTGGTCTTCTGTTGGACTGGCTGTCCCCGCATTTGCACAGTTGCAGGTTTACTAGTATTCATGGCTGGTTGACTCGCCATCCTGCAAGCAGTTAAAAGAGTAAATGAACTGAGGATTTTAAGTAAAATAGTCCAGAGAGGAAAAAAGAAAAAAGAACAAGGTCTGAAGATCAATCAAGTCTCCGTTGCTAGCATAAGTGATCAGGGTACTGAGTTTCAATGATCTTCAATCATGTAAGTTTTCACAAACTTACACTTATCAACAACTGAAAACTACAGGATTCGACTCATACTTTCCAAACCACACATCAAAGGCGTGGTAAAGGAGAACTAATAAGGAATGGACTTGACAACAAGGGGTTGTTCAGTTGGTTGGCAACCCCATATGTCATCAGCTGCCCAAGGAATCTGATCACCTTCCCACTTGTGTAGGCTCTCATTACTTGCGTGCGCTTCTTCTTTCCCACTCTGTGGGCTTGCTCATCCCATTTGTGTGGGCTCTACTCTTGAGTCCCACTCCCAGCACCCAAGGCTAGGCCCGCTAGGGCACCCAAAAAAAAAAAAAAAAAACTAAGGGCCTCTCTGTTTAATGTAATTGAATACCTAGTATTTTTTTTTCCTGTAAGTGGTAAAAAATGAATAATCAAAGGTAGATATCCAAAAATGACCATCGAATAAACTCTTTTAATAGAAAGTGAACAAGGGAATACAAGAAATAAATACGCGGCCGTCACCCTAGTAATTCAAGTCATAAAAAAGGCACAGTCTCATCTACATCTCCATCTTATATCCTCACTCATCACTTTAATAATCCTTTGGTGGATCTCATTTCACGATGAACTCCTTTGTATTTTATGCAAACAAACAAGCCCTAGTAGAATGCACTAAGGTCTAAAAAGGTAACAGTGAAGCACTCACCGATTCTTTATCTCAGCAGCCATGGTCATGAACGCCTGTTCTACATTGGTGGAATTTTTGGCACTTGTTTCCAAGAAGGGAATTCCAATTTCGTCAGCAAATGCCTTCGGAGCAGGAAAACAAAAGGCATTACGTCAAAATCAGATTAAGGATCTTGATGATCTTAGTATCAGTCAATGCAGAAAACATTATTTTCATCATTAAATTCATAAAGCGGGAAAGGAATGAGAAATATAAGACAGCAGCAAATTTTATCCTTTGCATTAAGATAAACTACCATTCTTTGAAATGAAGCATAACATGGAAGTAGCAGCTAATGACCTTGGCAGTTTCATAAGAAACAACTTTGTTGGCAGTCATGTCACATTTGTTCCCAACCAAAAGCTTGTTCACATTTTCACTTGCATAGCGGTCAATCTCATTCAGCCACTGCTTGACATTGTTGAAGCTTTCCTGGTCAGTAACATCATAAACAATCTGCCCAAAAAGAACAAAAGTTATTTCCAATGTACTCACTCACCAGTATGATGACTACCAAAAAAAAAAAAAACTTACAATAATGCCATGTGCACCACGATAGTAACTGCTTGTGATTGTCCGGAAACGTTCTTGACCAGCAGTATCCCACTATCATAACATGGAGATTTTACTATCAGGAACAGTCAGCTGGTATTTAAACCAGAAGTGATCTTTCCATACAAGTAGATTGAAACGAACAGTTAAATTATTCACTTACAATCTGAAGTTTAATAGTCTTCCCATCCTGTTCTACAGTCCGAATTTTCTATAGATGCAAAAAGAAAAAAAGTGGCTGTTAAAAGAGCCATGATGAATTTTATAAAAATGATTAACAGAAATACAGTTACAAAATTAAAGATGTTATTGCGTGCATTAGTTCAGAGCCTCTAGTAAAGCCAAGAAAAAAAAAGTTGGAAGATGATATAAGTATTAAGTATACTTACAAAATCAACACCAATGGTACTGATGTAGCTCTCCAAGTACGAATCATCCTACACAATATAGGAAGAAAACAATGGCTCATATTTGAACTCATTCTTATACAAGAAAAAAAAAGCCTCACGGAAGACAATGAAAAAAAAAGCAGTCATAATTCATGAAATAAAATAGAACAAAAAGGGTTAAAAAAAATCCCATCATATGCTTCACAGTTGGATTTAGCCTTCAGTAACTTCTGCATTCCCATCAACTATCTGACAATAAAATACCCTTTCAAGTTTCCAGACTTACGATGGTATCAGATCGGAATGGAAAGCAATGTTTTGGTAGTCTGGAAAGCAAGTTTCCACACTTGGAACTTGCCCAACACCCAGACATCATCTAGGGCCCAAACTTTTGTCATCTAGATCTCAAATGCCGTGTAACCTGAGGCATAATAACCATCTCCATGTATTTCCAAACTCATTCCACTAATACAGAAATGGAAAATGAGACTAAGCTTTTCTCACCTCTCTAAACCACAGAAGCATCATGTGACCATGCAAAAGAACTTTAATTTGTACGATACTGTGAAGTTTAGCAATCATGATGGTGACTCTGGCTAACAACAGGTGGTAAGGGGGTGCAGTAGGGCCCACTGGCGACATGAACTTAAGAGAGGTTGCCGATAATAATAAGGTTGAGAACAATAACAATAATAACCTTAGAAAGGTATTGTACATTTATATGACATTTCTAGCCATCTAATTCACAGCAATGTCTATTAGCACTGATAAGTGATAATCATGTTGACCGCCTACTTCAAAATACCTTCAATATGATAGCTAGGAACGTTTGATGGAGCCAAGTTATGGTAGATGGCTAGTCCTTGGACCCCTCTTTAAATGCAAATGGTCGAAGTTAGTTGGAAATTCGGAATCAGTATCATGATTCCATGGAGTCCATACATCAAGTGTCAACTATTAGAAGTTAGTTAGAATCAACATTTTGAGTAATGTAGTCAGGCTAGCACCACACTTAATTCATATGACAGTGTTCTATTCAACAGTTCTAGAAACCATGCTTGAATTCTTTTTATCCCTTTTCTCACAATAAAATGTGACTTGAACCCTCAACCTTGTGGTTGAAACAGTAAGCACCTTTCAGCTGTGAAATGGCTCCGTCAATCATGCTTGAAATAATATGCTAATGTATAATTCAATGACGATAAAATAATCATTGTCATCATCAGCGTTGTAATTATTAGTCCATAGTTTGACTCCAGCTTTAAAGTTGTGGTATCTCAGAATTTTGAAGTGCATGCACAATAATAAGAGGGGATGAGAGAATTTTCATTGAATTGCACATGGGAGATTACAAGGGTTATTATAGAACGGGCCACCCTTGAGTTGATCACACTCACATAACACACTCTGTATGTATAGTCACCAATCACCATCCCAAATTTCACCACATTATGAATGGGGCCACCTTTAGATTGATTTCATTAATACACTAGAATAACTCCATTAGGTTATGGGAAATTAATCATGCAATTTGCATGATCAATCCAACAGTGGCCCCCCACTTTGATTTGAGTGAAATTTGGATGAGCGACAATTCATTGGGAGGGGTGGATGTGATATACGTGGACAGCCGCAATTTGCATGATCAATCCAACGGTGGCCCCCATTTTGATTTGAGTGAAATTTGGATGAGCGACAATTCATTGGGAGGGGTGGATGTGATATACGTGGTCCGCCTATGTACAGATTTAAAGCAAAAGATAGAGTTGCAAACTTTCCACCACAATTATTTATACTTGTAATAGCAAGCCACATTTCCTTAGCAAACAGACTTTTGAGTACTAACAGTAACAGCACCATAACACATAAAAATTATATACGTTACAACAACAACTAAATTTGGAACTAACAGGGGCCTTAAATTTAATTGGAACTTGAGAGGAATTTTTATAATGTGAGGATGAAGTTTTACCGCAAATCTTAATAGAAGGCATGACTTGCCAACACCAGAATCTCCAATGAGCAGTAGCTTGAAAAGATAGTCACTGAAATACAGCAGATTGTCAGAATCTGTTCACATACTTGA
This sequence comes from Litsea cubeba, assembly GCA_012931725.1. Lineage (NCBI taxonomy): Eukaryota > Viridiplantae > Streptophyta > Magnoliopsida > Laurales > Lauraceae > Litsea > Litsea cubeba. The sequence continues at coordinate 86,514,065 of CM022948.1, read as the reverse complement.
GTACTAGAGGGGGAAAAACTTAATTTATCATAAAGAAAAGAAACTCAACATATTTTCAATGATGTAAAGACAACTACATCTACATGTGTTGAGTACTTTAGCACACATGCACTGCGTGCGCATGTAGACACATATGAGAAGTTGAGAACCACTTCATTTATGTTATCCCATGGACATGGACTTCCATGTGGTCCCACTTATGATCTATCCAATTCTCCAAGATCATGATGCTAAATTTCAATGCCAATATCGAACTCACCACTACTACCACAACGGCTCACCAAAGTTGCATGAGACTCGATCCATGGTTCCAAAACTCGGCTGAATTGAGTTGTCTTGCCAAATATGTATTAACACTTCAAATTTGTGTTTTGAGAGGGATGATCAACTTCGCAAATATCAATCGAAACTTGAACCCGTGTATAGGTATGAAATTTAAGAAAGCACATCCGATCTTCCACTAAGAAAGGTATCGTCACGACCAGGTCTCGGGGCTCCCACTGCTTGGGATATTTTCTCTTCATCCGGGGGTTCATTTCATTATGAACTAAAAAAGTGTAAGGCTGATTAGTGAGGTCTGGATATTTGATACTAATTTTTTATATGTTTAGCATGAAATAAAAATGTATAGAGTTTGTATTGGAATTTGCAACTCTACTTCAACCACCTTCATATTACGTTTTGTTTAGCATTTTACATCCAAAACAATCCAGAAGCAACTTAAAATGAAGGTTTGCAATCTTTATTTACTGTATTTTTCAAAATTATTGGACAACACAATGTACGAAACTATGCTTTAAAACTACTATTAGACCTATTCATACCAGCTTGGAACTTAACAAGTCAGTATGACTTGGTAGAGGCGCAGCCTGCAGGCATCCCAACCAGGATCTAATACCATGCCTCACACTCTCACCCAAACCCATCCTCTCACTGAATTATAACTCATCCCAATTGTACACTCATTAGACCTATGCTAAAAGTTCAATTGATACAATTCTTCTAACTGTTTTCACCAAATCCCTCCTCTCACTGAATTGTAACTCACCCCAATTATGCACTCATTATACCTATACTTTAAAGTTCAATTGATACACTTCTTCTAAATATTTTCACCATTAATCTTTAGGGCTGTAAAATCCACACCTATAATAATCTGATCAGGCAAATTTCCAGAGTTCATCTCTAATACATGCATAAGTTTTTTTTATGCAGGCCAGACCCAAGGTCTGCCCGCCGACAGGCCCAACAGTTTTAGCAAAAGGCCCAATAAAAGGGGAGACATCCACAATCGTGCAACCCAAGTTCCTACTTAATTTTAGTAATAGTTAATAGTTAGAAATATTTATGAATTTAATTAGAAAGCCCGCATTAGAGCTTATTTCAATTTGATTTGTTTCCAAGAATAGAATTAGGAAAGTAGTGCCTATATAAAGGATTGTAATCTCTTTCATTCAACAAGTTGATTGATTAATAAATTTCTTCGTAGAGAGTTTCTTTCGATTATTTGTCTGTGGTGTGAGACCAAGATGTTTTGGATCTCATAGATGATGGATCCCCATCCCTAAGCCTTCGGCCAAGAGAATAACCTGTTGGTTATTCTTTCCCACCCGCATTGCGTCACTTTTCCCTTCCCATAAAAATCCATACTTATAATGATCTGATTAGGCTAATTTCAACGGTTCATCTTTAATACATGCATAAAACTTTTACATGCCCTAACTTTTTGTAGTTGCCATGCATTCATGTCGACCACAACCAATTTGCATGTGAACATAGCCCTGTATATAAGAATCATTTTCAGGAATGGCCAGGCTGTCTCTAAGCTGGCCTATGGGACCCACTTGGAAGCTTCACAATCACGGTGGTGGTAAAGCATATGGGACATTATTCTAGAGGCCATTCTATTGTGTCATAAAAGTAATACAAGGCAATGAATTCAAGTGAGTACCCTTAAAGATAACTGATTGGATGGAGAAGATTCAAGACCTAGCTACAGATCTCCAACAAAGCTGGTTCCATGTACTATGATAAGCAAAGGTAAATACCCACTATCTAGCAAAGGAAGGAGCTCATAAACAATTTGTGGACATTGCCCTTATTGGGACATCCTTATTTATCACTTTTTGTTACTTTGAGTAGTGTGTAATTATTCTTCTTGCAACTTTCTTTTGGGAAGCTTCAATAAATGAAAGCAATCGTATTCCAAAAACAATAAGATAAAAATAAAATAGAACACCAATTGAAGTATGGACCGCCTGTTGAACGCCATTTTAAACTGTGGCAGTAATAGTATATTGAAATATTAAGCCACCTCTTTATTTTAATGAATTTCAACTAAGACATAAATAAAACTTAAATGCCTTCTTTCTGTAAGATGTTTTAATTGGCATTCTAAGATATTGGTGGACCACTATAACTTCTATGTATCCCTTAGATTCATACATTAACCATGTTATATACATCAACAAGGTTCACTCTGACTTAACGTCGAGAATATAGCGCAAACATTTTGTTATTTTGGTACGCACAGCTACATACAGATGCAAGTGCCAAAATAACACAAATGTTAGAGACGCGAGTTGTTATCACACCAGAGGCTTCCATTCCATGCACATGAATGGGGGGAAACGGTTAATAGAAGCTGCACATTGATCATCCTCAACACATAGCGATACATAGACCTGATGGAGCCCACCAAATGATAGGTCCGAACACACATGTGCACCACCACATCAGCGCGTGCAGGGAGTATAGCTGATTTACTAGAATTAGCAAAACACATTGAACAATGAAGGAAATGAAACCACAATTTGCAGATAGAACCCCACTGGTTCATTTCCCATCCTCTTTTGATTATACTTTCTAAAAGTATTCGCCTTTGATCTTCATTTTTAACCAGTAACGGTATAAACCTTATGTATTCAATTCCTATGTATTTTAATGCAATCAAACAGGTCCATAAGAGATCAATTAAAAAGCCAAGCATCAAGCAATATAATCATTCAAATTATATAATAAGATTTCTAAATCATCCGCTCGTATTACAAACACCAAAAATGACCAAATCAAGGCGCCGGATTTACAAAAAGCGGAAGGGGATCTCAAACAAACAACAACATTTCTCAAAAGTCACAAGATCCAAATCGAAAGGCATCGAATTTGTCAAAGATCGATAGACAGAACCGTAACAGGAAACAATAGGTGCATAACATGTAGAATTAGAGCCCTAGATATGAAAAATCTACCAAATCTATGAAAAAAGAGGATGAATTGAAAGAGAATAAACTTACTATTCAGGATTCATGGCGGAAAATTGATCGGATCGGCAAGGAATGAAATCAAGAGGAGAACCAAAAAGAAAAAGGAGAGAGAGATGATGTGATCCGCGAGGGAAACGGGAGATGGAAGGAGAAGGGAGAGAGGGGGGTATTTATAATTTTATAGGAAGGAGGGGATTTCGGTCATTGAATGCTTCGTCACCCAACACCACGGTGAGAAATTTCCCAGGCAGCATTCCCCGTTTTATTATTGTTTTGGGGGATTTTTCAAGCGACCACATGTATTTCTAATAATTACATATAGGGAAGTATTCAAATGCATCCATCCCTCACCATTTTTTGTGAGAGACACCCCCTCTTTGAAAAGTGTCAAGTGCAAAAGGGGAGTGTCAAGTACATATGACTTCTCTTTTTGTACTTAATACTTTCTAAAGGGAGGTGTCCCTCACCAAAAATGATTAGGGATGGATGCACTTGAATATTTTCCTTACATATAAGGCACGATTTATATTACCGCTCTTCAACAGAATAATATGTAAAGGTAAAGGCATGTTTGGTTGCAATCATTTGAAATTTTTTTTATCTTCTATCACTTTTAAAGTTTTAAGTTACTAGGGGTTGTCTAGCATTTAAACAAAAAGTCTGCATGCACCGAAAAAAAGAGCCTGAAAAAGGCCCTGAAACCTACTCTACCCTAGGATCTCCTTTTGAAATGAGATCCTAGGATAGGGGAGAGCTTCAGGGCCTTTTTCAGGCTTGTTTTTCGGTGCATGTAGACCGGTTGGCATTTAAAATGCTAGATTTATAAAACTTTTGTAGGGCAAAAAGTGGCATTTGGAATGCTAGTTTTATAAATTCCCCATCACCAAACAAAGAATTGGAGATTCCATTGAGGCAACACCTTGCAATCATATAAGCTTTCAAAAAAATCAAAATGTTTTGTCATAAAAAAATGAGGATTTTACAAAAAAAAAAAAAAAAGATTAGATGACCAGTGGGCTCAAAAGGTAATTTTAATCCCTATTGCACGAGATCAGTCATTTTACACGAAATATTATTTTTTTAACACTTTCAACTAGCATCCCTAGCGACCTTAGTTTTATAATGTTAAATGTCACTAGGGACCCTGCGGTGTATACAGAAAGGAAAAATCGATCTCTTCTCCATTCCTCAGCAGTATTGAGAACTCATTGCTGCCGAAACCCTAGAATCCGATCTCGATCTCGCCTTCCAATTCCAGTTGCAGGAAGCCATAGCCGCCTCTCTCCTCCACCAATAGCCACTCTCCTCCTCTTCCTCTTTTCTCCTCCACCACTCATCCCTCCAAGATCTCATCTCCCTCAACCCCGATTCCCAACCCACCAAAATGGGTGGTGGAGGAGAAGAGAGGAGGACTTATCTGAATACGACCTTCTTGAAATAAAAATCATAGAATAATGGAAAGACTGAGATTTCAAACGTCGGGCATGCATTTTGAGTACAGGTGTGTCCCACATCTTGGGCTCTTCAAGCCATCGCCCATGTCCGTATGGATTCTGCTGATGAGGGCGAAAAATTGTTGGGTATTAAAAGTGCAATTGCATGCTTCTTGTATTCTTTTTTGCATACTTGTAATTTTGCTATGACTAAAGTTTTTTGGGTTTGTCTTTTAAGTCAAGGATCACACATTAATGGGCACCTTGTGCTAGTGTGTTGAGTTGGGAATCAGGGTTGAGGGAGATGGGATCTAGGATGGGTGGTGGAGGAAAAGAGAGGAGGAGGGTGGTTGTTGGTAGAGGAGAGAGGCAGGTATGGCTTCCTGCAACTGGAATTTGAAGGCCTGACTGCTAAGAAATGGGGAAGAGATCAATTGTTCTAATTTGTGTACACCCCATGGTCCCTTAACGTCATAAAATCAAGGTCGGTAGGGAAGCTAGTTGAAAGTGCTAAACGAAACATGAGGAAACATGCCTATTTTGTTCTATTTTGTGTACACCGCAAGATCCCTAGCGACCCTTAACGTTATAAAACTAAGGTCGCTAGGGACGCTAGTTGAAAGTGCTAAAAATTTTTACCATTTCGTGCAAAATGACTGATTTCGTGCAATGGGGGTTAAAATTACCTTTTGAGCCCACTGGTCATCTAATATGTTTTTTTTTTGGTAAAATCCTCTAAAAAAATTCTGTAATTTGATGCGAGCACTTTTTTATGATGAAAAACGAAAAAAAAAAACTTCAAAAAATTTTAAACCCTTAAAAAAAATAAAAAGAAACAATATAGTTTTTTAATATTGTTCATAAAAAAATGTTTTCAGTAGAGGAAAGTAGGAAAGTTTTTTTTTTTTTTTTCCAAAAGATTGACAGTGTGTTGACTTTATTTTCGACAAATGCTATATGAATATGTCTATGTGTATATATGTACATATTACTAACCAACCAACTAGGAGACTAAGACCCATGAAAGTAAGCAAGTGGGAAAAGAAAGCCCGTGCAATAGAAAGGATAACCTACAAAAGTGGGAATGACAGCCCATACAAGTAGAAAGAGTGAAATGCTCATAAATTGATCGATGATTGCCAGCGAAATCGAGTAACCTTTTGTTATCGGCATAGCGGATATATATTTGGTGTTCGTTGAAAGGAGAGATGGTTGGCATGTTCATTGACAAATATGAGAATAGCCTTAGACTATAACCTATTAATGCATACAGCTATATGATATATTTGATTTAAAAAAAAACTTATTCTTCTCATTATATGTGATTTTTTTTATACCATGATTTGAACTCACAATATTTTGATTAACAACATGATTTTATCGCACAAACTAAGGTTGCAATAGTGGGCACCTCTACCAAAGGCTATTAGCCCAATTTAAGATGTATGGTTGTTAGATTTTGTCACTCTGAAATCTCCAATTTATTTGTTTGGTGGAAAGAACTTAAAAATTCAACGACAGTAAAACAACTAGAGTATCTCACAAGATGATTAAAATTTAAAAAATTTAAATGTGACTTATTGGATTTCAATGGCAATAATGAATTCCTCAAGGTCTTATTTGGTAATTCACTTGTGGAGTGAATGCAAATAAAGAATCACTCTATAAGACAAAAAAAGAAGAGTGATCATTTTAAAAAAGTATAAAATTTCAAAATTCATCTTTTTGACATTTTGCCATTGTGTTTTAACTTTTTTAGATAAAAAGAAGAGGCATTTTTATCTTTTATTGCCACGAGAAATTGACTTTTTAACTTAAAAAAAAGGAGATAGTTTTTAAAATTTTATACTTTCTGACAAAATTTTTATTTTTTTCATCTTTTACCGTAATCATTCACTTAAATTCACTCTATAAGTGAATTAGCCAAGGGCCAAATCCTACCAAAGGCACTTGGAATACTCTTCTTATAATTTTTGACAAAGAACCATCCCTGTCAATAGGAAAATCTTAGTTAACTATCATGATGCATTGATGCATGATGGAGCTTGGTTTGGAATCCAATGATGGAAGCAGACATGTTTTGCCGTAAAAGTAGTGGAAGTCTTGTCGGGTCTAACATATAGGCATGTTTGAGCTGTCGACAATCGACATTACCCCTGGTTAGATTGACTTGGATTTCATGTCCTATCAATGGCGTGAGTTTAACCCAGAATTGGTAAGATATAATCGTTGTTATTCTTAACACAACAAAGTACATTGCACTTAAATAGACCGGTGTCTGATTGCCCATCAATTAATGGGTCCCCATTTTCTGATTATTCCGAGGCTATGTCCGGTTAAAAATTGAATTCGGGTCCTTATTTTGGCCTGATAAATGAGAGCCGTGCTACACCGCTCGGGCTCTTGCTTCGGGCGGTGTAGACTTTTTCGATAAATAAATGGATTCAGATATGATTCTACCCTGATTCCAACTCGTGAACCTTAATTTTTTAGAATCCCTAGTAGAGAATGCATATTTTTTTTTCATATCATTTACTATCTGCACTCGGACCCGAACCCGGACCCATTTCATATACGGAACCAGTTCGAGTTCCATATTCTCATTAATGATTCATGATTCAATTCCAAGTCTATGGAATGACCTTTTTACATCCCGACAATCAGCAAGGTTGTAAGTGAGTCGAGTTGAAGCAAGTTTCCCCAAGCCCAGTTTCAGCTCATTTACCTAATTCACAACTTTGGCTTGCGCTGTACTCGCTTTATCTAGGTCGAGCTTGGGCTTAGGATGCTTTCTTCATCGTACTCACATAATATTATTAATTATTATTATTATTTGCCATATTAGGCTACGAGTCTAGGAGTGATACTTTTACTTGAAAATCAAGTGATCGATTCCTAAAAATATGTGTGAGGCTAAGTTGCCAACACCACTCAACCATAAATGTGTTGGCATACTTATATTTTTATTTATACTAATGTGTAGAGCTTGGGCTCAAATACAGTGTTATGTAATCAAAATAAGTCGGTATAAGTAGGCGTGAAAAAGTTGTGTCAAGCTCGCTCAAACTATTGACAACCCTAAGAATTAAGTTGGCTCAACGGGATTTTTACATTCACAAGACTATTTTAATGATATTCTGACTTAATCGTTCAACCCATTGTTCCATTATTTGATGCAACACATTTTTTCGGAGAGAGAAAAAATGAACTAATTCTCCTTGATAAAGAAAACTTTGATTTTTCTATTTGATGGAGATTGAAAATCTTTTCCTTGAGTCTTTTCCTTGAGGATTTGGTTGTCAAACACGATCTAAGAATTCCTCTCTTCCGTGAAAATAAAAAATTAGTAAAGTATGAAATTATGGTAATATTGCACAAATAATTTCTTAGCATGATGTATGTAAGTCATAAAGTGACTAACAGAAGACCCTTGGCTCTTTGCACAATTAATTAGGGACATGGATAGTATACATAGGTGTGTCGACTATCTTGTAAAGAAAAATCTATAGAAATAAACCCAACCTAAGCATCCTAAGCCAATGCCTAACTAAGCTCTCAAAATCTCAATTTTGCTGCTGTCATTTCTAATTTTCTATAAGACAAACTGAACAATGAAAAATTATTGCATGCATTAGGACTACAAACTCGTTCATCTAATGGTCCCTCATCTTGGATGGTAAGGTTTAGAAGATGTGGGAGATTAACTCCCAACCTGTGTATTGCTTTCAAAAAAGTTCCTAAGCTGTAAATTAGCGGTCAGGAAGAAAGTGTAGAGAGAGAGAGAGTCTTTTTGAGAGCATTCCTGACCCTTGATGGTGGTTCCCCAGTAGCCTGGATCACCGATAATACGCTTTAGTCGGTGAATAGACAGACAGATGGATGGGAACAAATCTTCATTTAAAAGAAGTGGAATTTCATGATGGACCCACCTATTGATAATTTGAGCCACTCAAAATAAATGTCGTTTTAAGTATCCGCAAACTTTACCCTAATAGGAGTTGGTCCACTATAAGATAAATCATTAAATATGACATTGTTTTGATAAAATGTGATTAATGAATATGTATAAATTTCTATCAATCATGTTTTTAATCAAGTTTGGAGTAAAATTTGAGATTAACCCATACGCTAGATGGGCGTTTATTTGAGCGGCTCAGATCTCAAATAGATGGGCCCTACTGTAGTGTTCCATGATTTCAACTCAGGATTAATTCAGTGCACCCAGAAGTTATTCCTGATTACCTGAACTCAACTCATCGTTTAGAGACTCACTGTGACTCTTCTCACTGACTCAGTCAACTAGGCACGGTAGGTCATTGTTTTGAGAGTGAGCCAAGCTAGCCTAACTGAGTCCTCGCACGGGATTGCCCAAGTTACTCATCTCGATGAGTATGTTTATGTTTTTTTGCTTTTGCCTTGGCTCACGCCAAAAGGAAGGAGGTTTCAAACCTATCCTTGATGGGAGGGATGGGACGGAGATGCTTTACCAAGAGGCTATTCCTATATTTCCCTCATGTCGATGAGTATGACCTTCGAAACCGAGTCAAGTTTTTTAAATACTGTTCCAATTTGGTCTAACAACCTATAGACTAGTGGCCATTTCCTTAAATTTTAAATTAAAAAATAATGGGTCGATCATCCAATGGGCCCTAATTCAAAAAGAGTTAGTACTAGCAATTATTATAGATGTTATTTGAAAAATCGGGAGTTGATCAATCACCTGGTCCCCATGGTTCTAGTGGTCAGGATATTGGACTTTGAATCGCATAGGCCCGATTTCGACTCTCGGTGGGACCTTGGAATCATTCTAATGATAATGATAGTTCAGTGAATAAAAGAGATCCTCTAGAACATGAACTCTTTTTTTTTTTCTTTAAACATGAGGTCGAAATGATACCATCATTAGAATATTGAAGTCTGTCTTTTGACATGGACTCAATCAAACTTTAATGCCTTGGAAGAGAGGCAAACCAAGGCTTGGACTCTCCACGAAAGTTACCTTGCAAAACCATCCGTGTAGGAAACAAGGGCAAGTTGCTTAATTTCACAAGTCAATTCAAGAAAAAGAATGGTTGTTGGCTACACGCATTGAGTTAGATTAGACCCACTCTTCATCTTCTATCTCAACTTTATAAATTCATCCAAATTGATTATTCATCAAGCATCAATCAATTCAGTTGCTGCTGCATTTGCATTGGGAATTGGGAGTATGTCTGTTGATGAAGAGACTTTGGCTGTGAGTGGTGGTGGTGCTGCTGCTGGTACTGCTGCTGCTGAGAATGAGAAACGGGCGAAGCCCGAGCGCTTTGATCACTGTTTCTCCGGTCTTCAAATATCGATCCCGATCGAGGCGGGAGGATTGAAGAATATTGATGCAGACAAATTGAAGGCTGAGATCAAGAGATGGGCCAAAGCTGTTGTGGCTTATGCCCGTCAAGTGAGTGATCGGTTTGGCTCACGCAATTAATTGGATTCTCATGTAATACCAAGAATTTGACATGGACTGAAGGCCGACCGTAGGCTGAAGCCTGAAGGCTGAAGGTGACTACCATGGGACATTAGGATCAGATTGTTGAGTCCTTAGTTGATATCAAGAATTTCATTGTAACATTGGCACTGCGAACAGCTTGCAGTCACTTTGTAACAGAGAAGGATTTGATCTGCATTGACATCAGAGTGGTTGGCTCGTATCGTAACAATAATAATTTGTCAACAGCTGCAAGGAGTTGATCAGCTCTAACAGCCAGATGGGAGAAGGTGAGAAACACCTGCACATTTCAAATGAGTTACAAGGCTACAAGTAGCCCTAGTCATTTTTTAAGTTTTTGAATTGGAATGATTTTCGCATTTGAATGCATTAATCTTCTTTCCATTGATTTAGTTTGTATAAACATTTCATTTAAATAAAGATTGTTTTTCCCCTGAACTTTCTATCTTATTGGCATCTTTTTTTTTTTTTTTTATTCAACTGCTGATATATATATATATATATATATTGTTTTCTTACAAAGGTGAGAGTGCTGGCCTTTGGCCTTTTACTTCCATTAAGACATTCTATTTGGGGATTTGATTTCATTCTTTTGTGATTTTGTTTCTGATTTATGTAAAGTTATAAATCCAAAGGTGGGTTTACATCAAAAGGAGTCTTAGATGGTCTTTTTAAGAGAAAATCTAAATTGTGACCATTCAATTGAGTATCTGACAGTGATTTCATCGCCATCCTGAAGTTAAATCACTTATAATTCAAAATTTTCTTTCCACTTTTCCACCTTTTGTGGTTGTACAAATGGACAAAAATATATATATAAAAAAAAACGCTTTCCTCCAATCCAAGGCCTACTAAAAAACATTCCTTGTTTAGGTTTCTTGAAGTTATTTAGAAATCCAAATAAGAAGAAGAAGAATATATGATCTATAGAAATGTAATAAAATAGTGTAATAGCCTAAGAAGCATCTGATTATATGTAAAAACCTAAAAAAAAGAGATGAAAATCAAGCAATCTCAGGTGAAATAGAGAGTGAAGGAAGGCACTCACTTTTCTTTAAACTCAACCTGATTCGCGCAAACATGCGCGCCCTGAATTGGTATTTAGGATGATGTGGTTCCACAAAGTAATGAGTGGCTGTGATTGGGAATGCACAAATTTTTATCCTTTGAGGTCACCCTAAAGATGCAACAATACACCTAGATGCCTAGATGCAAACAATAAGATCCAATCAACTGATGGTCGTAACAAGCATCTCCTATTCCACATGGATGAGTGACCAAAGATCAATTTCCAGCCAACCTCATTAGTGAGGAACTTGTGCGAGTATATATATATATATATATATATATAGTATATGTGTGTAGAGTTGCAAATGAGTATCTAATTATCTCTAATATAGTAAGTATGAGTTGCAAATGAGTACGTATCTAATTATCTCTAATATAACAAGTATGAAATCTATTTTTGGATCTGGGAGATATTTGAATTCGGATCCAAATCCATGCATATAGGATCCGGAACCAGATACTAGTATGTTTGGAGGTGAGTTTATGGATACATGATGATAACATTCTTTAGTTATATTCATATGTGAGGGGCCATTAACAAATGGTATATATATGACCCGCTTAACAAATAGTTCTGATGATATGCTTCGGATGAGTTTTCTTTTTTTTGCCCCTATAATCTAATCTAGAGTAAGAGCTTTCCATCACATTGTTCTTCCACATTTTACATACCCCCCTTACTTTTTACAATGTGAGATTTAGATGTTAACCTCTAATAGAAGCTCGAAGAATTACCCCAGTATAAAAAGAAATGATTCCACCTTACTTTTATTTATTCATTTTTTTTTAAACTAAAGGATTTAAGAAGTTGGTGAAAATGGGAATCAGGGATAGACAGTAGGATATAAAAAGCAAGCACACAAAGAAGAAATTACAGATACGATTTAAGTAGTTCAGACGTGTGCACACATCCATCCGAGGAGAAAGAGAAAGCTATTTATTCCCACACTTAAGGGGTTATTTGTCAATTTCGCATGTGATAGAAAAATGATTTACATATCATGTAAACGAGTCTCATATAAAACATTTTCATATGCAATTGAGTCACATGTGAAACACTTTATATTGTTTGCACCTCTTCACATGTGAATCAAAGTGGATCCAATGGCTCACCATCTTGTCACAAAATCTTCATTATTTTCATGATTTTCATAAATATATTAAAATATACGATGAATAAAGGCATGATACTTGCCCCCCTAGAGAAAAATGAATTCTAAAGAGTTTGGACGGTTCAAATGATAAAAGAGGCATACGGAATCCACAATTACAAAATTGCAGTTCTTGATTTTTTTTTTAAATATCTAAAAATTTATGTGGGACTTTAGTCCCATGACTGTTTTGGTCATTTTAAAGAGGTTAAACGGTTCAGATCAATAGTGTGGTACACATGCATTCAAAACAACAACAGACAACTGTGCTACATAGATGTGAAAACATTGTATAAAAATAATAGATACATCCAACGGTTGTAGTTTTTTTTGTGTGGTCTCACAATCCATGATGAGTTGAGATGTGAAACTTGATTCCAATAGTCGTAAATGCTTCTTTAAAGAGCTTCAACGGCTTGGATCATGAAAATGGGGCCAACATATTCCTAGAATGACATTTTTTTTTGTTGAGATTTTTTTTTTTTACAAATACCTCAAAACTCAAGATAAATCAATGGTTGAAAATTGGTCCTCGGAACGTAATTTTTCTTCTGAAGAGTCTGAACGATTAAGATTAGATTTTAGGGGCCCACAGAAGTGTAAAAATCGAAAAGATTTTGAAAGATCATACCCAATCCATGTAGCTTCGCCTAATAACAATAATATGCGAATCAATTTACCACCTCATGAGGTGAGAAATATTTGGAATAAAAATCAGCTCATTTTCACACTATTCTCACACTCAACTTTCACATCTCATGTGTAAATCATCCCAACGAAACATAAATATGCATAGCCATTTAGTATGCGAACCATTTACCTATAAACATAGCAGCAAGCAAATGACCCCTAAATGAATTGAGTTTATAAGGTAAAAAGTCCGTACAATTACTAAATACCCTTAGACCCAAAATCTAGCCCGGCTAACCCAATGGACTAATCTAGTTAAGTTAAAATACAAGACATCAATCTAAAACAGTGGCATAATCATGGGCAGACCTACGTATAGGGATACGAGGCAGGCGCCCCCATCCAGCCTGCTTCCGCTTCCAATTAAATTTTTAAAAATGGTGAATCCACTTTTGAAACCCTAATAAAAATAATGAGTTCACCCCCAAAACCCACATAAAAAAAAATTCAGAATTTATGCCTAAAACCCGAGTATCTATTTGGTCCACCCCCTCAAAGTAAAATTCTGGTTCGGCCACTCATAGGTCTAAACCATGCAAATCTCAATACAACAATGACAACCGTTCATCTCCTTGACCGGGTCCCACAATCATCGGAGCAATGAAAAGGAATCCACTTTCCCAGATAGTGAAAAGCAAGACATATTTTCTTCCAGAGTCCCAACCGCCAATTTCCAGTTCACAAATTGCAGTTGGGACTGTTAACAGAAACACTGCACGTCTGCACCACGTTTAGAATTCATTTATTCTTCCAGAGAGAGAGAGAGAGAGAGAGAGAGAGAGAGATGAGTGGTTACTTTCTGCCATCTTCGTCCGTCGCCCATGAAGATATTCTGATTTGTGTGGACGTGGACCCGATATTAGATCGGAAGGCTGAGGTGCCGGGTTGCAGCACGAACATGGATTGCACAATGTCGGCGCTTCGCTTCTTTGTCCATGCGAAGCTTGCCATCAATCCCGGCCATCGATTCGCCTTCTGTACACTCTCCCCAATCATCCATCTCATGGGTATGTTTGCTAATTACTCTTTCAATTCTTTCGCATCATTTCATATTATATTTTTGATGTTCAAGGGACTTTCCTAGTGAAGATTTCATCGGGTATGCCCAAAAAAATCCAATGCTCAATGGGTTCGCAGCTTCCCCTTTTCTTTGTACAGTATTCAGTGTGTAATCTTTGAAAGATTTTGTTGGGTTTTGAACTTTCGCTGCATTCATCCTGGAATTGATGGGTTTTGTTTGTTTTTTTCCTGTTTTATAGGATTTGGGTGGTTTAAGTGTGAAATATTTGAAACATTTTGATGGGTTTGTTTGATTCGATGTCTGAAACCTTTTATGGGATTGTGGGAGGTGGGTTTTTGGTCCAATCACTGAGATTTCTTTTTCTAAATTTTGTATCTACTTTTGAAGGTTTTCTTGAGACTATTTTTGCAGGTTTGTCTTTTGTGTAGGATATCGATGGGTTTTAGTGTGGAGCCTTTTTAAAATTCTTGATGGGTTTTGCGTTGATGGGTTTGTATGAGTCAATACTGAAACCTTTATGGGTTTGTTGGATGCTTGTGTTATGTTCTAATTACTGGGACTTCTTCCTTTCTTTCTTTCCTCCTCTGTTTCTAATTTTGAAGATTTCTTGAGAAATGTTTTGCAGTTTTCCCTTTTTTTGATAGGTTTTAGTGTGGAGCCTTTTGAAAGATTTTAATGGGTTTTGCGCTAATTCACCCCTTGCATTGATGAATTTGTTTGATTCAATGCTGAAACCTTACAGGTTTGTTGGGTGGGTGTGTTTTTCTCTAATTAGTGGGATTTCTTTCTTGCTGTTTTCTCTTCTGTGTCTCTAGTTTTTGATGATTTTCTTGAGAAATGCTATGCAGTTTCCCCTTTTCTATAGGATTTCAATGAGTTTTAGTGTGGAACCATTAGAAGATTTTGATGGGTTGTGAATTTGTTGGTGGGTGGGTTTTCCACTTTTTCCTCTATTACTGGACTCTTTTTCTAAATGTATGATTCAAAACTCTCTGGGGACATGAGTACTGGGATTCTTTTCCTACTCTTTTTCTATTACTGGGTTGTATGATTCAAAACATTCTGGGTACATTGTTTTACTGTTGGTTCTGATAGTTCTAATGTCCTGAATTTTCCATAGGTTGGAAGGGAGTTCAGCAGTAACGTTGATTCAGTACTAGCTGAACTTCTTGATATTTCAGCTGATTCATCGTCACATGAGCATGGAGATGTTACTCAGCTCTTTCAAATAGCTGGCCTGTGAAGCAACAAGATGCGAAAAAGAATCTCGAATTCTAAGAGTGGTATGTTTATTAGGCTCTGTGGATTTTACTGTTCTGTTCTGTTTTTTTCTGCTCTTTTAAGAACTTGGTGATGAGATGTAAATGAGTTCAATGCAGTGCAGTCAATGTGTTTTTCTTGTGATGGTATGGAATTGTAGTTCTTAAATATCCTCTGGCAACAAATGAATCATGATCAATAAGCACTCATATCAAAGTAGCTAAAAATTGAAGAATTGAAGGTAGTATGTTTTGTGGAATGTGGATACAAATGGCTATCAAATTATAACCCCTTGGGTTGGGAAACTGCCCGGACACCACCCCACTAAAAAAAATCCAGGGAAGTCTGTCTCATCTACATCTCCCACCTCATATCCTTCAACCCATCATCTCTTTAATTTTCCTTCATTGAACCCACTTTGCCATGAATTCCTAGGAATGCAATACAAGGAACCAAACGGACCCTAAATAAGGCTGAATATCTGTAGTAGGAGTGCACAATTCTTTTATTTAAATAACATAAGAAGGACATAAATGACATGTTATGGAGGGTGCCGTAATCCTTATACATCGTTTGAATCCTATTTTAGTATATGTTTGATATCCATATTCTGCATAATTAAATGTCATATTACAAAACCAAGGAAACACATTAATGCTCATCTCAGAAAACTTCCGCAGTAGACCCTTTTTTTCATCTAAAACAATGTAAAACCTAATGTGCAATCTTGAAGTGAGTGAGGATTCCAAGTTTAACTGAATTGAGTCAAATTGAAAGGGTGTTGAATCAACTCAACGGATAGTAGAGCACTTATTTAGTGAGCATATGATGACCAGTATATCTGCAGTCCAGCAAAGATTCAGAACAAACTTTCAGATATATAATCTCTTGATTTTGCTAGAAAGTGTCATGTCTGGTCTTCTATTGTTGCATTGCCCCGAGAACTGAACATGATATGATGATGTTTTTTATTTTTTCTCAGATCCTCATATATTGCAGATCATGTGTGCTACCTGAGCATCACTGGCCTGTGGATCCGAATCTATTCACTTTGGACGTGGTCTTTCTCTGTGAAGAGTATAGTTTTGGAGAACCGCAGGCAGAATGTGTATAATACACTGGTGGATGCCGTTGCTGACATTAGTAAGTATGCGGGCTATGTCATCCAGTGTTTCCATGGCCTTGTCTTTGCGCTGCTCAATCATATGTGTGTGCTACTCTCACACCCTCAGCAACGCACACAGCGCAGGATGAAATTGACATCCCCAGGTCCTTGACGATGAAGTCACGTAAAGGCAAAGAAGTCATCTTCAACTGCTGACGGTGAAGAAATCATCCCTGTCAAGCCAATGATGCATTGACTGAAAATAGCAGAGAGATGCTTCCTGCTTGTTTCCATGTAGTTCTTTCATCCCCTTTAAAGATGAGTTTCCTGTTACTAACTGCTAAAGCCTTTCTTTTCTAGAGTGATCAGATGAGTCCGGACTGAAATGGCCCCAAAACTCTACAGGGTGTATTGACACTGGTGTAATTTTCAGATTGGATGTCCAAGTTTACATGTGTAACTAGTTCTCCAAAAATGATGATTCACGTTCAAGTGGGTGGATGGATTCAAATTGTTCATTCATGAGGCCAGACAATTGAACATTCTATGGAGCAAAAATCACAATCTACGGATAATTTTAGGCTTTAATCGCCACCTTAACTGGATAAAGTGGTGATGCTACAAATGCAATAAAGGTTGGTTTAAAGAAATGTTGCAGTTCCATGGAGGTTGACTTGATTTGTTAGAAAGATTTGGGATCTCAATTACGTCCCATGGAAGTGTCCAATTGTGCGTGTTTCATAATATGCAGATGATGCTTTGGCCTAAACAAGGAGTGGAAAGCTGCAATGCTTATGGCTTGTTTGGTTGTATAAAACATAGGAACTGAATCCACATAAATTCATGCCATTAATGGTTAAAAATGAAGATACCGGCTGAATATATAAAATGATCATTAATAACCTCCCCCTTATTGATTTTTTTTCTTCCTATTATCAGAATCTACAATGAAAGCTTTCCATCATATTGTTCTTCCACATTTTACATACGTATTGAGAAATTTAGATTTAACTCTAATAGAAAGCGTCAAGAATTGCCGGAAAAACAAAAAAAACTGATACCAAATTACTTTAATTCATTTAATTACTTTTGTAAACTAAAGTATTTATGAAGCTAGCGAAAATGGAAACCTTTGGATAGACAATCAGCAGAAGAAAGCAAATATACCAAAAAAAAAAAAAAAGTCACAGAGAGGATTTTTGTGATTCAAACTGTGCCTACATCAAAAGAGAAACAAAAAAGATAAAACTCTTTTCACTCTTAGATGAATTGGGTTCAAGAAGTATGGGATTTGTGCGCCCGTCGGAATAATCTTATGGGGTTTTATACCACGGAGAAACCCTTGTAATTCTAAAAAAAACAAGAAGGAAAAAAAAAGTTGCACTCATGAGAACGTTGTTACAATCAATTACTACAGTACCTTGGACCCGCATTGGTCCTTTGGCACAAATGGCACTATGGCACCTCGGTATACAGATTCTTGACCATGCAAATCCCTATACAACAACCCCAACCGTCCATCTCCTTGACTGGGTCCCACAATATTGGAGCTTTGAAAAGGAGACCCCACTTTCTCGACGTTATATATTCTTCCAAGGGACTGATAACAGAAAAAGGATACTCACTTCACAAATTGCAGTTGGGCATGTTAACAGAAACACTGCACCAGGTTACAATTTCATGTGTCCTTTCACACGCACACACACACCACACACACAGAGAGAGAGAGAGAGAGAGAGAGATGAGTGCTTACTCTCTGCAACCTTCGTTCTTTGCCCATGAAGATATTCTGATTTGCGTGGACACGGACCCGATATTGGATCGGCCGGCTGGATTTAATGACTTGCGGAGGAAACGGAGTCATCTGGAACATTGATTGCACAGATGGCGCTCTTCTTCTTTGTCCAGGCCAAGCTCTCCATCAATCCCGACCATCGATTTGCCTTCTGTACACTCTCCCAATCATCCATCTCATGGGTTTTTTATTAATTACTCTACCACCCTTCCGCGTCATTTTGATATTATATTCTTTATGGCCGAGTGACCTTCTTTTGAAGATTTCATGGGTTTTGTCCAAGGAACCTAATGTTCGACGGGTTTGCAGATTTCCCTTTTGTTTGTATACTATTTAGATGGGTTTAAGTGTGAAATCTTTG